>OX375776.1:768202-1978202 GCA_947359385.1 Chesias legatella | reverse complement strand
TCGGTAGTAACCCTGCCTTCTACGCTGTAGGTCGTAGGTTCGGTTCCCACTCCGGACAAACATTTGTGTCACGAACATAGATGTTTGTTCTGTGTCTGGGTATCAGTCTGTATTATATGCATGTATTTACAAAAAAGGAAACAAGAATATCAGTTGTCTGGTTCCCATGATACAAGCTATGCTTAACTTACCTATTTCGGAGCTAGATGGCGCTGCGTAAAATGTCCACCAATATTTATTTATATTTTATTTACTTACAGAAGTAGTTTACTTAAAACCATTAATAGAAAAATTCAGTTAAAATGTCACACAAGCTGCATTCAAAATTTAAAACACTCTCAAACCAGGCAAATACTGACTTTATTTCTCTCAATGAGGGGAACGGTGAGAGATAACATCGCGAGGCCAACTTTTTTCAGGCCAGTTTGGACGCCTTGCTGTAATATATAATACAACATAGATATTATAATTAGTTTTGTAAAGGGCAATAAACATGCAAATTAAAGGGAGGTGCAGACTACTGAAACCACCGGTATTATAGGATTGCCAGAGCGACTTTGTAACAGCAAACTAGCATATTACAAGTCCTTGAAAGTCGAAACAAAATGTATGTTTTGCATTTCAATAAAACAGGTAATATGTGTTGAATAAAACAGCGTTGCAGAGATTCTTTTGCTGTTAGCTGGACTCTATACTTTGACAGCTTCGCAACACGCTTTCTTATCTAGGTGAGGATGTACGCTGGTGAATGAAGGAAAAGAGGTATAGAACCTGGTATAACAAATAGGGTGAATCTACATTTAGAAATCCTACTAATATTATAAACGTGAAAGTTTGTATGTGTGTCTCTTTCAAGCTCAAACGGGCGAATAGATATGGATGAAATTTGGTACCAAGATAGTTTATATCCTGGATTATAATCACAAATGCTTGACATAACTCAGTAGGAGTATATATATTGGACGTGTAACAGTAATGGGGCATGAACCCAGCATGTACCCGCCCCGAGGTCTGTATAATCAAAATTAATGAAACGACTAACGCACTGCAGTGTAATACGGCTTAGACGTACTTCATTGAAAATAAAACCGATGGGACTATCACAATAACGGTGGATTTAGACGAGATATTCTGGAATACAAGCAGACGAGAATAGTGGCCCATATATACCAAAATATAGTTTAGTAAGTCTAGAATAATTATCGATTTAGAAAGGCAAAGCAAAGGTTAGCCGATAATTATCCACTCGCATCCGCACTCTGCTATCTATTCGCGAAAAAAGGAAGCTCTCCTTTAGGGGTTTTTGGCCTGTTCCCCCATGGATGGTCGGAGGGTTTGAACCGACGTCAAACTTAGCGATAAGTTAAGTACGCGTGACCTTATGTTTTGAATATTATTGACGTTTCCAAGCCATTTCTTTATGAATACTTCGGTAATATAGTTTTTGACTTTGACATTACGACTCAAAAGATACAAGCACCGTTTGCTATCTCGATCAAATGCATCAGTTCAAGATAAACGGTAATGATAATTGAGAGGGACCCGCATTTCAATAATATTGATTGAATGCAATCGTATCCAATTGCGCTGTTAAGTGCCAATCAGTGTTATCACACGAGGAAATCACTGTATTGATTATAATATCCAGTGCACGTCCGAGCGAGGTCGTCAGTCCAAACATGCTGATTCCTAATGATAAAACCCGGTTTATAAAATGAGTCTAGTCTAATAGACTAGTCTATTTAGTCTAGAGTCTAAATGAATGTGTTCATTCATTCAACTTGGTATACTTTACCTAGAGATGACACAACCATTTCATTGGCCTCACAGCTCAGTTGGTAGTAACCCTGCCTTCTGCGCTGTAGGTCGTGGGTTCGATTCCCATCCCGGACAGACACTTGTGTGACGAACATAGATGTTTGTTCTGTCCGGGTGTTTCTGTCAGATATTTACAACACTGTCCAATTCAGCCAGCATTGCAAACTAAGAACCATTACATACATTCCCGTTACTGGGGGATAATATCTGTATTCCACGTTTTGCTTCCTGTAAGTAGAGCAGGTAGGTAGAGCTCTGTACTGGACATTGCAATGGGCACGTTCGGCCCAAATGCCGGCAAAATGTTAATACTAGAATAATTTTCCTCCAATATGTTATTTTCCGTATCGTATACAGATGGATTTTATTTTTCCTCACTGAATAATAATAATCTATTTTTTCAAAGCAGCGTGGCTTCAGAACAAAATTTAAAATACCTAATTATATTTTAAGATAAATTAGTTACTTAACAGGTTTGTACCTGTACGAAATGAAAAGAAGTTATATTGTTTGTTGCTCTACATATATTATGACAAAGCAATGAATTTATTGAACTAGGACTTAAACAAGATGTTTTTTATTAAAACTACCGTATTATAACATTTTTTTTGTTAAAATATTAACACGTTCGCAGATTTTTCTTTTATTCGGCTTGTAAATTTCTATTCGAATTTAAAATACTTTTTTATGTCCTCATATGATTCGAATTTCGAAATGATATTGATAAAAACAAAAGATGGCTTTCAAGGTCCTTTCCTGGAAATAATACGTGGCCATTGACGTTTCGCGAGTGACAATTTTCAAAGCAATAACCAAATGTGGTAAATTGCTATTGTTATTTTTAAGGCGCTACAACACAAGGCAAACTAAAAATATTTTTTGTGGTACATGCTGTATGTTTCAAACTACGAGTAGCTACGACCCACAGCGTTACCCACGGTGAATAAGTCATCCCTCAGGTACACTGCACTTTTCCGGGATCAAAAGTACTAAAAGTATAGTCTACGTGTTAATCCAGGATATAAGCTATCCTGCAGCCAAATGTCATCCAGATTCGTCCGCAGTTCTGGTGTGATTGAGTAACAAATATCCATCCATCAAAACTTTCGCATATATAATAGTACCGTAGTAGTAGAATGTTTTTCGAGATTTTATGCCTTACTTGTGAAAAATTGTTGAAAATTGTAGGCACGCCTGGGTACCTATCCGAAACTATGAACACCGTTACATCAAGACGAAAAAGGAATCAAACTTACGATTAGACGAATTATTTGGAATTATGTTTGTGTCAAACCAAACGAAAATTTATTTCACTATTTCAAGCAAAATTAATTATTATTGTAATTAAAACGATTATCATAAATACTGGTAATATACCTATAATGATGTGACACCAATTTCATTATTTTTTTGTGATAAAGTTAGTGTAACCTCTTCCCGAAACAAGAAATACGACTGGGATCCTCCCCTACTTATATCTACATCTTACCTACTCCTTTTTATTACCTATTTGTATAATGAAAATGTTATTCTATGAGAGAAAGGAGTTGACTCTACATACGTTAAAATTAATATGTTACTAGGTACATAATAAGTGCATTAACAAATGCATCCTATCTATAAGCTAATTGCTATTGATTAGCAAATTTGTAACCTGATATTCTTGAAATTAAAATTTACTTATGCATATTTTACTACACCTACTACTTATCTTGGTTTTCATCCACAAACTAGATTTATTTCTTCCTGAAAACTATTAAAAATAAGTTATTCCTGGCATCAAAAAACATCTGTTCAAGAGCGGTAGACGAACGCAGTATCTAACATCATGTGTCACCAAATTGTTTATGACAAAAATTAGCAAACATTTACATCAACCTATGCTTTAAAAGCAAAGAACAGAAGAAACAGTCAATTCAAAACTAAATGAAGTAGAGACCAGATGCCGAATACCTACCTAATACCTGCTTATGTCAAAAAAAAAGGTTGACAGCTGTCAAACGACACTACTAAATGTCATTTCATTATAGTAGTTACGAGAAGCAAGTAGGTTTTAATCCGCAAATAACAAAATAAATTTCAATCTGTTCGCTTTATTTGTGGTTTAATTGCCAATATTGTGTCGCACTGTGGTTAATTAACTGTTTTCACGTTATTAATCAATGTAGATAAACAGTAAAAATATACAACATTTTATTTTATTCATACGCTGTTAATTTTATTGCATTCTAGATCAATACAGAACGGATATTACACACTTGGTAAGTATTTTCAATGTCAATTTTTCCTTTTTACAATAAGAATAACCTAAAGCATGGCAATTAGTTTTGTAACCAACACAAGGTCGAGGTCCGCACAAAAGATAAATAACATAATTTACCGTTTTAACTTCGCTGCTCCCAGACTTTGCGTTCGACATCGCCTTTATCATCCTGCTGGAGTTATCCAGGAGGCACTTTTGAATGCTCATTGCTCCTTTTTTACACAACACAATGCACTCAAATATTCACATCGTCGACACCGCACTGGTAATAATACGTCACGCACTACGGACACATTAACCCATTGGATCGCGGAGACACAACAAAATTACATTTCAACTGGTCAGATTGTTACGCGGCTTGTTAGGTTATATCCATTGATTTGACGTAAGAAAGTTTTAGTGTGGAGGAGGCGCGTACACGTACGCCGTCGGCCTTGTCCGGACCTAGACTGCGGCGCGGTGGCCCGGTTGGTAAACGGGCTCCGGCCGGGTGTAGCCGGTGGCGCCCCCCGGTGCCAGATCCGCGAGTTTCCTCACAAAGAGCCGGGGACCGCTCCGGACGCCACACCTAGCGCAAGATCCAAAAACTGTCAAAGATAACCGCAATAAATCATTAGTTTGCTATGCGCACGATTATAATGGAATCACACGGCGAAATCTGTAATCCCGTGCTCCGCGCGCAAACCTACCGACTGCTGCGTGTCCGCCGAATTAACTTCTTATTTCTCTGCGGGGGGCTTAGTGACTTACATGCCAGGTTCTTTTGTAATTCCTTGAAACCACAGCAATTTTTCCTCATGCCAAATAGTTTCTACAGTTGAAATTCAGTTTTCATAGTATTTATGGGACTGCGTACATACTGTATTAATATGATTTTAATTCAGTATGAGAAGAAGTTTGTTAATTTATCGCAATTTTATATAAATAAAACAAAGAGGTAAAGTCAGTCTGGTATTTTTAAATGTTGAATTTTAATAGGTAATGTAAGTACGTCGCCTGGTGTATTAACAACAGATTAATACCGAAGGTATTATTAGTAGTATTAGCGCTTTTAATTAGTAAGTTTATAACTACTATACGGTCAATGTTTTCAGTCAACTATTTGTGATCGTATCGCGGGCAACAGCTAGTAAATAAATAAATGCCTTCTCAGTTCCGCGGGCGTAATTCGCAGCCAAATAAGTAGGTAAGTTCACTCTATGTTACAGTTTGCGTTAAACAAACTGAAACGCCGCGTATTATGTTGTCTCTTGTCAAATTACGCTCTTATGAGAAACTCTACGAGATATGTCCCGGAACAAGGGGAAATATGAGCGCTCTAGCAAATTCGACGTTGATGTAACACCGAAACTTGTTGAGATATACGTGATAATGTTTCATGAGTTGTATGTACCACTTAACATTAGGAGTTTTGAGAGCATAATCGAGGTTTGGCAGATGTAAGTATACTTTTGGCAAAAGGTTGAAGAAACAAGTACTTATACAAGTCTGAAGTATCAAGTATCATCGCTTTAATTATTGAATAGCTGTTAAAGAAGCTGTTACCCGCGACTTCGTCCGCGTGGAATTCGGTTTTATAACACACCCCTATTTTACCTCTCGGAAAAGTAGCCTAAGTTACTCCTTGTTACATCAGCTATCTGTCAGTGAAAGTCCCGTCAAAATCGGTCCAGCCATTTCAGAGATTAGCCGGAACAAACAGACAGACAAAAATTGTAAAAAATGTTGTTTTGGTATATGTACCGTGTATACATCCATATTATGCACTTAGTAAAAAGCGGTTATTTTAATATTACAAACAGACACTACAAATTTATTTATTTGTATAGACGTATATTAAACCCCGTAGCTTAATCTTAATCTTCAATCTGACAGTTTGATAGATCTTCCGTCAAAGGCGCCACTTGAGATAGTTTTAGTAGACTTGTATTATAATTAATTCAACTACCCGCTTCTAGTATATGTAGAGTGAAAATCTCTAAGCAAACAAATTTGCATCAAGGTACGGACAGACGTGCTCATTACTAGCACGAAAGCATGCTTTTATTGAGCAAGTGCTCATTAGTAGCACGTGTGTAATGTAATGAGCATGCTTATTTAAAGCGTGCTCAAAAATCAAACGACGTTTGATTTTCAAGCATGCTACCTGAGGCGCGGGTAGGTGGGGGGCGTGCTCCGAGCACGTCTGAACATGTTTGCTTATTAGCATGCTATTATCCATTTTGTCTCGATCTGCGGCGGACGACTGTATGCGCAAATGATTTTTATAACTGTCGAGATCTTCGCTTCGCATCTCTGCCAACAATCGATTACTTGCTCCCAGTGATTCTCTTCTGTTTATCCAATTACGAACCCAAATTCTCCTTTTTTTTGTTTTTTTATTTTTCACCAAAATGTTCTTATACAATTCCGTTGTAAGCAATAGGATTATTTTATTAAGTTCTGTACGGATAGCACTGTCACTATATACTTGTACATCCATTTTGGCCGAGAGCCTGGTGCCAAATAGCACGTCTGTCCGTACGTTTGCTTTGAGCATGCCTATTTAGGAGTATGCTTTAAATC
This sequence comes from Chesias legatella, assembly GCA_947359385.1. Classification (NCBI taxonomy): domain Eukaryota; kingdom Metazoa; phylum Arthropoda; class Insecta; order Lepidoptera; family Geometridae; genus Chesias; species Chesias legatella. The sequence goes on along the minus strand of OX375776.1, from coordinate 1,971,556 downwards.
AAGCATGCTTAGTTCTGGCAAATGTGAACAGTTTGCAGAGCATGCTAATTTTAAGCAAGCTTATTAGCATGCTTTTTTTGAGCACGTCTGTCAGTACCTTCATCGCTGATAACACGCCTCGGGCTAATTGTGGTTTATCTTAAACGTTCTTGTTATGGATCTAGATAAAAGGTAGAGATCAGTATATATAATACTAGCGCTTAGACTTCGCAATTAACTAATAAGAAATATGAAAGTGCGCTTAGCAAGAAGTAGGTATTACGTAGGTAATAGTTTCTTGACAAGAAACCGTCATAGTTCCAGCCATTTTGTTAAAATAATTACAAATAATATATTTTTTAATTTTATTTGATACAGTTACGGAACAGGCTGACAGCCCACCTGGTGTTAAGTGGTAACCTCGACCCATAACAAGCGATGCGACTTGGGTCCTCCCCTTCTAGGTACGACAAGACCCAAGTCTCATCTATGCGCCCGTAACTCTGAGATGTGTAGGTGGAATGTCTCGTGTGCCTGTAATTTTAATCGGCAACCACACCTTTCAAACCGGAACACTAACGCGAATGCGTTACTGCTTGGCGGCATAAATGGGCATGGTGGCAGTACTTCCCCGGACGAACTTGGCGAGAGTTCTACTCTTAAAATAACAGTTTATATAACAAAACCTTCCTCGTTTACCGTGAAAACCGTATCAAAATCGGTCGCGTGGTTTAGAAGAAGTAAGCGGAGAAACAAGAGCAGATAGCGTCTTTGTTTTATACCAGTCATATCAAGCTAGCCTTAAAACGGTGATTACATCAACTGAAATACACGATATTAATGAAGAAATAATAATTTATCCTCATGTTTTTGTCAGCGTGGCCAAATGAATATCTACACACAGCGCTGCTAATGCTGCTGTTCACACGGCAATTTATTTCCCCTATATCTTCAGAATAAGTGCTTGCGTCGTTTCCCGGGTCTGATTACATGTTTCAACACAATTCACCCGTTGTCTCAAATCTGTTTTAATTTGACACGAGATAAAGTATAGGATTGTCGGAATGGAAACCGTTTCTTATCTTTCCATATTCATGCAAAACAAATGGGATTATTGTTCAAGGCTTTTAGTAGCAGTAGAACTTGTGCTAAGTTCGCCCGGAGAAGTACTGCCACCACACCTGGTAATCTGCCGCCAAGCAGTGATGCACTCGTGTCGCTGTGTTCCGGTGGAAGGGAGTGGGTGCCGGTGAAATGCAGCCGCATGATGAACTTGGCACAAGTTCTATTGCTACTTCCAGAGACAGTCAATGAGAAGCGTGGTAGTATTTGTTCTTGAATTATAAAGGTGTTTGTAAACAAATCATCGACTTTGACCCAGGTAAAAAATGTCGATATATCAATAATGAAGTAAATTATTTATTTGCCGCGTTGACTCCATTCAGAAGTAGGTCACACAAGTCGTGTCAAATGCACAGCGTAAAGTTGAGGCCATTATCCAACAAAGCGATTGCGCACTTAAATATTGGTTAACTTCTTGGTGATAATTTTTAAAAATGCTATAAAAGCCAGAAAACTACTAGAAACCTTTGTAAATTTCAACAGTATACACTATATATTAGGGCGTCTTAATCTGCCGAGTTTCTAGTAAAAAAATAACATAATAATACTCGTATATAAAATTTTATTTAGATTATTTTCTTTGTTTTTGGATAAAGAACATTCGACAATAAAGTCTTACGGCTTACTCTTAGGTTTGTATAGATTTATATAATTGCTTGTTGATGAGTATAATTTAAAATTAGTCCTTCAATAGTAAATTATCAGGTTTGACAACTTTTATAGTTACACCTTCAACAGTACCTACTAAAAATTCTATACAATAGATGATTTATCGAAAGATGGACCCAAACTTCAACATACTGGAATTCGGATTTCCATACAAAACAACATCTTATTAATGTAATAAGTTTTTGTTGTCAAATATATTTTTTCATACAATTTTTACAATTAGACCCTGGACTGCACTTAGAGCGGTAGTATGTATGTCTCATGTGCCTGTAACTTTACTGGCAACAACACCTTTAATCCGCAACACAGTAACGCGAATGCGTCACTGCTTCGAGGCAGAAATAAGCATGGTGGCAGTACTTCTCTGTATGAACGTGAGTTCTACTGCTCTTAAACAAACTGATATTATCAAAGTTACATTACATATTATTATAATATGTATCCCTATATAGTAGACAATTTCCCTTATAGATGAATCACCGCTCGTTATTAATTAAATTATTGCAGTGTGGCCATTTTGCGTTGTCATTTAATTGAGTCTATTTACCTAAAACGTGTATGAAACACGTGTATTTATGATATCACAAGTGACCCGCCTGTCTTCGCACGGGTGCAACTAAGGTACTTACAAAGAATATCCTAAAAAAGTACCTAGAACGTGTTAACTTTTTTTTACGACAACTACGTCTGTTTCATCCATTTTGTAGATTTTTTTTATAAATTATATACACAAATCTACCTTTATCGCTCTTTCTTTTAGTGAAAACCGAATCAAAATCCGTTGCGTGGTTTAAAAAAAAAGTAAGCGGAGAAACAGAGGCAGATATCGACTTTTTTTTTTTTTAATACTATTTAGACATTATCTAGAATTACAATCAACTATCAGGTGAATAAAAGAAAATGAGGTAAGCAGAGAACGGTATGTATATAAAAGAAAAGAGCTTATCACGTCTCGAAAGCTAAGAGACTGTCGAATGTGACATTATAAATGTTCTTTTCAAGCCGAAGACGATAAGGTTTCAGAGAATTTGCAAAATTCCTCATCTAAAATGATGAACAAATTTCGCCGCGAACAAAGTTGCGTGGTTCTTCACTAATAATCAATAAATGAGACATCGTAATGAGTTTTCTTTATTTACTACAAATCTTATTTTCGTACCACGCGGGCGAACCCGCAGGCAGGAGCTAGTTAAGTAATGTGACACTGGAATTCGTTATTACAAAATTATTGAGTTTATTTTTGCTAGACATTATTCTTTTAAAGGATACATTTTTGATCAATTTTTATCCTTCAATATCCGGCATCAACTTTGGTAAACATTTTGATTCAGTAAATAAGTACATACGAGTATAAGGAATTCAAAGTCAAATAGTAAGTATGTTTTTCTAGAAAATTGAACTCTAGAAAAGCTCGCTAATGTAAATGAGAGTTATATTACTGATTAGATCTCATCTATATGTCTAATCACGTACTTATTGCTAACTTTGTCGGAGATTCTAATCGTTCTCCGGAAGGAATCCTTTGTACCCACCCACCTATTTATTACCCATTGTCATTCTATCACTGAGGCCATACACAGATATTACATTTAGCGCCATCTAGCGACAAGATTTTTCAACTTATTAACATCGGTGCAGGTTTTTGAAATCTTGTCTCATTAGTTCCCAACCAAGTTCGATAAAGTATCGCTAGATGGCGTTACATGTAAAACACGTGTCATATTTCCGATAGAACGTTTTGTTTTGGTTCTTTCGTCTTATGTTTTGTTATCAATTTATCACTCGTCTTACGAATCCCGTATCAGTGTCATTTCGTCCGTATCGTGACAGAGAGCTGGTAAGATTTTTTGAATAATATTCACGGTCATTCATCTCGTCATAGCTCGCGTTGTATAAGATTTTACAATATAAATAATACCTTTTGTATGATAATATTTGTTCTGTATTTCATTTTGATTGCATGTATTAAAGTTAGTACTTACTTAGTAATTAGTACATATATGTTTTTTGTATGCCAATTACACTAGTTAACTTTGTCCAGCGCGATACATGAGTATTACAAAGAAATAAACTGTAGTTGTACTGTTTCTTTAAACAGATTTTCGTTCGTCTGATCAGTCGTTGGTATTAATCTACTAAATATAGACGTTAGATAATTTGTGAATGCCACTATTGACATGGGTCCTATTAATGGAGGAAATTATTCAAATACGTCGAATTTGAGTTCATTTTATATTAGAGAGTAAATTTATAATAGTAACTAATATACTTTCGTCACGCAGTAGAACTTACGACGTGCGTCCGGGGAAGTGCTGCCACCATACCCATTTCTGCTGCCATGCAATAATGCACAGTTTTAATGGTGTGGTTACCGGTGAAATTACATCCACATGGGATATTTCACCTTGCCGTCTCAGAGTTACGGACGCATACGATGCGACGGCCTTGTTACACCTAACTAAGGTGGGGAGGACCCAAGTCCTATTGCTTGTTAAGGGCAGAGGTTACCACGTACAACCAGGTGGGCCATCTGCTCGTTACGTTACTTTAGCACCAGCTGGTGTTAAGTGGTAACCTCTGCCAATATACATCAATAATTCGACTTGGGTCCTCCCTCCCAAGGTAAGACAAAACCCAAATTGCGTCGTTTGCGCCTGTAACTCTCATTTACCTATAATTTTACCGGCAACCACAGCTTTTAAACCGGAACACAGTACGCGAATGCAATGTTTGGCAGCATAATGGGTATGGTGGCAGTACTTCCCCGGACCAACTGGGCATAAGTTCTACTACTGCTAAATCTTACAGTAAAATTTAATAGTTATTATATAGTTCTGTTAACATTTTATTCTCAGACAAGATTTGCGTCCAAAATGAAGCCGAACCCAGTAAAGTCCAGGCTAAGGATCGACATAGCGAACAGAATAGCAGCGCTCACTGCTGAAGAGAAGCAGCGACAGTCCAAGACGGTGTATGACAAGGTACATGGAGTCTGTACATAATAAACTAGCTGTTGCCCGCGATTTCGTCCGCGTGGAATTCGGTTTTATCACGCACCCCTAATTTACCCCTCGGAAAAGTAGCCTAAGTTACTCCTTGTTACATCAGCTATCTGCCAGTGAAAGTCCCGTCAAAATCGGTTCAGCCATTTCAGAGATTAGCCGGAACAAACAGACATACAGACAACAATTTTAAAAATGTTTTTTTGGAATACATTCCGTGTATACATCCATATGCACTTAATAAAAAGCGGTTATTTGAATACTACAAACAGACACACCAATTTTATTTATTTGTATAGATGATAAACCATCCATGGTACCAGTCAGCATCCCGGATATCTCTCTACATGAGCACTGATGATGAAGTGAACATGATCCCGATCATCGAACATATGAAGGCTCGCGGGGCGGCCGCCTTCGTGCCGCAGTACGCCGGCGGAGTCATGAGGATGCTGAAGCTAGACGATGATGATGAGAAGACTATGCCGAAGACGAAGCACGGGATACAGCAGCATTCGAAAGACCAGCAGAGGGAGAATGCTGTCGAGACAGGTCTGTAAGAGATGTGGGAAATACTGTGGAGTTGAGTTTGGTACCTATCACTAGATGACTAGATGGCGCTGTGGGAAATGTCTTCCAATATTTATTATTTACACACACATACATTACATAGGTACTCAGATTAATTATGTTTTTATACTGATTAAAATATGTCCAATTAACGATTTATTTATTATTGGAAGAAACTATCAAATAATGAGAGGACCTTTATTATTAAATTTGGATTATTATAATTTTATGTGCTGTAAGTCCTCCTTACCGGTTGAGAGCCATCCGCCCTCACCAAAAGCCCGTGTAAACGCTGTCAAGGCCATCTGCGGCCAACAGCGATATAGTCCATTCATAAAAAAAAGTCTTCCTAAATAAATAAATAAATTATGCCGATCCAGGGGGCCTGGACCTGATTATAGCACCAGGAGTGGCATTCTCAAAAGCAGGAGCCAGGCTGGGCCACGGGGGAGGTTACTATGACAAGTACATTACCAACCTGAGAGCCACACAGAAGATAGCTCCTAAAGTAAGTAAGCTTAAGTCTTAACTGAGAGTTAAAAGTTTAAATCTGGCGGGCGCTGTTTATGTGGTTGATAAATTTGTAGTTAGACTGGCCTCATAGCTCAGTTACCCTGCCTTCTGCTCTGTAGGTTGTGAATTCGATTCCCACCCAGTGCAAATATTTGTATGACAAACATACATGTTTGTGCTGCTGGGTGTTGTGTATAAAATGTATGTATTTACAAAAAGAAAGTTTATAAGTTTATATCAGTTGTCTGGTTCCCATAATACAAGCTATGCTTAGCTTACTTTGGGGCTAGATGGCGCTGTGTGGAAATGCCAACCATTATTATTATTAATAGTGCATTCGTGTTACTGGTTCCGGTTTGAAAGAAGTGGTTGCCGGTGAAATTACAGACACATGAGACAATACACCTTCACGTCTCAAAGTTACAAGCGCATAAGATGCGTCTTGGGTATTGTCTTAGTACCTAAGTAGGGGAGGACCCAATTCATATTGCTTAGCCAGAGGTTACCCTTTAATACCAGGTGGGCCATTTGCTCGTTACGTAAATTTATCACGAAAAATCTCTCAAAATCTGGATTGGGCTCCCATGGTAGATTAGGTACCCATTCCCTCTCACTTATCTCGAGTAGTCTCTATAACGACTTTTTGTCTTATATCTTGTTTTGGTCAAAATTTGCAACTGAATTTTGACCAGTTCAAGTAGTCCTAAAAGGCTGAAATTTGGCATTCATGCATTAACCTGATGCGACTGTAATATTATGGTGAGCTGGAGCTGATGCTGCAGCCAGGGTCACCTGCAGACCTCACAACTCCTCAGAGGCTTCAGCATATCGTTGTTTAGGCTCTTTAGATTGGTCTGTATAAGTACTGGCCCTCTGTGATATCCAGGGACTGATTGTAAAAATTATTTAACAAAAATATTCTAAATAAATTTATTTTAAGGAATACTTACGGTACTATAATTCTTTCTATCTTCTTCCAGGTGATCGCAGTCGCCTTCACCTGTCAAATTTTGGAGGATGGCGACATTCCCATGAATGCGCAGGACCAGAGAGTGGATGACGTCATATCCGGGGAATAAACTCGTTATGTGCAGAAAACTCAACGATCACATTTGCATTTTAACTCAACTATCATTGAAATGAAATTTTCTTACTTACGTATGAAATTTGAAGATTTTACTATCCTTATAATCATGTTTTATTATAATACTATTAATAATGTTGTTTTTTTTTATTAAAACTATTACTTGAAGTCTTGTCTCATTCTCATTCTCGTTCATTTATTGATTATCGAATGGCCGCCTAAGAAGTTTCTTATGGTACATTCGGCTGAAACCATTCTTTTGTTATAGGACCTTGTATTGACCAACGAAAAAAGCATTCGTTTGGTTAGGACCTATGTTACAGAAACCTGCTACATACGAAAATATTTTGCGTAACTGATCAGTTTTCATTATACGTTTGAGTAAATACACTTATATAATATCTGACTTATTTACATACGTGGTCAAATTTTAAGTTAAAGATCTTTTACATAATCATTAAAGATTCTCTGTAGTGCGTACAACAGCCAAATATTTTAGTAATAGTCTTCTGCGAATTCATGAATGAAAAAAAAAGAATATACATAAATAAAATCGTTTATTTAAAGGCACTTTGTGCAATTACAATGGCTACAAAAATAATATAGGATTATATCTTACAATAATTACACGAGAACATCAAATCAAGACCTTAAATAAATCACAATACATTTTGATCACAAATTTCGATAAAATCTTACATTACTAATTTTCTCGATAACATAATCATGTTATTATTTAACAATAACTGTTTATGATGTGAGACATGAAAACTTATTAGTAAATAAACATAAATGACATTTTTATACATTTGAATTAAGTTAATAACGTACTTCATAATTATAGTAGAAAGAGTCCAAGTAAGCATAGAACCAAAATTAATTTTCAAATAATAATGCAAAGGTTTATTATAATGAGCTTTATTATTTATAGCTTTATTATGTAGGATAATATTAAATATATATTTCACCATTTATAATATTTAATTACGATTGGTGCTAATTTAACATAATGAATTAATTGCAAATTTCCCGACAGCATTTAGAAAGTGGTAACTTTTCAATTATATTACAATTTAAGACACTAATAATCTACGGCTACTTAATTTGAAACCCTGTTAATTAAGCAAATCAAGCAGCTCATTAAGCTGGCGACTAACCCTGTTGTCAGACTACCTTAAAGACTTCCGACATGGTTTATCAACTGAGTTCCTTGAAAACTCAGAAGCTATAGTAAATTCCTCTAACTGGAATTTAACGGCCACGAATAACCGTTAAATTGTTTTGAATCACAAAGGACTCTTAATTATGTATTAAATTCTCTAAAGCTAAATTAGCATTATCTATCCTGTTAACGTAAAGGTGGAAACGGGGAATAACTTTCTTTTGTATGTTTCCACTTACAGTTCTTTCGCCATAGTTACCACAGGCTAGTTTTATAATGGAGGTAGGCCGATTTTTGTAATGCGTAGATTTAGAATTTTGACTGCCTGAGATGCAGTTACAATATTCAGAAGTAGAATCCCTCTCCCAAACTTGGTGTGCTGTAGGTATATTGGGAGATAGTTCCTCAAATATTTGCTATTTAGTATAATTTTCTAATTGTCAAGTAATTGTATTAGATACCTAAAGTTTTAAAAAAAATTACACTTATTACTTACCTGATTGACTGAGTGAAATGGTAAATCGAAATATGAAGGATCTAACATTTAGCAAAATGCTGTTAAAACTAACAGCATTTTTTCGCTTAAATAAGTTTTATCATTTGTAGAGTGCGACACCGGAATTGACGCTTGTACTAATTTTGGGTAGGTCATTATTACTCTATGCCGTGGTATAGTATTATATCTGATAAAACCTTATTAAAAAACTTAATTATCCACTTATGTATGGGAATTGATCACTAACACAATGAAATGTGCGAAAATAATAGTTCGCAGTTCGATAAATAGAAAATTCTTTAATGGGTGCGAAAAATATTTAATGCGAATTTAATACTTATTAACATTTTCTTCAGATAGGGACGGATACGGCGTTTGTAGACTAAAAAAAAAATTTAAAAAACGTGACTTACGAAAATGTGGAATACCGTGCCGGTGAAATTACAGGTACATGACATGTTCCATCTTTAAAACTAAATTTACGTTGCTGTTGTTATGGGCAGAGATATCCACGTAAGATTAGGTGGACCATCAGCTCGTTCTATCACTAACCCACAAAACTAAGTAATTTTAGGGAAATAATGCAAACACTTAAACTAACAGAATCTACATAAATGGAATTTTAACGATGTTATAATTCAGATGAGTAATTATGCGAAGACTTTGTGAAAGTTAATTCCGAATTTTTAAGTAATTATAATATGTATCGTAAATAATTGTTAAACTAATTTCAAGTCAAAAACAATCTTACATTTTCAACATTGGGTATTTTTATACGTTCATCCCTATTGATGAAGTTAACCAGATAACTAAGTTACCTTCCTCTGGTGATAGGGCGGGCCGAGATTAGGAACTCCTGCGCAGCAAGAGAGGACTCAATTTAGTAGTCCACATATAAACAATAGATAAACTAAGAAAAGCAAATAAAATGTTTAAATTATCAAGAGAAAAGTCGAGAGTACGAGACATTTAATAAATGACATAGGTAAACAATTCGATATTGGAATCCCATTTCGTTAGTTTTAATTATATCGATATTTTTTCATTCGCCTCAACTAAATTCGAATAATATTTACAATCATGCTAAACATAATCTTAACAATTAGATCATTTTCATTGAAAACAAATCACTGGATCAGGTGAATTTATTATCGACATACATAAGTATAGGATGACTCTCAAAAGGTCTTTACCTAAAGACAAAGATCTTGAAGTCAAATTAAAATAGAAATAAGGAAGTAAAATGAAAACTTACTAAAATATAATTCATTTCAGAAGCGCTAATTTGAAATATACTTATGATAAGTAAGTATTTATATAAGTTATTCTTATGAATTTTCGTCAAATACTTAGCAAGAATTGCTAATCATGGCTATGTTGATTTGGGAGTCATTGCGCATTAGTAGCAGTAGAACTTATGCTCAGTTCGTCCAGGAAAGTACTGCCACCATACCTATTTCTGCCGACAAGCCGTAATTAGCGGTACTGTTTTTCGATTTGAAAGGTAGGTATGTATGGCGGTGAAATCACAGATGCATGAAGCAGACCGATGCGACTTGGGTCTTAGCGTACCTAAGTAGGGGAGGATCGAAGTCGTCTTGCTTCTTATGGGCAGAGGTTACCACTTAAAACCAAGTGAGCCATCTGCTCGAGCCATAACAAAATGAAAAAAATCACTTATACAAATAATATGAACCACAATTCAGGGAATAGTTACTGCTGTATTCCGTCGAAAGCATAGTCAAACAAGAGTGCTTCCTAACTATGGCAACTATTGTCCAACCCTTCAAATGATGGCAGTTTCGATGTGTGAGGGTAGTTCGTGATAAACCGTACAAATCGTATAGTAGCAACTGAAATTGTTGGGGAGCCAGCCACTGTGAAGTGTAGACGTGATCATTTAGATTCCGGAGGTTGTACTGAACGACTTACAGTTCCAAAGACCTGTTTTTAAGAAGTTTCTATGACAGCAGTAACAGGCTTCTGCATTGAAGAAAACCAGAAATTCGACAGGTTTCTAGAACCTCTAGAACTAAATATTTGAAACCTTCCTTCATCGTATAACAGCTCCAAACACCCGCTGCCCCCTAGACATGAGCAGCTCAACAGCGCCGACAGCAGCCAGGAGTAGCAGGAGAGCGATGACGGCCAGGAGTATCCTGCAGCGTCGCCGGCGCCGCTCCCCGCGGGCCAGCCGCCGCGATAGGGCTTCGGTACGGGCCCCGTCGAGAGTGAAGAGCGCACTGGCTGCCTGGAACGGAGAACGATGGATAAATTACACTTTATTGATCAACAAATCAAAAGAACAACAATCAGTAACAATATACAAAAGAAACAACAGACAACCTTTGGACGGACAAGAAAAACTGGACTTTATATGGGGCTTTGTGGTTCATCTAAAATTGGTATCATATAAGCTGGGATGGAAGCTGGATCTGGGGGCTGCGCGTAACAGCAACCGGTGGGCCACCAGCTCGTTCCATATGTTAATGACAAACAATTGTAAATTGTCTAACGCTAACGCATCTTCACACGTAAGGTCGACGCAGGATCGAAGCCGGTCAAGGCTCTCGTATTATTTTACTATTTCGTAAAATAATGGTAAAATGGTCCTTGCGAGTTTATAAAACGCAATCAAACCACATTCTTGGAGTAACTCGTTATTAGGGTTGTCACACGCACTTTTACATATATAAGACCATAAAATAAATATATAAATAATGAAATTAGATAAAACTAAAATTTATAATTACAAATTGTCGTTTTATTAATAATAACTCACGTTTTGGTAAATTAAGTTAGTTTTTAAGAAATGAATAAAATGTCCTTAGAGTGTTCATAAAAACATATCTAGTTTTGAGGAGAAAAGTTATGTTCATAGTATCAACACCAAAATAAAAATAATTTAAACACCTCAAGATTCCGATTGCAAAAAGTCAATGGGTCTTTTCAGGGAAATTGTATAAACTTTTATAATAAATTTCCTGAACAGGCAACGAAGCTTGCGACCCTAAAATTGAAGTCTTGTATAAAGAAGGGTCTTGTAAATAAAGCTTACTACAATTATTTAAATGATCCAACACACAAAATATTTTTAGTGTATTATTCCATTATTATGTAGTCACTAAATGTAACATAGATTTGCCATTTTTTTTCCTTATACCCAGATTGTTACAAGGATCGTGCTCGCGAAAAAAAGGAAGCCCTCCTTTAGGGGTTTTTTCTGTTGCGCGAAACTTTATAAGTACGCGTGACCTTATTATGTTCTGAATATTATTGAGGTTGCCAAGCCATTTCTTTATGAATTCTTTGTATTTTTTTTTACTTTTACTCAAAGCTTCATGACAAAAAAATGGCGGTTGAGTAATTATTTTGTTATCTATTTTCTTCACAGAAAAATATATTCATCTTCAATTTGAATTGAAATATATTTCAAGGGTATACTAATATAGGTATACTTTGAAGAGCGAAGAGCTTCGTACTTATAATAAAATGAATTTTATAAAATTTTACCTGTAAAATATTTATGATAATACTGTGGGTTGTAACCTAAATATAAAAAAGTTTACTTGAAAATGACACCCACGAATTATCCTGTCGAAAAAGTGCCAACCCTAACATAAATTTAATGTACACCGCACTTTTATTTTCACACACACACAAAGGTCGGAAGCATTAAAGGGCGCCTTCGAAGTATTAATATTTGTAATTAATGTTTTCATTAAATTAATGAAATGATATCCATTAAACCGCAAGTTTTATATATTTTTAGGCGCCGTAATCAAGTTACGCTGCAGTTTTTACGGCCGCTTTGCCTTGGCCAATATGCAGGACTTATCTTGCTTAATCAACAATGTTTATATGTTCTGATTCTTTATCCGGTGAATAAACTGACAATCAGTGTTGATGACCATCGTAATCGTATCAGCGTGATAAAACCGAATTCCACGCGGACGAAGTCGCGGGCAACAGCTAGTTCGTCATAAAAATGTTTGTCTGGGTGGGAATCGAACACACGACCTACAGCACAGAAGGCAAGGTTACTACCAACTGAACTGTGAGGCCTGTCAATCAAAAAGATAATGTGTCAAGTAATAATTACCAAGTAACAATGTGTGTCTGCATTATGAATAGTCATTCCCAGACATCGTTGTCTAGATATGGTTCTAGGCGAGGACATTAGACGGCATATAATAATATTTTTTATAAAATGTAATACACGTTTAAAAACGTTGGTTCTTAATAATCTTTTCTTATGTATTAAAGCAGATGGCCGACTTGGTGTTAATTGGCAAGATCTGCCCATAACAAGCAATACAACTTGGGTCCTCACCTACTTAGGTACGCCTACTTAGGTACGACAAAGACCCAAGTAGCGTCGTATGTGGCCGTAACTTGAGACATGAAGGTGGAATATCTCAGGTGCCTATAACTTCACCGGCAACGACACCTTTTAAACCGGAACACAGTAACGCGAATGCATCACCGCTTGGCGGCATAACTGGGTATCCGGACGAACTTGGCATAAGTTCTACTGCTTCCTCTTAGCACCAGAGACTATTCTACGCGCTGCCTTCCTATAAAGTTAATCTGTTGTGTAAATTTAATTAACCGTAGTGACCTATGAACAAACAAAAATACATACGCACATCATTCACACTTGTCTCCTTTGTGCTTGCTTATTAGATCATCACATTACAAAATACTTTATTAAGCAATGAGCTTTCTCTGCGTCAACCGGTCAATTGAAGCTCTTTGCTTTGTCGGCTTTGTCCCATATGATGTAATGTCACGATGGCAGGGACGTAATCGAGGAAAGGGGCCGTCTCATCTCAACTAGCGTCAGGTAACGGCCGTAACTTAACGCCGTTAGAACACTTCGCAAGTAAGTTCCAAGTAGTCAACCCTGTGATGTCTATTGAAACACCTAAGATAACTACTAACATACCGCCTGTGAGGAATGAGCTTTATTGATAAGTTTTCATTGCCTGTAATTGTTAAATTTTAGAGATATAAAAATGTCTCCATTATACAAAAAAAGACAATACATTTTTGCGGTCAAGTGTCAGCATTGCTGTTCGAGGTTTATGGCGAATACGATAAATTGTACTATTTTAAGATCTTTGTAATAAAATAGTCCAATAAAAAATGATTGTGAATTCACAGCGCCATCTAGCCGCACAGTAAGCTAAGTATAGCCTGTATCATCGGAACCAGGCAACTGATATAATACTTATATACTTCTGTAAATAGGTACATATAATACATATTGAAACAGACACAGTACCAAGATTTATGTTTGATTTTACCAAATGAACACGACACGGATTTGAGCCTAAATGTAAGGAAATAACGAAGATTTGACTAATCATCATTGTGTTCCAAGAGTATGATTGAAAGCTCATTCCATTGTACTTTCGTAACAACTCTTTGTAATGCACTGCAGCATTACAAGCAATTTCATTGTGGAAAAATCACAATATGGTGCTGACATTATTATTTTCATGATATGTACAAACTCTTCCGTGTTTGGCCACAATGCATACTTATAAAGATTACACTCATACCCCTACAGTAGGATCCCCGTGTCGCAGATGGCATAAATAAAACCCGCACAGCTAATGCTCACCGCACAACGTCAGAGAGCATAAAGTCGAACCTGCGACCCCTTGATTTGCAGACACATAGGACCAGAATAACAACAGAGTTGCCGGCCATTAAATAGCCCATTAAATTTGAAAACAGATGCCTCCATATTTACATTATGCATAAAAAACCGCAGTAATCTGACGCCTATACATATAAGCTGCTGGACTCAAAAATATGCAAATCTTGGTTTTCATATTAATAAATAATCGATGTGTTCCATTAATTTCACATACATACCATACAAACCGGAACACGTCCTGTATCCGGTTTAAAGGTGTGGTTACCGGTGAAATTACAGGCACATGAGACTAATAGTCTCAGGTGCCTGTAATTTAGGTGTAATCACCTGCACGTCTCAGAGTTACGGGCGCATACGATGCGACTTGGGTCTTGTCGTACCTAGGGAGGATCCAATTCGCACCGGTTGTTATGGGCAGAGGTTACCACTTAACACCAGATGGGCCGTCGGCTCGTTCCGTAACTCTAGCACATAAAGTTTCTTTTTATAAAATGTAAATCCTTTATTGGCTGTAGGATAAGTTAATTAAGATTTTATTATTAAATTCAGAGCTGTGGAGTTTGTAATAATAAAAAATAAACAAAAAATCAATAGATTTGCAGTAATGTTTGCAATACAACGAGTGTGTGGTTTGTTTTGGAGTCCGTCAAGGCGTCGCGGGCGTCCAGCGTCGTTAATTACAAAAACTTGCGCAAGCGCACGCGTCTCAAGAGCGGCGCAATGCAATGTGGCGAAACTACATACTATGTTTAATTCATTACAATTCGCAAAAACAACTAACGGCCTATCTTTATTCTTAGTTACAAGGATCGTGCTCGTGAAAAAAAGGATGCCCTTCCTTTCCTCCTTTATGGATCCTTTAGGGGTTTCTTGCTGTTCTCCCCATAGGTCGCATAGGATTCGAACAGGCGTCAAACTTAGCGATAACGCGTGATCTTATGTTTGGATTATTATGACGTTTCCAAGCCATTTTTTTATGAATTCTGTGAAAATTAAGTTAAGTTCTATGGAATTAAGTAATATTTCATTTTAATAATCACACGAATAACCAATTGTGTCATGATAGCTGATAGCTTATTGTTTCGTGACTCAATATTTATTGGATTAAAATTGAATTAAAAATAAATAATTTAACTTATTATGCCATTTCAAACGACTCTTTACACGATTTCTCAGTTCTTAAGATCAATTTGGATCGACAGGTCTTTAAAATATCTTGAATCCCACGCAAGTACGATCGTAAAATTTTAATAGCACAGAAGAAACAGTCACAATAAATTTAAAACGGCATATTTATTATTTTCTGAAGGGTAAAAACTACCCTTGTAAGTGTTCCAATTAAATTCAAAAACAAACACATTTTTATTTTGTCTTAGGAATTTCCATGAATAATTTTAAGGATACATCCTCAACTTTACTAGCCACACAGCTCAGTTGGTTATTATCCTGCCTTCTGCGCTGTAGGTCGTTGGTTCGCCATCTACCCCCAAAGTAAGCTAAGCATATCTTGTATTATGGGAATCAGACAACTGATATAATAGGTACTTATATACTTTTTGTAAATACATACATATAACATATTTATACCCAGACACAGAACAAACATCGGCATTCGCCTCACAACTCCTGGGTGGAAATAGAACCTACGACCTACAAAGCAGAAGGGTTACTACCAACTGAGCTGTGAGGCCAGTCAGAACGCCACTGCAATGCATATTGTGGAAACCTAATCAATAAAATTGCTATAAAATATGTTACCAATATAAAAAACCAGACACACGATTCACACGAAATGGACTGCAAAAGTGGGTGTAAACTATACATAACTATATTTACCAAATTTAGCAGAGGTTGATCTCTATTAAAGTGAATGGTAAATATTTGATCGTTCATGGACAATTGGGCTTGAGTGGTGATCAATTCTCAATTCTTAGAGCTTCGAGGACCACTTGATCTTATACATCTAAGAAATAACATTCAAAGTCACCCTGAGTGTGTTCCAAATTGATTTGCAAAGTGTTAGTAATTACAGCCTTATGACTCAGTTGCGTGTGGAAGAGTTGAATTTTGTGCAGTAACATTCTGTTATTACTAGTTCTTCCGCGGGCAATTCTACTTACCCTTTTTGGTTTGGAATTTCCAGAAGCCCAAATATCTTCGCGAGCATCTACTTCTTGGCAGAAATCATACTGCAAATTTCAGAACACATAAAACTTGTTTTTTTTTTTTTGACGACGAGGGTATAGCAAGGAAAAGTCTCCTCTTTCATATACTTACATATAACTTGCGATTCATTATGTTTTTCCTGTTCAATGTACAAAGGTAACATGTGTCAAAATGTTGCGTCTAGAAATGGTTATACGCTCTCTCGCAGTCACTGTCTAGATCACAGAATAATGTAAAAGATATGTATTTGCTTCTGTGAAACAACAGATGGCGCTAAGAATCGCATCTCGATATTACTCATTTATATCTATACATATAAATAAAATTGGAGTATCTGTTTTTAATATTAAAATAACCGCTTTTTACTAAGTGCATATGGATGTATACACGGTACATATACCAAAACAACATTTATTACAATTTCCGTCTGTCTGTTTGTTCCGGCTAATCTCTGAAATGGCTGGACCGATTTTGACGGGACTTTCACTGGCAGATAGCTGATGTAACAAGGAGTAACTTTGGCTACTTTTCCGAGGGGTAAAATAGGGGTACTTGATAAAACAGAATTCCACGCGGACGAAGTCGTGGGCAACAGCTAGTTTTATATAATTTTATTAAAATAACTATTCAGAAATCTCACTCCATGAGACACATATTTAATGAACAATTGAATACTTTACAGACAGACAATATACATTTTGATTAATAAGAAGTTCGTCTCACAATCATATTACGAGTACGTAATAGAATAGTTATCAATAGTTCCGCTTTGATGCCGGCAGGCATTCCTTTTACTCACATCTTTGGAATACGGACAGTTTTTGTATCAATTATCGTGTTACATGAGGGAAGTGTATCAGATGCACGTAGAAACGTTGTGCAACGCTATGATCCACTCTTACCACTCATTATTTATAACTGTAGATAAATTCTAGTCTAGTTACTTGGGTACTTAAATAGTATATGTCAGTTGTCTGGTTCCCATGGTACAAGCTATGCTTAGTTTGGGGCTCGATGACGCTGTGTGTGTCCATCAGTTCCAAATTTATTCATTTATTATTATTATTATTATTATTAATAAGCTTGTTTTGAAATATATTTTAAACAGAAAACTCTAAGTTGAGACCTACTCTCCATTCTCTGTATTAAACTGTAGACGTTCCTTGCTGGCCTGTCTCAATATAATAATAAATAGGTACTTGCCTAGTCGTGTCGAAATATCCTAGTAAATTGCTAGAGAACGGATGCTTATGACAAAATAACGAAGGCCTTAGAGCGTTTGATTGTCCTACAATATAGATAATGACATAGTAATTATTAAGACATAATGAATACATAGATAAATAATACATACTTAAATTGAAAATATATTTGCCAAAGTATTTTGACTGGCCTCACAGATCAGTTGATTAGTAAGTCTGCCTTCTGTGCTGTAGGTCGTGGGTTCCATTCCCACCCAAACAAACAATTGTGTGACGAGCATAGATGTTTGTTCTGTATCTGGGTGCTTATTAGTATGTATTTAAAAAAAAATGTATTTTATCAGTTGTCTGGTTCCCATGATACAAGCTATGCTTAGCTTACTTTGGGGCTAGATGGCGCTGTGTGAAATGTCCACCAACAGTTATATATTTCTTATAATATTAACGTACTTCATTGACATAATGTTTTCAATTCGGATTATTATTTAACTCATTGACATTCCCCTGTAGCGTATAATCCAAACCACTACGCCGAGGTCGCACTGATGTGGGCCATCGTTAGCGGCAGATATATAACACAAATTTACATAAATTATTTTGACATAAATCATATTATCTCCATCTAGTTAGCGTTAATTCATGTCGGTAAAAGATATTTGAATAAATTAATTTAAAAATAGACATTATAATAGACCATAAATATATTGTAGTCTTTTAGCTCAAATTACGACAAATGTCCTAATTTTTACGATCAAAAACATATTTTCTATATAAATTCATAGTTATTTACAACCAGTCTAAATGACGATTATCAGACTCTTCACTAAAAAAGCCCACTTTTTCGAATGATGTTTGAATTATATCTACCTAATGTTTTCATTAGGCCGCGTTCACATAGCAGCGGTAGAAATAGGTTCGAAAACAAAATATGGTCCTACTTTCTTCCTAAAAAGTGAAATATACTGCTCCGCTTATTATTACAAAGAGATTTCAATTCCAACTTTATTTGAACAATATAATTTCTGGTATGTTCTGTATTACCAATCTGAAATAATGATGTCATCTTACTCGCTTTTATTAAATGATTTCAAAAAAAAAGGAAGCTCTCATCAATTCGGATTTTTATATTTTTTTATGAGCATAACCCTGTCAGGATTTGTAAAAAACTTCTTTTGTTCGAAAGAGGTTTATTCCAAAATGGTCTTATTTTAATTTCATTAAAATCGATTCAGTAGTTTTGTTTTTAAAACAAACTAACTAGAAAAACTATGTAATCCAAGTGAGAGATAATGAAGCATCATTCTCGTTCATTTGCGTTTAGTTTTACCGGGCAAAGTAATTATCTTAATCAAGATCACATATTTATACGTTATAAATGAGCCATGCTGTATTGCGTATTTTGATAATTTTGGATAAAAGGCCGACGAAATATCACTTAGCATAAATTACGCACCGAAACTTGAGAAATGGGCACAGAACAGGCAATCTGAGCTTCCTCGAACTCTTCTCAAACTGGTAATACGGCAATCGATAATTTCCTACCCAGAAATTGGCCGAACAAAATATCATAATCGAATGATATTTTAATTATTTGATTATAAACTGAGATCTGATGCTGGTATCACCATTACTGAAGGTTACAGATTACCAGCAACAACCTAAGGTCGTGCCAAACTGCCAAGCAACAAAGTCTATAAAATGCAATCCTGATTGAGAAATAAACTTGATCAAGAAGCGAAGTTTGGACGTCTAAGGCGATTGTAGGTAACTTCAATGGCTTCCAAGAGGCGAACCAGAAAATCTACTTCGTATACCCAAATATTAAACATTTGAGAATAGGGTTTGAAGATTCTTAGGCATCTGATAAACTCACGTGCCTGCCTGCCAGTGATTGAGGCTAAATCATTACACAGACTGATTAATAAGAAATGATTGTCATGAAGAAAGCGTTAGCAATGATTCGAAAAAAAAAGGCGGCGATGTGATCACCACTTATCACTTCTATGTTCCCGCGATATTCGGGGGAAAAGTCGTGGATCTATGTATGTAAACCTAAGAATTGAATTCTAGAAAAGTCTATCATTCGGGTTTAGCGTCGGAAATTGCCTAAAACTCCCAAAAATAATTCCCAGGTCACGTAAAAACAAACATGGCTACTGTTAAAATGTTGATATAGCTCGTTTCCACGAATTAAGTCCCGTGGCGAAATCAGCAACTAATTTAGAACAATGTGCTTTCACTTAGACACAGCCAAGGGGCTTATTTTGTGGAATAGACTCTACATAGTCTGTGGTAAACTTTGCACCTATTTTTTTTTTGTCTATGAACATGACTTCTATGTCAACGTCACTCTTAGTGTCGCCACTTTCAGTGAGACAATTATTTATTCTTAATACTGTATTGCGCAAGCACTCGGAACTCACCTATATGCCATGTCTTAGTGAGAAGCGTGGATCTGATAGGGTTTGCAATATTTTACCGCACAGGACTGCAGTTGCACGTCGGCAGAATTTGTATATAAGCTCCATGTTATATAATAGAGTAAACAAGGAGTTAAAAATTTATTCTCTCACACTGCGAAAGTGTAAAGGTAAATTGGCGAGTTGGCTGCAAAATCTCTCATATCAGGCGACTGAAGAACTTATGAGAGCTATTGTATAACACATGTGTATAGACGCAACTAGCACTCGCGCACACACTCTACACACACACACACACGCAAACACACGCAAACACACACACACACACACACGCACACACACACACACACACACACACACACACACACACACACACACTCGAACACACACACACCATAATGAAAACTTTTTTCATATTCTTTTTTATATTCATAGTTCATATTAATCTGTAAATTATATAAATGTAGATTACTTATTATTATACTCAATTGTATTGTTTCAAATTAGGAACACAAAATGTACTCTGTCCTAGGAGGTGGGCGTTGGTAACTGCGCCACAGTTTTATTTTTCTATAACTATTGCAGTTACCATCGTGTCACTATTTTTTATGTGTCTTCTTTTGTCTGTTCCCAATAAAGATTTTATTATTATTATTATGTGTATTATAAAATAAAAGTAATTTTGCAGTAAATAATACGTTTAATTCCATTAGTGTAACAACTACATCTTAATACGGTCTGCAAAAATATGTTTTACCACCTCTATAGCATCTAATTAGATATATATAAATCCTATTTTGGTAATTTTGAGGTCAGGGCCGCATTGTTGTTATGAATATTTTCCACAGACTGGAATATTTGGATCCTACGTAGGAGTTGTGTGTGTCGCAACTCGCGACCGACATTGCCGCGGGCAAGGCAGCCCCGGTCACTGCTCACTGAAGGAACATCTGCATAACCTAACATTACATACTACATTCCATGACGGAATACGCGAAAATATAATACGAACTTTGATTTTTTCTATTATTTGTATATTTTTTTTACTATTATTATTTATTATTTCATTTAATTAAATGGACTAATCAATTATATAATTAAAGATACCAGGTTATATAATATCTACTAGAAAGCAGAAAATTCTTCATGTTCCGTTGGTAAAGACTAATTATAGGCAGAACTCTTTTATCTCAAGGGCAAGCAGATGTTTTAATAACCTAACCAGAATACTTATTTAATACTACTACAATTCAACTCAAACGTCAAGTTAGCAACCATTTTTTTCTCGATCTGTTGATACTACCTTCGCGTCTACAACTTTGTTTAATTTTCTTATCTACATATCTGTGGAATCTTTTAATTAGCCTTAAACCTTAATTTATTAACCTATCCATTAAATAGATGTAAGTTTTCTTAAAAATGTAAAAATAAAATAAAATGTACAGCAATTATATTGATTAATTAATGTCATACATACATAATTGCGAGCTAAATTCAACTATATATTGATCTTTTGGTGATTCAAACACACAAACAAATTCACTTTCGCAGTATACTATTTCAGTTTTTATGTATACTAATGTAGTACCCCATATCGAGAAAATTGATTCACACCGATTTTGGTCATCCTCTTTTAGAATCCTGATTAACAACCACCCAATTGATTTAACTCAAAACACAACATCTGACCACAAAACATGAAAAAACTAGTTAAAATGTAAATAGTTAAAATTATTAAAAAAAAAAACATAAAGATACAATTTTACATACAATATGCAGCAATTAAATGAGTCCCATAATATAATTGGTTACGATAAAGGTCACTAGTCCCCACACTAGGATTCCCTGTATGGTGGGTGTATTATTCAAACAAGTATAATTCAGGTAAATCTCATAACATCAAAAAATATTTAAGACAATTTATCTATGACAATGAAACTTCAACTTTGTTCCAACTGTAGGTCAAATTGAAATCAATCATTGTTTATGCTTTCGACACATCAATAAATCGGTTTATAAATCGCTTACATTCGATTTTATCTACAATGGACAGAATACAATGATTATCTCGATATGTTTAAATGTTGAGTGTTGTATAATGTTGTTCTCATATGTGTATTGCTTTGAGATTACATTTTGATTGACGTCTTCATTTATAAGCCTTAACCTGTGTGATTGTTCATTTCGATGTTCTCATGTTTTTCTTTAATTTAAATTTTTGTCGCTGTGTACATTCTGTGGGTATACTCTTCTTATTTCTTTCTTTCTAATTCCAAATTGAAGTATTCCAGTATTACAGGTTAATTACCCAACACTAGTAGAAAAATAATTCCACAATATTTACGCGAGTGAATGTACTAAGTAATATAGTTCAAGAGCAATGTGGCAACACTATAGTTTGCATATAAAAAAGTTCACTCAGTTTTAAACGCTAAGCCGTAGGATTAAGATTTACAATTACATTCATGGATGATGGTAAGAGTGGCGCTTAGTGATCAGTAACATATTAATAAATTGCAAATCATTTGGGTGTCTATGACAATTGAATAAGTTTCAAAATTGAATGTCGGCACTGCGAATGCAGTGGCGCTTATCTCAAAGGTACCCACAATTTTATTTTTGCAGAAGGCTTCGTCTTTACACCGATGTAATAGAGTTAAATTATTCGTTGATTGATTTAAATTGCTACCAGTTTGTCAATAAGGTATTTTTATGATACATTGCGTTGCACAGTAGCAATAACAAGTTTCATTTGGACTTGGGATGATATACTTTGATGGCATTAGGTATATTAAATTAATAAGTTATAAATCGTGGTCAATTAAAAGAATGTTTTAAATCGTTTAAGAAAGAAATAAAACTTTATTATCCCTTGTTTCTCTTTAGTTCTATGTAAGCATTTTTGCAATTCAAAAAAAACATGGCCGCGCGTTCATGACTCCGAGGAGTGGGCACAATTATAATATTTTTACACAAATTATCCCCTAAAGCTATACAAAGGTGTTAAATTTGGGATGGTTATTATTAATCAAAATAAAATGATTAATGCAGATGATGGACGATAAAATATACGTGATTAATATTCAAGACGATGCAAGTGGGCCTACTCTTAAAATATCAAGGTTTTCATATTATATTAAAAGTTTACATTTGAACTGTGGTTACATGGAATTTGAATGTTTAAGATTTGTGTAAATATTTGTAAGCTAATGAATTTAAGTTAGTAGTATTAAAACAACACAAAATACGAGTGATATGAAAATGTCCCTGTTTTCCATAAATATGTTTGTAATTGATCAAATTATCTTAAGGATAAGTACAGAGAACCGAGAGGGTTAGATATTTGTAATTTTTTATTATTCTGACAAATAATTAATAACCCGCAAATCGGAATGTGAGGAATTTCATTAGTTTAGCCAAATGTTTCTTTTGAGATTTTTGTTACTTTTTCGTAAACCTCGCGTCAAATAAATATCTCCTGCCTTTTCTTTTATACTTTCTTAAATGAAATTGACACAATGAACTTTCATTTCACCGTCAGTGAGTATCTAAATAGGCCAAAATTTCACCCATTCTTCCTCTTGAGATCCATTAGTGTCTGCATTTTCGAAGTCATTCGCAAACAAATCTAATGTTTAGTGCTAGCACAATGAAGATATGAATATAATAATAAATCATCTAAACTTTCACATCACAATAATTTTCATATTTAAATTCATATAATTTATTTTAAACACAAAAATTATGCATTTTATATACGTCGTTATGAATTTTAAATTATATTGTGTGATAGTTTGTTTTATTTCACTTAAAAGACTTCGTCAGCGCAGAAGGCAGGGTTACCTACCAACCGAGCTGTGAGGCCAGTCAAAGAAGAAATGAGAAGAAATGACTGGATAATCTTACCAGAATAATCCTATCTCACATTTGATAAACTTCATATGAAGATTTGTCCTTGAGACAACAAGTGCAAGGAGTTAGCAAACTGTGAAACTATTAGTTAATTATTTATCTCACGTCCGCGTGCAGCAATGACCGACTTGGCAGCGCGTGGAGGGTACTTACATATCAGAAGAACTTTTTTTATGCGATGTAGGAGATAGAACAAGCTGGCGGCCCACCTGATGTAAAGTGGTAACCGCCGCCCATAGACAACAGATACATTACAAAAAAAATCTCCCGCCCTTTAGCTGCCAGTGACAACTGTCATTTTGAAAACTTCAAATTTATGTTGCCAGCTAACATGCTAACACTTGGGATACCATAATAGTTAAGAACAAATAACATTATTTGATACTACCTAATAAATATAAACAAATGTTATTATTACAGGGCGAAATTTACTCCACATTTCAGTACAATAATTAAGCTAATAAAAACTATAAAACAGAGGATTTCCCTACAATAATCCTTGTTATTCATTAATATAATAAAGTAGGAAGGTACGTTACAAATGGCTTTGCACTACTGCTTCAATTGCTTGCGTTTCCTTTCATTTATTATAGTCAGATACATAAAGTCACGCCTGTTTTCCGAAGTAGTAGCTTACGTACGACATACCTCTTACGTGCTTTTTTTGTGATTTGGGTAGCGAAACGAGCTGACGGCCCACCCGATGTTAAGTGGTAACCCCCGCCCATAGACAACGACAATACGACTACGACGAAAGTTTCAAGAGCAGTAGAACTCTCGATAAGTTCGTCCGGGGAAGTACTGCCACCATGCCCTTTTCTGCCGCCAAGCAGTAACGCATTCGCGTTACTGTGTTCCTGTTTGAAAGGTGTGGTTGCCGGTGAAATTACAGGCTCATGAGACATTCCACCTTCACGTCTCACATTTACGGGCGCATACGATGCGACTTGGGTCTTGTCATACCTAGTATGGGAGGACCCAAGTCACATCGGCTGTTATGGGCTGAGGTTACCACTTAACACCAGGTGGGCCGTCGGCTCGTTCCGTAAATGTATTACATTAAAAAAAATAAAACGACGACATTGTACATGCATGTTCCTGGGCTTAGGGTAATCTGGACCCGACGTTTTTCGGAAACGTCACTGATTTGATTATCCATACTTTTTTTACCATAACACCAGTCACTTTTTTTTATAATTTCACTGGCATTTGCACACGATTTTCTTGTATAATTTAGTTTAAAAAAAACTGAATTTCCAAAAAAAAAATAGAAGTTTAAGGAAGAGAATGAAAGAAAATTGTTTCAAATGTTTATGGCATATATGGCACTAAAGAATATTTTATTTGTATTCGCGCTGTCACGTAGGAATTAACCGCTCCAGCCACTCAGACGGCTGTTATATAAAAAATTTCTATTAGGGATATATAAGGAATACATGACTACTGCGAAAAAAATTATAAGAAAATTATACTGACTTATCACGACTTATTATTTCAATGATAATTCTTACAAGAGAAAATTTGGCAGAGAAAAGCCCTAAAATTTAGTTTTAATCTCGGATTATTATGTAGGTACATTTTTATGAAATCGCCTTTCACTATGATCGCTTCAAATGTTTTTTGGAAGAGAACTCTTCTTAGGGTTAAACTCGCGTTTATACATGTACTAATTGGTCAACTATTTGTATTTTACTATCTATGAACAAAAAGAATAAAGACGAACCCACCGCGATTTCGGCTCGGAACGTCTTAGCACATAACTAAGCAATATGTTAATGGGGCAAAATAGCTATTCAAATTCCGTGTCTTTGAAAATCCCATCTGTAGGATCGCAATTAATGACCATATTAATTAAAACTGCCAATAATAAAGTAGCATTTACAACCGTAGATAAACGTGCAATAACTATTAGGGGTAATAAAAGTATGTTTACTATAATTGGAAGTTAATATGCAATTTGTGATCGCATCGCTTTGTGGTACTGTTGATGTCGGGATATCTAAAAACTACTTATAATTATTAAGAGAAATTATTTAATTTTACTACCTTACACAGTAAGTAATAAATTATTACCGGCCTCACAGCTCAGTTGGTAGTAAACTTGCCTTCTGCGCTGTAGGTCGTAGGTTGGATGAGTGGGAACTCAGAACAAACATTTGTGTGACGAATATTTATTCTGTGTCTTTGTGCAAATATGTATATATTTACAAAAAAAAATAGAAGTATTTTATCAGTTGTCTGGTTCCCATGGCTATGCTTAGTTTGGGACTCGATGGTGCTGTGTGAATTGTACACCAATATTATTATTACTATTATTATAATTGTAGTTAAATAAATTAATGCGATAAGGTGGTCAATGCATATTGTAATGTAAACATCTAAGTTAATCTGTTTTTGAAATGACCAAATAAACTTTATACTTATACTGATTAATTATTTTATATGTTCAAGCCCTTTGGTTACACGCACTGACTATACAATACAATACAATAATAATAAAAAAAGACGTGTGGCACTCGGAGACTGCCGCGGTAAAGCTATTGCGCGTGATATTACAAAAAGTCATTAAAAGTTCTGGTATTTATCGATAGATGGAAAAACTAAAAAGTATCACCGCTGTGCCGGTCGGAGTGGGGGGTGTTAGGTTTTTTCGTTACCGAATTTCTGGATTCGGTCTCCACGCTCAAGGCCCGCGATAGAAGCTATGCAATAGCTTAAAAAACATAAAACAAAAATACAATACAATACACTGATTATAGCGAATTACTGCCCCTCTGAAGGCCAGGGTGAGGCTGAGAAACGGCCTTCGCCCTTCATGCAACGAATGTACAGACGTACTGCAATTCCCATTGAAGAAAATAGTCTGCGTAACATTAATTATCTTTTCTAAATAAACGAAGCTTTTCACGGCTCATGTCAACATCACCACACTACCTTATTTTGGGACATAAACGTGACATGTGATGAGCTAAATGATTGCCCGAATAACTCTTAAGTACTGCTGTTAATCGTATTTTTGGCTCTCTCGAAAACAGTGTAGTGAAAGGATTATAGTGAGCGTCAAATAGGATCAAACTTAATCACAAGTAAAAAAAAAACAATTAATAACTAAAATATAGACGATGACAATCAACGAGCAGTAGAACTCACGGCAAGTTCGTCTGGGGAAGTACTGCCACCATGCCTATTTCTTCCGCCAAGCAGTAATGCATTCACCATACTGTTTCAGTAATTAGTATTTGCATAAAATAAAAAAAAATACAATGTTGCTATCTGCAAAAATTTTAATTAGTGTTGCCATTGTAATAAATGTTAAAATAGTAAATGATAACTAAACAACACAATTACAAGTAACTTCTCGCTAATATATTAACGGCAGAGATATTATCAGTTTCCGTGCGACTGTGGCTGACGAAGTAATCACACAGCCCTCAATGAATAACCGAACCATACTATGCACATCCCTTTAGAGGTCCAAGAAACACTTAGGAAGAATAATAGTGTATTTAACACTTAAAAAAAATCTTTATTTTCCCATAATATATCTCTTACATACATAAATAAATTATGCCTGATGGCTCCACTATCAATCCTAATAATAAAAGGTATAATACCTAGATTTTGCCTTTGAATCTCCGCCACTTTATTATAAAACTATAACATAATAAATAACTATATATATAGATATAAATATATACATATAGAAGAAAGAGATATAAAGATAATATAATAGAGAGAGAGAATAATAAAGAGATATATAGACACTGACGAGAAGAGAGACTGAGTATTTATAAATTTCACAAGGAATTAAATAATTTAATTACAAATTTCTCAGAGTTTATTGAATGTAAGCTTTTTTCCACTCGAGCTTCATAAACGGCATTTGTTTCTCCGCCTTTTAATAATAAAACTGTAACAAACGAAATAGCTTTACCTTCCTCACTTACGCAAGTAAAGGTCACCTATGAATTGATGTTGCTAAGAGAATATTAAAAGTTAATATTTTATATAATTACAGTTATATTATTTAATTATATTAGTGTTTTATATTGCACGAAAGGAGTCTAATTGAGGTGCACTTAAAAATCCTTTCAACACACTGGTTCGATGGAACACTCGTTATATGTTATATATGTGACTTACCTCACAGCTCAGTTGGTAGTAACCCTGCCTTCTGCGCTGTAGGTCGTGGGTTCGATTTCCACCCAGGACAAACATTTATGTGACATTTGTAACGTTGATGTTGTGTCTGGGTGTTATGTTATGTTATGATATGTATTATATGTATGTATTTGCAAAAGAAAAGTAGATATATAAGTATTATATCAGTTGTCTGGTTCCCACGATACAAGCTATGCTTACCTTACTTTGGTCCTAGATGGCCTGTGTGAAATGTCCACCAATATTTAATTATTATGTTTATTTATATGCAATTCAAGACATTAAGATAATGTGACATAAAATAAAAATAGGTTTATAAATAATCTCGTTCTAAAAATAAGGTCCAGTTTAAAAGTTAACCAGCCGTTTCTATTACACTGTGCATAAGATACAATCTTCACAGTCAATGCGTAGCTATTTAAGACGTATCGTAGGAAACTAATATGCATACTAACTACAAATTGGTTACAATTACGCACGATTTCGTAACGTCCGACGGCGCGGGGCATAGTGGGGGCTAGAGGGTCAATAGTACCCTTAACTACCCTAGTTTCCATTTTAAATTATCTCACTGAAATGACACAGTCTACGACTAACGGTTAGTAATTTACATGCCTTTGAAAGTTTTAGTTCTATAAGCCGATTTTCAAAAGGGCTCACCACTTTGCCATGATGATGAAGATAAAAGTGGCCATTGGCTCTTCTGCCTACTCCTTCGGGAAAAATAGTAAAATATATGTAAGTACTGCATATCAGTTTAGAACCTGGTAATGCAAATTTTACATATATATTCCAAAAAAAAACATTTGAAAATGATTGAACCAGCAACGCTCTGATTGAAAGCCTACTTTCCACACCACTCCGCTACATGCTCTCAAACACAATCTCATTCTCGAAGTAAAAGTAACGGCAGTAAATCCAAGGCTCGGCAAATAATCCGCTCACTCAGCGTTCCGTACTCTCGATTCACCGGGACCACACATAACGAACGTTACCGAATATTCCAGTAATATGTTAGATAATTGACTGGCCTCATAACTCAGTTGGTAACACCTTCTGCGTTGTAGGTCATGGTTTCGATTTCCACCCAGGACAAACATTTGTATGACGAATATAAGTGTTTGTTCTGTTTCTGGGTGTACTATATTTACAAAAAAATATATTAAGTATTATATCAGTCGTCTGGTTCCCATGATACAAGCTATGCTTAGCTTACTTTGGGGCTAGATGGCGCTGTGTGAAATGTCTCAAATATTTCTTATTATTTATTAAGCTGTTGCATAGCTTCTATCGCGGGCCTTGAGCGTAGAGACCGAATCCAGAAATTCTGTAACGAAAAAAACCTAACTCCCCCACTCCGACCGGCACAGCGGTGATACTTTTTAGTTTTTCCATCTATCGATAAATACCAGAACTTTTAATGACTTTTTGAAATATCACGCGCAATAGCTTTACCGCGGCAGTCTCCGAGTGCCACACGTCTTTTTTTTATTATTTATACCACATAATCGTTCAAAGGATCTCTACCAACATAAGCACGAGTAGGTTTTTTGATAATGAAAAATTTCGGAACGAGCAGATGGCCCATTTGGTGTGTAGCCCAACTGGTAAACTCTGCCCATAACAAGCAATTCGACATGCCCCCCCCCCCCCCCCTACTTAGTTACAATAAGAAAACCTTTCGAATGCGCCCGTAACTCTGAGACGTGAAGGTGAAATGACCTTTCACCTTTCAAACCGGAATACAGTAAGACGAATGCGGCAGAAATAGGTATCGTGACTCAAATGGCATAAATTTATATAACATCACCATGGTAAAAGTTTCTTCCAATATTAGCAGCAGAAGAACTTGTGCCTAGTTCGTCAGTGTGTATCCTGGCACCAAGGCACACTAAGTAATTGATCTATTTTTTTATTTTTTTATTTTGACTATTCAAAGGAACGGCAAATTCTCGTTCGCCTCCATTCGCTTTTTGTGTACGAAACATTATACAAATGAGTTTTCACAACAATAATGACCTTTGTTGAATTTAACACATAATATTTATTATCTTTAGTATCTCGTAATTTTTATGTTATCTCATTCATAGCCACAAAAACGCCAAGAGATATTATAAATTAAAATATTTGGGCACTTATTGAAGACGTAAATTAATTTGCAGGTAGATAATCTTGACGTCTACAAGCATCAGAGAATACAAGAGCAGTAGAACTCTCGCCAAGTTCTTTCGGGGAAGTACTGCCACCACGCAGTAACGCATTCGCGTTACTGTGTTCCGGTTTAATAGATGTGGTTGCCGGTGAAATTACAGGCATATGAGACATTCCACCAACACGTCTCAGAGTTACGGGCGCATACTTACGCATAGACTTAACATCAGGTGGGCCGTCAGCTCGTTCTGTCACAAATATGATAATAAAAAAACCGCCGTTTGAGCGTGAAAGAGTAACAAACTTTCACGTTTATAATATTAGTAGGATAGTAGGATCTTACCAATAAGGACATTTCAGTGTTCTTCGGCATCATGGTGACGTCACCGGGGCGCACGCCAGGGCCGCAGTAAGGGAGCGAGGGCCCGCGGTTGGGCGCGCGCGCCGGCGCAGGCTCGTGCAGCGCGAGCAAAGCCGCGTGCAAGCGCGCTCTTGCAGCCGAGATGCCCCCCGCGCCCCTCACCGCAGCTTCCACAACGTCTCCCACGTCTTTTTCCCATCTGAATGGTAATTTTTAGAAGAATAGAATAGAATATAATAAATTTTATTTAACAACACAGTTTTTAGGAGAGTGAATAGGTTCCTAGGCAAGCATGCTACATCGTAGACCACATCGTCACTTAACATCAGGTGAAATTGCGGTCAAATGCTTGCCTATCGCAAATAAAAAAAAACAGTTTACATACAACATTAACAAAAACAAAAATAAAGATAAGTAGACAATGACACAATACGACACTCGGTGTGTAAATTTCTGAGCGCTGATACAGCACATTCTGAGTGGTAGCGTCTTTTGAACTGTATATCTTGTGTAACACAAAATTAATATTTTTCTCTCTTTCTTTCTTTCTTTCTTTCAAATTGTTTATTTAGGTTAGGTTAGGCGCTACTGTATGTAGCAGTAGAACTCACGCCAAGTTCGTCCGGGGAAGTATCACCATGCCCATTTCTGCCGCCAAGCACTAACGAGTTTGCGTTACTGTGTTTGAAAGGTGTGGTTGCCGGTGAAATTACAGGCTCATGAGACCTTCCACCTACACGTCTCAGAGTAACGGGCGTGTACGATGCGACTTGGGTCGTGTCGTACCTAGTAGGGGAGGACCCAATACGCATCGATTGTTTTGAGCTGTGGTTACCACTTAACCCGGGTGGGCCGTTAGCTCGTTCGGTAACAGTATCACAAAAAAACATATTACATTTCGCGAGAAACCTTTTCCTCAGCGGACTCATAAATCTCCATATAGAGGTACTGGTATGTGACAGCTATCAACCTAAATTGGTTTATATTATTAATCGTTTATAGACTTAAGTGACAACTTTATCAAGGCTGGAACAAATCCAACGTCATGTGTTTTAAATAATATATTTCGAAACTTTAGTAAAAAAGTTGCAATTGACTTGACTAGCCTCATAGCTCAGTTAGTAACCCTGTCTTTTGCGCTGTAGGTCGTGGGTTCGATCTACCCAGGACAAACATTTGTGTGACAAACATAGGTGTTTGTTCTGGGTCTGGGTGTTGATATGTATTATATGTATGTATTTACAAAAGAAAGGATCTAAGTATTATATCAGTTGTCTGGCTAGATGGCGCTGTGTGAAATATCCACCAATATAAAAATATAAACCTGCATCCTCCTAAACAGGATCTGATGTCTTCCTTGAGGCTCCTGGAGAGAGTGCAAACGGGGCTGACGTCAGAGTCTGACGAGTGAGATCCTTCGTGCTGGTCCGGAGCCGGGAACACAGAGCTCTTTGGTAAGTTGGGGGAAACGCGGCCATTGCTGCCGCCGCCGCTGCCGTACCCTGGGGAAGGACCTGCCTTAGTTCTTACATGTCTAAAGACCTGCCTTAGTTGTTACATGTCTATCATGTATGACTGGCCTCATACCTCAGTTTGTAGTAACGCTGCCTGCGGTTGTGGGTTTGATTCCATGACAAATATTTGTGTGACGAACTGTTATTATAATTATTGTGCAGGTACCTATTTATCTATTAATACCTATATCTAATTATATACTATAAGTAATCTTACCATAGTACTGAAGGACCAACCTTAGTTCTTACATGTCTATCATGTAAGACTGGCCTCATAGCTAGACTCATAGCTCTACCTCATAGCTCTGACTCCGGCCGAACTTGGCACAAGTTCTACTGCTACTTTGGGTTGCTCCTTTGGCACCCCCCGGGGGACACGTGTAGTGATTCAGAGGGTTATCACCTACGGACGCGAGCAACGTGGGCCCCCTTTTTTTTATTTGTCTAAGTTACGTAAAAGACTGACCTGATGATGTAGAGGGCGCCCTCCGCGGCACTCGAGGCGGCTCGGGCGCCTCCGACGGCTCGTCCAACGAGTCCACTATTATCACTACCTCTTGCTCCTCTTCCTCTGTAAATATCGGGTTCGACCTGGAAAAAAAGGTCTGTTAATTCCCACATCAAAAATTAAGAAGCTGTTTGCTGAAACTGCTTGAATGAACTTAGTACCTTAGGGTAGTATTTTTGATTGGCAAATGTACAAACCACTATCGTACAACCTTGACTAGGAGAAGAAAAAAACGAGGAAACGGATTTCAATGAATCTAAGATATATAAGATCTGGCAATCTAGGACCAAGAACAAAAATATACATCATTGTGCTATCAGTAAGATAAAACTCAACGGAGTCTCTTGCGTGACAAACTTGGCGTTCATATCTGCTGCTTATAGTCAGACTTAAAGCACATTTAGAAAAATATTTATAATGGAAAATATTACTTCCAAAACAAATTCCTACAAATCAATCCCTGGATACCACTGAGGGCTGTACTTGTCAACAAATCTAACGAGCCTAGATAATAGCCTAACAATAGGTAACTTCAAAATCGGTCAAGAACATGTTAAGATCGCAAGCTACACGCTAACTTGTGAATGAAGAAGTCGGCGGGACATTTCGCTGTTTGTCTGTGATTTTATTATGTAAATTTCTACACTCGAAGAGCTAAGTGGCGGTGCCAGTGGGGCAAACACTATCAGCACTCACTTCGAAGGTCGTGGTATAGATAAAGCACTAATGATTTTCATCACCATTTTCGTATTTTCGAAAAACTTCTATGTATATTTACGAAACAGTTTTATTTGTAAAGATCAATTTACATGAATACAATTACAGAAGTAGTAGAACTCACGCCAAAGTCATCCGGGGAAGTACTGCCACCATGCCCATTTCAGCCGCTAAGCAGTAACTCGAATTTGTTCCGGTTTTAAAGGTGTGGTTACCGGTGAAATTACAGGCACATGTGACATTCCACCTCTCAGAGTTACGGGCGCATACGATACGTCTTGGGTCTTGTCATACCTCGTAGGGGAGGATCCAAGTCGCATCGGTTGTTATGGGCCGAGGTTACCACTTAACGCCATGTGGGCCATCGGCTCGTTCCGTAAGTAAATCACATAAAAAAATAAAACAGCCGAAGAGAAAGTTATCCTAGCCATTCCGCACTATTCAGTGGTAGAATATTTTTACATGGCATCGCATGTTTTTAACCATTTGCCTTGTGATATTGTTGACATCGGCTCAACGACTTATTTTATATGTATTTACCGAAATTACCAAAATAAGGATAATATCAGTATTATATCAGTAGTCTAGCTCCCATGATTCAAGCTATGCTTAGCTTACTTTGGGGCTAGATCTCGCTGTGTGAAATGTCTACCAATGTTTTTATTTTCTTTTTTTTATAATTATTACTAATTAATAATTGTACCAAAGTATGTTTGTTTGTCCTTTTATCACTCAGCAACGAAACATAGAATGGAAATGACAAATGCTCGGTTCCTATAGATCTCGAGAGAACCACGGAAGGCAAACCGACATCAAAGCTAGTAATTGACGAAAGTAAAACTTCGAGCACAGGTCAGAAAAGGTCAACAAATTGTCTACAGAAAACGTAATCTTGCAACACACAATCACAGTCGTTAAAATTAACTTACACATATACCCGACACAACTTACATAACACAATTATCTAACACCTTGCACTTGACCAAACCGTCCCACAAAACCACCAATTCAATGTTAACTCAATAATGGATTCTGAACACGAATCGTATACCTTCCATGCATTGTAAAGACTGAAGTTATTGACCCCTGAAATCTATACAAATGAATAAAATTGGAGTGTCTGTTTGTAATATTAAAATAATCGCTTTTTACTTAGTGCATATGGAAAACATTTTTTACAACTTTTGTCTGTCTTTCTGTTTGTTCCGGCTAATCTCTGAAATGGCTTGACCGATTTTGACGGGACTTTCACTGGCAGATAGCTGATGTAACAAGGAGTAACTTAGGCTAGTTTTCCAAGGGGTAAAATAGGGGTGCGTGATAAAACCGAATTCCACGCGGACGAAGTCGCGCAACAGCTAGTTTACAAAATAACCAGAAAATAACTCTTATTTGTACGCGCTGATGGTAGCAGGTTTTACAAATGTGTTTGTAAGGAATCTGCACTGAGTCAGACTTCCTGGCAATTCCTTTGTATGGATTATTGTTCACCATACTGTGCAACCACACAATCAGTTTTAAGTAATTGAAGATAATTGGAAGGTAGTGTAATGTGGTTTGTCGTAATGTAAAGAGGTACAGACCGCTAATCCACTGGTTCTCACAGAAAACCTACAAGCACCTTTGTATGCAAATACTGATAAGAACAGCAAAATGCAAAATGCATATCATACAATTAATTTCCATCTAAAAAAAGCTTTATTTATGTAAAACTTTAATGTGAGGATTTCACCCTTATTTTTGGAAATTAACTGAATATAATTTGACACTGTTCTAAAAATCATCAACCAAGTTTTACTTGAATTTAACTGAGAATCTAAGATACCCGAATAATAATAATATACCTAAGATATCGAAATGATAAAATCCCCCATTTTTTTTATGTGATACAGTTACTGAACGAGCCGACGCCCCACCTGGTGTTAAGTGGCAACCTCGGCCCATAACAACCGATGCGACTTGGGTCCTCCCCTGCTAGGTACGATAAGACCCAAATCACATCGTATGCACCCGTAACTCGGAGACGTGTAGGTGGAATGTCTGATGTGCCTGTAATGTCGTGCTGATGAGCTCTCGAACTAGTGGTAACCAAGAGATCAGGTGTACCTGGTGTAAGGGTAAGCACTAACCTGAGCACGGGGGGCGGCATGTCATCGAGCGCCCGCAGGGGGTGGGAGGGCGCGGGCGAGGCGCATGCCGCCTCCGAGCACTCGCGTCGCCCTCCACTCTGCAACAACAACAATACATGTCAGAATGTGTATGTTTATTTATGAGGAGTCTACATGTCAAAATTCACGGACCAACTAACTCTCTACGGCTTCCTCATTGTTTCTTTTTTTCTCACTAAAACCTGATTTTGGACACCTAAGGCGAGTATAATTAAATGATAATAAATAAATTGATGGACATTTCACACAGCACCATCTAGCCCCAAAGTAAGCTATGCATAGCTTGTATCATGGGAATCAGACTACTGATATAATACTTTTTTTTTATTGCATTCATGTAATACTTATTGACACCCAGACACAGAACAAACATCTATATTCGTAATACAAATGTTTGTCTTCGGTGGGCATCGAATCCACCACCTACAGCATAGAAGGCAGGGTTACTACAAACTGAGCTGTGAGGCTAGTAAGAATGTCAGGTGCCAAAGATTTGGAATTCTAGAAGCTAGATAAGTGATGAACTGGACATAAAAGCCGATAAATTAGCCAGAAGGCCTTCTCAGTTTAGCTTACAGATTGTCTCACAACGATATTCTAAACTTAAGCATCATTTGTATTGCTGCTCAATGTAATGGACATGTCAGATGTCTATCAGAACACAAAGGCTTCGAGACGCCAACATTATGTAATGTGACGCTTCTATCTGATTCTCCATTCTTCAGTAATTGTGCGTATATCGTGATTGCACCCTGCCTTTTTGAGCCTTGGTGTCGTGTCACAGCGGCTCTCAAACTTTGATAGCTTTGATTGCTTCAGGCGTGACTAGGGTTACTAGGTCGTAAAACAAAAAAAAAGTATTATTTTTAGTAATCTGACGACGTCTTCGGCCAAAGCGTTTGTATGTTCATCTTCCTAACTACTACTACGTATAAACATTATGTGATGTGTATTATGACTGGCCTCACAGCTCCAGTAACCCTGCCTTCTGCGCTGTAGGTCGTGTGTTTGATTCCCACCCACGACAGACATTTGTGGGACCAATAGAGATGTTTGTTTTGTGTCTGGGTGTTAATATGTATTTACAAAAAGTATATAAGTATTATATCAGTTGTCTGTTTCCCATGATACAAGCTATGCTTAGCTTACTTGGGGCTAGATGGCGCTGGGTGAAATGTCCACCAATTTATTTTATTATTATACTTGTTGAATAGTTTGAGAGCTGCCTGTATTACAGATCCAGATAAGCTAACTACGGCCATACAGAATTAGCGTAGTTGGTGTGTTTAAAGGTCGTTAAGCAGACCTTCTGCGGAATTGGACTTTGATCAGATGCTTCTCATAATGAAAAGTGTTTATTTGTGTTGGAAGGATATTGGTTTAATATGCATCTGACTAACCTTCAAAATTCCTGTATGGCTACTCTCGTAGCGAGAGTGTAAGGACTACAGGAGTCCAATCAAAGATGTCTGCGAAGTTTTGTTTTTGGGCAACGACGTTCCAAATACATATTCTTTTGGTGATTTCTTTGAGAATAAGGTAATGGATGTAAAGATTTTCCAAAAAAACGAGAATAATTAATAAATAAAAAATAGCGCGTGAAGCAGCATACAAGTGATTGAAGTGAAACTTCTTAAACACGCATACGCGCGACACTATCTTATTGTATCGAATTGTATCGAGTATACGTCGGTCTCTTTTGCTCCATTCCGTGTCGTCGGAATATATATCTCTCTTTCTGTTTCGCCCTACGTCAGATCTTTCTTCTCCCTCATGTAACTAATTGTGCCTAAACGTGACGCGGGCTTGAAATATCACTCTAGTCCAATAATCCAATAATCCCTACGATAAGGGAAAATAGCACTATTCCTGTGGGATAGATTTGAAACAAACAATGATAATGAAACAACCGGTATTTTTTACCTGAATATTGAGGCACGCAAGCTGACGGCCCACCGGCCCACCGTTGATGGCAATTGGCTACCGTCGCGTCGCCTATAGACGCCTGGAACACTTGAGGAATTGCCTGATTGTTGCCTATCAGCTAACAATATCTTTGGACAGTAGTTAGCACACACACACGCACACAACCCTTCCATAGGACTACAATTATCACACCAAATCCACCAACCAACCTTGTTAAGGTTGGTTATATGCCATGTTATACGGCCGAAACGTAAACTTTTAGTCTTCTAACTTTCAGTCTACCCTTTCGTCAAATTCTGACCCTTCCTCATCGGATCGTTACCTTACCACTCTACCCCTTGTGGGCCTGGATAAAGAAGGGGAAGTTAATTCCTACCGGGGAGCAGCCCAGTCCTAGTACCTAGTACTTTTCGTTTGGAGCATTCTCCTAACGAACACTGTACGACTCAAATATAGAAGACTTCTTCTTTCTTGTTGTATAGGTATAAGTATATTACATTGATTTCCTCGGTCCCTTGGTTTAGTTTACAATTATTACAAGATTGCCTATTCAAAATGCCGAAGGTTAGCCGATAGCGCGTTCTAAACTACTAGTGCTGGCATCTAGTAGTTTAGAACTGTGGAACTATCAAATTCGACAGGCATGTCGGCTTCCGACAAACTCGTACGCACGCTCGTAAGTGTTCGTTATCGTTAGTCCCTTCGTTACAATCTAGCGTTACCAAACACATTAATTTGAATAATGGCCACATACGTTCGGAAGTCCGCCCCGCCCGGTGGCTTCCTCAGATTAAAATGCAGATACGAACCAACTTTGCAATTGTTTTAATTACCTACATAAAATAAACTACATTGTTTTTTTTATGGAATACAGTTACGGAATGAACCGAAGGCCCACCTGGTGTTAAGTGGTAACATCGGCCCATAACAACCGATGCGACTTGGGTCCTGCCCTACTAGGTATGACAAGACCCAGATCGCATCGGCACTCTGAGACGTGTAGGTGGAATGTCTCATGTGCCTGTAATTTAACGCGAACGGGTTACTGCTTGGCGGCAGAAATGGACATGGTGGCCGTATGAACTTGGCGTGAGTTCGACTGCTCTTAAATTCTATAAAGATGTAAATTTATTTTATGATCGATGTTCCAGGACGTAGGTAATCCGGCCATTCGACTTCGTTACATAAATTGATTTGATAATAAATAAATAAATATACTGTTTAGAGAATCTAGTGGTTGTTTTATGATTATTGATTATTAAGTTGCTTGAAAAGGAGACAATTATAATAAAGAAAGTAGAAAGTAGAATTAATATATATAATATAACAAAAACAATAATAATAACAATGTTTATTTATTTGTAACAGTAACAATATACATTTTAAATAGAGACACGATGATGCTATCAGGAGTATATTACTGTGTCGCAAGCATCAACGCCCCACGTCTGAATAAAGTTATACAATTATAATAATTGTCACGACTGGGACACCCTGTATAATCTGCGGTGAAGTGACATTGAGGACAGTCGCGTGCGACAGTGCTAAGTCAACAAACGGAATGGCTGTAATTGTTGCATTAGTGCGCGCAACAAGCCGCAGCGCCCTCGTCCCATATGCGACGAACTGTATTCAGTAACATAACACTACATATTACTCGGTGATTATAATAAGAGTTTGAAACACGCAACTAAATAATGGTAGGTCATTACGAAGAGATTACTGTTATTATCCAAGCTGTCTGTTACGTACTAGGTTATAATATATTTTATGACATTTGCTGATTTTGGTTGTAGCCAAGATATTTATTTTTTTAGTTTATGTGTCATATTTGAAGAAAATAAGTATATGTAATAAGTCATAGTAGCCAATTGCATAGGGTTGTCGATTGAAAGATTTCTGGTTCAATTTCAGAGCACTAGAACGAAGAAAAGAAGAAAAGAGAACACGAAGTACCTCAAATTTAATTAAAAGAAAAAATATAGACTAGCACCTATTTAAGAATGTAATTGGATTGTGCTGCTGTGGTAGTTCAATTTCGATTTGAAAAAATATAAAACACAAAATAGTGGAATGAACATCAACTTCGTGGACACTTTTCTATTATGGGTGAAAAATTATGCATGTGTCTGACTGATTTTGTCAGCTTAATCCTGCATTTATTTATTTTAAGATATAATGAACCTACTGTTCGACTTATTATAATTTGTCCATCACTTTTGTGTTGATGTAAGAGACACGACAAATGAAGGTTATATGTATGCCTCGCGGTTAGTCAATATTTGATAGAAATCCTATAATGTTTGATCGAGTTAAATTGCGTGGAATAATGCAAATAATTTTAATTGGATCCAATTTCACGCTTATTATTTTGTTTGATGTGATTACGTAATCTTAGATAATTAAGACTGGGTAGGTAGCATTTGATTGGATTTACATGTCGTTATAAGTACCTCCTTGAGTTAGATTTAGCGTGTTAACTATTATTTTTACAAGCGTTTATTTAGCTTGCAATGTGTATGAGAATTTTTGTTTAGCTCAAAATTTACAAATGAATTTTAGACCAGTTCCCATCAACCGATTGAGCTGAAGTTTGGAACACATGTGTAACTTCGATGAAATGCTATAATATTATGGTATCATGAAGATCCCATGATGGAGCTGGGAGGTGAGCACAGGAACTCAATTTCTCGACATCACTATGCCGTATTTGGGCTCGTTGGGTTTATCTTACAAGAGTTATTATAGCCTTCGGTGGTGTCCAGATTCTGATCGAAAAGCTTGTTTCATAAAATGATTTTTTCATCAAAAATTTGGTACATTATTATCATAATTATTTATTGATTTTAAAGTGAGGGGTTTTGTGTTCGATCCGC
Source organism: Chesias legatella (assembly GCA_947359385.1). NCBI lineage: Eukaryota > Metazoa > Arthropoda > Insecta > Lepidoptera > Geometridae > Chesias > Chesias legatella. The sequence goes on along the minus strand of OX375776.1, from coordinate 1,931,209 downwards.
AATAGGGATATCTTTATGTGTTGAGCATAAAACTTGATCTCGGTCTGATGTTTGTGCTGTGTATATGTTTGTCTATTCCAACTGCGATACAGGGAATCCTAGAGAGGAGTATAAGTGTGTAATCATTTTTGTCGTGTCTCATTTTTATATTTTTCCTCTTACTGGATATTTAATTAAGATAAGTATATAATGCTCTATCACTTTTCTGGTACCCGTAATACAAGAGCAGTAGAACTCACGCCAAGTTCGCCCGGGAAAGTACTGCCACCATGCCCATTTCTGCCCCACGCAGTAACGCATTCGCGCGTAGTTGCCAGTGAAATTACAGACACATGACACATTCCACCTACACGTCTCAGAGTTACGGTCGCATACGATGCGACTTGGGTCTTGTCAACTCTAGTAGGGGAGGACATCGTTTGTTAAAAAAAACTCAGGCTGACTGCTGAAAACAGTAGTCTAACATAAATCCATCTCAACAACACTATTATAATTTTCAAATGATTTAGACGTTATATGGATGTCAATTAAAGCATAAATGTATTGATCCGTCAGCCGCGCCGCGCCGCGGTGTTAGTTTCCATTTAAATTGGACGCACGATCGCACAAATGCAATTAGTGCGTGACTGTACCCACACGCTATGTAATGTAATACAATTCGGTAATAGGTTTTTGTTTCAGTGTATTGAATATAGGTAATCAATAATTTCATAACTATTGCTTTACTCTTCATTTTAGCCTTCGATATTAAGTGTTCAATAATAGATATTCGCCGCTCGCGACTTCGTCCATGCGCGTTTTTTTTTCAATTATTTTAATTGTGTCTATACTAATAAATAAAATTGGAGTGTCTGTTTGTAATATTAAAATAACCGCTTTTTACTAAGTGCATATGTATGTATACACGGTACATATACCAAAACATTTTTTTTTTACAATTTTTGTCTGTCTGTCTATTTGTTCCGGCTAATCTCTGAAATGGCTGGACCGATTTTGACGGGACTTTCATTGGCAGATAGCTGATGTAACAAAGAGTAACTTAGGCTACTTCTCCGAGGAGTAAAATAGGGGTGCGTGATAAAACCGAATTCTATGCGGACGAAGTTGCGGGCAACAGACAACAAAAAGACACTCCAATTTTATTTATTTGTATAGATTGAGTATTGGGTGACTTTTGTATCATTATTTTATTTTATCGTACACAACGTACAAACGTACATCAATAGGGAATACGAAACGAGCTAATTTGCATCTGTATTATATAAAAGAGTCAATTCTATAGACGCAATATTACATTCAATTAGATTGCAATCAATTGAACACTCCATTATTTATATGAATGTGTTGTAAGCAATATTGTGTTCTAATATATTTTTAATAGGTTGTATATTATTGCGCAAGATTCGAGATAATCCAAATTTGGAACAATACCGCTCATTAGAGTGAAGTGAGCTCACGTTAAATGTTGAGGTTGATTCTGATGATATGGAATTAATCCGCCACAGAACGTTATATCAAATGTTATAGTAGCGGAGTCCGGCAGATGTTTTTCAACCGCAGCTGAAATAGATACCAAATAAAAGTCATGTGCATGAAAAAACACTTGGATGTGCCAAGTTTTATGGTGACTGGTTAACTGGTTAGAGTTCATCAGTTTCATACATATATTCAATCTCCATTTATTATCTACTAACTGTTGCCCGCGACTTAGTCCACGTGGAATTCGGTTTTATCACGCACCCGTATTTTACCCCTCGGAAAAGTAGCCTAAGTTACTCCTTGTTACATCAGTGGTCAATGGTTTCGGAACGCATAGGAAACAAACATACAAACATTGATTTTTATTTATATAGATATGCTAATGCGTCGGGGATCTTTTACGACCCTAGTAGGAGAGAACCCAAATCGTACCTACTGCAGTCTTTTGTATAAAAATGGTTGACCATTTAACATCATTTGGGAAATCAAATACTTTCGTAACCTTTAGGTACTATTAAAAACACAATTAATACTGAGATACAAAAATATAAAAATATGAAACGATTGTAAACGTATCGTGTGGCGCTCACAACATAACCGATAATCAACTCTTAAAACAAAATGCTACAAATATTTGAGTATTAACATCAAGGTGATAGTGCCTAACCTTGACCTAACTAGTGGATGAGATATTCAGTCATAAAAACTATTCGAATAAAACCAAAGCAGTTTCATTGCGCTGTTTTTGAAATTAAGTAAAAATCGGCAGGTGAAATGGAATCGAACCCACGAACGGCGAAGTCTGCCAACCAATTAAAGTCAAAGTCAAAGTCTAAAAAAAAACTTTTTTTTTTTTTTTCCATGGAATTCATAAAGAAATAGCTTGGAAACGTCAATAATATTTAAAACATATAAGGTCAGGCGTACTTATCGCTAAGTTTGAGATGTGAGCCGAGTTATAACTTTATCCAAGCTAGAATTATTATGCTAAATTATTACGCGGCAGTACTGCCACCGTACCCATTTCTGTTACCAAGCAGTAATGCATTCGCGTTACTTTGTTCCGCTTTGTGGTTGCCGGTGAAATTACAGGCACATGAGTCATTCCACCCTTACTTCTCAGAGTTACGGGCGCATACGATGAGGCTTGGGTCTAGATGTAAGTAGGGGAGGACCTAAGTCGTGGTGCTTGTTATGGGGGACCATTTGTTATGAGCACTTAACACCAGGTGGGCCATCTGTTAGTTACGTAACTTTATCACATAAAAGTCTCTATTTGAGCAGAGATAAGTCTCAAGAGAGACGACATAAAAAGATTAAGGAATGGATGAATTGAAGCTTTGAACTCTTCGAATTCAACAAAGAATCCACCTTAATCCATACCTGTTAACTATATACCCACTGAAATGAATTCTATATAAATATTATATGATTATGAATTTTTAACTTTTAATTTAGTTAACTTTTTTTTCAAACTTGGCATAACGCTCCTAAGGTCGATTTTAATCTGTCTGCGTAATAAATTGAGATGTCTGCACAATTCATTAGTTTTATTTATTAACGTGAATATTAAGATGACTGATAAATTGTGGGATGATGGAATGGTGCAAAAGTTCAATAGGTATGAAAAAACATAAGATACTCCGAGTTTTATTGAGAAAAATAATTCTATCTTTAATATATCTGAATCTGTCTGCTTCATGGTGGTTCGAATAATGTTTTAACAATTAATAATTCGATAAAAAACAAATGGTGGACATTTCACACAGCGACATCTTGCCCCAAACTAAGCATAGCTGGTACTTGGCAACCAGACAACTGATATAGTACTTATGCACTGTTTTGTATATACATATAATACACAATTATATACAATAGCACCCAGACACTGAATAAACAAATAAACGAAATATCATTACACGTAATTTAGTATTTTCATTTTATTTAAACAATTTCCTAAGTCTTTAGGGATTCATCTGAAATCTTTATCAGTTATTGATTTGAAATTCGGAGGATCCAAATTATTCGACATTCAACGCATTTTGTTTGCATATTTGTAGTACATAACTGACTATTAAAGAATAAATAATGAAAAGAATAATTAATTAATTAAAAATATAATTAAACAAATTAAATTCCATTTAACTATTTTATACACTGAAATGCAGCAGCATTGACCCGACCCTTAGTTCCTATCTTAATAACACTCAAATAACCTGACATAGTGACCTGACATCTAAGCTGTAAACTGAAAGCGATCTTCAAAATAATATGAATATAAATTTGCTATCTTGCTAGAAGCCTGTGTTATGTACCAAGCCCTATTCTATCAGCTGATATTTATACATATCATAAACATAAACATAAATATGTTTTTAATAATATATTCATGTATACGATGACCCCTTTATTACAATGTTTACCTATTTATGCAGTTCCTAACCTACCCTTGAACTTATGAAGAATATCAAAAATTGTGTATATATTTAACGAAATTAAAGTGTCACTGAGGATATTTATATTAATAAATGCCTTTCTATCCTTGTTATTTGGTGTGTATGAAATCAATGTATGTATATAGGAAGTAAGGGGTGATCTCATATCATTTTAGTTTACGATGTAACTGGATAATATGTAATTAACTACCATTTCTTCAAAAGAGTAAAGGTTAATCTCAGCTGTATACGAAATAGATTACCGAATACTCAACGTGCACCAAATTGACAGCGATCACAGCTAGTAGATAATGATACCATAAATAATAAAAAAAATATATATTCAAATAAACATTAAATTATAAATATATAATAATACTTTGTTTTATTCGTAACAAAATCACCATGATAATGTATGATACATTATTTATACAAATAAAATGATAAATACAAAGAAAATAACCTCGAAATAACCTCTCGTTACCCCAAAATAAAATAGTTTATAATAAATAACTTATTAATGAACGCATCCTTGTTCGTCCATTAACGTAATATTCCTATCATTTTGGAATCTCATGGATCATTGTAAAATATATTAATATTATTATGTATAATAAATCAATAAATGACATTTCATTACCACGGATCGGGTCAAGAGTCATTTGGATATAATTATCAAACCTACGTCGAATTCCTAACATGTCAAATGGTATAACATAATAGTTTTGTATACGAAATGTTACCCACGACTCCATCTCAATAATAAGAAACTGGAAATTAGTAAATGTTGGTGAACACATAAAAATATCGCCTATAGTTTAAACTATATGTATTACTGTGTGTTGTCAGGGCGCAGGAGGGAAGCCGGCGCGGCGGCAGGAAAGCGGACCAAAAATTGATAAAAAAAATATTTAACTGTACTAGAATTCGGTTTAAACAATAGTTTTTTGTGGTGGTCCCAGTGGAATAAAGAAGAGCAGTACTCATGCCAGTTTCGTCCGGGGAAGTACTGCCATCATGCCCATTTCTGCCTTCAAGCAGTAACCCATTCGCAGTACTGTGTTCCGATTTAAAAGGTTGCCGGTGAAATTAAGGCACATGAGACATTCCACCTGCACGTTTCAGAGTTACGGGTGCATACGATGTGACTTGGGTCTTGTCATACTTAGAAGGGGAGGTACCAAGTCGCATCGGTTGTTTGGGCCGAGGTTACTACTTAATACCAGGTGGACCGTCGGCGTCGGCTCGTTCTGTAACTGAATCACATAAAAAAGGTCCCATTTTTGAAGCGTTCCCAGCAGCCTGTCTTGTATCTTACGAGAATTATCTTACTCGTGCTCAATTCACGTTATCCTCCTTGCTCAATAGCCGAACGGTTGCGCAATTGGACACGCAAAGATTGCCAAGAAAATGTTATTACTTAGACCGGTATATTAGTTGAGCCGTACAGCTAGTTATCAGCTAATTTACAAGGATAAATAATTATTTAGATTTAATAAATAGCCGAATACTTTTGAATAGTTTTGATATGCCGAACTAATAACCACTAATTATATCTGAGTAGTCGAGTGAGAGAAATTTGTGACTGGTCTCACAGATCAGTTGGTAGTCAATCTGTCTTTTTCGTCGTCATGGGTTCGACTCCCACCCATGACAAACATTTTTGTGACGAATATAAGTATTTTTTCTGCCTCGGTGTATATGTATTTACAAAAAGCATATAGCACTCAGTTTTTTAATTTATAAATATAATTTAAAATAATAATCACAACAGCCTTGCTACTTAAGACCTTTGTTGTAAAGCAAAACGTGTGCAGAGGTAAAAAAAACACATCACATACCAAACACGTCCCACAGTATTGTCCTGGATGGGAATCGAACCCTCACGACCTATATCGCAGATGATAGATATTATTGCCTTCTGCGCTATACGTCGCCAGAGTTCGATTCCTAGGCAGGACAGAGATTTGTGTTCAATATTCGTTTGCTCTGTATTATGTATTTGAATGTATGAATTAACTAAAAAAACATAAGCATAGTTTCAAGTTAGGTACCTAGTTCCCATATTACAAGCTATGCTTTGTTTGGGTGTACCTAGATGACGATTTTGACATATCCCCCATTTTTTTTTATGTGATACAGTTACTGAACGAGCCGAAGGCCCACCTGGTGTTAAGTAGTAACCTCGGCCCACAACAACCGATGCGACTTGGATCCTCCCCTACCAGGTACGACAAGACCCAAGTCGAATCGTATGCTCCGTAACTCTGAGACGTGTAGCTGGAAGGGCTCATGTGCCTGTAATTTCACCGGCAACCACATCTTTTATGGTTATATATTATATGGAGATTAAATCATTAGATACTCAGCTTCCGTAATGAACTACACACAGATGTAGGTATGTGGGTATTAAGCTCGCAAACCATAAATCATTTCGGTAGTTTAGCCGAACAATGAAGAGAAAGTTACGTGTTCATAGCAGTTGGCCGGCGTCATGCAACATCACATAACTAATATAACTATAGTCTTTTTTTCTTCTAACCTGTTCTGTCCCACTGCTGGGCAAAGATCATATGTCAAAATACTCAATTACCATTGAAATCATAAAGAAATTTCAATAAAAAAATACGGTCTCCCTAAGTCCTTTCACACATACCGGTCTTTAGCTATTTCCCACCACCGCGACTGTATCCATGGTATCCCGCCAGCGCTTTCGAGCCTCGTGGCCCAGTGGTACAGACCACGAGCTTAAATCGGGAAGTCTATGGTTCAAATCTGTCAGCACCAATGAGTTTTACACTTGCGTGCACTATATTTTCAAATCTGTCAGCACCAATGAGTTTTACACTTGCGTGCACTATATTCTCAAAACTATGAATGAAGACGTCTTGAGGAAACGGATATATCCTAGGACCAAAAGTTCCATCTCAAGAGCGTGAAAAGAGCCACTTTGAGATGCACTCTATTCCTTTCACCACACTGGTTCGAGAGAGCCAGTGAGTGTAATATGGTAGTAGCGCTTTCAAGGCCACCCCAACGCCGTTATCCGTCGTTATGCACCCACCATGTTATCATGTGAGATCACCTCTTGGGAAGCTTCCGGGTGGTGCGACCCGCCTACTCACATTTGACAATCTTTAAATCGAAATCGCATACACCTGCTGGTGATTTCATTGGTAGATTCGTCATGGACAGCAGGATTGCTGAGTAATAGAATATACATACATACTTAAATACATACATAAAATCACGACTATTTCCCGGAGGGCTAGAAGAAGATTACTGTTTTCCACCCGCTACGATCTAGACATAACCTTAGCTTAGCTCCTTAGCTTCATTCACTCTCATCCCAATCTTCGAATGGAATGGAATAGAATAGGTATAGGTAGATAGGTAGAATAGGAATCATGTTGAAGTGAGATACACCCGTTAGGAAAATTCAATTCAATTCAATTCAATTGGAAACGTAAGGATTACAAGAGTTTGGATTCCACAAGTATGGCAAAAAACTATAATGACCAATAGATAAATTAATTTAAACTTACATTCAGTTTAGTTTTAATAGGAATAGAGTAGGAGGATATAGGAATGTCTTATTTATTCTAATCTTCTTCTAATCTATTTTTATTGACTGTTAAAAAGAAGACGAATTCAATTCAAACTAAGGCTTGAAAATATCAGACGATTGCGGGCTGGTCTGGTAAACGAACAAACAGCATAAGACAAGTATAAATAAATAAGAAATAAAAAATATTGGTGGACAATTCACACAGCGCTATCTAGCCCCAAAGTAAGCTAAGCATAGCTTGTATCATGGGAACCAGACAACTGATAGAATACATATATACATTTTTATTTGTAAATACATTCATATTAACACCCAATGTGAGACATAATGATGAAATTAGCAAGTGTACACATTGAAGCAACGATTTCAATATATTTACTTACTGTCCACACGTTGCATACCGCCGGCCGCCGCGCCGGCCGGATGACGCAACGGACCGCTTTTCTCTGTTATGGAGTATTATACAATTTACACTGTGACATTGAAACCGAGTGACCGCAATTTTTAGTGCCATAAAAAAGTAGCACTTTATGTAGCACTTTTGATCTTCTTTGCGTGACTAAAAGCAGTGAAGAGCACTTTGTGGCATATCACCAAAACTTTAATAGGAGAACAATAGTCTAAGTAGGTACCCTAAAGTATATTTTAGGGTTTAAAATAAACCTCTACATCTTTTCTTGATTTGACATCTTGTTTTTTATTTTATTATAATATATCGCGGGCTTCAAGCCAGAGGGGCGTATACCCAAAAATGTGTATTTTTATTTATTTCGTCATTCTTTTCTAATTTATATAATAGCCCTAAGGTCTCTATGGGTCGGCCTTACCTTACTTCAGCGTTGCGAGAATATTTCGAATAGTTAGCAGCCTGAAGACATATCAAAGGTCAAATGCCCACGGACCTAACTAAGTGTCCCATAACAAATGGCACGAGAAAGTGATAGATCGCCACAGACCTCTTTACGTGAAGGAGTCCATACATACTGCATAACGTACCCGGGACGGCATAGTGGCCGTGGAAAAATGGCTTTTAGGAGACGTTTCATAAAAGAAAATGAATAAGAATTCGTTCTTGGATGCTGTGTCAAGTACCTTAATTGCACACAGCGATAATTTGTGGTGTCTAATGAACAGAAAATATATATAATGTAATATTAGTAAATTATCACTTACTAGCTGTCCCGGCGAACTTCGTACCGCCATATTTTTTTGCCATCAATACTGGTTAAACTTTAAGATTTTAATTTTAAATATTTGCTATTATTTATTTTTATACTTTTTTCATTCAAACCTTCTCCTGACAATAACGAACACATAAAAGAAAGATTTATCCAATTTGGTGCAGTCGTTTGGAAGTTATGCGCGTACAAACATTTCGGTGATTCATTTTTATTTATATAGATACGAGTAAGTATAAGATGTTCTTAAACTGTAAACACTGTCGCAGTTATAGTATGTATTTTCCTGTGCTAGTCCATATAAATATGCCACCCATTGTGCCTCTACCTAATTTTATAATGTTTTTTTAATGTTTTTCTTTGGTGTACAATAAAGAGCTAATCTACCTGTAAGTAGTCAGTAAACTGATGCCTTCAGTTTAAAGTTTCAGTGAAGAAAGGAGCCTTTTCGAGGCGCACTTAAAAACATTTCACCACACTGGTTCGAGAGAACCAGGGACTCGAATATTAGTAGAAGTTGATTTAGTTTTTAAGTTGGAACTGACATTCCCTTTTCCATTTCGAGATTGAGGTTCTCGCTCACAGTCTCGGACTGAATCCTCAGAGAAATGTTTCGCGCGTGGCTTTTGGTTCATTTACTCGTTTACTGGACAAAAGTGGAGGACGCGTTATTTTTAAAAATTCCTCTCTTATCAAATGGGTCTACGAGTAATGGCCGGTCGTTGACAAGCACGTGAAATTCGGGTACATTCGCGCCCTGAACTTTTAATATTTCTACTATAATAATGTTATAATAAGGAAAATTTTGGGTGTATGTAGGTAGGAGGAATTTTCGTGCAAATTTCACCAATTACTTGTAGGTTTCTGATATACATTTTTTAGTTTTTCTATTTAAAGTTGATTTCTGGCCCTTAGGTAAAAATTGCAACTTACGCTTCACGAAGTATTTAATAATAATAAAAATATTGGTGGACAATTAACAGCGCCGTCTAGCCCCAAAGTAGGCATAGCTGGTAATATTATGGGAACCAGACAAATAATAGAATATTTATATGTAATTATCTTCAAGTAAATACATACATACAATACATAATAACATCTAGACACAGAACAAACTATATTCACACAAATATTTGTCCTGGTTGGGAATCGAACCCTACACTACCCTACGACCTACAGCGCAGAAGGCATAGTTACTGCCAACTGAGCTGTGAGGCCTGTCAATTTCTGAAGTAGTAGATTGCTGTGGCTATACACATTCGGCGACATCGAAGTTTTCTCGCACGAATGTGTTTCTGACGTATGAGACACACAGAACGTCTTGGAGGATCTTGTTACGAGACCGTTTATTTATTTATTTAATTACTTTCAGTTTTGCGTGCGAGTGTACCGCGCGTAAGATCTTTCGACACGCGGCCTTGAGATTATTTCGTCGCCAGGGCATGCAACTGCACTCACCGAATTCCAAACATAACAAAATAAAAGCGAAAACTTGTTTCAGAAAAATGTCGTAGATGCCAAGAAATTTCTTCCCCACGTTTCTGAGGACGGAAAGGGATAGTTTGTAAAATTCCTGCCTCGTTCAGTCAGATGTGGATCAACCCTAAGTCGAAGATTGCGTTTTAGCGCAAACGGAATGTCCGACGTTTCTATCACCCTACCCACATTCGCCCACAGGGAGTCTGCAAGTTTCTATGTAACCATATGCAAATAGCGAATTATATCTGCACTAGAATACCCTCGTCGCAGGTGGCATTAACACAACACAAACATCCACCATAAAACAAACTGTACCTTATTATTAATTTTCAAAAATTTGCAATTTAATTTTGTTATTATAAAGATGTGGCAGCAATGCACGGTCGGTTATGACCCCCCCATGGCCCCTCTTGGGCCCTTGCCTTCTACTCTTGCTTGTCGATAGTAGTCCAGCAAAATTAGTGATACGGTAAAACATGTTTCAAAATAACAGACAACGGAAAAGTTATCAAACAATGACCACTGAGAGTTGTATTACGTTGATAGTAATTTGAAGATATTTGGGAAAGATTATGTAAATACTAGGTATACTTAATTTGTTATGAAATGAAAGATCTTGTTTTAGGATTCGTTGGAAATATAATTCATAGTTTGAATAACAAAGCAATTTATACTGTGGCTCGTTGACTCTGGTGTCATGTGCCAATTTGTTAAGCTATTGCATAGCTTCTATCGCGGGCCTTGAGCGTGGAGACCGAATCCAGAAATTCCGTAACGAAAAAAACCTAACACCCCCCACTCCGACCGGCACAGCGGTGATACTTTTTAGTTCCATCTATCGATAAATACCAGAACTTTTAATGACTTTTTGAAATATCACGCGCAATAGCTTTACCGCGGCAGTCTCCGACTGCCACACGTCTTTTTTTTTACTACTTTTATTTATTACTTTTAATAATAAATAAATAAATACATTTTGATGTATAATTCACACAGCGCCATCTAGCCCCAAAGTAAGCTTTTTATAGCTGTACTATGGGAACCAGACAACTGAAATAATACTTATATACCTTTTTCGTAAATACATACATATGATACATATGAACACCCAGACAGAACAAACATCTATGTTCGTGTTTGTCCTGGGTGGGAATCGAACCCAAGACCTGCAGGGCCAAAGGCAGGATTACTACCAACTGAGCTGTGAGGCCAATAAGTTTGTTAGTACAACTCGCGGTTGTGCACGATCAAGGAGCGACGCGACGCCGCGTAACCCTTGATCTATGGCTTTTGTAAGATTATGTAATGAAGAGTCGATAGTGTAAAGCGCTGAGGCAGCCTGATGTTATCAAAACATTTTTTTTCTATTTGATATAGTTACGGAACGAGCCGACGGCCCACCTGGTGTTAAGTAGTAACCGCGGCCCACAAATACCGATGCGACTTGGGTCCTCGCCTACTAGGTACGACAAGACCCAAGTCGCATCGTATGCGGCCGTAACTCTGAGACGTGTAGGTGGAATGTCTCATGTGCCTGTAATTTCACCGGAAACCACACCTTTCAAACCGGAACACAGTAACGCGAATGCGTTACTGCTTGTCGGCAGAAATGGGCATTGTGGCAGTACTTCCCCGGACAAACTTGGCGAGAGTTCTTCTGCTCTCAAAAACCCCGATACTCCTTTTCTGAAGAGTTTTGTGATTAAGTGACTGTTCGAGCTGACGGCCCACCTATGTTAAGTGGTAAACGCCGTTACACCTGATGTTAGTATGATTATCGATTTAACAAGCTAAGCTGGCACTAAAAACAATCTTCAACGGGTCTTGTAAATACGATAGGACAAGTATAGCTTGGGCAGAGGACCACTTAACACCAGGCGGGCCATCTGCTCGTAAATTTATCACATAAACGAGCTTAGTTACATATCAATAGATAATTATAATACTTATTCTGAATTCGGTAGCTTATGAATAAGGCAGCCGGCTTAACCAATATCATCAGAACAATATGAAAGCGAATGTCTGAGTGATGGCTGTTGCTAAAACAAGTCATTTAGTCAAATGAGCTTTTTTTATTATTATAAACAATTATATTTGGAATATTGACGTTTCCAAGCCATTTCTTTGTGAATTCTATGAAAATAAAGTTTTTGTCTTTGATTTTATTAATCACACGACCAATAAAGTATAATGAAGTCTGGCTTATTGAGAGGGCGATTTCCTTGCAGGTAAATATTAGAAACAAGTAGTCAGGTACCGAAAACATCCATCTGCTTTTTTCTTTCTTTCTTCTTTAATCATCATCGTAGCCTGGAATTACCCACTATTAGATATAGGTCTGTTTGCCAGTACCATCTGCTCTGAGCTACTCTAGTTCAGGTCCACAATTTAGTCTTTTCTAGCTGCTTTCGTGATGTCGACCCAATTCGCTTTCAGTCGCGCTGGATTTCTTCATCCACTCGCTTTATGGCCATAAATTTACAATCTAAATGTAACAGTTAGTCTCCGTTCCCAATTAACTTTTTAATTTTATTTGATACAGTTACAGAACGAGCTGACGGCCCACCTGGTGTTAAGTGGTAACCTCGGCCCATAACAACCGATGCGGCTTGGGTTCTACCCTGTTAGGTACGACAAGCCTACTGCGCTGTAGGTCGTGGGTTCGATTCCCATCCAGGACGAATATTTGTGTGACGTACATAGGTGTTTGTTGTGTCTTTGGTTGATATATGAATTATACGCATGTATTTAAAAAATGGTATAAGTATTATATCAGTTGTCTGGTTTCCATGGTACAAGCTATGCTTAGCTTACTTTGGGGCTAGATGGCGCTGTGTGAAGTGTCCACCAATACTTAATTATTTATATGTTATAAATAAAAAATTAGACATTTAAGCTATATTACTTGACTGGTGGAACGTCCAGGAAGCACCTAATGTGCAGCCGATTCGCTTCTACTTGTGTTAGAGTACCGTAAGCTGGCTGTAAGTAAGCTTACTTAGGCTAGCGTTTGCGAAACGCAAGCGGGCTCGCGGATGCGAAGGTCGACTCACACACTGTACAGCACTATGTACCGGACACTATATTTTTGTATATTGACCGACCCTATTATGGCTGGAATGTGCTTTAAATAAAATATTACTATCTTATTTTTTAGCCAAGGTGACTAAAAATGTCTTGCATTTAATCTTTTTTGTCTGATGCTATATTGCTTCTAGTTTTTTAGGTGTAGAGTAGATGGCTCACCTGATGTAAAGCGGTCATAATTTCAATACAACAATAGATCTTCCGTAAATCATAAAATATGAAGATGGAACGTCTCTGCATCTTATTCACCCAGGACAAACATTTGTGTGACGAACATAGATGTTTGTTCTGTGTCTCGGTGTTGATATTTATTATATGTATGTATTTACAAAAAAAAGGTATAATAAGTATTATATCAGTTGTCTGGTTTCCATGATACAAGTTGTGCTTAGCTTACCTTGGGGCTAGATGTCGCTGTGTTTAATGTCCACCAATATTAATATTGTTATTATTACTATTATACATATAAAACATATCAACGCCTAGACAGAGAGCAAACATCTATGATTGTCACACATTTTTTTTATCAAGCTTGCGAATGGCGACTTAATTAAAATCACTAATCTATACAAATACAAATAAATAAAATTGGAGTATCTGTTTGTAATATTAAAATAACCGCTTTTTACTAAGTGCATATGGATGTATACACGGTACATATACCAAAACAATTTTTTTTACAATTTTTGTCTGTCTGTCTGTTTGTTCCGGCTAATCTCTGAAATGGCTGGACCGATTTTGACGGGACTTTCACTGGCAGATAGCTGATGTAACAAGGAGTAACTTAGGTTACTTTTACGAGGGGTAAAATAGGGGTGCGTGATAAAACCGAATTCCACGCAGACGAAGTCGCGGGCAACAGCTAGTTAATATTAAGACCAAATTGTACACCACGCATATAACTCGAAACTTGAGAATCGAACCCACGACCTACAGTGCAGTAGACTTACCAACGGAACTGTAGCGCCGGTCAAATCTGCTGTATTCGTGAGAACCCGCCCGCGCCGACCGGTGCCATCTACCGGCCAAATTACCGGGTAAACTCTTGCGCAACGTAATAAACCGATCATGACGGAAGAAAGCGGATTTTGTTGCGTTTGGTCAATTTTATGATGTTGCTCATAAACATAATGCTCGAATACATTGATGTGTTTGATCGTTTATAATTTTTGCATTGTAGCATTATGCTGTTTCAGACCTGGCAATTCGTTATTTTCGAAAAGTAATTCTATGGGTAATACGCAAAATTATAATAATTAGTACTTCTCCAGGGAAGGTCTTATACCATACCCATTTCTGCCGCCAAGTAGTAACGCAAAATTTGACTGTGTTCCGATGAAATTAAAGGCACTTGAGACATTCCACCTTCACGCCTCAGAGGGCGCATACGATGCGACATGGGCCTTGTAAATAGGCGAAGATCCAAATCTATTGCTTGTTATGGGCAGATAATGGCTGATAATGATTAATTTGGATTATATGTATGTAAGCATATACAAAGAAGTATATAATTATTCTATCAGCGGTATGGTTCCAATAGTACAAGCTATGTTTAATTTGATGTAGATGGCGGTGTGTGCAATGTCCACCAATATTTATAATATTTTCACACGTTTTTGGATTTTAGGACTCTTTGTTTTTCACAGACTATTTAAAACTTACGGATTGAACTGAGAAATGTGGTCGGAACACTCAGTTCGCCAGGTCACACTCACACTTGCCGTTTTAACTTAATCTCGTTACCTCTCAGTGTTGGTGTTGCTTAATTAATTTGTATCTGCATGACCTTAAATATATCGCAAAAATGAAACGGGTTACTCCGCTATTTATTTTGACCACGTTTTTATTAGCTCGCTTTTTGTCTGATAGTCTATTCGCTACAAATTTTGCAACGAATCCTACTAATTACTCAAAGCCCACTTGAAATAGTAAACTACAGAATTGGGTGAGAACCCGTATTAAAATAGTGCATTTTTTTTAAATATATTTATATAAATATTACGAAATTGTGAAAAAAAAACAAATGTCTGTAAAATTTTGTCAAGGTATGTTTCTTTTATATCATCAAGGGATGGCCTATTGGATGATAAGCAGTATGAGAATAACACGAGATGGTGGGGTCACTACAGAAGCTCAATCTGCCACACCAGACTTGATATATTATTAATACGTCATGATTATATCCTTCATTATTTTCTGTTGGAAGAACCCATATTGCTATATTTGACAGGCCTCACAGCTCAGTTGGTTAGTAACTCTGCCTTCTGAGCTGTAGGTCGTGGGTTCGATTCCCACCCAGGACAAACATTTGTATGACTAATATAGATGTTTGTCTGGGTGTCAGTATGTATTATATGTATGCATTTACAGAAAAAGTAAAAAAAAGTATTACATCAGTTGTCTGGTTCCCATGACACAAACTATACTTAGCTTACTTTGGGGCTAGATGGCACTGTGTGAAATGTCCGACAATATTTATTTATTTATTACTGCCTCGTATACCCTTTATTGCTTCATGTAGGTAATTTAGAATGTCTCATGGTTTTTCATATTTGTATGTTTGTGCGTAGGTAGGGAAGCTTTATTTTATCATTATTTGTTACTTAAAAGATTTTGGTCTGTAAAGGGTTCTGCATAATAGATTAGATTATTATACATAATGTTATTTTAGAAAATAATAAGGTACAATCAATTACGAACTGTGGTGTAAGTAATCTATATGAATATTTTAACAATCGTAATAATTGAGTGGATTATCTCATTGACTTTTTTTATTAATAATTCTTATTAATAATCAATGATAGATGGTACTGATTAACTCAAGATGTAGGCATGTAACTGATGACTACCAGGCAGTAAGGTAGGCTACCAGGCACTTAAAAAATTATGCACAATAAACTTACTTTTCGACAGATGGTGCCCACAAATCGAACACTTCACACAATAAGCACATCACTATTTACGCGCACAAAACAAAAACACGGAATTCTGCACATTTTTAATTCAAAACGGAACACAGAAATTTACCGGTAAATTTCGCAACACTACGCGACTATCCGCTAAGTATTTCCAATTGAGAACGATGACATAGAGTTGAACCGTTAAAGTTAGGGTTAAATAACGTTGTAATAACGTTTCGTTACTTTAAATGTCGTTCGTTGTAAAGTGTGTCAGTGCTATGCGGGCGTTGCATCACGCGTGTTCGCAGCGCAAGCGACTGGAGGAAACTGAAAGTGTACGCACTCGCTTTTGGAGATGGGCTGGGTTTGAATCTTTGGATTTGGTGAAAGATATCGGTCTCCTTTGTTGTGGCTTGACACAATTTTGATCAAGTGTTTCAATCAAACGGTCGCTTGAATCGCAATCGCTCAATATTATTTGCGCAATAACGCGATCTCAAAACGATAAAAGTGATTAAGTCCAGTCAATAGTATTTAGTACTATTGTTTATAAAGTTAATTTTCTTTATTAGAACTTTAAATTTGTGGGAATTACCAGACTTTACTTACGTAAACATTAGTACTTAGTATGGGGGGGGGGGGGGGGGTATAGGGAATACTACTAAACTTGTACAGGATGGAAGACGATGGAGGAGGCTTTTGCCAAACAATGGGATAAATTGAAGACTGATGGCGATGGAGATTTTTTTCAAACAATGGGACGAAATAAGACAAATCGTAGAATTGATTAAGTTTAAGTGAGTGCTTTTAAAACCTAATTGAAATTTTAAAATTAAAAGCACTCACAATCGTCTGATTAAAACTTGATTAGACGCATACCGTGACCGATTTGTATACAGAATTGAACAACAAAATTGGTTCCGGTTAATATTTAACAACTTAGCACGAAAGAAAACCAATCAAAAAAATAAGACAGTACCTACAATAATAATAGATAATAAGTTTGCTTTTTCTTATAATCAGTTTAACTTTAAAACAGATGACTTCATCGCTATTCGGTGGCTATATATGTAGGTAATAAAATTGTTAGATATAAATAATAAGATATTTTGATGATGAGTTACGGCTGATTTTTTCAAGCATTAAGATTTCTGTATCCCTTATCTACTCGGCAAAAACGTTATTTATCCTCTGGAGGCCTGATCGTCTTGTACACTGAAACTATATGTGTGCGCATACCTACTCATCCGACTAATAACTTTCATACCCAATTAAGTGATATGAATAAATTATTATTTTTCTGCCTTGGTGGACAATTCACACAGCGACATCTAGCCCCAAACTAAGCTAAACTTGTACTATGGGAACCAGACAACTGATATAATATTTTTTTTATGTTACCTACACATAATACATATTAACACCCAGACAAAGAAGAAACATCTATGTTCGTCACACACATATTTGTCCTGGGTGTGAATCGAACCCACTACAGCGCAGAAGGCGGAGTTACCAACTGATCTGTGAGGCCAGTGAAAATCAAGATCGTTCCATCCATATTCACATAAAAAAACAGTTAGCCCCTCATATTGTGCTGGCCTCCGTACACCCTTGGTCCTTTTCTAAAAACAAATTCTTACACAAAAGATATCTTCATTTGGGCTCAACCAAATCATTATTATAATCTTGATACAAGTTCCGTAACTAATCTAGCTATAATTTGCCGTAACTAGTGCATCCGCCATGACCGGCGCATTGGGGTTCCGTAAGGTTTGACTTGACGTACAAGCTCATTGCTGCTTTAACGTTAAATTTTTAGTTACATTTGTAAATAAATCTTACATTTCTTCTAACCGCCAAGAAACATACGCAAGTTATACACGCTTTTTATCTGTAATAGTGCATGAAAGGAGCCTTTGTGAGGCGCATTTTCTGATTCGAGAGAGCCAGTGAAACGATTAGTAGGTAGTAGTATAGATAACCATATCCAATTGCGCTGATGTATTGAGACGATGCGCTAGAAATTACCTAATAAATTGTTGGCAAAAAACCCTAAACTCTAAGAATATAAAACAAATCACCGCCAATCAGCGCTGGCACTCTTTTTGGAGATTAGAAAGCCACAGATAAAATATCCTAACCACTTGGGTACTACTAACTACTGAGTGTTAATATGTATTATATGGAAAGAAAGAAAGAATGTTTTTTCAACAAAAAAAATGTATTCTATCAGTTGTCTGATTCCCATAGTACAAGCTACGCTTAGTTTGGAGCTAGATGGCGCTGTGTGAATTGAACCAATATTATTATTATAACTATGGAGTAACGGAACCCAACTCCATCTCAGTCTTTTGTTTTGAATCTCCTGAACTGTTTTTGTGAGTGTCTTCACACGGATGTAATTCCTTTGTTGTTCCGTCGCGGTGTACATTCACAGACGAGCTGATCTACCTCGTAGCTCACAAAACAATTTGACTCTAGTATATTTTGAATATATCTGTGGTATTTTACTTCTAGGTAGTCTGGTCTAGAGTCTATCGTTAGAAGAGCTAGGGTTATACTAAAAATCAATATATAGGGGTAGAGCAATCAATGAAATAAATACATGAGGAGATATATATAGATAGATAGAATTGACAGATATTTCAATGGCTTGGTGGCCCAGTGGTACAGACCTGAGCTCTAAACCAGAGGTCGCTTGTTCAAATCCACGCGTACAAAAATGATTTTTGTCTTAAAAATGCATAAGTGCACAATACCACGTTCTTAAAAACGGTTAGGATAACATCCACTTGAAACCGACATAGCTTAGGACCAACAATTTCGTCGTGACAGTGCACGAATGGAGCCTCTTTGAGGCGCACTTTAGAGAGATAAGACAGAGCCGATCTAGTGACACTATTAGTAGGTAATAGTTACTTACAAAATAGCATAAAGGCTTGCTTTTGTGTGAGAATAGCTTTGTACAAGCTATTCCAACATCAAAACATACTTTTTTCTCATAAACACAAGATGAGTACAGATCATGTCACGAAAATCGGCAGTTTTTAGCAGAGATCCTGTCACGAAAATCTGTTGTACCCAGATAAACGTGCTTGTCCGCGATAGTTCTTATAATGCAATGCCGAGAATTGTGATAAAACTTTAGCTCAGATTCATTCTTAAACCGACTATCTGTTCATTCTTACATACTACGTGAAAGGATGGGATTTATTTTGAGTCATTCCACCTACACGTCTCAAGAGTTACGGCTTAGAACACATATATATATATATATGGGTCTTGTTGTAACTAAGTACGGGAGGGCCCAAGCCGTATTGCTTGTTTTGGGCAGAGGTTACCACTTAACACCTGGTGGGCCATCAGCTCGTTCCGTAAATTTATCATATAAAAAAAATACTTATGGATAGATAAAACATCCAAAATTCGATAACTAACAGCCCTTCACAAATGTGTGTTCGATTCCCAGGCGCAGTTAATTTTAAGAAACTAAATGAGCCGATTCTGTAATTATGTTGACTCGGTACATATTTTGTATAACATAGGAATACGACTTGGTTACGCAGGCAAAGTCTGGAGACGCTAGTCTAGCTAGCAACTGAATAAATAGTGGCGCAAAACCGCGCATTGAAACCAAACTATCACCTGTTTGAATCATAAACGGATATCCAAAGGCCGCGAGCCAATATTTACGGTTGGCCGGATATCGAAAGGCCCTAACCAAATTAAGGGCACACAATAAAATGAATAATTTCATAAATTTAATTCTTTATTCGTCGAATTGTTGACAAAAATATCTCTATAATCGGACATAAATAAATTCTTATTTACAAATACATATGGGTTACATTGACCTCGTTAAATTGCAAAATATTTCCAGTATAAGAGTATTGATGTATCGAAGTAGTTAACTCAGCTCGTATGTGGCCGTTTCACTACAGTCTAAATTGTTCTAGCTAGAATTCAAATATCTTGTTAAGGCCTAAAGCCGATTTAAACTGATCCGCTGTATAAATTTAGAGCCTTAATCCAGTAGTGATGGATCGGTCTTCGCACTACCCCCACGCCATTTACTGACTTACATTGATCCAGTGTTTGAAATCAGCGTTGAATACTGGTTTGTTTATTTTATTAGTCCAATACCGATTGTAGGGCTGGATTCAGACACTAGATCAATAAGCCGTTCTTGCATACGTTTTGCTAGAAATATCACGCACCCATATAAAAAAACCAGCACGAAGGACCATTAAAAACGGTTTATGGTTTTCAACTCAAATAAAGATAATTCGACACGAAGGACCATTAAGAATGCTTTATGATATTTTTAGTACTATTCTACGTAAGCTGCGCGTAATATTTTGAAAAAATTACAATACTCTTTACAGTCAGCTGCATATATAAACATTTAGAGATACAAAAGTTTTAGAAGCTAAAATTTTGAAAATATGAGTAAGTAAGCAGCGCTTTAAACATATTTCATTAATAACTGAAGGATGATAAAACTGTATAATGAATGTATTGCTAATAAGGTTTAGGGCCCGGTCTACCCAAGAGGGCAGTTTCAAGTGTATTTTTTGTGCAACTTTTTAATTGTTAGTTTTTTAAATTTGTTCAAACATGTTTTTAAATTGGAAATATATATTTTTAGACCTTTTGGCAGACATTGTCGACATTTAAAATATAATTGGAAATACTGTACTGCATAAAAAAAATTCAAACATAACGCTTAATAATAATCAACCTCGAAAAGCAGTTTTAGTCTTAAGTAAATTTTACATTCAAATATAAACCATAAAATTAAGAAATCATATCATTTTCGGGTTTATTTTTATCAAATTACATATAATTTTTATTTACAGCTTAATTTCGCACCACGCCAGTCCTAAAAGTTTGCAAGGTACCCGCGTCCATAAGTCAGCCTGTTAGACTTGTCCTAACCTGTACTTAGGATTCAAAACATAGTTTGTACTGGGTCTTCAAAATGTTTGTTTTGTGTAAAATGTTGTTTATCGTACTGAGCAACTTTCGTTAATAAGCTTTGAGTTTGATCATCACCATTACCTATTTCCTGCAGGTTGACAGCTTCGTCGAATTATTTTCTAGTTTTATCACCCTTATCAAGCAAATTAAAGACATATAAGCTAGCAACAATGTACATTTGTATAAATGCGAAACGTACAACATCGTAGTCTTATCATAGAACACAAAATTGCGTAATACATTAAGTAAAATTGTAGAAATCATTTGGCACTTTAGTTACGGCACATTTTTACGCAAATATAATACTTGAACAGCGAATACTATCTGCGCCAAACTTTATGACTCCTTTGAGTGTTGGCACAGTATACCAAGATTGCATCATGAGTTTTTTAATATTGTGGTGTATTGACCTTATCAAGTCAGACTTCCGTTCAATTGAATTGCTTTTGATATTATTTAGTTTATTTATTTATTGAGTTTTATTAATATGGTTAACCAATTACATCAACAGAATACGTAATTACAAATAAATAACGTTTCTTTATACAATAGTTAATTGTTGGTACGTCGGAGATTGCGACATTTTTAATTCGTTTATGTTTTAGTAGAAAACTGCATTATTCCTGAATAATCTCTATTTCATATTAATATCTATTCCATACTGTATTTTGTGGCAGAAGCTATTCGAAAGTGATCACGCCTATGTTCGCACGAGTCATGAAGTTTGGCGCGGATGTAAAATGATTAACGTTTTGTTAGCAGCTAGTGAAAACGAAAATAAAATTTATAATAATATGTTTATATATCCAACGGCCTCACAGCTCAATTGGTTAGCCCTGCCTTCTGCGTTCGAGGTCGTGGGTTCCATTGACATCCAGTACAAAAATTTGTGTGGCATAGATGTTTGTTCTGTGTCGGTGTTAATATACCTACATATAATTTTACAAAAAGTATATAAGTATTACATCAGTTGCCTGGTTCCCATGATAAAGGCTATGCTTAGTTTACTTTGGAGCTAGGTGGCGCTGTGTGAAATGTCCACCAATATTTATTTATTTTATATATACAATGGAAGTTGATAAAATTCCTAAACCAGTCGATCGATGATAGTGAAAATTGGCATATTTGTTTTTCATGGAGGTTTTTTGCTAACGACAGAATACATATAACAGGAATAGAGTTTACATATGACAGAACAAGCTCTACTGGGTTCTAAATATCAAACAGAAAACTTGGTTCTGCTATTTACTGTTACTGTAGTTACTGTCAGTAACAGTTTTGCTGACATATGTTCATTATTTTGAGCATGTCACTTTTAACCGTTGTTTATTGAAACGCACTTTCGTGTGGAACATTAAGACTCTATTCTCGTAAAAGGTAATAAAAATGGCTCACTTCAAAATTACCTTTGAATTTTATCAAATTCATGTACACGTGTGATCTATATCGCTTTACGAGAATGTAACCAGTTTCTCGAACGCAATCATGGATATGTCAACATTAATTAACAATAATCGCTAATTATTATATAAACCTATATACTCGTACATACAATGCCAGGTACATAAAATAAGTACTCATTTTGTGATATAGAAAAATATTGATTATGATAGAAAAATATATTAAGCGTAAATCAAGCAAAATGTAATTGTAATATCAATTTCATGATTGATTAATATAATATGTATAATATCAAGGTAAACTGAAATCTTTGTAATTACAAAAAAGTTAATTTTAACACTAGATAAGTGACGATCATAATATGGACATACCATTAAAAGTCTATTGTATGCGGAAATTCCGTATATAATTATTTTCTTTATTTTAATCGTTAGACAGCCTACTAAACCTAAAACTAAAATTATTTAATCAAATATGATTTGATTTTGACTAGATTAGAAAGGAAAAACACTATGCTTATTTAATAAACCAAAAAACATTTTCATATTTCATTATCGAAATTAATGTAATTCGCATCACGAATAATGTGCTAATCCATTTCTTTTAATAATTCATAAAAATGTTCATAGAAACATAGTGCATTTCCTAATATCGTTACTTTTACCGAATTTCAATATTATATATTTTTTTTGTCATTTCTAGATTCTTCTACATATCTCTTAAATATGTTATTTCTAGAAACAGTTTTATTTTCAATATTATTTGTCTACCATGTGCGCATTACAAACCTAACTGACAAAGCGATTAAATAACGCCATCTCTTTCTAACATTACCAAGCTCCGTTTTGTAACAGAGACGACAATATACAATTAAAGGACCGTACACTGAAACAGAGACTAACTATCAAAATTGTATTTTTTATATTACGTAAGGGCCAATTTTAAAAGGTCAGATAAGACTTCTAATAGCTACTTCAAGTATAAGTTTATCCTGCTATTCATGTCTGTCATAATTGGTTGTCTATTTTGATTTTTATCTAACAAATAACTATCCAAGCGAATATTTCGACGTGAACATAGCTTCAGAGAGATGAAACAAAATAACTTCAGAGCAAAAAAAGGACTACTAGGTATCTGTCAGGCAAAATGTCACTGTCAGTTTGCTGTGCTGTCAGTTTGAGGTTGCTGTTTTCCAAGGAGGTTACATATGTTTTGGGTATTCTCGTGGACCTACTGTTATGATCAAACTATCTGATTCTACGTTCATGTTATAGACGCAGAATCAGGAAACAATTAAGCGATAAATGTGAATTTAATCTGTCATTAAATATGTGGTAGTCAATGGGGAGGATAGTTATTCCGCTGAAAGTCCAATTATTCTCTTCAAATATAGCTTATTATTATTTATCCTTTGTAATGTTTTTCGTTTTATGTATACAATAAAGAGTTTATCTTTTATACATATATATACATACGGTCAGCATTGTTTTGTATTAGCTGTTAGCTCCCTAAGAAAAATAAATAACCTTTGGCTCATATAATAATCATGATATCAGCAAAAAACCAATTGTACATTTTAATTGACAGAAACATGTTTCAGTTGCGCGCCCCCGCTTCAGTGGATGGTGGGCCCAAAATTTCGTTCGCAAACCTAGCAATGTAATCTTACGATTATTTTAAAATCTATTTATCACAGTACCTAATGTCGGTACGATTTTTGTCGATCTTTCTAATATTTGAGCGATTTTAGACATTAACTTCTGAACACACCGAGCCCTGTGTTCTACAAATTAATTCTCTTACAATATTACTTTTCATATGCAAACTTGTACAACCAAGATGAAAGAGCTGTTGGCTGTGCGTTATGGTAGCCATACACGTAACGATATAATTGCGCAAGTTTAGACTTGTACAAGTAAACGTTATTCCCGAGTGAACACAGACGGCTCAAGTATGATTGAGTGATGTCATTTCTATGAAAGTGAGCGGAGCATACGGGTGTGTCGATGGATGACGCTTTGGTAATAGTTGGCTTAATATTTGCTACAAAAAAACTAAAAAGACATGGCATTTGGTTCTATTTTTTTATATTGTTCGATTAATTTATTATAAGCAGCTGTTTTTTTATTCCTATTGTGATAATCTTTGTTTTTTATTTGCCAAAGACAGACTTCATTTCTGTAAATATTTATAAATTCCTCCAAATGGTCTTTAACTCCACCATGTCTCTCACTCGTCATTTTAGCGCGTTTGAGGCGACCACAGGACGTGCGTACAAGCAGACGGTTAGTATACTACTGAGGCATGCCTTGGGCATGCCACACACGTTCAAGTAAACTTGCGCAAACGGAAATTTGCACAAATTTGGAATCGAAAATTGAAACTTTTTTAAACTGGTACAAGTCTAGTAATTTGCGCAATAATTTTCCAACACACGTTACTGCATACTTGTACAAGTCTAAACTTGCGCAATTATATCGTTACGTGTATGGCTACCATTACTTTAAAAATCTATTATCTTGTTCACCGACGTATTAGCACGCGTAAGTGATACGGTATCTCGTTCCTTTTCAAGCAACTTACATAGTCCTGTCCTTGTTGCATGAAAGCACGAATACGTGAACTAAAACTGAAATTATGTATCGCGCAGCTAACAGCTAACTTCAAGGCCATCATCAATTTTTTGGTGCATTGTAGAACTGATCTAAACTGGCGCCAAGCATCGCTCTCACTCTAACAGCATAAACTACCCTATTGCTGTCTCTTCTCTTCCCGTGGTGTAGAATTCTGATTACGAATATGGCTGAACTTCACTAAACGTGTTGTCATTTTTGAGTCAAGTCACATTTCTCAACAGTTTATCGATTGAGAACATTATTTTACCATCTTAGGTTTTCATCTCTTTGCGCGCTTTCAGCGTGGTGGTCTAGCGGTACTGACCCCCGAGTTTCAATCCGGAGGTCGCCGGTTCAAAAACCCGACGTGCACCTATGAGTTTTTCGATTGAAAGATTTATGTGCGCAATACCACGTTCTCAAAACGGTGAAGGAAAACATCGTGAGGAAACCGACATGTCCTAGAACTAAAAATTCTAAGACATGTGTCGTGTGCACGAAAGGAGCCTGTTTAAGGCGCACTTACAATCCTTTCACCACACTGGTTCGACAGATCCGGTGACTCGAAGAAGAAGATCTCTTTCTTACCTTCAATTAAGAAAGAGACGAGTACAATCGCCGTGAATTATTATGGTTACATTTATACAGTAATTATAAAATTCTTCTAAATAACTGCTTCGTTGTCAGCAAGTTACCGATCCTTTTTTTTTTACAAATTTATGCACATTTCTATTTTGCGAACAGGTTTCTTCCCGATTCTAAGATGAGCGTAATGTAAGACTACAATCTAAACATTTACAAAGTAATTTCATTTGAAATACATTGCATGTACAAATTAATCAATTACCAAGCCATATAATTATATTGGACCAATAAGACCGTGTTTCTTTATAGGCAAAGAAACTACTGAGCTTATTTTATGATAGATTTCAGGCCGTTGCTACAACTGTACTCAAAACGAGATGACACGTGTCCCTCGTGAGATAATGCGCTTTTAGGGCATTTTGAGGGCACGAATCACAAAGAGTCTTGTCTCAGAAAACTTGTGGATTTTCCGTAGATTTATTCGGCGTAGGTTATTATTATGTACAAGATATTATGTATACAGTTTATACATCAAGCATGAAGACTGTATACGTTCAGTAGAAGTCAAAACCAGCATCGATGGAAGTTTTATACACCACACATGTCATTTTGTTATTGTGAGATTTTAGGCAGTGCGGTTAATCTTCAAGCACGGTGGTTCCGGCACGTAAACGCGTATGTGTTCGGTGGAGGGCACGCCGTGCATCGACAGGAAGCTGTGTAGGTTCCGCGGAACGTGCTTCGGATTGTACGTGCGTCCGGATTGGGCGAGCGCCGCCGCCGCCAGGCACGTAAGCCGCGGACGCAAGGACGTACGGATGAGGCTTTCCGCCGGTCCTGTGTTGTGAGAATATAATATAAAATATTAATGCGATGACCTGTATTGAATATGTAACAATATTAAATACTTGCCAAATAAATTAATTGCATTTGGAAATGTATTAAAGAAATAAAAATAATAAAACAACTGAACAATTAAAATTCTTAATCATTTTTAGGTAAGAGAAATTATAATAATAAATATATTATACTCTACATCTACTCTGATCTTTGCTTATGATAAAAATCTACTTTTCAAACATCCACTACTTCCTACCTACATATTATTTTAGAAGATTTGTATGACGAATATACATATTCGTTCTGTGTCTGGGTATTGATACTTACATGTATGTATTTACAAAAAATATATGTATGTAGTCTATCAGTTGTCTGATTCCCATAGTACAAGCTATGCTTAGTTTGGGGCTAGATGGCGCTGTGTAAATTGTCTACCAGTATAATGATATAATGAACTGACCCCCAATAGAGTAGAGTAGGGGTGTGAGCCCGTCCATGTCGCACGCGTCCGCGTGCGCGTCGTGACATATCAGCTCGATGACGACGCCGCACAACAACTCGCTCCACTGCTCCCGCGTCTCTGCGAACAGTTGCCGTGTTTCAAACTGGCTGCTCTCATTTTATATATTTTTTATTTGCGATAGTCTTATATTTGACTGTCAACTGATGTTAAGTGACGATGCGGTCTACGATGTAGTATGTTTGCCTAGAAGATACCTATTCACACACCTCTTAAAGACCTCCAGATTATAGGTCTCGGGAACTACAGACGCAGGCAAGGAGTTCCACTCTACTTGGCAACTGTGCCTTCTTGGCTGTAACTCGGTCCGATTCCCGCCCAGAACAAACATTTGTGTGGCAGACGAAGGTATACACAATTACATTATATTCTTTGTTTGTACTAGATGGTAATCGAACCCAATTACACCTACAGCTATGAAGGCAGAGTTACAAGCGATTAAACTTAAAAGCAGTAGAACTCACGCCAAGTTCGTACGGGCAAGTACTGCAACCATGCTCATTTCTGCCGTCAAGCAGTGACGCATTTGCGTTGTTATGGGCCGAGGTTACCACTTAACACCAGGTGGACCGTCGGTTCGTTCCGTTACTGTATCACATAAAAAACTACGCTGTGTCAACATGCCATTCGCATGTAAAATAGTTAACATTTTACGAGCAAAATATGAAAGGCCCGAAGCCAATCCAAAATTCTGTCTGATACTTCACCGATCATAAAAAGGTAATGTATTATTTATATGTACTGACCACATAACTGATAAGATATGAGCGCCAAATGCAGCGGCGTTCTCCTGAATTCGTCCGCCGCGTCTACGTTCACTCCGCACTCGAGTAAAAGCCGCGATGTGCGCTGACACGGAAATCTGAAACGTAACGCTAACAATATAGAGTTGATGTTTGGATTAAAGTGTCATAGACCACAATTAAATGTCAAGGTAGTCTATGATAAGGAAGACAATATAATGTAGTTTTGGTGAAAAGCAAGGAAGTATTAATTAATTACAACCCTCACACCAGAAGCAAGATATAACAACAAGCGTCATCTCTTGGAACGGCACTCAAAATTCCGCTGATAGGGGAATCTGGAACGTAACACTAACGCTGCAGAGTTGATGTTTCAATAAAAGCGTCAACAATTTCATCGGCAACCACCTTTTCAAACCGGACCACAGTAGCGCAAATGCATTGCTGCTTGGCGGCAGAAATGTTGGCAGAAATTCACCGGCAACCAGACCTTTCAAAGTGGAACACAGTAGCGAAAATGCATTGCTGCTTGGCGGCAGAAATGGTGGGCAACACTTTTCTGGACGAACTAAATACTATGTCAACGTGTGAAACCGTGTATACTCACTGGCACACATCGCTCGTATGGAAGTCGTCTACGGGAGTCCTTCTGTCAACCGCTAGATGGAGTAAAGTCATTCCGCTTCGCAGTGCCACGTTTCTCAGTCCGTATATCGCTCGCTTTATGTCCCATATGGTTTCCTGCGTACAAATCGGTATGGGTAAATTAATATAATAATAGTAATCAACATTGAGGGACATTTAACACAGCGCCATCTAGCGCCAAACTAAGCTTAACTTGTACTTTGGGTACCAGACAACTGATAGAATACATATAAATACATATTAACACCCAGACACAGAACAAACACCAACGATCGTCACACAAACATTTGTGCTGGGTGGGAATAGAATCCACGACCTGCCAGAAGGCGGAGTTACTATTAACTGAGCTGTGAGGCCTATCTGGTATGTAATATATGCACGTATTTACAAAAAAAGAAAATAACTAGTATCAAATCAGTTGCCTGGTTCCAGAGCTACGCTTACTTTGCGGCTAGATGGCGCTGTGTGAATATTTTATCAAAATCAAGGTAAATAATGCACAGGACACTCACTTGATCATTCCCCTCATTCTCCAGCAGCCTGGCGGCAACGGACACGAGGTAAAGCGCCGACCTGACATTACTCTCGTACTCCTCCTGAAACACGCAAGTTCGCGCCAGACTCTACAGATCGATAGTACCGCTGTCGAACGCACTGTTAGTGTGTTAGTGTGCGTGCCGTGCAGTGTGCGTGTGCAGTGTGCAGTGTGAGGGGGGCAGGGGGGGGTTATTATCGAGCTAATAGACATGATGTCATCAACGAATCCGCACCCAACTCTGACTACAACGATTAAAATTTGAGTTTTTTATGTATCTATTCTATTCTGCTACCGCCTGTAAAACTTTCTGTAAACTAAAACAGGAGGCAGAGCTTCAACAGTTATTTGTACCCTTACTCTAAATTACCACAATTGACTGCCCGTACCGTTCCTTCCAACAAACATAAGTACAAACGCCTCGTATGCGTAGAAAAAACTATATGTTATTCTTAAACTACCCTCATACCCTACTATTATTACTATCCGTGTCACTGGATGGTGTTGTGAAAGTATTAAAGTGCGCCTCACAGAGGCTCCTTTCGAGCACATATATACCATACAAACTGGAATACAGTAATGCGAGCACCATGGGTATGGTTATTTTCATGACAGATATATTCTTAAATGCCTGAAACGATATGTATTTTAACGCAGTTGTGAAAATGTGTTTGTGAAATATTCTTCTTATGGAAATTAGAAGCAAACACGACGTCACAAGGATTATTTTCGCATGCAACACAGTCAGACTAAAATATATAAAACAATACTTATAAATAATACTATTCAAAATAATAATACTTCGCCCGGACTTGTGTGTCATAACGTTGGTATTACATTTGTCCTGGCTGTAACGAATTACTGGAAGTAAGTGTTAGCAGAGTTATTCGTAAGAAAACAATGGTTGCGACGAGCTCACCCCTAATCATGTCTACGTTCTCGCGACAGTGTAGCCCACAAGGTGAAAAATAGCCCGCTGAAACTCCGCCTACATCTTCAGGAATTGATAAACGATAGAATGGAGAAACGACAGAATGGATAAACGATAGAATGGATAAACGATAGAATGGAGAGACGATAGAATGGAGAGACGATAGAATGGATAAATCTCATAAGTAACATACAACTAATGACTCCGGGTCGAAGATGGGGTCCGGTTTCTCTATCCTTTTCGCACCTCTTCTTAGTTCTTCTGCGCACGCTTCTAACACATAGCAAACCTGAAATATTACATAAGTATTTAGGATTTTATTTAAGAATATAACGCAGTTTCCTCGATTTCCTCGTCATATTTAGTTACATTGTGAAATAGTGCATAAAAGGAGCCTCTTTGAGGCGCACTTAAAATTATTTCACCACACTGATTCGACAGAACCAGTGACTCAAATAGAAGAAGACACTGTGACAACCAAACATTTTTTTTTTGGTTCCAATTTCTTGAACTAGTAAAAGCAAAGTGCGCTTCAAGGTGGCTTTCATGCAATTTTTTGGTTAGGACATACCGGTTTTCTCACAATGTTTTTCTTCACCGTTTTGAGAACGTGCTATTGCGCACGTAATTTATCCAAGTTGAAAACCTCATTGGTCTACGTAGGGATTTGAACCAGCGACCTCTGGACTGAAGCGTTACTACCAACTTTGCTATGAGGCCAGTCAAGTTTTATAATGACATTAATATCCTTACTTGTGACAAAGGTAGTTCGATTCCAATGTGGATCATTTGCGAGAAAACTTGAGCAAATCTGAGGAGGTCTTTCACAACTGATACCTGGAAACAGAAAATTCAATTATTCAAAATGTAAAATACTGAAATTTCAACATACTGGTTTTAGATTGGCATAGTACGCATAAGTCTCAGAACAACCTAAGAGAGTATCTCATTTCACCTTGAAATTTTCGCACATCCTATTTTCCCCCTTTTTTATGTGATACAGTTATGGAACGAGCGGACGGCTTACCTGGGGTTAAGTAGTAACCTCTGCCCAAAACAACCGATGCGACTTGGATCCTCCCCTACTAGGTACGATACGACCCAAGTCGCATCGTATGCGCCCGTAACTCTGAGACGTGTAGGTGGAATGTCTCTGTATCTGTAATAGCACCGGCAACCACACTTGGCTTTCGGCAGAAATGAGCATGGTGGCACTACTTCCCCGTACAACTTGGCGTGAGTTCTACTGCTATTTCGGATCAGATAACGGAATAAGATAGAGGATAGACATTGAGATTATTCCTATCGTGAAATGGTTACCGATGGAGACACGGTAGAATTCGTAAGAGACCCCGTGACTCCATCTGGTATTAATGCAGCGTCGACATACTCGTTGACGAAGAGTTGTTTGACGATGAATGGCGCCAAGGTAATAGGAGGAAATGTCGATGACATCTTAATCCGTAGGCCAGTAGTGAGATCATCACAGCTTCAATTACTAGAAAGTCGGACACACAACACCCCCCCAAGCCCAGTTTATCCCCAAATCGGGGGCATTAAGGGCGTAAGGCATTTTCCTATCGTACAAAATTCGGCATTCTGTTACCTGACGAATCGTGCGAAGAAAGTGAAGCAAACAGGTTATTTGCTGTGGGGGCCACGTTGCTCGCGTCCGTAGGTGGATCACCCTCTGAATCCCTACACGTGTCCCCCGGGTGGTGCGAAAGGAGCAACCCAAAGTAGCATTAGAACTTGTGCTAAGTTTGCTGTGTTCCGGTAGGAGGGGGTGCCGGTGAAACAGCAGCCGCATGAGACGTAACATCCCCGTCTCGGGGTGATGGACGCAACGCAATGCGACTTGAGTCATCTCGTACTTTGTTGGAGAGGATTTGAGTCTCATTACTGTTGTCTACGGGCGGTTACCACTTAACATCAGGTGGGCCGTCAGATCGTTCCATCAACCTAAAACAGTTGTATGTTGTGTGTTACCGAGTTGTGGTGCCTGAGTTGAAGCGCGCGCCGCCAGAGCGCGAGGCAGCGGTCGAAGCGCGCCTCGTCCGCGAACACAGCGCCGCGGAACACGATCGGGTGCGGCAGGTCGGGGCACGCCGCGCCGAGCACGCGCTCGCGCACCGCCAGACCCTCCATGTGCAAACCGTGCGCGTTGCCGTGCAGACGCTCCACCTCCTGACAATACAAAACGCTACACGGTCACATTACAGAAAAAATGCCGGTGAAATTACAGGCACATGAGACATTCCACCTTCACGTCTCACATTTACGGGCGCATACGATGCGAGTTGGGTCTTGTCATACCTACTTTGGGAGGACCCAAGTCGCATCGGCTGTTATGGGCCGAGGTTACCACTTAACACCAGGTGGGCCGTCGGCTCGTTCCGTAAATGTATATCAAAAAAAAAAAAAAAAAAAAAAACACATTACACGTACACTGTCAAGGGCAAAATCCAAAAATAGTTTTCATCTAAAAATATGTTTCGGTTTCATCAGAAAAAAGTCCTGATAGCTATCTATCAGACCTTTAGACCTTTCCATGTGTCAAATTTTGTAAGTATTCAATATATATATTTTATGCATTTCTCGCTCAACTGTTAATCTCATTTTTGCTTGAAGTGTATCGCCTGTAATTAGAGTAACATTAAGAAGGATTTGTTTAGATGGAAATATTGTTTAGTGTAATCGTTGTGTACTTTGTTGGTGATAATAAATAAATCATTATACTAAGATAAAAACAATGGCCTTATCGTTAGTAGCGATTTCTTCCAGGAAACATTTTTGTTGTTTCAATGTTCATTACAAAGTTTTGATTACAGTTAGAAGAGCTGTATGCCTTCCTTAAATAAACCTTTGTCTAACGGCGGAAGCCGGATTAATTAATATTATTTTAAGGAGCAAATAGAAATATTATATCTGACCTCCATGGTTGTGCTCTCTCTCCAATTATCGTAGGCCGGTATCGGATCGGCCGGTTTCTTCAGTAACAGTCCGTAACGAGTATCATATCGCATCGCCATCGCACGATGTAAATACTGGTATGCCATCTGAAAACAATTACCTATTAAATCTTTTCGATTCTCTTCAAGAATCTACGCGTGGTGACCCAGTAGAAAAAACCCCGAGATTCAATATGTAGATCGCTGGTTCAAATCTCGACACGCTACCAATAAATAAATAAAAATTGATGGACATATCATATAAGGCCATCTTAGCCCCAAATTAAGCATAGATTGAACTATGGGAAACAAATGACTGATACAATATTTATTTTCTTTGTAAACACATACATATAGATACATATTAACAGTCAGACAGAAAAACATACATGTTGTCACACAAATATTTGTTATCGGTGGGAATCGAACCAGTGACCTACAGCTGAGAAAGCAGAGTTACTACCAACAGGGCTGTGAGGCCAGTCGAAAGAGTCAGAGTAATTGTCTCAAACCAGAGAAACAATTGTAAAACTCATTGTTACCCGTCGTGATTCGAACCAGCGACCTCCGGAAAACTCGGTGTCAGAGCCACTGGCATCACACGAGGCCTGATAACATCACACTCCACTTATGGGCAGTCGTGTAAGATGGTAAGCAGTTGGTTACCCTCAAGCAGTAATACTCCTTATCGTTGGCAAACGACGCGCCTAGCAACTCGAACGCCTCTACGGCCTGCGCGCGCGTCACTTCCGGCCGCGAAGCTAATATCTCCACCACAGATGCCCTCGCCCTCTCCGCCGCGCACTGCAACGGTGTCATACCTGAAACACAACTATTGCTAAGTTGGGCTTCAAAAACTCCCAAATAGACGCAAAACTGAGAGCAGTAGAACTCACGCCAAGTTCGTCCGGGGAAGTACTGCCACCATGCCCATTTCTGCCACCAAGCAGTGACGCGTTAGCGTTACTGTGTACCGGTTTGAAAGATGTGGTTGCCGGTGAAATTACAGGCACATGAGACATTCCACCTACACGTCTCAGAGTTAGGGACTTGCCTTTGCCACTTTTTTATGTTGTTTTGTTACCATGTACACTTTTTGTGAATACATACATATTATACATATTAACACCCAGCCACAGAACAAACATCTACATTCGTCACACAAATGTTTGCCCTGTGTGAGAACCGAACCCACGACCTACAGCGCAGAAGGCAGAGTTACTACCAACTGAGCTATGAGACCTGTCCTGACCTTCATTCCACACAAACTATTTCTTTTCCTAGTGAGTTCGCGTTGTACTCCGTAAGCTTGGCTTAGCTTTGGCTCCGCTGGCGTACCGGATGACATACCGCACACGCACGTACCGTTCTCGTTGGCGAGTATCTTCGCGTTGTGCTCTATGAGCGCGCAAACGACGTGCGCGTGCCCGCACTCCGCCGCGAAGTGCAGCGCGGTCGCACCGCACAGCGCGCGCTCGTCCACGCGAGCGCCGCTGTCCAGCAGGAATTGCACCTACAAATATACATATACACCAAATTTCAACACATTCAAGCTACGAAGAGCAGTAGAACTAACCGCCAAGTTCGCCCGGGGAATTACTGCCAACATGCCCATTTCTGCCGCCAAGCAGTAACGCATTCGCGTTACTGTGTTCCGGTTCGAAAGGTGTGGTTGAAATTACAGGCACACGAGACATTCCACCTACACTTTTAGAGTTACGGGCGCATACGATGCGAATTGGGTCTCGTTGTACCTAGTAGGGGAGGACCTAAGTCGCATCGGGTGTTATGGGCGAAGGTTACCACTTAACACCAAGTGGGCCGTCGGCTAGTTCCTTAACTGTATAACATAAAAAAGACGAGAATTTGTTCAAAATTCAGTTACAAATTTTGACCTAAGCAAACATCAAATACAAACATTGCAAGTTAAAAGCTAAGCTTAAGCTTAGTTAAATAAAAGCATGTTATTGTATCAGACATTTTTAATGAATACGTGATCGTCCACTTTAGGTGAATCAAATAAATATAATTAAAAAAAGGACTCACCACATCTAAATGCCCTTTATAAGCTGCAATCATGAGACACGTGTTGTTGTACTTGTTCGCCTTGTGTATATCGGCGCCGTGCCGCACCAAATACTTCACGATGTCCAGCCGCCCGTCGAAGCATGCCGCCCTGAGAGGCGTGCTGTGGGTTTTAGTCGCGTGGTTCACATTCGCGCTGGCTCGGATCAATCGCTTCACTATTCCCAGGTGACCCGCCCCCGCAGCGCACCACAGTGCTGTGGCTCCTGGAAACAAAGGTTCTGAATCAACGGACTGAAGTTATTACACTGGCAGAGGATGTGGCTAAAGTTAGCTGCATAAGAATGTCAAATATATGAGACAACCAAAGATTTTGGTCAATTAAAGCTAGCTTCAGAATTTCAAAGATCCATTATCAGAACTGTAATTACTCAAATGGTTCATATTGTATTTTATCACATTGGTATTGGAAGCGTTTGACTACTTGGTCAAGGCACCACGATAGAAAAGAATATATTTTTAACACACACATATTACATGAATTAAAATAAAAAAGACAATTATATAAAATGACATTAACACGAAAATGATGAGAAGATGATATGCCTTAAATTGCCTTCTTTGTTAAAAAGATAAAAATGATCAAACCCTAATCTATTGTTTGGTCAATCGCCGTTACAAATCTCTTTGTCGTGTAAAGATCTGTTATATCCGTAGTCGTTTGGCCTTCCGCCATCAACGTGGCACAGAACTTTTCTTTTCAGAACTCCTTGTTGTAAACAACATACACGCTGCGTATCAACAAACTAAGCTACTGTACGAGCAACGAGCTCAACATTTGTTCAGAGTACGAATCAAATCTGACTACAGACGTATAGCCTGTTTATTGATCACAACGTAATTAACTCGATTATTAAAAGTCGAGTCAGAGAGGATGTCCTAATTAACGTGAAAGCGTCAAACAACCAAGAGTACCAATTTCTTACTAATTAATAATTAATTAATACTGGGGAAATTACGCTTCTCGAACTGATTCGACGCGTTGTGACTTCGAATTGGGAATCTGATTTACATCTGTAAGATTAACGCATCATCATTCGAAGTAAATAGAATATCTATGTATTAATCAAACGCGAAAATTACGCAAATGTTTTTAAATGTCCTTGCTGTAACTATATTATCACCAGAGTTCATCGCCCAATTAATCAATGCTCCAAAAGTTTAAAGCTTGAAGCTTGAAGTTGAAATATCGTTTAGACGACACACACGAAAATAAAATGCAAAACGTTATAGTTGTAAATGACTCTTGCAGAACAGAATTAAACACATTCGCGAAAAATTCGACTGACGAATATTATCACGAAAATCCTTCTCGAGGTTCCGAGAAAATTGAGATTAAAATTGGCAATCGCGTATTTTCCGTGGATATATTTATATACTGAGTTCTCTAATTAATTACTTGGTCTCATCTCGATTTACGAGCATCAGAATCCACGCGCGTATACCAGCCGGCAGCATAAGGCAATGCCAAATGAATTCAAAGACTCGCATATTTATTGATATTAATCATAAGGTAGGGAAACAAAGAAAGTTCTGGAACATTGCCAAGCTCCCATTGAGTCTTCATGTAGAAATCAGCTTTTCCTTTGTATGTACACGTTTGCGATTCGCCACTATAAATACACACCACGCGTTAATGTACAGAGTTTTCGTCCGAGTCAACGTTCTCGCCGAAAAAAAACTTTGTTTTTGTTGTATCTTTGTTTTGAAACTCTTCTGAGTTACTTCGCGGATGCCTGAACAGCTTGGCACACATTTAGAATGGCATTTCAGCGTTCTTGATCAAAAACCCTGAAGGCCTATCTGCGTAGTCAATCTACTTAATATTTCGTCATACTGCGAAAAACTAGAATGCGTCTTATCTTTTGGCCTTTGTAGCATCTCATTTTCATTGCCGTTGGCATACGTTTGATGTTTAAGGTTTCTAATTGCGAACAATATGGATACTAGACTAGAAGTTGGTTACATTTTTGTATTTTGTTATCCAGTTCAGAATAGTCAGTGTCGACAGTAGTGATACAAACATACTAGATAGATAAGTACTGCGGTATTCTGCAATGGTCGTTCGCTTTCGAAGAGCTTATCGATTTGTTCGGAGGCAGTTCCTGGTAAGCTGCAGCGAATTATATTACACAGACTAATCGTTTTTGTATTTAAATCGAAAAATCGGCAGAGTTCGACATTAGGAACATATCTCCATCTATTACCGAAACCAAAATATGTTATGTTACGTAGGTGATAGTACGAGCTGACGGCCCACCTGATGTTAAGTGCTAACCGCCGCCATGGACAACAGCAATACGATTCAAGTCCTCTCTACCAAAGTACGAGATGACTCAAGCCACATTGAGTTGCGTCCATCACCCCAAGACTGGGATGTTACGTTTCATGCGCCTGTAATTTCACCGGCACCCACTCCCTTCCACCGGAACACAGCAACACTAGAGCATCACTGCTTGGCGGCAGATTACCAGGTGTGGTGGCAGGCAAGTTCTACTGCTACTTTGGGTTGCTCCTTTCGCACCACCCGGGGGACACGTGTAAGGATTCAAAGGGTTATCACCGACGGACGCGAGCAACGTGGGCCCCCCGAAAATAAATAGATACAAAGTTTTGGAGTTTGGTTGTTCTGTCTGTAAACCTTAACGTCTCGGAGTTACGATACTACTTGGAGTCTAGTCGTATCTAAGTACGGAAAGACCGAAATCGTATTTCTTGAGGGTGGCAGAGGTTACCACTTAACACAAGATGAGTCATCTGCTAATTCTGTAACTTTATCACCTACAGTAAAAAATATCCTTCGTCACATTTTATATTTACATGAAAAAGATTACCTTCAATAACGTATTCGTCAAACTTGACAGTGCCTTCGGTCTCCAGTCGGACTGGTGGCCGGAACTTGTCCAGCAGTATCCTGACTGCGCCGTCGCGGCCGTGCCGTGCCGCTGCTATGAGTGGCGTGCATTTTATTCCGTCGCTGCAAACGTCCTGAAATCGAGATGACGACATAAAACAAAAAAGCAAAACAAAAAAGCTCTTGAGAACGTAGTGGCCCAGTGGTTCCAACTGACACCGAGTTACAATCCGGAGGTCGCTATTTCAAATATCGACGAACACCGTCGGTATTTCACATCCCGAAATGGAGAAGACATTTCAATCAAAAGTCAGAAGAATTCAGCCAAAAAAATTTGTGATTTGTATTTTGCTATGAGTAACTATGTAGCGATGTCAGTTACATTACTGTGTATTCTCAGAGACTCCGCTTAACCTATTAAAGTGCGCCTCAAAGAGGCTCCTTCCACTAGCCTTGATATGGCAGGACGATCTGACTCACGAATTGAGCCCATCCATAATCTGCATCTAGTCGTATCACAGTGTAAGCTTGTGAAGGTAAAAAATAAATTCGGTCGCCCACTGATAATAAAATCGAGCATTTTATTTTAGTACGCTGTGTACTTGAGCAAGTTCAATGACTCGCTCTTGTTCACGTTACGAATACTGTAAGTACACAAATAAACATAAGTTTAACTTTAATAACTTTGACTTTGACTATAAAGATTTGGTACATCTTGTTGGTACATTTATCCTGACTGGTAACAGAACTAACTAATATGACTCGCCTTACGTAAAATTCGACTGGGCTTACAGGTCAGGTCACTGCCTGCTGCGCTGTGGGTCGTGGGTTCGATTCTCACTCAGGACAAACATAACTGTTCTATGTCTGGGTTTGAATATGTGTTATATGTAAGTATTTACATAAAAGTATATTCGTATTCCAGTCGTCTGATGCATATGGTACAAGCTATGCTTAGTTTGGGACTAGATGGCGCCGTGTGATATGTCCTTCAATATTTATTTATTTATTTATTGAAATTGGTTCATATCATGCATGTTACAAATCTGTAAAGAGAGCAGAAAAACTCATTATAAAAAATGACACATTTCTTTCACACCACGTTGAAACCGACCTAATTCTAAAATAAGATTTTACCGGAAAAATAAACATACTCTGTGATAATTGTTGAAAGCAGGAAGACCTAAATAAATGTTGTTTGTAAACTTTTTTGTATGATAACTTTTTGAAGATTATTTTACTCGAAGAGTTTTATGATGACACCAAAATACATAATTATAGATTCACACCTTTTCCCCAAAGGGAAAGCATAGCCCCCTCCCACACAGCTTCAAACCTATAAAAAAGTTTGCAACAACATATTATATTGTATATGTTAAGGTATAAATTCTACCAACTACAAAATGTATGAAAGCATAAAGAGTCACAGATGGTCAATTATTTGTTTTAAACAATGTTTCCAAAAGTTTTATAAAACATTTTCATATTAAAAAACATTATGTGGAGAGGAGGACGAACTCCTGGAAGAGACTCAGAGTCACCCACAACAAATTTTCATATGGGGCCTTTAAATGAAGTCAATTATTAAGGACTAAACTCCAAAAAACTAATTTGGGAACATAAGAACCACAATTTTTAGTGGGTGTCAATGAAAAATCAACTTTGTTAACAAATAACAAACTCTATTTTAGTAGATTACATATCGAATTAATTCATAATTTCATTTTAGATAACCTTTACTTACTTGAACATTTGCTGGGTGTCTGCTATCATTGTCATGACTATGATGAAGTTATTAATAGTATAAACAGTGGTAAAATATTTTATTGAGTTGAAAACAAAAGAAGATATAAACAACAGGTTTCAAAAAGAAAATCACTAAAATTTTTAAAAAGGTTTGGTACTTAGTACTACTGTGACGACAGTTCTACTTAGTAATAGTGTTTTAGTAATGATTTGCAAAATTTATAATAAATTACCATCACAAATTAGGAGATGAAAATTACTTTTAAGACTATGAGCTATGCATACTATGCTAGATGGTGCTGTGTGAAATGTCCACCAATAGTATTATTATTATTTTAATTTGCAGGTATATATAAGCCGATTTCTGTTATTGTTCAATGGACTATTTTTTATTGCTCAAGCTTACATACCTCTTAGCACTATATTTTAATAGTTTAGATTAAAACTATCTGTAATATAATTAGTATGCCTTATGACAGATCCCAGAGCACCTCAATGTACCTACCTATTAAGAACTTTATTTACATTTGAAAAAAGATAAACTTTCATCCCTCATATACATAGCCCCGATCCAACAATTAGATTACCTGAGGCGTGGGTGCCACAGATTGTGTTGTAGTGTTATGACTTGTCACACACCCACCAGTTGGTAAATAAACATAAATAAAGAGGAATTTTGAATAATAAACCTGTCTCAAAGTACTTTGTCTTGTTATAATGACTGGGTACAACACGATCAGAACATATATTCTCTTTATCAGGTTATATTATTGTTTACCGAACTAAAGTTGTTAATTTTATTGATCCCTTTTTAAGCAATTTGGTTAATAAAATTGACAACTATGCAAATAAAGTGATAGTTATTTTATTTAGTGTGGTTCAGTTGAGGTATATTTCGCAAAGAGCCTGGCTGGCCGTGTAGTCCGCGAATTCTCCACAAGGTTAAGACATAAATCAAGATGACTGTACAAAAGAGTTACGGAAATACTACAACGACGCACGATATAAGCAGTCGCATGTAACGCGCATAAGATAACGCACATTCTCATTTTTGTACGATAAAAATAGACTTTAATCGCGACTTCTGGTAAAAGATGACATTAGCGAAAATAATACGAGGAATGATGATGGCATTGATAAAAAAAAAATTGTAAGGTTACTCACGCTGTTCAATATTTCGTCAATTTCATCTATACTCTTCTCGTATAATAATGCGTATAAAGTCAAAGACATGCCATCTCTAGCTGCGAAAAACACTCGCTCTCTCAACGAGCTCGTCACTCC
Source organism: Chesias legatella (assembly GCA_947359385.1). Classification (NCBI taxonomy): domain Eukaryota; kingdom Metazoa; phylum Arthropoda; class Insecta; order Lepidoptera; family Geometridae; genus Chesias; species Chesias legatella. The sequence continues at coordinate 1,890,368 of OX375776.1, read as the reverse complement.
ATCCATCAAGTCTTTTTCTTCCATTATTTCACAATAGTAGGCACAAATAAAATCAGTCAAACAGACACGTTACGTGTATTTGAACAGTTTAATTCACAATAACGACTAGTTAAACTCCTTTACTTCTCACTATCCCGAAATTTTATGAATAACTGAAAAGCAAGGAAGGAATAAGCAAGCAGCGAGCCAGCAGCTGACTGACGCCTACTTACTGACAACATAATATTTTGACAGTGATGTGATGTCAAAAAAAGACGGTGACAAATTTGACAGTTTGAAAAAAGGTTAGTGATGCCTAGATTTACCGAAAAACCGATGAAGTTTATTTTTACACGTGATGAAACTTATCTAAAGGCCTGGACATATTCTTCCGCTAGATAAGCGGTGAAAATTAAATTTATTTTATCTATGTTCAAAGAAATGAACTAATATAGGGCGCTTTCCTTTGAATTACTACTACTACTAGTTGGCTTTTTTGCGTCCTTAAACATTATGAAGGTGGCGACCAGTGCGGTACTTACGTTCATGGCTTATAAGGCCGTTATGTTCCCAGTTACACTAGTGTATAGTTCCCGACAAACATCGAAAATGAAATGAAGTGGGGGAAAGATAGCACTTGTACACGTGTACAAAAAATGAGTACGTGAATTGAATCCCTCTTTTTATGTTCTTTTTGCCAGCATCTATGGTAGTAGCTCAACTCCGCGTACAGACTATATAACTATACTTTTCCGGTTCTAAGCATTGCACGGACGTGTAATTGCATTTGCATGCAACACAGGCCACGTCTAGCCAATGTGGAATTTTTGGTCCAATCAAAATCGAGCAACAATTTTCTTTGTGTTGTAAAGCACTAACCTTTATATTTTCCGCATTTAGTTACTATGTCTCTTTCTATCCCGTGCAGTCTATGATGTTGTTCCTTTTTTTTCATGCCAGCTAATAAATAGTTTTACATTCTTGCTTTATTTGTCAAGTCGCTATTCTATTTTTTATAATATTTTGAGTTTGACGTGTAACCTATCACTTTCCTTTTATTTACAAAGAATTATTTCGAACTCCTTGTCTTAAAACTCTGAATATGTCTAGCGGTCAATGGGAAGTTGTTGGAAAAAGCAAGAAGTCCCAAAATGGAAAGGTGAAAACTAAAGATGACGAAAAAAAGCCGGTGAAAAATGGGCCTAAAAGTGATGATGTCGGTGAGTGGCTCAACTTTTACCTATCTTGCGCTCTTGTTAACATAAATAATTACTAGTGATCCGTTCACACTACGTACAAATTTTCCAAGATGACCCATTAATCACATGAAAAATTCACAAACATTTCCAGTGCCTTAAAACTCTGATAGTCAAGATTCCATTTAGCAGTAAGGAAAAGCTTTGTATTCGTAAGCTTGTCTGTTAGATTATACTGCCTCACAGACGCAAATGAAAAATAAAATTTTTGTGACATATTGTTTATATTCAGCAGTTTGTAAGAACTTATCGGGTAAACTTTTTCAATATTGTATCTCATATTTAGTACAATGGGGCAATGAGAAATCAAAGTCTTACTATGCCGGCATGGAAACTGACGAAGATAAGAAAGCCAGGAAGAAGGAAGCTGAAAAGAAGAATAGACTGAAGCAGAAGAAGAACGATGCTAAACCTAAGCCACCTACCACTATTGAGGGTGCTCTACAAGCCGTAAGTTTCATGACAATTTTCCTCAACCATCAATTTGAACTGAAAACAAACAGCTAAAGCCACTGCATAAATAGCCAGCTGTTAAAAATATTTATAGTGTGCTAGCATTGGAAATAGATGACTGATTCTAATTTAGTCTGTAGCATTCAAAAGATATAAAAATTTATAACAGTAAATAATAAATCTACACAAAACATAAAACATTAGACTAATATTTTAACGGCGAAAGTTTTTATGTATGTTTGCATGTATATTTGTTGGTACTAGGATAGCTTATATACTAGATTAACACATTAGTTACTTCTGATCCCTAAAAAGTTCATTGTTCCCATGGGAAGAATGATTTCCTGTGGATAACACCACAGGGCGCAGCTAGTAGGTATAGTAATAAAACTAAATAAAAAAAAAAAATTATTTAGAATGTATCTGTGCTTGTGTAATAATTATGTAACTCTGCATTACTGCAGTGAATTACTCAATACAAGCTGTAATTTAATTACTAGCTAAATTCTTAGTTCATTCGCCTCAGTTGGGTTTATGTAACTTTGTCTAGCAATCTTTACTAAACATTGGCAGAAATCCCAGTGTCTAGCATTGGGAAATGATATGACAACATTGCCAGTATGAGTAGTATGACTAAATATTACATTTATTCACTCATCCCCTGCACTAGGATTCCCTGTCGCAACTTGTGTGGTCACACAGACAAACAACACAAACATACAACTGGAGAAAAAAAGTTTGAAAGCAAGATATAATTTATTTATTTATCCCAAGTGACAGATAAATAAAATACAAAATACGTGCTAGGCGCACAGAAGTAGCTGTTATACAATCGAAATATTTAACTAAATTAATAACTAATAGAAATGTGGGCCAAAAGAGTCCCTATCTCAGCATAATGCTGAACTGATAAACTGTGCAATGCAGGTTTTCAGACAGGGCCAAGCTGATGTTCATCGTACCAATTTTTTCCCTTGAGACAGAACTCAGGACCTCAGGAATATAATAAACTGAATGTATTTTTTTTTTTTTATTAAATTTTCCTATTGCAGATTGATCCAACTGAGCTTGCCAGTATCATTACATCAAATAAACTGCGGTACTCCAACGCCCCACTTGTTTGGCTGAAAGAAATAGCAAACTTCCTCAACTCCAAAACTCAAATAGACGTAGAAGACCCTACATTCCCTAACCAACCGCCACTATATCCTCTGTCTGCAGTACCAATCGACATAAGGACTATTTTAGAAAAAGTGTTGGCGGAGACTGGAAAAGCTAATACACAGATATTCTTTGATGTTACTCTTACTGCCGTCGCCAATGATATGAGTAGAGGTTTGAATCACCACTATCTTATTTAATTTACAATTTATGAGTGTAACTAAAGTTGTATAGTAGCAGTCAAACTTATGCCAAGTTCATCTGGGGAAGTACTGCCACCATGCCCATTTCCGCCGCCAAGCAGTAAAGCGTTTGCGTTACTGTGTTCCGGTTTGAAAGGTGTGGTTGCCGGTGAAATCACGAGCACATGAGACATTCCACCGACACGTCTAAGAGTTACGGGTGCATACGATGCGACTTGGGTCTTGTGGACTTGGGACTGAAGTGAAATTTCATAGGCGGCGATTCGACAATCGATAAGTGAACGCGAACTGGGAGTAAATTATCCCACATTCCGTTACATGAGATAGAAGAAAGATGAAACAGGGAGAAATAGAACTATGTATTCTGACGACGAAAGAGAGCGACGTATACACGATACAAAGCGATAGAATAAGATGTATGTAGTTTGTTAGTTTTAATAAGTTTCAGTTCTGTCAGGAGCTATTGTTTTTAATTTATCATGTATTAAACAATTATGAAAAATATAAAATTGTTTTCAGGACAACACGTGAACGGTTATAGAATACTGCTGCAAATGTTGGCGCAGGACTACCCAGAGCTTTGCACAGCATCTATACAAAAAAGCGCCAGTTTAAGGAATTCTTACCAGAACCGACCGCCCATCGGTCTCACGCTGCTGTGGGCTTTCGGCCAGGGTGGCTACACTGACTTCGCTGTAGGCATGAAAGGTAATATTTCATGCCATCATTCTTTTTTTAAGTATATGGCAACTTTGGACTAACCTCACAGCTCGCCCCCCGGACGAAGTGCGTTCTCTTTGTGGGGGTAGACTGAAAAGTTTAGCATTTTTATTACCGTATGGTTGGTAGTGCCATGGGAGGTGGTAGGTTTGGCCTCACATTTCGGTAGCCGGTAGTAACCCGGCCTGCTGTGGTGTGCGTGGGTTCGATACCCACCCCAGGACATACATTTGTGTGGTGAACATTTGTGTTCGTGAAATTATTATTTTTTTATTTATTAGCTGTCTGGTTTTTATGATACAAGCTATGCTTAGCTTACTTTGGGGCTAGATGGTGCCGTGTGAAATGTCCACCAGTATTTATTTATTTAGATATGGTAACATTATTCGTTAGAATGAGATATTTTTGCTTGGCAGAAGTCCCACGCCACGTATTGGCTAGTTAGGATTTTTAACGTTTTCAGTAGATAAAATGTTTCACCAGGAAGTTTTGCTTCAATAATTTGTTAGCTGTGCCTGTGGCTTTGCCTGCGTGGTATTCAATTTGTGTCTCTAAGATGCAGGCTACATGGTTTAATCATATTTTATAAATGTTTGAATCAAATTTCACATATATACAGAATTTGTTATCTTATCCAATCAGTGGTTAACTGATACATATTGAAGGCAATGTTAAGATGAATGACCTTATCCTTATCATCGTAATCTAGTTTGGTCCACGATATCATCTGCATCTATGGTATCATGGTTGGTAGTCAATATACTGTGTTGCTTGAATATACTTGGAAGATTTTATAGTTTCCACACACATATTAAGGCAGAGGTATGTGTTTATTTAATGATATTGATCATAAAAGTATCAAACTTTATAACGAAACGAAAATAATAGTAGATGAAGTTGTTAGGAAATGGAATACAGTAATAAAACCAGTAGTGATAATCCAAAGAAGGCTTATATGCATGTAAAATTACTACGAAGAAAAATTATAATTCATGATTTTGATTTTTATATGTGTTTGGTTGGCTCCCTGGATGGTTTAGATTCACAAGACCCGATTGGTGGCGCTGCGATCAGGTTCCAGGAATTATTCGTCCGTGCTCGGGCAAAGCGACATCAGACCATGGGGTTTTATCATTTATATAATCATTTACAGTGTAATAAGCTTTACTTACCAGACCCTTTCTTTATATATGCCTTGAATTTTTGGGTCGGAAGCTTCGTTGCCTTTTCACCCTGTAGACTCCTTATCTCCACTCTTACCGGTGACTGAACACTAAGTTTGTCCACAGCTTGGCAGGAGTTATTCCTCCCAGTCATAGATCTGAAGAACTACTCCAAGTACGTGATAGGATACCTCTCGAGGCTTATAGCGCGCCACGGAATGGACAAAGCCAGGGTCAGCCACGACCAACTTCTGGCCATGTTTGATACAGTCAACACCAAAAGAACAGCATTGTCCAAGGAACTGGCCAATGAACTGGTGCAGCAAATGAGCAAATACAAAGTGAGTATAATAGTTTTATATATATACACCTATGTATATAAAATTCTCTAACATTTATGTTGCATATGGTTAAATGTTACACACATTACCAGGCTGTCCAAAACTAAACACAATTTCGAGTCTGACTTTAGAGAGAAAATGGTTAATTAACATAATGTATATTTTTTTAACTTAATTATTATATAATTGCTTTTTTTAATGTGATAAAGTTACGAACCTAATTATTATATAATGGCTTTTTTTTTAATGTGATAAAGTTACGGTACGAGCTTTTTGCCCATCTGGTGCTAGGTGGTAACCTCCACTCATAACAAGCAATACGGCTTGGGTCCTCCCCTACTTAGACCCGAGTCGTATCATATGGGCCCGTAACTCTTGAGAGTCTAATGTGCCTGTAATTTTACCGGCAACCACACCTTTCAAACCCGAACACAGTATCGCGAACGCATCACTGCTTGGAGGCAGAAATGATATGGTGGCGGTACTTCCCTGGACGAACTTGGCGTAAGGTCTAGGCTACTGAAAGTATGAAGTTATGATACAGCAAGTACATTCTCAGTTCTTGGATTGGTTTTGTATCTCTATTAGTAAATTCCACCTGCGATACAGGAACCCAAATGCCCCTGCACTTGGGTTCCTGTGTCGCAGGTGAAGCATGTGTGTTATATTTATGTGTTCTAACCCTTATACTTTCTTCCAGGACATATTCTTTAAAAGATGCGGCAACAAACTCCAAGTGACATTCAACCAGATTATGAAGAAACTGCCCAACCAGTTCTTAAGCGGAACCTCCTTGGATCCATACCACCAGGTGCTGGTGGAGACCTTACTGGATTGTTTAGAACGAGATGACTCCTGCAATGCAACCTGGAGGCAGCTGTTCAATAAGTGCACCAAGCAATCCGCTACGTTACTTGATTATATTAGTAAGTATAAATTTATGTGTGCAATATCACATTTTCAAAACGGTGAATAAAAGCATTGTGAGAAAACCGACATATCCTAGAACTAAAAATTCGAAGACGTTGAAATTGCACAAAAGGAGCCTCTTTAAGGCGCACTTAAAATCTTTTCACTACAGTGCTTCGATATAACAAGCAGGAATTTAATATAGGTATGTATTATGAAACGGAAAAAATATGTTAATAAAATAGGTTTATAAAAGTGATTTTTCCACCTACACTATTTTTAGTTTCTAACGCGAGTCCAGTTCATTGACTTGTATGCATATTATGATTAATGCAATGATTCATCTTTGAACACCAAATTATTCATAATTAAGGAGGTCATTTCCAGTCAGTGTTTGCGCATTATGAATGAAAATGTGACTGTAACTAAGCAATCAGTTTAAGGTCACAATTGATTAATTATATTTATTTATTTAATTCAATTTATACGGTTTAACCAATTACATATACTGGACACATAAATACAGATAATAATTAACTTACTATTAATACATAATGTCAATTTTCAAATGATTATACTTTTATATGTTAATATCTGCATGCTTTTTAATTATTTATTTTGTTTCCTCATCAAACGCACTGATGATTGTGTAGGTACTCCTAACATCCCTTTCTCCCTTGTAGATAGCAACTGGGAGAAAGTGAGTCCGAAATTGAAACAGAAATCTTTAAAAGTGACGGTAATTGAATACAAAGAAGTCGGCGTAGAGGCGCTAAAAGGAAAGAAGAAGGATGAAACCGTGGTCAAGACAAATAAAATATGCCAGGTATGTATGATTAACTTACATTATTATTTGCTTGTAGAGAAAGTCCATGACATTCACGAAACCGGTACTTTCCGAAACAAACTTGTGTGGTGCGTGTCTACACGTGTCTTTGCTTTTATTTTTTTGTGTTGCCACTATAAAGCAATTCTCTGATTTTGGTAAATTATTGTGTAAACTGTGTTCAAGTAAATATAGAACTTTGTTATTTACTTATTGTTCCTATGTACCTATGAGATATATTAGGAAAGGAGCTTAAACCTTAAAAATTAATTACCGAATTTGCCAGTATTCATAGTTCCTTCGTGATTAATCGGATATATATAGTATTTTACGATATTATTACCAAAGGTTCACTAAATTGTTATATTTAAAGTTAAACTAGGCTTCAAAATAGCTTTTTTTAACAATGACAACAATTATTGTAGTTTTCATAAACTTACAATGACAACCCTAAATCTGGCATTTTCTAAAAATTGAGGAGGTGGGGTCGTTGTCATCTTACTTAGAACGAAACGAACGAAAAATCGAATCGATAAATTAAAAACTTCGTGATTTCTGAAAGTTAAAACTGTGCAGAGGTATGTCTAATTCTCTTTATTGTTGATTCTTACGTTTATTGGCATTTTTTATTATTGAATTCACGCAAGCGCGATGCAATATGTGATGGGATTTTTGCGTCGTAGTCCTGACGCAAATTGATTCATATTCTAATCTGCGTATTTACTGGCGAGCGAAACGAGAAAAACCACTTTTTATTCCACACGTCTTGGCGTTCGGGCGCGGCTAACAGTAAACTTTCAATGTGTTACATCCGTTAGTCCGCGGGTGGTGATATCGTTTTGGATATTGTACTTATATCGTGTAAAGTGCGTGTTGAGGTCAAAGTCAGGTAAAGAATTTATTACCTACCTACTGTGATCGTGTGTGATTCTTTGATTTGGGTGTGTCAACTTAAGTCCACGTTTAAAATAATTTTCAGTGTACATTGTTAAGTAATTCACTGTACATTTTAATATAGAGAAGGCATTGTTTATTGTAGCAAGTCGTTGATTGTATACACACCTGTTATGTATTTGAAAAATCTATGTGAAGTCGAAGTCAAACACTTCATAGAATTCATAATGTCTTTGAGACATCGGTATGAAAATCAATATAGCACATGATATCTAAAACTTACCATTACGTATTTTAGTCTACATTGTACACATAATTATGTAAAAAAAAATTTTTGATTTCAGTTAGTTTTTTTTTTTTCCTTGAAATTATGGAATGATCTTATGGCCCAACTGATGTTAAGTGGTAACCACTGCCCATGGACTGCAATACCACTCAAGCCCTCTCCATTGTACGAAGTGATTCAAATCGGACTGTGTTGCATCTGTCACCTGGAGACGGGGATGTTACATCTCATGCGCCTGCGATTTCAGGATTTGTTAGTTGTTAGGAATTATTAATTTTACCAAAATTTGATAACAAATCTTCTTCAAAATACTTTATTTCTCATAAGAACATTATATTTGCCAATGATTATGAGTAATTATACTAATTGCTTACATAATTTTAAATGATGTCTGAGCAGCTACTATGTACAGCAATATGCCAACATAGTACACTCTGAAATCACTACATTGTTGCTACTTGGTTACAAGTAACATTCAGCATATCGGAGAACAAACATTCAAAACAATGAAAATACTCGAACACTGCTAAGAAAGAAGAAAACATTTGTCCTATTAACACTATACAAACCAGATATTGAATATTGATGTAAGAAAATAAAATTAAGGAATAACAAAATATGAATGTCAATGAAATAACGATTATTTGAGTGACCTTGTGAGACATAGACACGCTTGAGTTGCAATTTTTGAATAATTGGTAAAAATTTGTGAAAACACCCAAAGTTTGAATCAATAAATACTATCGCCTATCTACCAGTATCAATTTTCTAAAGTAAAATAGAGAATTTATAGCATAACTTGAAGAATTAAGTGTCAAAAATGTTACTACTTACCTTTTGCTAAATGTAGACTTGTGCTGTAACTTCATGTAACAGAAGTGTTAAACTGATTATAAAATGTTGATTAATAAATATTTCAGGATATTCTAGACAGAATGAGAAGCACTAGAAGGTTCCCTTGGCTTTGGGCTAGCTTTTTCCTCCTGGTCGGCATCGGTGGACTTGTTGGCTACGATGTACACTTAGCCGGTGGTAACTTTCCAAGTAAGTCTCATTTATTTACCATTAATTAATATATTTATTTTAAGTCATTATTTTACAAAAGTTAGTTTAGTTACACAGGCGTACAGTGTTAGGTGTTATTTCCTCATGAATCATATATATTCATACTTTCATCATCCTTGTACCAATAGTAAATTATATAAAACATTACTTATTATTATTTTAAATTTTACATTAGGATAAAATTAACTCTGTAAAAATGTCAAAAAATATGTTTAATTTGTGTATAATTATTAAATCAAAGTAAAAAATTTGGCAAATTTCTATAGAAATATTCCACATATATTACATATTTTGAAACTGTACCATTATTATGCTACCTTCAGTACAGTAATAAAATAAAAGTAATAAATAAAACAGCAAGCACATACTATTCCCTATATTCATATCTTGTGTTGATAAGGTAGGTACATCCCTAAATAATATATTACAATAGGTATATACAAAAAATGCAGCCTAATCTCAGGTCATTAAGATCCAGTCTAAAACTAATTAGGTACATATATATTAAGCAACACTCAATATATACATCATATTTTGTAATATTAAATAAAAAAAAAACAGTCACGTTTAACATGCAAAAAAGTTTGTGACCCCACAAAAAAGAGAAAGAGTAGATATTATATCGGCATTACTTTCAACCTTTTTGTCCTACACTTTTTACTGCAATATATCTTTTAAAAAAACCATGATAACTGTTGTTTTGGAAAGTTACATTTTAGATTAGATTAAAGTCTGACCTGCACTTTGCTATCTCATGTGAACATTTACATTGATAGAATAGTTATTATTTGAATAACTAGATAAGTACGCGAGGTTCATAGTTTAACACAACTGTGACCCAAACTATGCAACTATGCAAACTATGAATGCCTAAATGCCTCTTTCATCAGCTAAGAGGGAAGTATTATTTATAAAATTCAGCATATCAGAATCAGTTCTGTAGTTTAAGATTGAAGGAGTAATTAGTACAAGCTTAGTTTGGGTCTAAATAGCGCACTGTATGAAATGGTGGACTTTCTAATGAAATTTTTTTTTTTAATCAGTTAAATTAATTGATTAGCAAACATATTTTACCTCATAATATTGAAAAAAATTAATTCAATGTTATTACAGTATATAAGCAGCAATAATTAAATCCACTTTCATTAGAATTTCAGAAAAAATATGGAAGTTTTGTTTAGTGTGGTGTACTGTAAGTTATTTCACGTTACAGCAATGTTATGATAACATTCCAATCTGCTCGCAGTCTGTACTCCGTTTCTGAGTTTCTATATTTTAACGCCTCTATTACTTTAGTACTATTTTTATAATGAATTCTCACGACTTCCAAAAAATGAAGGATACAAGACATCTGCTTATTGTCATATGTTAGCTGAGAGATAGAACCTACTGTGCAGTATTTGTTCAAGAAAGTACAACTACTATACCTATTTCTGCCTACAAAAAGAAATGTACTCACATTTCCATGTTCTTGTCGGAAGCCATGGCAGATGGTGAAATTAATATGAATACAAATTGTGTATTCTGTACAGGTATATGTGACGTTCCAACTTTATACCCCAGAGTGATGGGTGCATGCTAGATGTGGATTTTCCCATACTTAAGAAAGGAATAAATCCTAAAATTACTTCTCTATAAGGAATGTCAATGCAGCCTTAGGCTAAATTAGAATGAAGAATCTTTATTTTATTCATTTAAAAATGTTTCCTTTTCAGAGAGTGCAACAGGTCGTCTCTTCAAAGATCTAGGCATCCTAGAGCACAGTCAGAAGGCATGGCAGAAGACTCTATCCACGTCAGCCCGCGGTTACCTATGGGTGGAAACCAACGCTCCAGTCTACTACACACAGACCGTTGAATTCATCACACCGTACGCTCAGCTATCTAAGGACTTACTCTTCATCACTACAAAGAAGGCTGGGGTGTTCTATGGAAACATTAAAGACTATATCGTTGAGAAGACACCCGTGGTTGCCGCTACCATTGAACAGTATGCTCCAGGATTGTTGGAGAATGTTAAGAATTACTCTGTAGCCGGTTACGAAGCAGTCGTGAAGTACTCAACTGATTACTATCAGTTGAGCGCAGATTATTTGAAGACTAAAATATTTGTGTAAGTATCCATTATTCTGATACAATTATTAAAGGGGGCAAGTTGGATTTTATTAAGCTAATATTAAATGATGCTAACTATGACCTTGACAAGAATCTTAGCATCAGCTTACATGAGCTGGTTATTGATCTTTTGAAATAGGATAGGTAAGAAATATATATAAATTATAATTTTCAATGTAAGATTTCCATTATGCAACATTATTACTTATTGACCTTTGTTTTAACAATGAAGGACAATAAAGTTGGTAACTTTTCAGCATTTTTATATTGTCATCACAATATTGAGTGTCGCCATGTCTTTTCCATTTTTGTCTCTAATGGGATTTTCTTATGAGTTTGGGAACATGGTTTTGAAACGGCAGCCTTTTGATTTAACTTCAAGTATTAGTTATTCTTATCTATAACAAGAGACTCCAGCCCACCAATGAGACTACTATCAGACTCAATAATATATTTCAATATTTCAGTGGCGAGTGGGCCCCTGAGATACTACAGAACAAGACGTCGTCTGCACTCAATGTAACCAGGTTCCACATGGCATCATACTTCCACTGGTTCAGAGAGCAAGTGCATCTATACTCGGAGATACCCTGAAATGTGGGCCCATGCCCTAGTGATAGTTGTGTGTTCAGTGCGGATGGAGGAATGAAATTATAATTTATTTTGTTGTGATGCTTTTTATGTAATGTGGTTTTTGTATGTGGATTGGTAAAGGCCGGACCACAATGTGCTTTATTGGGTACCTAGTGTGGCCTGGGCCTAAAATTGTCTCGAAATTTCTATAAGATTATTATTTATAAAAAAACCCCATTATGAATCTAAATACAATACAATTGGAGGGTAAAAATAATTTTCAATACTGGAACTAATACCTAGATAACGTTTTTTTTTATAATCACAGAAAAGCTGGACTTTTCTCTAAAGCACAAAGTCACTCCTCTATTCGCATTTTTTTCTCCTTGTCCAATATTAATTTTTTATCCTTTATACAAATTGAAGATACATATGTAATTATAAAATCTATTACAATAAATCGTTGTTAATAACAATGAAAAAACTTCGCAATGCAATGATCGCAATAGCAATATTTAAAATCATATCTTAGCAAATTGTATTTTTGAGCCATGACAATTTTTGATTCAAACTAGTAATTTGATTTGATACATTCCTTGTGCATTTAATATATTTTTAATAAATTCAATCTTTCATCTAACAAGTTACCGTTGACATGATCCAAATATTATATAAAGTTTCATCTGATCATAGATATAAGTTTTGTATTTTAATTTTATTTGTGTTCATAGAATCATGTTAACATCCTGGTTAATCTTGAAATATATTCCAAAATACCAACTAGTAAATCTGAATTGTGAATCATCAAAATTTGTAAATACACCAACATTTAGTCCTGGATTTAAAGATAAAAGTTTGAGTTGTATCATAATTTTAAGGAACCACAATTAAATATTGTTAATTACAATTTATTGTTTCAATTATTTAAATTATGCAATAACTATAAAGCAGGGGGATCCTAGAAATTAAAATAGAAAGTTGTAAAAAAAAAATTACATTTATTATTGCACCATTTTACATTTTCACTTATCAAAAAAACAATTTGTTTGTGTTATTGTAAATGACTTTTGCTAATTCTTCTATGTTTTCTTCTCTAATTGCTGCTAATATTTCTAAAACTTGCCTGAAACAAACAGTTCAAACTTCTTACACAATATAACATAATATAGGTCAGAGCTAAATATGAAAATGAATAATGACTCCAAATATTAAGAAGTCTGTGTGATGAAAAAGTCCAGCAGCTCAATTTACGCATATAGTTTGAAAGAGTTTCAATGCGTAGGTCGCTGGCTCAAATCCAGACCAATAAGTTTTTGTGGCAAAATGCTAATGCAAATTTCTGGCTTCCATCGAGCGAGAATTTAAAAGATATGATTTTTACGTCAGCTAAGACGAAAACACTTCTACAATCAGTCAGTTTAGTAGCAGTAGAACTTTGTGCTAAGTTCGCTCGGAGAAGTACTGCCACCACACCTGGTAATCTGCCGCCAAACTGATGCACTCGTGTTGCTGTGTTCCGGTGGAAGGGAGTGGGTGCCGGTGAAATTGCAAGCGCATGAGACGTAACATCCCCGTCTCGGGGTGATAGACTCAACGCAATGCGACTTGAGCCGTATTGCTGTTAAAAAAAAATCTTCAACAAGTTGAATACATTGTTTTATACAAACAAGGATAATTGTTCTCACATGGTCTCTCTCTCTCTGTACTGTCTCCCTCTCTCTATTTCTGTACTCTCTCTCTCTCTCTCTATTTCTGTACTCTCTCTCTCTCTCTCTGTACTCTGTTCTCTATCTCTCTGTACCAAGATGGCTACTTACACAATGTTGACGGGTTCATTTCTGCCCTTCAATAAGCTGTCGTTCGGTGCGTACTTCTTCACAGTGGGGAAGCGTGTCACCACGTGCTTGTAACCTGGATGGGTGGGCTTCACCTCGCACCACGGACAGTCAGTCTCGAGCATCAGACGATCTTGTGGGATGTTTGCGGCCACGTCTAAATTCTCTTGTGTTCTCAATGAACTGAAAACGAATATGTATTGTGTTACTTTGACAGGTCTGCGGTTCCTTAGTTTTTGGTAAGTTGGCATTATGTGTTTAAGAGCAGTAGAACTCACGCCAACTTCGTCCAGGGAAGTACTGCCATCATGCCCATTTCTGCCGCCAATCAGTAATGCATTCGCGTTACTGTGTTCCGGTTCGAAAGGTGTGGTTGGCGGTGAGATTACAGGCACATGAGACATTCCACACACGTCTCAGAGTTACGGGCGCATAAGATGCGACTTGGGTCTTGTACCTAGTAGGGGAGGACTCAAGTCGCATCGCTTGTTATGGGCAGAAGTTACCACTTAACACCACGTGGGCCGTCGGCTCGTGCCGGAACTGTTTCATATAAAAAAAGGTAGTCTACATGTAGCGTTAGAAGAGCTATGGGTATGCTAAAACACCTGATGTCTACCTAATAATAATGCAGAGGTACCGCTTAACATCAGCTGGTAGGTTAAAAGCTAAACGTTTTGGTTCCTCCCCTACTTAGGCATGGGAAGGCCCAAGTCGAATTGTAATGCGCCCGCAACTTTGCAACGTGAAGGTAGCTCAAGCACCTGCAATTTGGGTTGCTCCTTTCACACAACCCGGGGGACACCTGTAGGGATTCAAAGAGTAATCACCTAGGGACACAAGCAACGTGTAACGGTCGACGGTGTCTAAACCCACAATATGCAACTACCCTCAGACACAGAAACACTGATTAGAAACAAACTGACCATCCGTTGATACCTATAAACATCCTGAGAGCCAGTAACTTCTCCAGCGCACCTTTACTGCCATCAAACGAGTGCACCACTCCACCGACCACCATGTCCCGATTCCTGGTGAGGACGTCCACCAGGTCATCGGCTGCTGCAGGTGACCGACAGTGCAAGAACAGTGGCAGGTTGAACTCTTTGCTCAGGGTTAGCTGGCGCTCAAAATATCTGGAAAAAATTTACATAATTATCCTTTGTTCTTGTGTGGTGTGGACATTTATTTGACAGCCTCACAGCTCAGTTGATAGTAACTCTGTCTTCTACGCTGTAGGTCGTGGGTTTGATTCCCACCCAGGACAAACATTTGTATGAAGAACATGGAATATGAGTACCTAATCTGGGAAGGAAACCAGGAAACTCCATTCAGGCTGACTAACTATCAACTTAACAGGACCATAAATATGTTAGGGGGTCACACTGAGCCAAGAATAGAAAATCTACATACATATACAGATTCACGCCAATATCCCTGTAGGTGTAGGCAGAACTTCACTGAGCCACTTTTAACCTTGTGTGTTACACTATCATGGGAATATAGAAGTGACGGTGGGGTGAACTAGTCGCTGCCATTTTTTTCTCATAACTCGCCTAACACTTTCCAGTAATTCATTCCTCAATAACCCGACAGCCAGGACAAATCTTATACTAACAAATTACCAGGAATTCTAGGTAAATAGAGATTCAATATAGATTGTAAAGAATACGCCATTGTTGAGATCAAAAGCAAACTGATTTATTTCTTATCTACCCACATGGTACTTTATAAAAACCAATCATATACAACATACCTCCCTCATTAACTTTGAAACAATCAAATATCAATTACAAAAAACAATATGATACTACTAAACACAATTTACAACAATGAACAACTCAATTATTTTAGACAATCTAATCAGTTAGATATTGGTATCCCAATTATATCAGGCCAAAGCTCAGGGTCTGGTATTTGAATGGATACTTCCTCTACAGATGTTTGAGAATCAGAGTCATTATCTGGTCGCTCTCTTGATCCATCATCAAGGAGTTGTGGTGCTTCAGAACGAGTTGCTCTTGTCAGTATCTGGTCGGCATGCCGCCGATGCAACTCTCCACCTTCCGTCCTCACCCTGTATGAGCTAGGACCCTCTACAGAGTCTACAGTGGCCCTCTGCCACTTTTCACCAGGTCCATACATGTGTATCAATACAGGCTGGCCCACCTGGAATTTCCTCAGTAGTGGGCGTTGAGAAATTGCTTCCAACTGTGTATCAGCATGCGTCGGTGCATTGTCCGGGTGTAGTCTCGATATAGCCGTTCTGTATTTTCGACCATTCAGTAACTCTGCCGGCGATTTACTTGTACTACAGTTGGGTAAAGTCCTTAAATAAAACAAAATCTTTGTCAACTTTTCTCCCCATGGCATTTGTGAGTTTTCAAATTTCTTCAGTTTATTTTTAAACGTTTGTATTGCTCTCTCCACTTGGCCATTTGTGGCCGGATGATATGGGGGAGAATATAAATGTCGGATCCCATTTTTGCTCAAAAATGTGTTAAACTCGGTGGAGCTGAATGCTCGTCCATTGTCAGATACCAATACATCTGGCAAACCTTGGGAAGCAAAAATTTTCCTTAAAATCGTGATCACCGCCCCACTGCTCATCGACGGCACGATTTCTGCCTCCAGCCACTTACTGTAGCTATCAATTAAAACCAAGAAGGTCTTACCCTGAATCGGCCCAGCAAAGTCCACATGAACACGGCTCCATGGTTTGTCAGTGGGTATCCAAGTCTGTGGATCTTTTGGTGGATTGTTCCTCACTAACTGACATTGCTCACACTCTGCTACAGTAGCCTCGATTTGTTTGTCCATGTCGGGCCACCACACATATCCCCTCGCGTACGCTTTAGTCAGTACTATGCCCGCATGCGGGGTGTGTAATAATTTCAGTACCTGGCGCTGAAGTGACGCAGGCACTATGACTCTGTTACTCCATAGTAAACAATCTTTACTTTGCGAAAGAGCCTCTCTTCGTACCCAGTACGGCTGTAGCACTGGGTCCGTATTATGGTGTGGCCAACCATGAAGTACATGAAACATTACCTTCTGAAGTACAGGATCTTTTTTAGTATCTGTTGCAATCCTCGCGGCATCTAAGTTCCATCCCTCGGGTAGCTCCTCTAGCAGTAAAACATCCTTAAGGGGTTCTTCCCCTGTCCCTGAGCCAGTCGGTGCTGTCCATCTGCTAAGGGCATCCGCATTCCCTATTAACTTCCCAGACCTGTACTTGATTGTATAATCGTAGCATCCAAGCTTCAATGACCAGCGCAGCATCCTTGGTGAAATTTGATCTGGAATGGGCTTCTTTGGGTTGAAAATTCCAATCAAGGGTTTATGATCTGTTACTATACAGAATTTTCGCCCAGATAAGTAGTCATGAAACTTTGCCAGCCCAAACATAATTGCCAATGCTTCCTTGTCAAACTGTCCGTAGCGTCTTTCATGTGGCTGTAACGTGCGGGATGCCATCATCACCGGGCGTTCCTGTCCATCATCCATCACATGGGCAATAATAGCTCCCAATCCATACTCTGATGAGTCACATATCAGAAGTAAATCTCTGTTCAAATCATAACCTACTAATGTGAGGTCCGACGAAATCAAATCTTTGGCCATATCAAACGCTTCTTGTTCTTTTTCAGACCAAAACCACTGCCTCTTAGATTCTAATAATCGGTACAATGGCTCCAACAATGTAGCTTTATCTGGTAAAAATTTCTCATAAAAATTATAGAGACCCAAAAAGGCGCGCAGGGTCTCTTTGTTTGTCGGGGCAGGTTTCTCTTTAATTTCTTTCACCTTTCCAGGAGATGGGTGCAGCCCTTCAGCATCTATCATATGTCCTAAAAATGTTATACTATCTGAGGCAAAAATGCATTTCTTAATGTTTAGGCGAAAACCCATTTCATTCAGCTTTGACAATACTGCTCGCAGTCTCTGGTCATGCTCCTTAATATTTCTGCCCATTATAGCTACATCATCAAGCAGACAGGCCACCCCTTCCATATCTGCTAGGGCAGACGACATCAATCTTTGGAATATACCAGGTGCTGCATTAACCCCAAAGGCCAGACGGTTCATCTTCATCAAACCGAGGGGAGTATTTAATGTGAGCAGCTCCGCTGTTGCACTGTCCACCTTCAGTTGAGTGTATGCCTGCTTCAGGTCCAACTTACTAAATATTCGACCACCACTCAACCTAACGAAGGCCTCAACAGAAGTTGGTAGAGGGTATCTGTCAACATCTATGTTTGCGTTCACAGTAGCACGGTAATCCCCACATATCCGGAGCGAACCATCGTCCTTCTTCACTATTCTTATAGGTGTAGCCCATTTAGAATATTTAATTGGAGTTAGCACCCCGTCTTCAGTCATTCTGCGCAGCTGTTCATTGACTTGTTGCATAAGAGGAAATGGCACCGGCCGAGCTTTAAAGAATCGAGGAGTAGCTCCTGGTTGAACATGCAGTGACACCTCTGGGCCCTTATATACTCCGAGTCCATCCTTAAATACTTCTGGAAACTCTTTAGCCAATGGTGTGATTTTATCTTCGGACCAACATATTCCAGATACTGAGATACCTAGTGCATTGAACCAGTTCCTTCCCATCAAACTTGGTGTATTTCCTGATACTACCAGCAATTCACACTGAGCTTCTTTGTCACCAAGTACCACCCGAACATGTGTCAATCCTAGCACCTTAAGTGCTTCCCGGGTAACGGTTACCAATTTCACATTGGTTGGGATCAACGGAGGAGGCACCTGCCACAGTCTGCTGTAGGTTGTCTCTGATATGATAGACCTTGATGCTCCTGAATCTACTTCCATTTGTAAGTTAGCTCCATCAATAGTCACTGTTACTTTAATTGGTGGTTGATAATTTCCCTCATAGCACTGGTAAAGGCCCATCATCTCCTCTCCGTTGTCCGGTGAATCAACTGCACTGCTTTGTGCATTTTCTTGTACTTGATGCATCTTTTTAGATTTATATTGACATGCTGCCGTAATGTGGCCAACCTTCTTACAGTAAAAACATCTGGCTTTTACAAAGGGACAGCGTTCACCAGTTTTATGTTGTCGGGTACAGTGTATACATCCCACCGACTTAATTCTTCCAATATCCATTGGTTCAGTAACACTTGTTGCTGCTTGAGTTTGCTTGGACGCGGCTGCATCAGAAGGGTATAAATCTGGAAACGTCGCTTGATAACTGAGACAACTTTGCAAGATCTTTTCATAAGTGAGATCCTTTGTCTTCAATAAATCGCGCCTCAGACGTTCATCCCGAACACCCAATACTAGCCGGTCTCTCAACTGCCGTTTCAAATCCAGAAAGTTGCATCTGGCCGCGAGCGAACATATCGCCGCCACAAAGTCCTGCACGCTTTCACCCACTAACTGTGATCGTCCATGAAACTTCCCTGTTTGTACAATTTCGTTCACTTCCGGTTCATAAAATTGGTCCAAAACACTAATAATTTTTGATAAAGGCACGACCGTAGGACGCAAGGGAACAAGCAACGATGCCATCAGCGCATATGTCTGCATGCCACATTGTGACAAAAACAAGGAACGCGCTTTGTCTACGTTCGTGTCGGCGAAACCTGCCGCGTCGAGAGCGCACAGTAAAAGTTCTTTATAGTCACACCACTTATCAGTTTTTGGGTTAAACTCTCCCGGAAACACAATATTTGCCACATGGGAAGCCATATCGTCACGAATTCATTTAATTTTCCGCAGTCGCCAATAAAGAATACGCCATTGTTGAGATCAAAAGCAAACTGATTTATTTCTTATCTACCCACATGGTACTTTATAAAAACCAATCATATACAACAGATTGTATTCGTATTTTTTCATAGATTATATTAATCATTCATAAATAAAGGCAAAAACTGATAATAACTTACTCACTTGAGTTGCACCTCTTGTTGACAAAAATGAAGTCTTTCATAGTCCAACCCACACTCTCCAATAGCCACCACTTTATCTCTGTTCTCGGAGATGAGGTCTCGCAGACCTTGCAAGTACACATCCGGAGATTCAGCTGAATCAAACTCTGTACATCTTGTCGGATGGCAGCCCACAGTTGAGTATAAGCGAGCTGAAATTGAAATTTAAGTGGGTGGGTTCAATTCCCTGCACATTTATATGATACATGTTTGTTATGTTCGTCACACAAATGTTAGTCCTGGGTAGGAATTAAACTCACGACCTACAGCACAGAAGGCAGGGTTACTACCAACTGAGCTGAGGCCAGTCTAACTTACAATCTTTCCGAGACATTTCAATAGCCTTCTTGCTATCAGTGAGACTGCCTCCAGTTATTATCATCTTGTCCAACCCTCCGGCCCAGGCGCGGTTCAGCACTGCATCTAAATCTGGTTCATGTTTTTTGGAGCCGTGATATAATCCTTGGTACATATCATCTGTGAGGTTTGCCCCAATATCTGCAAAATTTACTGTTTTTATTTTTTTAAGCGGCGACGCAGGTGTTTCGATTTGTAATCCCCCTATTCAACCAGATTATAAAAAAAGAAATTATTATTTACCTATGTACTTTCTTAAAGAACTCATTCTTCTCATTCGAAAAATAAATCGTTTCTAAATATGTAATCTGTAAAAATATCACAAACTTATTCAGCAAGACTATTGTGAAAATTTCAAAATAGCCTCTAAAACTCTTCTTCTTCTTCTTAAAATAACAAATAACCTCTAAATATTCATTATTTGACTTTGACTTATAACATACCTTAGTGATTGCAATAAATTTGTAATAATACCTATTTCGGTTTCAGCGACCGCCTGCCTTTCCTCTTATATGACGACAAAAAATTATCATAAATAAAAATACAATACATCAAAGCATTAAGCCAAAGAAAGTATGTTTAATTAGTATGTATTTATTGGTCCATTTGGTTCGTATCATGAACTTCATGAAGGGTTCGTAAAGAAGAACCTGACGTGCCGTAATTTCATCATATAACGTCACTGTCAAGTCTAATCGATAGGCTGACTGTTTGTCATACAGACAGAACAAAAACAACTACAAATAAAAAAAATACGTTTTAACTGTTTCTCGCGTTAAATGTGTTTACAATTACATTAAACAACAACAAAAGAGATTCATTTCAAAAGCCTCACCTACGTAAGTTATTTTGATAATATATAAATAGTGGTCATCTTCCTATTCCATACGTAAGTAATTTAATTTATTTATTTTACTTGGTACTTTGTAGGGGAAAGTTAACGAGTTACACATAATTTACTAGCTTCTTCAGCGTAACATACAATTCAATACATATTTACTTGACGGAATTATCGTTCCTAAAATAAAACAAATGGAAATCAGGAAAATATTTATTAAAATTGCAAGAATGACAATCTAATGAGAGTAGGTCCCACAAAATAGTATTTTATCATTGTGGAGAATGAGAAATAGGAATGGGTGATCAACTATGAAGTCCATTGGTGGCGGGGGCGTAGCATTACTGGACAACAGCACAGCCACAAAACCTGGGAATTAATAATAAATTTTAATATATTATATTTTAAACTAATTTTCAAATGCCGTATTTTTTTTAAATTTGCGGTTCCCTTGCTTGCTCCAAGGCCATCAAATATTAACAAAAATTCTACCTATTCTTTGGTCTCTTATGTATATTATTACAAATTTCTTTTCTTTTATTCTTTGTAAAAAGTTATATCAATCCGCTGACCTACGAAAGGACAAACCAACCGACAAGTATAATTTGTAATACATTTATGGTAGAATGGGGAATTATGATTTGTTGTTAAATATTCCTTCATCGTATCCGCCATCTCCTGGTACTTTTTCAATTGTGTTGTATCTACAATAATATTCATTCATTCCTTTGGTTATTGATTATTTGAAACAGTATTTGAACCACACTTCCACTTCTATGAGTTCCAAGATCGAGTTAATAATGGTAAAGAATTTACTAATAATCGTTAATTATGTAAAAACACAACTAAAATCTGTATGTACATATGGTCAAAATGGTCAGTACAAATCTATGATCAGTTATTTTTAAAGTTTCTTGTTGTAACAGAAATAAAAAATATCAAATTTCTATATGCTTTTTATCCTCATATGTGTCAAGACAAATCCAATGAAACCTTAGTTATTAAAACCCATCAAGCTATTGGCTACAGGGTGTCCCAAATCAAACATCCCCACCTCTGGGGGAGTCGAGTAAAAGCCTGCTTATTTTACAAAGATGTTGACACAAAATAAAATACATTGCTGTAAAATATATCTTTATTTCATTCGTACAAATAAACAATCACTAAGCTTCCAATTTATTAATTTGCATGTATATTTATACCCATTAATTATGTTCATTTGGTGTAAGTACCAACAAACAGGACTTTGTCGTAGTGTAAAATCAGGAATAAAAATGGATGGTCCGCTTTGAACTCCAGTGGTTTCGGTGGGCGTGTAAACAGTGCTACTGGCTTCATAAGTACGAACCCTGAATACAACAAGATAAAATACTTCACACTACATTCCTGTCAAACCAAGAAAAGGGACAGGGCTATAACGTTTAAATATTTAATTTATAATATATTATATTATATTTAAATACAAATTTATGATCAAGCAGAGAATATTAAACTAAATAATTCTAATATTAATATAATATTTATGTATTATTCTGCAACTACTGCAGTAGTAAAAGTTTTATTAAGCCCTAACTTATTATTATCCTTCATAATGACTCAATTCTGAGAGCTTAAATTGTTAGATTATTTGGTGAAATGAAAATAATAAATAAAAAAGTAAGTTCATGTAGAAATACAACTTTATTACGCTGTAATTTAGTTTACAATCATTTGACATATTTTTGTAGATAAGACATATTATTGAAAACCCATATAGGATACCATTTGGTTCTTTAATAACTATAAATTGAATAACAGCTTTATGATCTGACACTTGGCATAACTCCATTTAAATTTCTCCATTCAATCAGAATCTATATATATATTGCTATAAATGCAATTAATAATTGCGCTATTATTAATTATTCATGATTATTTTGCATTATTTACAATAGGTTCCTGAGAACATCACTTTATCCTTGTACAAAATGGTAAACAAAAATGGGTGGTCGACTTTGAACTCCAGTGGAATCGCTGGGGACGTAAGCATCAGTGACTCTACCACCAAAAATCCTGAATGGAACAAGACGATTTTTTTATGAACATTTTTGTTGTGTGATATAGTCATTTGTCCTGGCTGTATGTTTAATCTATACAAATAAATAAAATTGGAGTGTTTGTTTGTAATATTAAAGTAACCGCTTTTTACTAAGTGCATCTGGATGTATACTCGGTACATATACCAAAACAACTTTTTTTACAATTTTTGTCTGTTTGTTCCGGCTTATCTCTGAAATGGCTGGACCGATTTTGACGGGACTTTCACTGGCAGATAGCTGATGTAACAAGGAGTAACTTAGGCTACTTTTCCGAGGGGCAAAATAAGGGTGCGTGATAAAACCGAATTCCACGCGGACGAAGTCGCGGGCAACAGCTAGTTAGAAATAAAGTGTTAGCTAAATTAGTTATTTCGAGTCACTGGTTAAATGGAACCAGGCTCGCCTCAAAGAGGCTCCTTTCGTTATTTGTTGTAGTTACCTACTGATGGTTTCGTATTTAAGATGGTAGTGAACTGTTCCTACATATTTTCGTGAGTCATAAATTGTTGCGATTCACACATCACTTGACACGTCTATTTTCCTGTCGTAGTGTGACCCATAAACGACGCCCCTTGAACCTCTGCGTATCCCTTCAGACTAAAGGCGTTTATTTAACGAATGTAACAAAATCCACACTTCCAACATCATTTTATTTTAGCCTTCTTTGTTTTTCGTATTCATTCTTAATCCTCATTATCCGAATATAGCATTGTAGTATTGAAAATTGCAAATGAAACCAATAATGGAGCAGTAATATTTTATTACAATAGTTAATACAAATAATTAAGCGTACATATTTGTTTTAAAATAATAGTTACATATTTAATTAATATCATAGAATATCATTTGAAGCTAAATGCTTCATTATTTTTCTATTACTCATTTGGAATAAGTTCCCGAGAACAGCATTATGTCGTTGTACAGAATCGTGAACAAAAACGGACGGTCAGCTCTGAACTCCAGCGGTGCTGGTGGTGGTGGTGGCGGCCAGGACACTGGCACTGCTAACGCCCCTATAGACAGAATAGACAAATAAACCTTCATGCTCCCTGCCGTGTAGAGGCTAATACTTTAAAACCATAAGATTTAGCGGCTAATACTTTAAAACCATAAGATTTAGAGGCTCATACTTTAAAACCAAAGGATTTAGAAGCTAATACTTTTAAACCATAAGATTGAAAGGCTAATACATT
Source organism: Chesias legatella (assembly GCA_947359385.1). Classification (NCBI taxonomy): domain Eukaryota; kingdom Metazoa; phylum Arthropoda; class Insecta; order Lepidoptera; family Geometridae; genus Chesias; species Chesias legatella. Next base: position 1,866,164 of record OX375776.1, on the reverse strand, counting down.
AAAACAATAGGATTTAGAGGCTAATACATTAAAACCATAGGATTTAGAGGCTAATTGAAAACCATAGGATTTAGAAGCTAATACCTTAAAACCATAAGATTTAGAGGCTCATACTTTAAAACCAAAGGATTTAGAGGGTAATACTTTATAAACCATAGGATTTAGAGGCTAATACTTTTAAACCATAAGATTTAGAGGCTAATACATTAAAACCATAGGATTTAGAGGCTAATTCTTGATAACCATAGGATTTAGAGGCTAATTCTTGAAAACCATAGGATTTAGAGGCTAATTCTTGAAAACCATAGGATGAGGCTAATTCTTGAAAACCATAGGATTTAGAGGCTAATTCTTGAAAACCATAGGATTTAGAGGCTAATACTTTTAAACTAATACTTTTATTTATACTTAAGACAGGATTTGAAAGTTTTTATAAACAAAATCATTACGAATTTATAGCGTTTTGTTTCTGATTGAAATAACTTAGAACTACTGCATATTTAAAAAAAATATATGGGTGCCCTCTATATTACGATATAGCACAGGATTCAAGACGTGACAAGAGTTCGAAAAAGCATATTAAAATAAATGAATAAATGCATATGCACATAATTACGTTTATTTACAAATCTATGAGTATAACAAATTTTTACGGTCGAGATAAAAAAAACTAAGACTACATATTTTTTAATCCTCGCATTCCTATATTTATTTGATCAGTGTCTGATTTGCAATAGACCATTTAATAATATTGATAATTAATATAATGTTTAATGGAAACATTTTAAGCATTTTTCCTCCAAAGATTTAAGTTTTGAGGATAATTACCAACCGTCCAGATATAAGTGAATTATTTAGAATATGTTCCCGTGAAAAGAGTTTTGTCATTATATAGAATCGTGAACAAGAAGGGTTTGTCGACTATGAAGTCCAACGGAGCCGGTGGCGGCGGAGGCGGCCACGAATACGGCACGGAGAGAATTCCTAGAGAAAGAACAAACAATGTCATTATCCATCACGCAAAAATTGCGGTTCTTCGCCCATCAGTAAAGAGAAGTGATCGGTGAAAGGAAATAATTGTCTGATATTGTTATAAGTATTGACAGTAATTGCTTTCTCAACGAAATTCTTAGTTTCGTGGTACTGTTCACGTGTCATTTCTCGTTAGCACTATAACATTCAAAGTGTGAGTAAATTGAACTCAAAGAGACGTCTTACCAATAATATTAATTACTCTACATGATTTCTGCTGAGATTAGAGTTGAGGTTAAAAAACGTATTTATCATTCGTCCTTCCGTCGCCAATGCTTTTGCTTATGGTGCTTATTACTAACCCAGCACCACACCCATGGCAGGAGTAGGCAGGTTAGTTACTCCTCTTGTGCCGTTGCCTCATCAGCGATCTGTGTATGCGCACCCTTTAATATTAGTGGCAGCATCGTGACTGCATTGTTACCACTCAGGTTACGTAGGTTTTGAAAATAACCGCACCAGCCAAAACTACTTCAAACTTAGCCTTGTTTATCTCAGTTCAGTTCAGTTCTTCTTCTTTGGCTGTTCGTGTTTTAGCCACACAAACTCTGCCAGTGTCCAGTTATTGTTTGTCTCATCTTTGAATTTCATTAGCCTGTCAAAAATTGATGGCATGCTTTGTATGACAGTCGTCACAGCTTCTCAAATAGCCATGGAGATTGGCCGCAACTTTCGAAAGTCAGGATTACGTGAGGCGTTCTCTGCTTTTTTTGTTCACTTCGGTACGAGGAATCTCCTATACGTCGTTCAGCAATTTAATCATCCCGACTGACGCGAGGATTTCTTCCACATCTTTCCGATTTGGACGGCATTATCGATTCGAGTGCTACCTTCAGATCCTGGAACTCCTCTATCGTCGTTATATCGTTTTTAGTCATTTGTGGCTGTTTTGGATCAATCGACGAGGCTCCTGTATAAGTTTTTTCAAAGACATCTGAGTGCCGATTGGATTGAATGACCGACGATATTTTGACGTTTTTCTTCTGTTCTTGTTCCGAACCTTTGGATGTCATTTCTGCGTCTGTCTGTTTCTCCGCTGACTTCCGCTGAACTAAGCAACGGATTTTGATACAGTTTTCACTAATAGAAAGAGCGATAAACGAGAAAGGTTTGCGTATATAGTTTATGAAGTAATTGCACCGGTGCGAAGCAAAGGCGGGTCGCTAGTTATATTATATTCGTATGCTTAGCTGAGTTTTAAGTCTAAGGTCTGTTTGTTGATCAGTTTTGCATGGTTCACATTTGATGCGCACATTGCTCTCTCACTCACATCGGAAAGAAAGCCCGACTCTTATCGCTTGCACTTATTTGCGGGCACTAACACAATTATGAATAAGTAATTCTCTTTCTTTGTCGCAGCCGATACTGTAAAAAACGCGAAGCACAATCTATTCAATATAGTTGCGTTCGTGTGAATGTTTTATTTTGATATTTGCAGACCTAATGGCGGATCGTGATAAGAAATAAGCCTTAATTCTACTCTCGTTGAGTAATTAATAAGAATTAATAGACTGCAAATGTTATGAAAATAGTTTTATAGATGCAATTAAAGATGCAAATACAAAAAAGACGATCAGCTTTAAGTGAAGGTGGGCTGTAGGATTAATTGTGAAACCAATTAATTAAATAACCATTTATTGTTCTACCTACGATCATAATCCGAGACTAAAATCTAGGGATAAAATTCAAACAAAGATTCAAACTGTACTATTTAATGAAAACAACTAACACTGAATCAATGGGAGTAAGTCCCTACAAAGAGAACTATCTCCCGGTAAAGTATCAGGAATAGATAGGGATGGTCCGCTTTGAATTCTATGGGCTGAGGTGGTTCGATGAGAGCACTCGTGAAGACAGCGATGGCTCCTGTCAGATGAGAAACAAAATGTCAGCGCAGACCCTAGTCCAAGTTTTACTGACTGGCCTTAACACTCTGCCTTCTGTACAGGTTCGATTCCCACCCAAGACAAACATTGTGTGACGAACATGTTTGTTCCGTATTATGTTAATATGTATTTATTATATTAAAGATACAAGTATTCTATCAGTTCTCTGGTTCAGTACAATCTATGCTTAGTTTGGGGCTAGGTGGGCGGGCGGTATGTGAAATGTCCATGTGAATATTTATTTTTGATTACTTGTGTATGTAATAAAATGTAATAATATTTTTATGAAAAAAATGATTTTCAAAGCAAGTATTTACTCACTGGATGGAGTCCAGTGGTCATCGGAATCTTTCGTGCGCATGTCGACATTTTAGTTCTAGTAGATGCCGATTTCCTTACGATGTTTTCGTTCACCGTTTTGAGAATATGTTATTGCGTACATCAAAATTATCGTAAATTTCTCAATATAAAGATTAGTGTTTAACTTAGCGACAATCACTGCTCGAACTATTACTTATATTATTTATATTTATTAATTAAAAGACATTGGAAGTGAGACTTAGGTATTATAAATCCTAGTCTGAATATTATATTGAAAGTTGGTTGAATAACTTTGTAGTTAAGAATATTTTTTAGCTACATACATAGGATCACGCTTTTGACCCGAAGGGGTAGGTAGAACTTCAGTAAGACTTTCACCTTGTTGTAACATAGACGTGACGAGGAGTGAGCTCGTCGCCGCCATTGTTTTCTCAAGAATAACTCGGCTAACACTTTCTTCCAGTAATTCATTCCTCAATAACCCGGACACACAGTCAGGACAAATCTTATACCAACGAAATTACCAACAAGTTCGAGCGAGTAAATTTTATAAATAAATAATTATGTATGGAACGAAATAATTAAACTATTATATTAAATTTTGGGGGCCCACGTTGCTCGCGTCCGTACGTGATAGCCCTTTGAATCCCTACACGTGTCCCCCGAGTGGCTCGAAAGGAGCAACCCAAAGTAGCAGTGGAACTTGTGCCAAGTATGCCCGGAGAAGTACTGCCACCACACCTGGTAATCTGCCGCCAAGCAGTGATGCACTCGTGTTGCTGTGTTCCGGTGGGAGTGGGTGCCGGTGAAATTGCAGGCGCATGAGACGTAACATCCCCTTTCTCGGGGTGATGGACGCAACGCAATGCGACTTGAGTTATCTCGTACTTTGGTGGAGAGGACTTGAGTCGTATTGCTGTTGTCTATGGGCGGCGGTTACCACTTAACATCAGGTGGGCCGTCAGCTCGTTCTATCACCTAAGTTACATAAAAATAAAAAAATTGCTTACGCACGCTATTTATTATTGTTTATAAACATGTTGGGTAACTTGGTGTAAGACAAAGAATAATTGCGGAAATGTATGTATAGCAACCTGAAAATAGATTCACGGTCATATTTAATTCGATCTATGTAGCCAACACGTTTTGCCAATAGCTAGACATCTCATTCATTACTCGGATAATTAAATCATAACTTTTTAATTGCCTTAATTATAAATATATTTTTGTTCATATTAGGTATTTTAATATATTGCGCGTGAGACATTAAATTGTTGCTACTTTATTGTTCTGGTAATTGCAAGTTTCTAAACGTAATATTATATGTATTTTAAATATGGATTTGTTATAACAGATTTCGTACGATTGTTAAGTTGTAGGTTTTAATACTTAAACTCGTTTTTTTTTTACTACTATGGAGGGTCGGATAGGGTTTGAACAGACGTCAAACTTAGCGATAAATACGCGTGACCTTATGAATATTATTGACGTTTCCAAGCCATTTCTTGATGAATTCTACGGAAAGTTTTTGACTTTAACTTTGACTTAACTTTTTGAGAGGATTCAAGTATTGCTCGCGTTCTGATCAAGTAAAACCAACGTTATATTTACCAGTGAAAGCGCCTGCAGTGGCGCCCTCTTCGTCGACCTTCACGAAAGCCTCCTGGAAGGCCTTGGAAACCGCCACGCTGGCGTCCTTCACGATACCGCTGGCAGACTCCTGGAATATCTCCGACACGCCAATCTGGACAGATATACCGTAGTCTAAAGTTTTAGAGTTTACTACTTAAGAATCGATTTCATTTAAAGCTCCTGTAAGAAAATTTGATGGAGATCTTTAACAAAAAGCATTATGAACAAAAACATTATTATATAATATTAAAAACAAAGTATTTAAAATGACAATGACATTTGCAGCTAATGAGAAAACTCCAGTCACGCGTCGGTATTGACAAGCACAAGTTTTTGTACCTACATCATGTTTTGTACAGTGATATAACCAAATACTGAACAAAAAAATAAAATAAAACGACAGGTTGAAACTATTCATTATAAATAAATGTTGCTAACTGGTATAATAAATAAAAAAACCTAATGAAAAAAAATATGACATTAATTTTTAGTAGAATTTCAGTACCAAACTCGCTATTACAAATTGTTCACGAAATACCTACCCTTCGTTTTATCTATTTTTAAGTTACTGTTCTCACCTTTGGCAAAATATCGTTCAAGTCCAGTTTAGAGTTAACGCTGAACTTGGGGAGGCGCAGGTTCACATCCCGTCCCGAGGGGCTCAGCCTGAACACGTCTTCGAGCAGACCTTTCTGAGACACCTTCTCAATAACCGAAGGGAGACCGTCTATTTCATTCGGCAGCACGATAACCATGCGGAAATCCTCTTCTTTGTAAGGCAGTTCAACCATCTGTAACATATGGAAGCTTTCGTAATCTACAAAATGTCAAGTCTTGAAATTGCAGTACTTCTGCAGTGTCTATTCAGACTATATTTTGGAATAGATATGCTTCTTTTCTGTATTCATAAAGTTGTAAGTAAAGTTTCTTAAAGCATCTACAAAATTTATCGCTAAGCTAGCCGTGTGTTCAGTATGTTAATCAATATCTTCACTTCAGTGCATGAATGGAGCCTTTCTGAGGCGCACTTTATTCCTCTCTAGTTTGGAGAGTGATGTGACTGGAACTGTACCTTAGCTCCGAGCTCTTCGCTCTCAGTGAAGTAGAGAGATTGCTGCAGATGCATGGTTGGCTTCTGCACAGTTGTCTCCTTGTCTACGTGGAAGTCCTCATCTTTGGTGTGACTCGCATTGAACGGCACATGCCAGTGTCCCTGAATATAAGAAACACATTCAAACGCTGGTCTTGAATGTTTGTTCGGGTTAGGCAGAGTGCACAGTTACAGGACACTGTGCGATGGAGTCAAAGAGCGTGTAAGCTATGAGTGTGTAAGCTTTTGTTATTACCAATTTTCAGTATTGCGTTGGGTTTTAATGGAATTAGGCTATACTAAACTCTTCTTTACTAACGACGTGTCTCGGCTTCGTGTGGATAGTTCTCAGTATCTATGGTCGCACGACTTGTAAATTATATTATGCGTACATTCCTCGTGAAATCAGTCTATCTGTTGGCGAAAACCGCATCGAAAACCGTACAACATCCCTACTAGTTTCTGAGATTAGCCTATATATACAGACAAAACGTCAGGAGACTTGACAGGAGTCACCTTCGTTGACAATTAGTTTTTGGGGACTTCCAGGGCTTCTGTACTAGTTTTATTTACTACCCAGTTTGCAGGCAAATTTACATACTGGTGTTATATATTTCTATTGCCATGTCGTCAAGGGCTTTTGAGACATAGTTGGAATAATCACTTTTGCCTTCCGTCTATTCGGAGTAGTGACAATACTCTAAAACTAAATTTAGTGATTAGCCTTAAGTTTCAGACATATTTTAATCGTAATGGTTTAAAGTCACAAAGTTACAAGTTAAAAGTAATATTTGGCAAGATCCAACTTTTTTTGCGAGTGATGTTGTCCAGTAACAGTTGCGAAATTACCTGGAAGAAGATAACGTTGAAGAGGCCGAGAATTGTGTCAGGAGTGATAATATCTTCGGAGACTGGACTTTTGATGTGTCCTTTGGTCTTCTCGTCAGCCTGTAAAATAGCATTTTAATTTAGTCTGCTAAACTTGTGCATATATGTCCTGTTTCTTAATAGTGATAGTAGATAATGGTTAACATTCTGTTCGCAACTGTATCCAATCTAAAAACACTTAAATTGACAGTGGTACCGGTGCTGTGGGTTTCTGAAGAACGTATAAGAATGGGACGGAATGTCCCAATTTTAAGTCTGAACATTCAGATTCCACATGGAATGGAGGAATTCCACTAACTAATCTTTAATGTTCAAAAAGTCAGTTAAAAGCCTTTGTTCCTACTGTTTTCAGTTTCAAATTCTCCTTTTTGTCTGTGTCGCCTACAACATGGAATACCTAGTCTGAGGGTATGAGTGTTTTAAGTTTGACTGCATCACTTACCCATTTGTTGATCGTATCAGCCGCCTTTTTCGCATCCTTAAAGTCTATAGATTCCACCTCGCTTTTGTAATTCCTGGCGGTATTGGCGAAGGCATTTTCCAGAGTAAAGCTCTTTTCCACGTAGATCTTATTGGCTAGGGTCAGGAAGTCAGGGTTCATGTCGGCAAAGTCATTGCTGAGCTTGCTATATGAGTCGGATATCTGAAATTAGATAGTTATAGTATGTTTAGAATGGTTGTAGCAAGCGAAAAAACCCATTGTAGATATGTTCTTCTGGGAAGTATCTCTTATGAACACACATTTAGGAAAGAACTAATGCCTATGATACAGGCCAGGCCTAGTTTAGGCATTAGATATTTTTATATGTATACTTTGTCGGTTAAAATAATTTAATAAATGCACTTTATTAATAATTAAAAATTAAGTGTAACAATGTCGCTAAATTTAAGTTGATTTATAATAAACTGATTTGATCTGATTTATACCGCCAAGCAGTAGATTATTAGCGTAGAAGTTCCATCAGATCGGTGCCTCGAGCAAGTCTGTGGTCACTTGATTGTTGAACCTGTTGACCAGACATGACTTAGACATTCCTAAATATGAGTTTTTGTCCGTCATGATATAGTCGATCTCATTCTAGTCACACGAGTATTATTACTGCTCTATTCTACTATACTGAATATATTCTATGATCATCTGGTTCTCATTAGTACAAGCTGCTCTTAGTTTGGGGCTAGATGTCATTGTGTGCAATGTCCACCGATATTTATTTATACTTTAAGTAAGACCGAATGACCTTAAATAATTCACACAGCAGTTAAAAAGATAAAATTTTAATACTTTAACCATATACGGGTAACATATCAATAAACACGTATATTGTTTTCGAAGATGTATTTTGACACAATAAAGGGAAGTTAGCCTCGAAAAATCCAAATTAGGTCTTACATTCGCCTTAAGGTGAAACACTGAGGAAAAAGCTCGTCGAACCGTGAGCATGCGTCTTTACCCGCGTGTTTATCATCCTTTGTTTAAAATTTTAAGAGAGAGCTAATTTTAAATTTAATTTGAAGAGCAGTAGAACTCACGCCTAGTTGGTCCGGGGAAGTACTGCCACCGTGCCCATTTCTGCCGCTAAGCAGTGACGCATTCGCGTTACTGTGTTCCGGTTTGATAGGTGCGGTTGCCGGTTAAATTACAGGCACATGAGACATTCCACCCACGCGTCTCAGAGTTACGGGCGCATACGGTGCGACTTGTACCTAGTAGGGGATGGCCCACAGGTGGGCCGTCGGCTCGTTCCTTAGCTGTATCACATATAAAAAACTTACGGAGTTTGAATTTGTGTCTGCCACATAAATATTAAACTACTGAAAACAGATTGTGGAAGTCTTCTAATGCCTTGTTTCTAATCAATTTAAAGGGACTATTATTTCGCAATTAGACATAATGTCAATTTCGTATACAATTAATAATACATTACAGAACATTCGATTAGAATTAATTGTTTTGTTAAAATGAGCTGATTACATTGTTAATTAGTAACAGCATCCCGTCTGCTATCTTATTCTTTAGACCGTGAACTTCAAAATATTGTGGCCTTCACCTAAACAACTGATAGATAAACTGAGGTAATCAGTATTTTTCTGGAACCCAGTGATTATATATTTACACTAGCTGTTGCCCGCGACATCGTCCGCGTGGAATTCGGTTTTATCACGCACCCCTATTTTACCCTTCGGAAAAGTAGCCTAAGTTACACCTTGTTACATCAGCTATCTGCCAGTGAAAGTCCCGTCAAAATCGGTCCAGCCATTTCAGAGACTAGCCGGAACAAATATACAGACAAAAATTGTAAAAAATGTTGTTTTGGTATATGTACCGTGTATACATCCATATGCACTTAGTAAAAAGCGGTTATTTTAATATTACAAACAGACACTCCAATTTTATTTATTTGTGTATCGATAATAATGCTAGTATTATATCGCAGGTAGGTAGGTAGTTGTATGGCTGATGTTGTAATAAGGTTTTCTTGTGTTCGCATTTTCCTTATTGGCGATAGAGTACCGTAGCATATTCTTTGAATGGGTTTTATTTACTCCTTGACGAATTGACGAATTCTTAGAATATGCATTTTTTATAAATGTCAATACTTTGATTTTTATCTTAGTATAAGAAAATTCTCTCCTCGTCAGGCCTTCGCCTACTTGTCAACTATACTTTTTTTTCTCTTTCTATTTCTACTGACATCGTATACAATTGTTTTATCCAGGCACTTCTGCCAAACCTGATGCATTACCTTTTTTTATGTCATTGTTAGGCCTAAAAGCAGACGGCCCACCTGATGTTAAGCGGTTACCGTCGCCTATGGCATCCGCGGGGATGCCAATGCGTTGCCTGCCCTGTAGGAACCTCTTGACTTCTCTTTTGAACATCTACCTATTGACTTGCTTTGTCGGTGTTCTTACCTGCTTGTAGTCAGTGCCGCCGAGGATGCTGTTGATCTCATGCCTGCTCTTGTTTCCCGCTCCGGCGTTGTACAGCGACAGCAGCGTCAGCACGCCCAAAGGCGATGCGATCACATTCTTGTCCTTCCCGGAATTATACGCTTCCTATAATAAATCCGTTTATTAGGAAAATGACTGTCAAAAGATGCAATCTTTAATCTGTTTTTGGACTTTTCTCAAATTTTTTGCCAATTTCTGATTATATGAAAGTAAGTGGATGGCCCGCGAATCAGATCTGTAAATGTACGTTAGAATTATGTAAATTTTTCAATTAATATTTTTGAAATAGCGTCGATATGCGATCGCCCAAGTGATTTCTGAAAAATTAATTATCATTTCTTATTATGATGAGGGTAGAATTACCCTCAGTCAACCTTAACCATGTTATTACTCTATTAATGGCGATTCTACATGCAACAAAAATAACTAAAATTGACTTCGATATCTTTAAAATGATTTTTGTTTATGAGACGTAGAGGTGGATTTCTAACAGAATTGTCAGTATTGTAAGCCATACCTTGAGAAGTTTGAAGCTGGCCTTGTCGATAGCATCTCCTAGCGGTGTCCTTTCATAATCACGTAGTTTGAATTCGGGATAGGGTGAAGCTTCCACGCTCATCCCGACAACTGCCACTGGATAATAAAATAACGAATTCATTATGTGTTTTATGGTTTTAAAAATTGAGTTTTTTTTTTTAGTTTTGTGGACAATTCATTCTGTCTCTTCTAGCCCCGAATTACTAAGCAAAGATTGTACTATTGGAACCAGAAAACTGATATAATACTTAACTACATTCAATAATACATTATATCCCCATGGAGGGTCGGATAGGGTTTAAACAGGCGTCAAACTTAGCGATAAATACGCGTGACCTTATGTTTTGAATATTATTGACGTTTCCAAGCCATTTCTTTATGAATTCTATGGAAATAAAGTTTTTGACTTATAACACCTAGACACAGAACAAACCTATATTCGTCGCACAAATGCTTATCCTGGGTGGGAATCGAACCCATGACCCACAGCGCAGAGACAGAGTTACTACAAACTGAGCTGTGAGGCCTGTCGATTAGGTACATATTGTTTGAATTGAAACAAGCTAATAAGCTAGAGATAACCTAGCTTAGTCAACTTGAATAGCAGTAACCCTCAGCAAATGCTCAGAGACAACACTTCGGTACGTTTATATAACAAATTTTAATGAACTAGGTATTAAGCTGATCTGCCATGAGAAAACTGTGGCATATAAGTACGAGCATTAAAAAAATACAGATAATAAAAAATATATATTTAAAGAATTAACCTTACTTAATTTAAAAAAAGATGCGATTCCCTTCTAAAGTAATTTTCCTCAATCAATACATTGTAGTTCTGAGATTTGATCACAAGCATGATGTCATAAGGTAACTGATAAATAAATATTGCCGAAACAAATAAACATATAATATAAAACAACTCACCCGTTAAAATAGCTAAAATCGGCTTCATGTTGACTGTCCGGACTTATTCTCAACACTGCCGTGGAGCGCAGATCTCATCCTCTATATGTAGCTGAGAATAATTATCTTTATACGTGGCTTGTTCACACTTGCAACTGGTTTTATTTAATTCTTTATTACACACAAAATTTATTTTTATTTATTTAACAATAATATAATGTACAACAGGAGGACTTAATGCTAATGCATTTTCTACCAGTCAACCTTAAAGGTAGGAAAAAACAACATTTCGGCGTGCTAACAAAACAAAACCAACCAAATTTTATTATTTTATTTTTACCGCTTTGTGGCTTGATTTAAACGGATTTATAATTTTAGTTCATTAGGACCGAAATTTTAAATCCGTTCCTATAACTAATCTATCATTTTTCACAGTGCCATTAACGCAGTCCGAATCAAATTGTTGTATTAGGTTTTATCTAAAGAATGTTGCTCAATGAAAACTCTGCTAATGCTACAGAATCCGAATTTGATTCGTGGGTCACCTGTAGCAATTAAATATTCTCTAATTAATGTTTAATTTCCTCTACTGAATATACCTAATCAGAAATAAATAAATAAATTATAATGTGGTACAAAGACGTTTACAAAATAATTACAGGTATTGTATAGATAATTACAGGTTTGTCAAAAACTTGGCTAGTGTTGGGAAAGAACTGGTCGAACTTATTTATTTATCTAACAGCTTAACATCTCTGCCGCGCTGGTTTTCAGTGACGCCAGTGTGTGTCGACTGTGATTCATGCTACAATCATAAAAATACTGTACAAATAATAATATAAAATGCTCTGCTAATCGTAATAATAATCTTAACAGTTGGATATAATAATAAATAAACTGAGTTATCAAACAAACATTGGCATTTCACACAGCGCCATCTAGTCTCAAGTAAACATAGATTGTATGGGAACCAGACAACTGATATAATACTTATTTTATTTTTTTGTAAATACATACATATAATACATATTAACACCCAGACACAGACAAACATCTGTATTCGTCCACAGATGTTTGCACTGGGTGGGAATCGAACCAAGCCCCACAGCGCAGAAGGCAGGGTTACTGCCAACTGAGCTTTGATGCCATGAGGCCAGTCAAATAAGAGATAAGAAAGAAATAAATAAGAGATATACATAATCTCATCTCATTGTGAACGGGGCATTACTCAATGAACTTGACCTTTTCATTCGAGTGATTATTGGTAGATGTTACTGTTTACTCTGTGGCTTTAGTTTTGTTATGTGAAGACCGGTTTGAGAGTAGTCACGCAGTGCAGCGACCGATCCGATGCCTCAGTAACCGACAGTATATATTTTAGGAGATAGACATAGCGTTGAGTAATCGCGTTATACAAGTCACAGTTATAAAAAATAAGTTTTAAAAAAGATATAAATTTGGGGCATGAGTCACCGAAATAAATGAGGTACGTCAGAATCGTAGTAGTCTACCTACTCCTACGGGAATGAGGCGTGATTTTATATATGTATGTATGATTGACATTGAGACGACAGATGGTGAAACAAAAGTTCGAAAAATATATATTGTATATGGTTTAATAAATAAACTTGTAGAAAGACTCACGTATTCAAAACCACAATATAACAAGCTAGGTTGTGGGTTTACCGTAAACACCAAAGAACCGGCAACAGTCTATTATCAATATTACCAACTGTTCAATGTCTCTGTTTCCCCAGTGTTAAATCAAATAAATACGTGACTTTTATGATATTTTGTAATATTGCCAAAAAAGATCATTATTTTAGCTTACTTTTAAGTTTTACCGGTTGAGAGCCGTCTGCTCTCACCAAAAGCCCGTGTAAACGCTGTCAAGGCCATCTGCGGTCAACAGATAAAAAGTACATTCATAAAAAAAATGCCTAAACGACTAAAAGAAAAGCAAAACATAGGGACATGCTCGTGGTCGATCTAATATTTCGTGAAAACAAATCCCACAAACGCACGAGGGAATCCTCTTAAGCTCATCATGACTCGACTTCCCCTGATACAAACCGCCTTGTTTGAGCATTAGGTCTTTTCAGCTATCGGCTCTATGACTCCGCTGGCAGCACCGTCGCTTCGTAAGCTGCGCCTGATTCCGCCGCCGCCAGGCCAGCCCATTGAACGAAGATGGACTCCATTCAAATTCATTCCAACATGTACTTATATACATCACTAGTTTTCGCTCATTACCCAGTATTGCTTGGAGTTCTATCAGGCGGACTACATTACGACTCGCTAAACCAATTGATTCCATGCGAAACGCAAATTGCGTCTGAGATGCAATCCGTCTGACAGGTATCTTATGAGCTTGCAGTAGCCATCGTACATGAAATAGTTTCCGATCAAACTGTTACCGTTTGTTTGTTCCAGAATGAAAGCCAACGACGTGGTCCAGCTGGGCAACTCGCTGCAAGTCAAGTTTGTGGTGACGAATTACAACATGCCCTACTCTCGGATGTGCAGTCCGGAATACGTTATCAACAGCGTAGCTCTTTTCCAAGTCCAAGTCATAGTCAGCCAGGTGAACAACGGACATACGAACGTCTACTACAACTTAATATTCGTGAGGTTCACCAAAATAAGACCAAACGACGACCTGACTTACACCATAAAACTGACCAGCAACGAGCTGTCCCTATCGGATAGAGTGTTCTCCACGGATGAGGGCTACTTCCACCTCATAAGCGAGGTGAAGAAACAGCAGTACACGTTGGACATCAACGTTCTGATGGAGATAGCGTCCCACGTCAACTCGTTTGCTAGTCTCCACGATGACGAGGAGCTGACAGACTTTGAGATGCGCGGCGAGGACGGCTCCGTCCACGTTCACAAAGTGGTGCTAGCGGCCGCCAGCCCAGTTCTGAGGCGCATGCTCTGCGGAAAATGGCGGGAAACTGCCGAAGGCCACGTCGACATCCCCGGAGCAACACGAGAGACTTTGCAGAACCTAAAGAATTACGTGTACTGTCACACACTGCCCGAAAAAGGCTTGGAGCAACTGTTGCTGCTGGCTTCGTACTACATGATGCCGGCGTTGGAGCAGAAGTGCGTGGATAAGCTGGTGAAGAGTCTGACGGCGGAGAACGCGTTTGAGCTGCTCGAGTTTGCGGCGAAGAACAAAGTGACGCAGCTGCTGCTTTCGATTCTGGAGTCGGTGCAGAATAAGACTATACGTGTGGACGATATGCGAGAGTTTGTCATGAGGGATGAGCTGTTTAAGAGCGACGTAGCGAGTGCGTCCTGCGCGGATAAATAATTGTTTTGTCTGGAAGAATAGCTGCAGTTACGGCATATTTTGGCGTCGCTGAAAGAAGCCTAATAAAGTAATCTATACAACAAAAAAAAAGAGTTTTCCGAATGCAGAGTTTAAGAGCTTCCAAGCTCCAAGCTTGGAAGCTCTTCGACTCTGCACTCGGAAACCAAACAAATTCTGGAGATTGTTTGGTTTTTTATATGTTTGGAAAATATGGAGAAGTATCAGCGACGTTTTGCTTGAACTGCAACAGTTCGAAATATAACGTGTTCTTCGTATGAGCTTAAAGTGAGAAGAGATTGTAAGACTTATTTGGACGATTATTGCGCCTGTGGGATGCTGGTAATCTATCACCAAGACTGCACAAGCTGTTTATTTTATGTTAGCTTCAACTGAAGTCGGTGATTCTGAAATGAGACCCAGAAAGGCTGTTTGTATTGTATGTTAAGTATTTGTTTATAAATTGTATTTATTACTCTTGAAATCTGAAGTCAAAGTCAAAAACGTTATTCCCATAGAATTCATAAAGAAATGGCCTGGAAACGTCAATAAACTGAACCAGGGATGACTAAATTTGTTGTCCTAGTATCTTGACTTATTTTGTCTCTATTTTTTCCTTTTTGATGTGAAACATCTATAGCCGCACGTAAAACCGATTTCAGGCTTGGCGACGCGTCGCCACGGCATGAGCGCTGATTGGTCCGTTCAAGGTTACGACAAATCATAAACATTATTAGTGATTTAGTGATGGGGTACTTAGTTTCTTACAAAATAATGTCGATGTTTCACATCTGCCAGGCGTCCCGTGACGGCTCACATTTTTTTTTTCTAGTTTCTCTTTCTATTTTATATTCTATTTGACTCGAGTAAATATGAAAGTTCCACATTTTTTTTCCGCTCCATGATTTAAACTAGTATTAGGTATGTAGTTAGGCAACGGTTCTCGCGACCTAAAATTATTGCTGTCTTTTTTAGTTCTTGTCTCTAGCTGCTAGCTAGCTGTAGATTTAGATTGCGTTAAACCGTTGTAGTTGAATGAAACTGTAAATGTAAACACATTTAATAGAGTTCAGAATCTCATGACAGAATCCAGTTCAGAATGCTGGATAAGAACACTATAATGTAAACCTGTGCCAAGGCTGGTCTACTGGATACAAAGTTACTTGGAACTATAAATCTGGATCAGTGTAAATAAGCCTTAAAGGCTCGACTGACACTAAATTAAGCTAAACCTAGATGTTTGTGCTAGCGCAATAATCCTGAAGTATTTTAATCTAAGTATTATAATTCAAGTTACATCACAAGGTCCAAAAATGATACTTAATTTAGTTTATTTCCACCATTCCTTTTCCAATTAGTAAATATGTTTGTTTTTTCCCAGCACAATAAGTACTTATTAGAAATTTAGGTTTTTATGTGACATAATTACGGAACAAGCAGATGACCCACCTGGTGTTAAGTGGTAACCTAGGTATACCGAGCAATAGGACCTGGGTCCTCCCCTACTTATTACTACCACTAGTCAAGTAGCCATCAATCTTAGAAGTGATATTTATCTCTATTTTATGTGTTATGTCGGTATATTAAAATTCCTAATAGAAACTAAATGAATAGCCGTTTTGATGTGAAACATCTATAGCCGCACGTAAAACCGATTTCTGGCTTGGCGACGCGTCGCCACGGCATGAGCGCTGATTGGTCCGTTCAAGGTTACGACAAATCATAAACATTATTAGTGATGGGGTACTTAGTTTCTTACAAAATAATGTCGATGTTTCACATCTGCCAGGCGTCCCGTGACGGCTCACATTTTTTTTAATTGTATTTCTGAAGGAGTGTGTTACTAACACTTACATACAAAAACAACTGATAAGTATTACATAATTAATTTCTAATTTCTACAAGCGATAAATTACTACATATGTAGTTATTACTAGGAATAGTGGAAATAAACCTTACCTAGTAATTGCAACCGTAGAGGATTTTTAGTAATAGTTAAAATACCTAGTTTACTTAAGAATTCCGTGATATTTTAGTATCCCGAGTTTTTTGTCATTATAAAATATCGTGAAATTCGTAAGTAAAATGTTTGAGTAATAATATTCTTTGCTAGATGCCCATAAAATAATGATATTTTTATATGCTCTCGCAACCGTAGAGGATTTTTAGTAATAGTTTACAAGAAATGCGTGATATTTTAATATCCCGCTTATATGAATATAAAATGTTGAGTATTTCTTAGCTAAAAGAGTATAAGTAATAGTAATGTATGCTGGCTATGCTATGCTATGCTATGCTATGCTAGTCTTCCTTAAAACTATTGATATTTTTATAAGCTCTCTAAGATACAACGAACTATTTTCAGTAATAAAGTATGCAAAATTCCAAATAACATTCAGATGTAATAGAAATGGATAGCAAACAAAGATAACACGATATTATTTAATACTAGCTGACCCCACAAACGTCTTTTGCTATAAATTAAAGTACTAATATCGCAATTAAAAAATAGGGGTTGGTGGTAGAAGGGTGAAAATTTAGGATTGTACCTATTTTTTAATTCTAAATCATAAAAAAAATTGACATAAGAATATAAAAAATATTTGATGTGGACTACCCTTATCACTTAAGGGTATGAAAAATAGTTTACGTACTATTCTCAGACCTACTGAATATACAAAAAAACTTGGTGGGCCACCGAGTCCCGATACAATATCGCTCTACAGGTCATCTACCGGGATACAGTGTATCCAAACCTTTAATTGTACTTTGTAAATATGTAAATTGTAAAATAATTCACAAATTTTTAGACAAATAAAAAACCATTTATCTATTGACTGTTTTATTGAATACCTTCAACCAAATAATTATAGGATATATTGAATTATGTTGCCTTAAAATTAATTTACAATAAAGTACTTAATAATATATGTAATTTACAATTAAACTGTAAGATACAAGTCTTTTTCTAAAGTAAATGGAATCATTTTAAACATAGTAAGCGATTTTGTTTCCCTAACGTATATCTAAGATAGGAAAATCAAAACCAAATATTATAAAAATAAACTATTATGTCACCGAATAGCTCTGAATTCAACGCTAATCTTGAAAGAAAATAAATATACCATTTTTTTAAATAATTTATAATTATCACGCTTTAAGCTTTGATTAATAAAGGAGCAAAAACTCCTTAACGAAAAACGAAAAGCGAAAAAAATTAACTATAGGCAAACAAGATAACTCGGTCATCTACTGGGCGGGCGGGGCGCGGGCGAGATGACCGCTTCCCAGGAGGTGGCTGAGTTATCTAGATCGCCTGTAAGAATAGCATTATATTCAGACTAGAATACATATTTTTCAGCTAAAAATTGTAGAATATGTGGCTAAATTTTTTAGTGTAAAATCATGTAAATGACAGCACAATTCTGTGCGTGCGTCAAAATGACTAGAAATAATAGTATGGTATTATTATATATTACAGTAAATTTAGTTACACGTATTTTGGTTAATAATATAGTGTGAAAGTGATAGTAGTGGGACTTGATAGATCAAGTCTAGAGATAGATCTAGAGTTGGCCACACACTACTTTTGCATTAGCCTGACCGTACATTAAATACAGAATATAAAGATTCCCCACACGGCGCAGGGTAGCCCGGTTTAAAACTGCGCTGAATATAAGTGATGATAAATAGTATCCCCCGAAATATAAGTGACGATATATAATCCCGCCCGTAATACGATAATAGTATAGTAGATATAGTAGATAATAGTAATATAAATGATGATAGTGTCGCCCTAAATATAAGAGATGATAAACAATATCACCCGAAATACAAGTGATGATATATAATTCCGCCCGTAATATAAGTGATGATAAATAGTCTCACCCGAAATATAAGTGACGATATATAATCCCGCCCGTAATATAAGTGACGATAAATAGTCTCACCCGAAATATAAGTGACGATATATAATCCCGCCGGTAATATAAGTGATGATAAATAGTCTCACCCGAAATATAAGTGATGATATATAATCCCGCCGGTAATATAAGTGATGATAAATAGTCTCACCCGAAATATAAGTGATTTAACAGTCTAGACGTGATATAAATGATGCATAACACGCTCCCCTGTTATACAATGACAGAATTTATAGTTCGCCAGTGAGCGGGCACACGTCCGCCCGGATGACGAGCCCCGCGGAGTGGTCGTGCAGCGGCGTGCGGCACAGCTGCGCGTGCTGCCACGCGCACGCGCCGCGCCCGCCGGACACGCGCGCGCGCACGCACGCACTCGTGAACATACGCTCGAAACACACCACCGACTCACCTGGAAATGACATCATTATGTCGTGCCAGACATATACATTACCAGCTGTTGCCCGCGACTTCGTTCTCGTGGAATTAGATTTTATCACGCACCCTTATTTTACCCCTCGGAAAAGTAGCCTAAGTTACTCCTTGTTACATCAGCTATCTGCCAGTGAAAGTCCCGTCAAAATCGGTCCAGCCATTTCAGAGATTAGCCGGAACAAACAGATGGACAGACAGTCAGACAAAAATTGTAAAAAAAAATTGTTTTGGTATATGGACCGTGTATATCCATAAAAAGCGGTTATTTTAATATTACAAATAGACACTCCAATTTTATTTATTTGTATAGATGAATAACGCGTATTTCACTCGAACAAGTTGTAATGGCGTCAAAAGTACACGCGTCGAGGAGAGGGTGACAATGACTGGCGTCACAGCTCAGTTGGTAGTAAGCGTTCAATGCTGTAGGTCGTGAATTCAGTACCCACCCAGGACAAACATTTGTGTGACGCATATAGATGTTTTTTTTGTGTCTGGATGTTGATATGCATTCACATAAAAGTATATAAGAATGTATATCATTTGTCTGGTTCCCATGATACAAGCTATGCTTAGTTTACTTTGGGGCTAGATGGCGCTGCGTAAAATGTTCACCAATGCAAGAAGAGTGCATCGTAACTACTTATACTTTGGTTTTTAATTCCAGATCCAGGGTCGGATAGGAATTGAACAGGCATCAAACTTATTGATAAGTACGCGTGACCTTATGTTTTGAATATTATTGAGGTTTCCAAGCCATTTCTTTATGAATTCTATGGAAATAAAGTTTTTGACTTTGACTTAGATATTTCTTGTAAACAAAAAAAATGTCACTGCTAAAGAGACAAGACAGTGGGGGTAAACATTTTTACTATACAGTGCAACACTGACGGTCGACGGGTGCGACAACCGGTGGCTCGTTGTCGAAGGCGACAGTGCACGCGAGCTCGCCACTCTCGTACAGCGAGTGTGTGAGCGTGACCCGCAGCCGGCGGCACTGGAAGCCCGCCTCCGCGCGGACCTGCCACGATATACAACCACTCTCGGAACCCTCTGCAAACATAATACACAATAATAAGATTAGTTTGTGTCAGGCATCGTATTACAGTACGAAAGGTGCAGATAATGGGCTCATACTATAAATATCCTACATAATAAAATAAAAAAAGACTGGGTTAAGGATAACTTATAACATAAAAAAAGAAAGTAACATTTTAAGACTGGGAGACGTTAGGAATTCGTAATTACATAAAAAAAAATTTTTGTTTGTGCAAGAATTATGCAAAAACCACTTCTACTTAAAAATATAAAACTTTTTATATATAATATTTGCCAAATAATATTTGAGACAAATGGTATTCAATTTTTAAGTTACAAATTAGAAAGGGCGGAGCAGTCTATCGCTGGGAGGGGGGGTCTAGTGAAAAATGAAATACAAAATGTGTTCCCAATGCGTTTGTACACACACACATAAGGCGAAATAGTATCTTAATAAATGTCCAGACGTGAACTAACTGAAGTTCTTCAACAAGACTGTTCTTACTTTATTACAATTTAAATGTCAACTATATATTATAAAACGCTGTGAGACGCGCACGCACGCGCGCACGCACGCACGCACGCGACGCACGCACGCACAGTGTGCACGCGACGCACCTGTCCGCGCTAGGTAAGCCTGTTTCCAATCAGTCTCCACCTTCCTGAAGATGTTGTGTAGTTGGTACGCGCACGTCGCCCACCCGGGCGCGGCGTGCGCGCGCTCCTCCGCCGCGCCCGCGCTCGCCTTCACTTCGTACACGTCTTTCGCACAACTGTACCTGATGTAAATATAAAATAAGTACACTTCTTTTTAATGTTATGTGGATAATAGAACGAGCCTCGGCCCACCTGATGTTAAGTGGTAACCGCCGCCCATAGACAACAGCAATACGACTCGAGTCCTCTCCACCATAGTACGGCTTACACAAACCAGTATCAAAGTGCGCCTCACAGAGACTCATTTTAAGTATTTGACACGTCGAACGTCAGTTGCGGTTTTCTCACGATATGTTCCTTCACCGTTGTGAGAAAGTGGTATCATTTTATCTATCTCTCAACATTTAGTGGGCGTCCACTCATACTAAAACTCATTCACATAAAAAAGCGGTCAGTGTGGGAGCATTGCCAGTATGGGAGCTTGACCAGTATGGTAGGATGGCCAATATGGGGGCTTGTCCAGTATGGGCGCTTGACCAGTATGGAAGTATGGCCAGTATGGGAACATAGCCAATATGGGAGCATGACCAGTATAGGAGCTTGGCCAGTATGACAGCACAGCCAGTATAGGAGCATGGCCAGTATGGGAGCATGGCCAGTATGCATGCTTGGCCAGTATGGGAGAGTGGTCAGTACGGGAGCATGGCCAGTATGGGAGCACGGCCAGTATGGGAACGGCCAATACGTGAACACGGCCACTGTTGGCTAGTACGGGTGTGGCACTTGTTTGGACAAGCTTTGCAGGGACAGCATGAAGGAGTTGGTAGTGTAAAGCAGTTTACGTGATGCAGTGCACGCCGGCGCCGCGCAGCAGGAACTGGTGTCCGGCGGCCGCCTCCCCGCGCGCGCGCCGCCACTCCGCCGCGCCGGAGACGCGCTCCAGCGCTTCGTAATCCTCCGGGGTCCTCTCCAGCATGAGGTGCACCAGCTCGAGCGCGGTCCTGCGCACCAGGTACCGCCGGCGCGGCTCCGACACCTGACGCTGCCGGTGCGCGCGCAGCGACACTATGCACTCCACCAGCTCATCTTCCCTACACAGGTTCCTACGTGTCAGCACCTGAGTACAAAACTTGTTTCAATTTAGTTCCAATTCTCACGAGCACTGATAAGATTTTTTTACGCACGCAATGCCACATTCCCGAAACGGTGCAACAAATAATGCTATTTGGGTAAAATTGTCGGTTACGTGAAGTCGGCGGTGAAGGCGTCAAATACGTACCGTTCCATGTTTTGTCGTGTACCGCCAGGTGACGTCCTGCAAGTCGTCCCGCGACACGGCGACCACGTACGACAGCCGCTTGTTCCACCCGTGCGAGTACATCAGCGGCGCGTTCAGCTTGCCCTCGCACGGGTCCACGTGAAGCCACGCGTTCGTGTCGTAGTCGAACACCTGAACAATACATACACATTGTAGTTACGTTATATGTATATGTTAATATTAACACGTTATCAGTGACGTTTTATGTAAATACGAACCTCACACCACACACGACCAGTGACACCACACGTGATCAGTGACACCACACCACACGTTACCAGTGACATCCTATGTAAATACCAACCTCACACCACAGACGACCAGTGCCACCACACCACAAGTTACCAGTGACACCACACGTGATCAGTGACACCACACCACACGTTACCAGTGACATTATGTGTAAATACCAACCTCACACCACACGTGATCAGTGACGTCGTACACGTATCTGACGTCGTAGGCCATTGCGCGACACAGCAGCGTGAAGCAGTTGGCGAACTCCCCGCAGCGGCCGCGCCGCCACTCGAGCAGCGTACGCGGGTTGTTGTACCGGGGGAACTTCACGCCACGGTTGCACACCTTGCATTCGTACAACTGAACGGGGGTAATATTTTTATTATTACCATTTTATAGTTATAAGCCACTCACAGTGCAATATATAATTATTATATTATTTATTTGACAGGCCTCAAGTCTTATTACAAAAGGCCTTACAGTTCAGTTGTCATTCTGCCTTCTGCGCTGCGGTCGTGGGTTCGATTCCCACCCAGGACAAACATTTGTGTGACGAACATAGATGTTTGTTCTGAGTCTGGGTGTAAATATGTATTATAGGTATGTATTTACAAAAGAAAAGTATATAAGTATTATATCAGTTGTCAGGTTCCCATGACACAAGCTATGCTTAGCTTACTTTGGGGTTAGATGGTGCTGTGTGAAATGTCCACCAATATTTATTTATTAATGGTATTGGTCATTCATTCAATACTCGGGCCTTATAATATTAGAAGCCAGTATGGAACTGTTCCAAAGTATCAGCTTACTTCGACTGTGCAGTACTCCCCCCGTACTCTCTGTGTGGCGACGCTGACCGGGCGCGTGTCGCCGCCGCACTCACACTGCGGCCTGTCCACCCACTGGAAGAACTTCTCCTTAAACCACACGATCAGCTCCATCAGGACAGCAATGTCGAACGGAAAGTCGTGCGTTTTCACTTCACCTAAAAGATAAACAATCAAAGCTTTCACAAATCCAGAGCAGGTGTACATCGGGTAAGTTTGTCATTGAATAAGGTTTTTATAGTAGATTAACTGCGCCCCGCTGCGTTACCCGCGGCGAATAAGTAATTCCACGGGAAGTCTGCACTTTTCCTGGATCAAAGTAGCCTATGTGTTAATCCAGGATATAAGCTATCTTGGTACCAAATTTCATCCAAATCCATTCAACCGTGTGAGCGTGAAAGAGTAACAAACATCCATACAAACTTTCACGTTTATAATATTAGTAGGATTGTGTCATTATTCGAATTTTATGCAAGACCTTCAATTAGATACTGCTTTTATTAGGAAAATACTGTTTTTTTATATGCATAGAAGATGAATGTAAGAAGATTGACAAAATAACTACATATGTCATGATCACAGCAGGTGAAAAACCTTGATCTCTGCCTACCCCTCCAGGAAACTGGCATTGATTTTATTTATTCCTTTGTTTATTTTATACAGCTTATCAAAAGTTGGAAAATCTGTTGCTTGAGTAACTCAGTCACAAAAAATATATCTAAATTACCAGTTTTGATTTTCCTCTGTTGTTCCCTCATTCTGTCCAACGCCATGATCTGCAGTGTCACAATTGGGATCTGCTGTCGAGCCTCCTCCAGTAGCTCAGGGTCCTCGTACTGGATCATGTCGTTAAACAGTGATTGTATTTTTAGCAGGAACTGGTTATTTGTCGTCTGAAAGGAATTGAGCAAAGCCATCTATTCAAAATCTGGTGCATAAGAGTCAGCATATAGGAGAGCTGCATATCTGACATATTATCTTGAATGTGGTAAAGCAAACATGATTGGATAAAATTTTCATGATTTAATTATTTTGCTAATCATTTTCCAAATTTGGCTCTTATATTGAACATTTTCATCAATTGACTCAAAATGAGAGCGATTTGAACCATGACAGCACAATAAGTTATCATATACAATTTAAATTTTAACTTGATTAAATTTTATAAAATCTATGTATACACGGAGCAAACACAGATGTTTGCTCCGTGTTTGGGTGTTAATATGTACATATTTACAAAATAAATGTACATAAATAAGTATTCTTTCAGTCATTGGTTCCCATATTACAAGCTATCCTGAATTTAGGTTAGATGGCATAGTGTGAAAGGTCCACTAATATTTATTTATTTGTCATAATATACATATAACAAGCAACGCTAGTCATGTAGCTGTTGTACGAGCTGTGAACGAACAAGCCACAAGTCGGTCAGACCATCAGTTTGGTATGAAACTACTCACAAATAGTACATACACAATAAATAATATTCATACCAAGATGTTTGCTGGTATTAGCCCGGTGTTTGCCGCAGGCCGGTCAATGATGGGTGATTGAGGTGCCTTGCCCTTGTGTATGGAACCACAGCAAATGGAAATTTTCCTCTCTATGGCTACCTGCGCCATCCTCAGATTACTCAGTGCTAGATTGTCAGGGTAGACAAAGTCATCTTTTTCCTGAAACGATGGATGGATTAGATAAATAGAAAATTTGAGTATTTAAATCGTTTTTTTTAACAGAGTTATTTAGTAGGTTTCTAGATTTTCATACAGAGAGGCCTATTAGAAACAAAACAGACTAAAATAAGAACTTTGGTATGGTTGGAAAAGTACCTGAACACTTTACTTTTTAAATAATCGGCTGAATTACACACAAGTATAATTATTATCACCATTTCAGGGCCCATCTCAGAATGGAAAACTTTATAATAAAAAAGGCAACTCCTTAATATCTTGTTGTATCATTTAGTTTCGAGATCCTTACCGGATAAAATCATGACAAAATATTTGTGTTATTTGTTTGGATAGTGAAAACATGTGACTAATATTGACTAAATCTGAAACAGGTGTTTTGTACATACCCACACGAACCCCAAATATTTTAAGTATTCGCTAAACGCATCTAGTTTCGAAAAGTCTTTAAGAATACTACTCTTGATTGTTCTAAGCCCAGAGTCATGAGGATTCTCCAAAATGTGTGTTATATGCCACAAAAGTTCATACAATATATTGCTAAATTTGTCAATATCTCGCACACTTTGCTCCACCAGGGCTAGACGTGCCATGTCTTCCATTTTTGTTTTATTAATTCCCTTGCACTATTTACAACGTATTACGGAAGGAATAGCTAATAAATATAGACACTTTTTAAACCCATTGCACTGTGATTACTTGTCAAAATTTTGTTTGCCAATGTCATTTAAATTAGCTTCTTCAAATAGTCACTGTCGAGTGCCGACTTACAGTAATGGACAATATTGCTTAATCATAATATCATCGTCTCACTCACACTCATACATAAAATCATTTATCCTATTCCGTCAGAACGACCGGGATAGTAAAACATTACGTTGAGGGATCCCCAGTGCTTGTCGTTGCCTGATTTGATGTTGCCATACGTACAGAAAAATCCCTATACTGTAGCGTAAATGTTCAAAATGCAAAATGACTACCAAAAAAAAATGTGAGCCGTCACGGGACGCCTGGCAGATGTGAAACATCGACATTATTTTGTAAGAAACTAAGTACCCCATCACTAATAATGTTTATGATTTGTCGTAACCTTGAACGGACCAATCAGCGCTCATGCCGGCCGTGGCGACGCGTCGCCAAGCTAGAAATCGGTTTTACGTGCGGCTATAAATGTTTCACATCAAAAACAAGTCGGTCGGTCTGAACATAAGATAATGGTATTTTCGCGTAGTATACTTGCATTACGATACAACATACTACATATCATGAAAATATGGTGCGAATAGTATAATAATACTACGAAATCAAACCCCGCGATGTCTGACAAAAATCCCAGTGTTACCATATAATAATTATGTGTTAACTAATAATTAGAGAAAATAGATTTTGTTACTATGGTGACATATAGTACAAACAAAATCATAACCAAAATAATGAGAAAAAATTCGTTAGCGGCTGAAACGCCTCTTGAACTTACAAAAGGTTTTTAGAAAACATATACTGAATTATAAATACAAATGCAAAACTGTGATTCTCTTCTTTTATTTTTCAGATAATATAAAGCCTTCTCGAAACTGGCTTCTTCACGCACGGTATGTGCGAGGAGAACATGCTCTTTGTCAGGATTTGGCAGACGAACTACAAAGGCAGAATAACAACAAGCATAAATACGCCCATTTCATTAAGGTAAAAAAAAAAACAGTCAGATGAGTAATCTGAGTAGGTACTTACTCAACTCAAAACTATATAAAACTCCGCTTTTCTCAAGGTATTTATAAGCAGTTCTAAATAGCAAATTCTTAGTGGAACTTGTGGTACACTCATATCTAATAACAACTATTTATTTCAGGGTTCTGTATTAGCCGACGCTGGAAGATTTCAGGAAGCTCTGGATAGATTTCACACCTGCCTGAGACTACAACCTCAAGATCCCGAACCATTAAAACATGTTGCCAAGTGTTTGTAAGGGACTATACCACTCGTAAAGTTCTCTAATCCATTTCAATTTAATTTAATCATGCTTATAGTAAATGGTTTGCCATGAGCTAAGTACATACTACTAGCAATCAATTATCAAATTATTATTAGATATATTAAAACAGACGGAATAGCTTATGTTAGTGACCAATATTTAAAACTAAATAAATGCATAATTTGAAAAAAAAACCTATTTTTCGAGTTTGTCTAACTAGTTTCATAATTTTCGTATTATCAAATTTGGAACACAATCATATTTAAGTAAGGCAAGTGCCAGAATGAAATGATAACGCACTTCAACCTTTGTTTGTAGTATAGTATAAAGTGTATATAAGTTATCTATTTATAATTTTGCATACAAATTTGGCAAAATCTGTTTAAAACATTTACTCCCTTTTAAATTGTTAAAATAAAATTTTCTTATTGAGTTTCCTTACAACATTACACCGTCATTTCCGCCTTTGAATCCGGGATGTAGTTGAAACGATTACAAACAATCAGTACCTGCTATATGTTGCGTAATTCCCCAGATTAAGTCAGCTACATAATTTTTCTTCATTTCCTTCTTACCTATTCCAGATTACATCAAGGACGTTTTCAACTAGCTCAAGAAGCGTATTTGGAAGCTGAAAAAATTGCCAAGTTTCCCGATGCTGAAATTTACTGCGCTTTGTGTAAGTCTGTTAATATAACTTTAAACATATTCCGTCATATTTTCTTTATAACTGTGTATATATTAAAGCGGCTGTCGGAACTTTTAGCGGAGTGTGCGTGGAATCTTGGTGACAGGCAGCGTGGAGTAGAGTGGGCTCGATCAGCAGTGCAGGCTGGAGGCGCGGAACGGGCAGGGGCGCTGTTAGCCCGGCAGCTAGTGGCTTGCGGCGATACTCATGCAGCGTTGTGCGCTTACGACAATGCTTTAACGTAAGTTATGCCCACACAACACTCAGTCGATCCGGCAAGTTAGTTACCATTACTTACAATAAGTGATTGAGTAGTTATACAGTCGGTATGACTGAAATACTAAGGGTATTTTTTCCCATGTACCAATTATGATATATACTAGCTAGTGGATCTTAACTAGGTTAGCCAGTACAGGTCTCACAGCTCAGTTTGTAGTAACTCTGCCTTCTGCGCTGTATAAGTCGTGAGCTCGATTCCAGGACAAACATTTGTGTGACGAATATATATGTTTGTTCTGTCTGAGTGTTAATATGTATTTATATGTATGTAATTACAAAAAAAAAAATGTAAGCCGTCACGGGACGCCTGGCAGATGTGAAACATCGACATTATTTTGTAAGAAACTAAGTACCCCATCACTAATAATGTTTATGATTTGTCGTAACCTTGGACGGACCAATCAGCGCTCATGCCGTGGCGACGCGTCGCCAAGCCAGAAATCTGTTTTACGTGCGGCTATAGATGTTTCACATTAAAAAGTATATATGTATTCTATCAATTGTCTCGTTCACATAGTGCAAGCTATGCTTAGTTTGGGGCTAGATGGCGCTGTGTGAATTGTCCACCAATGTTAAAAAAAAACTTTGGTGTGTTTCCACCGTGTTATCAATGATTTGATGTAGGAGTCACGCGTGCGGAGCGGACACCCTCGCTGCGGCTGGAGCTCTTCGTTTGAAAACTGGGGATCCACGTAAAGCGTTTCAGCTTCTCGGCGCTGCGCTTGCCCAGCAGCCTACTCAACATGCTGCAGCGCTCGCACTGGCAGCAATGATGCTCCAGCACAAAGACCTGGAAGCAGCTTTAGCAAGATTGAAGGCAGCCTTATCAGTGCATTCCACTTGTGTTGCTGCACACAGCAATTTAGGACTGGCACTCATGGGGAAGAAGAAATTTGTTGCTGTAAGTCTTCTGACGTTGCTGCCAGAATAACAGTTATAATGAGGTAACCAAGTATTGTTACATGATAATACTTGATGGTCACCTTATCATTGTCCTAGTTATTTATGTTTTCCCATTGAAGATGGAACTTTTGATTCTGCTTCTTAAAAGTCAGCTTACTTAAAAAGCATATTATAATTTGTGATAGAAAAATATATAATTTTATGTGAATGATTATTTATGTATCATAATGTTTTCCATAGGCGCTGACTTGCTTACAAAGAGCAGTATGGTCAGCGCCACTTAGTGCGCGCGCGGCTCACAATTTGGGATTAGCGTTGCTGGTGTGCCGCAGACCGGCTTCTGCATTCTGCAGGCTTGCTACATCAGCAGCTTTACAACCGACCCAACCACACACAGTAAGCCACAAGTATTTACTTTAATTTTGATAAAAACTAGAAAATAAAATATCAAGTCAATCAGGTAATTATTCAAAATAAACATGATTTCTAATTACTTTATATTTTAAAGATATTTATTGCCGTGCTTTCCAGCTGTTACTCATAGCCATAGCGCTGGAACGTCTGGGCGACAGGCGGACAGATGCTGCTTATTCCAGAGCAGCATCTCTTGCGCCCCATGATCCTCTCGTCATGCTTAACTTGGCGGGCCGACACGCTCGAGCCGGCAGGTTACATGATGCGTTGCAAAATGCTGCAAAAACTGCCACATTACTTGAAGCCGAGGAAAAATTAGATACACAGGTATAATACCTTAAGTTTGACATTCATGTGATAATCAATATTTTACGCTAAATAATCTTAATTAGTGAAACAGATGTTTGCAAGTGCACACAACTCGGGAAAACATTCTACACTGGCAATTTGATTAATTTCAAACAGAACCGAAACTACGGTAAATGGACGAATGACAAGTTAGGTATATGCTTAAAGGTAATCTGTTAAAAAACCGTAAAAACGAATGTATTCAGTACTTCCAACAGGGAACAGTTATGATTTTTAAACTGTGTTTTTTTTTCAGTTAGCTAGTTCCTTGGCTACGTTATTGGCTCAACTACGTGATGCCGGATTAGAATTACCACGACTTTCGATTCCTAAGCCTGAATTGGACCTTGCATCAGCAGCCTCCACTAGTAATGACGAATTTACTGCGCCTGACGAAGAGCTAGCATCAGACGAAGTATAAAAAATGATTAAAATGTAAGCAAAGTCATAAAATTGAGATATTTCGTGTCGCAATGCAATGTCATTCTTTATGATTGTATTAGTGTTTGAAACGATTAAGGAAATGAAATAAAAAAACATTGAAATGTTATGCTGAAAAATTGATTTTATCGTTACCTACCGAAGTTGACTTTACCCCTAGATCTTTGCAAATAATATATAACAATTATAATAATAAGAACAAGTGTAAATACCATTCACAGTAGAACCTATTGAAGATTTTAAAATTTGATGACAAATTCATTACTCGAGGTAATAAAAAAAATTACCAATTTGTTTTCAACTGCTGGTGTGAGCCACAGATGTTTTTCAATTTCCGTTTTATTACTACGTTTGTCGGGCGATTGAGCGAGTCTTTGATTTCAACCAGCAGTTTTATCTGATTTACAGCTCTTTTACTACAAACTAGGAACTTAACTAGGTCCAATACACAGGATCCAGTGCATACTGTACCCGCTAGGTGTGCTATTGGTAGTAAAACTATAGGACACTTTGCTGGTCAGTAGGCGCCTAGGTACCTACCTTTTTTTTTTTGCTTTTATTTTCCTGATCCTGTATTCATATTTTGTTGACAAATCGAAATATTGCATGATATATTTACTAGATCCAGTTTGTGTTAACATACTGTAACACGAAATTTATTTAGTTCCAGTAGATAATTAACGTTTGGTATTATTTAATAGTTACTTACCAATTCAAATTCGAAATCGATTATCCTTACTAATTTTTAAATAAAACAGGGCATTCCTCACAATAGGTATATATACAAGCAATATAACATAATAAACATTTCCAAGTAGTTCACACATCAGCAACATGATTCGCGTGCTACTGGTATTCGCATTCGCGACCGCGACGTCTGCTCAGCGCTGGGAGAGCAACCCGGTAGACGTCTGGCAAAACGTCATATCACGTTCAAGCAACGGTCCATCACAAGAAGAGCCACACTACGGTCTATCCTACAAAGCTCAAAAACTGGGCTCATCAGACCATGACATTAAACCATTAATCGCCAAAGCAATGGAAAAAGCACCGGATTCCCTTAAACTACATTGGCTCAGAGTTGCGGCTGCGACGGAAAGAATTGTGGGTCCACTGTTAGATCAAAGGCTCTCTCAATCACCCGACAAACGTAGTAATCAAACGGAAGTTGAGAAACATCTGTGGCTCACACTTGCAGCTACCACGGAACAGATGTTGGATACTTTGTTAAATCGATACGTGCCTGAAGCTAGTGTAAGTCGAGCTGTTGACGACAACGAAGCTAAAATGAATGGATATAACGCTTCCGTGTCGTCGGATACTATTGCGGTCCAGAGCCTTTGTGAGAAAAGATTACAAATGTTACTCAAATTAATTAAGGTACTGAGTAATCATTGAAACTCGCCTCATAAAATGGCTCATGCTTACCATGTAATAACTTAGCTTCTTTCAAACATAAAACTGTCTCTTCTGTGCGTAATAAGCACAAATAACTGTCATTTTCTCGGCCCGGTATGTTAAACATAATTAATGTCCTACCTATTGAAATAAGTCTTTTTGTGTAAAAATGCAGGTCAGGACCAACAAGAAATAAATTTCAAATAAATATGGATTTTTATTTGCCCGGACTTGTTGGTATATTTGGTACTTATAACATTTGTCCTCGTCCTGATCATAATGTTGCGTTCTTACGATTCACAATGTGAAAAGTGACCGACGATGAGGCTCTGGCCACACCGGCGGAGATAAAATTGTGATTCTATATTTCCATATATTAAATTAAATGTTGGTAGACATTTCACATAGCGCCATTTAGCCCCAGACTAAGCATAGCTTGTACTATGGGAACTAGATAACTGAGAGAATACTTATATTATTTTTTTTGTACATACATATTAATAGGTCTATATAAGTATACATACCCATACACATACCCATACACATAACAAACCTCTTCATTCGGTACATTATTTTTTGTCCTGGGTGAGAATCGGACCTACGACCTACAGCGCAGAAGGCCATATTTACTACCAACTGAGCTGTAAGACCAGTTAGGTATTTTATCGTTTATTAACTTGCGAGTATCATCTGGTAAGGTAGAACATGTATTTAATATTACGTGCCACATTAGGCCCCCATAAAAACTATTACTTACCGAAAACTGCTTATAAAGCGTAATTTCAGTTTGTGTTATATGAATTAGTTCCGAAATAATTTGCTTAGTTTTATTTTCTGATTGGTTTGCAAACGAGCATTGTGCCACACTCAGGGATTTTCACGGCCTTGTGTTTAATTTTTTTCTTTCTTTCTTTCTTCTTTCTTTACGCCCTGGCAACCCTACTTCCATGCCACTTTGATACTTGAGTGATCGAGCGGGACTTTGAACTTGTGTTGGAGCTATTTTTTTTCCGTTGCAGCCGCAACTGTGAGCCACTGAAGTTGGGATTTCGGTGCGTCTTCAATTGCTTTGACGATGAATGTTTCATATTATGGTTTGACGTGTCCAGCGTTTGAGATTTGTGGACCATTTGGTAGTGTGGCACATCTCGGGATGGATTATTTAATGTTGAACGTGATATGACGTTTTGCCAGACGTCTACCGGGTTGCTCTCCCGGCGCTGAGCAGACGCGGCGGTCGCGACCGCGAATACCAGTACAGCGCAGATCATGTTGGTTGCTGATGTGCGTACTATTTGAAAATGTTTATAATAAAGCGCTGATATTATGTATAATTTCGAATGCCTGTTACAAATAATCGGATAATCGATTTCTGATACAATTAGTATGTACCTATATCTAATGAAACATTTTATGTGTATAGGAACATAGCTAATTATTATATACACATAAAAATAAACTATTGTTGCTAAAAGGATCTTTATCTTTTTATTGGGAATGTTACGAATGGCTACACCGTTTCTTCAAAGCGTTGAATTCCCTCCGAGATTAAATATTTCTGCGGCCAGAGTTAGTAAGACATACACCTCGCCAATTCACCAAGGAACTGCCCAGATGTCAGCGTAACTGATCTCAGTGTCACTGATCTCGGGTCTGAGAAAATTGAAAAAACGGTGATAAAGGAATTAAAACTGAGTTTATTGTTTTAGTTAAGGAAGTGCATAACCTGTTTAATTACGTCATCCAGTGTGGGAAGTGTACAAAAGGAGCACTTAAATACTTCAACACACTGGTAGTAGTAACAGCGGGAGAACTTCGGTGTGGAAACTATATCTGTCCTCTTTTATTGTAACTCGATCTTTCAGCTTCAGAATTTTCCAATAACAATAATGAATTTAATAGCCTGACGACAGTCATAGATCAGACGAAGTAAAAGGAAAAAATTAATCAATAGTAAAAGCAATTAAAATTGTTTGGTATTTCGTGCTTCATTGCAATGTTATTATTTCTACATGTATTTGTGTTAGGAATTATAAAAAAGGTAAAATCGTCAAAGAAACGTATAGCACGTTAAGTAAACACGTTTATTTGTTAACATATATACTTTCATAAAAACAAGCCCGTTCCTGGAGAGGAAGGCCGTTTTCTGCATGCTACGATCGTGAAATACCTCTCATATTCTTCATGCATGTCCGTCGGTTTAGGGTACTCTTGACTTGGCCTTTTTCCAATATGCCATTGATTTGGTCTAAGTATGAAAGCCGACGTCTTCCCCCTTCTAACGGTCCCATTCATACTCGCCTTATGCACTTGTTTCTTCATTCTTCATTGATTTATCCTCTTTCCTTTTCATTAACGTACTAGTTATTATAAGTAGTGTTTTATATATTCGATTTTACCCTAACTAGTGCGAGAGCATGGATCGAAAAGCAAGTCTGGTAGTTCTGCCGCCTTTAGTACTGGGATATGATGAGCTCTACAATGACTCAGACGAGACAGGGAATCAGTACGTGTCTGAAAACTATGAGCAGAAGTCTAAAGAAAATAACAAACCAGTACCCGATTACGTAGGTACGTAGATAGTTGTCTACATAAGATGGAAAATTGCTTATTTAGGAGAAAATATGTAAATTCAATTGGATATTCTATATTATATAAAGAATATATAATTTTATTTACGTCAAATATAATAAAAAAGTAAGTATAAAAATGAAATTGGCATTTTTAATTTTATAGATAATTAGGAAACAACGTACCCGCTGGCGTTTGTATAGTTGGGGTAATTTTTCAATGTGTATTTAAGTGTACGAAATAACAAGAACAAGAAGCGTTATTTTTTCCATTAATTGTTTCATGCCACGAACTTACTGGGAGAAAATGCATTAGCATTAAGTCCTCCTATTTTAGATACATTGTATTTGTTTAATTGTGTGCAAATCATCAATTGAATAAATAAATAAATAGTTCAAGCCAACAGGCTCTCTCACAAACTGAGGTTCGTGCACCTCCCCGCGCCCAACATCACATTTCGTCTCCTGACACCAAGGAGTTGTCGTCTAGGCAAATTCTTTATTGAAATACTGCCTTGGTTTGCCAAGCACGTGGTGTTGCCATAAAAGAACATCATCGTGTGAATGAAAGAGATAGGGATAAATTAAAAATACCGACTTTTTTGTGGTAAGCAGCTTATTATTTACTTTTTGTCATGGTGAATCTATGTATCTATCAACGCAACAACTAAATTCAACACTATAATTATGAACAGGTATAAGAGGATGAAAGACCATCGTCTATTACTATTTTCAGTCATCTTTTAAAGCACTCCAAGGCCAAGGTAATAGATAAAGAAAACATTGTCGGTTGCGTTACAGGCGTCAATCAAAGAGGTTTTGAAGACCTAATTGTTGCTGCTCTTTTACTGTAAATCGATGGGGGGCATTGTTGGTTATTTTGTGACCAGTTCGACTTTGGACAGCTTCTGGAATTGATTGATTGAGCGGATTTAATCACTCTTCAGATTCAACAACAAACCCAGTATCTGTTTCGAGGCAGCTGCTAATGTGAGCCACTGATTTATCTCAACTTCAGTCAATCCAGAATTCATACCAGTTCGTTTCTCGAGTGGTCGCGCGAGCCTCTCATTCAACAGTGGACCCACAATTTTCTCCGTGGCAGCCGCAACGGTCAGCCACTGACGTTTGTAGGAATCTGGCGCGTCTTCGATTGCTTTCGCTATTAACGATGTGATGTGGTTGTTTGACGCGCCCAGCGGTTGATTGTAGATCAGTGGGTAGTGTGGCTCTTCTTGTGATGGACCGTAGCTTGAACGTGATATGACGTTTTGCCAGACGTCTACCGGGTTGCTCTCCCAGCGCTGAGCAGACGTCGCGGTCGCGAATGCGAATACCAGTAGCACGCGAATCATGTTGGTTGCTAATTTGGGTACTGTTTGGAAATGTTTATTAGGTAGTTACATTAAAGTGCTTATATACTCGTTTTGAGGTCTGCGTTTTTTATTATTTTTCAAATTAGTTTGGAAAATCGATTCAGGATTTGAATTGCTATGTATAACTAATGAACTATTAGTGTTAATTGTGTAGAAACACACGATAATTATCCACCGTAACGAAATAAATTCCACGTTCATCGGACAATATGAAAGCTGGGCTGAAAAATTACCTAATGGGCTATTTTCTACGCATCAAGCTGATTCTTTCAGTGGCAGTGTTTACTGTGAACTATTCAGAGTGGACTCATTTAAACAAAAAATGCACTTCAATTCAATACGTTCACACCGGTTGTCTTTTTAATAAGGTGACAATGTGTAGAATGTTTGCCCGTGAGTGTTGCCATAAATATGTATTAATAATTTATTATTCAAAGTCAAAAACTTTATATCCAAAAAATTCATAAAGAAATAGCTTGGAAACTCAATACATCTTAAGGAAACCAGCATGTTCTAGGAACGAAACTCGAAGACGTGTCTAGTGTCTAAGGAGCATTTTAATCCTTCCATCACACTACTTCGAAAGAGCTATTGGCAAGAACAGTAGTAGGGAATTAAAATATATAGTTATTTTCAATTATTTATTTATTGAAATTATATTTATCACCTTCTTGTCACCAGCATGAAGGGTGTTCACGTTTAACGTACAACACAAAATCATAATACAAATACGTTGAAATAATATTTTTTTAAATAATATCGTCGGTCCGGCGTTTATTTATACTCGTTTGAAGGCACTTGAGGTCAAAATTGCTTTGTTACTTAATATTATGGCTCAAAACACTGGAGATAATTACTTTTTTAATAGGCAAATGCACGTTAGCAGCGGATTTAATAACAAATAATGTTTTTTTTTAAATTACATCTGCAAGATTTTATTTGAACGTAAAACTAATAAATTTATTGCAATATTTCAATGATTGAGAAAATTTTGCCGTCTCTACTTAACGAACGATGCATAGTTAAAAATCTACATAGTTTAAGCCTCAGTAAATTTAAAACAAAATGTAAACACAGATATGTACGCCGCGCCGCGCCGCCGGACCGACTGAAGGCTGAATTATTGCTCGCATTGATAAATCACTTGAAACAATTCCCTTTCATACAAAAAATAATCTCACTTACAACATTCGTTCTGTATTGACTGATATAAGAGGCTTCGGTATCAAAATATTTTCATATAACAATATCTATATAAATTTACATATATATATATATATATTGCATTTATTAAATTTAAAAAGATATAAACAACGGCTGATCAGTATCGAAACTGCAAATGTTACGTTTAACAACATTTAAAACAATATGTGATAAAGTTACGGTACGAGCCGGTGGCCCACCTGGTTTAAAGAAACCTCTGCCCATAACAACGGATGCAACTCGGGTCCTCGTGATATTTCTATTTTGAATAGAGTTTTTGAGTGAAAAATACAAGGTTTTGTCCAAATACAAATATTTCAGTCAATACATAATAGAAGTTTACAGGCGTATTTGAATAATGAATATTATCAGGCCACGCTAAAAGCAAATTACTAATCACATTATAATTATCCTGCTTTTACCGTGATTTAACTACAACTTATAACAAAATGGATACAGATTGGTTAATCCTAATCCGATTTTATACAGTGCTCAGTATGTATTTTAAATTTGACACATTTTAGGGTTGGCAAAATGTATGTAACAGAATGCGTTAGTGGAATTTCACAGTCACCATGTATTATGGGATTGGCAAGATAATAAAAAAAATATGTTTTGCACAACCCTCATACACACCACAAAAAGTACAAAAAGTCTGTCGTACATCAGTACAGTACTAATTACAATAAATCCTAATTTCTGAACACTAGTTAAACGCCGCCTCTATTTTTACATAAATGCACTTCTTGTTACAAATATTATATACTAAATAATTCATGATTTGTATGTCAGTAGAAATCATAAGAAATTAGAGATTTTAAAGAGATATCATTAAGAAACACAAAAATAATATTGTTAATGTTATTATAGAACAAATGAATATGAGGCGAATTAAATAATTGGCTTAAAAACATTTTTTTTTTTTAATAATCCATGTTACTATTGGTATTGGATAGAATGGATAAGTTTTAATGGATTTTCAGGCACCTACGTTAAATAAATAACTAATTAGAGGTTAACTGTTCAAGTCCATCCCAAAAATAAACATGTGTTAGTATTAAAAAGGGCACAAAGTAAACAATGAAGCAGATAATGGTTTATGAAAAGAAAACTTTGTTTATGAAAAACTTAAAGCACAGCGAAATGAAATATCTAGATATAACAAATACTAGAAGAATACTGAAACGATGAATGGCGTCGCTTTATCCGCACGAGGACTTAATATAATATTTCTTTGGTGTTGTGTCATTTTACATTGTCATTACTGTTGGACGCTATACAAATGGCGCTCTATTTAACTATCCCCTAAATATGTCGGTCTGAGTATCCGTCGCCTAAACGCTAAATAAAGCATTCATTCTCTTATAATCCAAAAGAACCTGTAATTTACACAATTTTACAAACGCAACATACGCAGACCGTTTTGCCCCTAGTACTTACACAATAACTAATAGGTATTTATTTATTTATTTATTTATTATCCTAGTCATGTCTGTCTACATTAAGTATATTTACACAAATGGAATCATTGAGATCATTACAATATTACTTAAAAATATAAATGTGACATTTACGAGGTCAGTTATTATTTTAAATTATTAATTAAATAAAAAATAATACTTTATTGTAGACTGGTTTTGGTACACGATGGGTACTTAATGTACGCGTGAGGTATATCAAATATTACCGTACGGGTAATACGTGTGAAGGAATTATCCTCGATTCGATGTTATCATGGTCACTCTAGTGAGAACAAAGTTAACAAACACGGCCTATTGTTACAAATACAATAACGTAACAAAAACTATCGGATTGAACAAAAAACAACAAAATGAACGAACCAATGATTGCACTCTTGTAGAATTACTTAAAAACACCGCAATTGAAGGCTTCCACGCGGCCACTAAACATTACGTGCTTTCTCATTGGGATTTATAATCAATAATTGACCCAACAATTGATTTTAACCGCATTCACAGCACACCTCGGAAACCAACAAGCAAAATTCTTATAAAAACAGAAATTTAGATAATTCAGTTATGATCACAGTTTAATTCGACCAAAACATAAAGATAACACAATTATCGGCTGATCCGCCTAAGTTGGGTTTCTTGCAATGTCTTTACTCATTATCATATAAACCCAATAAATACGATCACGTGTTCTCCATGTTCCGACCACCAAAACAACAGTAATTCACCCGGCGCGGGCGCGTGCGCGGGCGCGTGCGCGGGCGCGTGCGCGGGCGCGTGCGCGGGCGCGTGCGCGGGCGGGTGTGTGTCTCGAGTCTGTTACCTGTCACTGCGTCGGCGTCGGTTCGTTCACCCGAAGCGTTCCTTCACAAGAAACATCAGTTTCTTCTTGCCCTTGTATTTTAGTTTGATTTCTTGTAACAGAGCAGCGAATTGGTGAGGACCGTCGTGCGCCAGCGAGAATGTATCGCGGGCTTTACCTGGAAACATACAATATTAAATATGTACCCACCTGTGCACTTGTCACCTTTGATATGTGCAATTCCAGACTATATTCTGTATCTGTGCCAAATTTCATCCAGATCCGTTCGATCGTTCTGGCGTGATTGAGGTAGAACATCCCATCCAAACTTCAGCAATTGTAATAGATATATCGTTATAACTTCAATAAAATCTGTATTACTACTACATTGCAAGATGCAAGTTCCATTGGGAAAGTTTTTTTTATGAGTAGTTCGTGACGTTACATAATTTGTACGTTAGATATATTTTTTAAGTGAAATATGTGCCTAACAATGATATATGATCTGCCTGGGTGTTAATGTCATATATGTATGTAGACAAAGAAGTATATAGCATTATAAGTTGTCCGCTTCCCACAAGCTATGTTTTACTTTGGGTCTAGATGGCGCTGTGTGATTATATATCCATAATCCAGGTGACACCGCTGCGTGTAGTGGTGACTCACCTAGGAAGTCGACGAAGTCCGCGTAGTGTCTGGGTGAGATGTGTGCGAGGCGCGCGTGCGTGGTGGACGCGTACGCGCGCAGCGCCGCCTCGAGCAGCGGACGCAGCGGCGTCGGCGGGCGCGGGGGGGGCGGCCGCGACCGCGAGCACCCCGCCGCCGCCACGCAACACCGCCGCAACACGTCCGACTGCGGACCGGACGCACCGGGGGGGTTATACTAGCTTGCACATAATGACCAGCCAGGGCTCCAACGCCCCAGAGGTCAGATAGGGAGAGGGGGATTACTAGCTTGGACCTAATGGCCATCTCGTCAGAGTTCGCTAGTGCTGAGAGCTGAGTGGTAGCTTATTTTGTGTTACAGACCACATTTTCTTTTATTTGTAATGTAACGCAAAATAAATATTTTTTCTTTCTTTCTTTCATACCCCATTGAAGAGCTTTTTTTAATGAACCGGTATGATGTTCATCAAAAAAGCTCGTCAATTAATTACTAAAGTGCGGACAAGTTTGAACCGACAGCACAAACTTACCAGCACAGGGGCACATTGCACGTTTTTGACGAGGAGCGGCAACATCGCCTGCAGTTCCGCCCGGCCCAGCGAGTGCGCGAGCGCAACCGCCCAGTGTATGTCTGCTATCGCCGGGTGGCTGTCCTGGAACGAGCAACACAACAGTTACCAACAAGACATTACAACTAGCTGTAGTTGTTATTTGCTATTGGCTAATGTATAAGAGGAATTTCACCTGATGTTAGGTGATGATACGTGTACAATGTAGCGGTATTAGTCACTATCACTATATAATAATCTCTGCCCATAACAACCGATGCAACTTGGGTCCTCCCTAGTAGGTAGGACAAGATCCAAGACGCATCGTATGAGCACGTAACTCTGAGACGTGTGAGTAAAATGTCTTATGTGCCTGTAATTTCACCGGGAACCACACCTTTCAAACCGGAACTCAGTGACGCGAATGCGTTACTGCTTGGCGGCAGAAATGGGCATGATGGCAGTACTTCCCCGGACAAACTTGGCGAGAGTTCTACTGCTCTTAAAGTGTTATTAAGTAGTGTTGGTTGTGGAGTGTTGACCTGGTTGTAGTGCAGATGCAGGTTCCGCATGGCGAGCGTTGCGAGGCGCATCGCGCGCGCCGGCTGCCCGCGCTGCTCCATGTAGCGCGCCACCGCGAACAGCTGGCTGGAGGCGAGCGCGCCGCGCGCCGCCGCGCCGCCCACCGCCGCGCACGCCGCCTCGAACGCGCCCGCGCTGCCCTCGCACACAGACAGCGCGCTCAGAGCGCACCCCGGCGGGTCCTAACAACACGACACCACACCACGATTAGTATAGTTACAAACCCACCAACTCCCAAGGCACAACCAATATTTCGGTTATACGGGCCGAATCGGAGGCAAAACTTTTCAGTCTACCCCAACTACAAATTACTACAAAAATAAATTAAATTGCGTCCCTTTCCTATCCAATTGTTGCTCTACCCCTTCTGGGTCTAGACAGACAGAACGCACTTCGTCGCCGGGTCAAATTGATTATCATTAAAAGAGTTAAGCGTCATGCCGTTTGCTGTCACGGCACACGAGTCGCCTTACCTTCGAGGCAAGCCAATAGATATATTCATTTATTTTAGAGAAACCATCGGTACAATGTTTCTAACTAAATCACTACATAGAAATGACGTGGCCATTTAAAGAAGGTCCCTACACACGAGACAGTTGTGTGTGGTTGTTACCTTGGCAGCGCACTGCAACGCGAGGGTCCTGGCGCACGCGCTCAGCTTCTCCTGCTGGTCGAAGGAGAGGCCGAGCCGCAGCGCCGTCGCGTGCGACATCGCCGCCGCCGCCACGGGGCCCGTCGCCTCCGTCGGCGTGAACAGATCGTACCTGGTGACAACACACACCTTCACAATGGGAACAATAAAGATTGGAGGACTTCACATAGCGCCATCTAGCCCCAATTAAGCAAAGCTTGTGTTATGGGAAGCTATGGGAAAGCTGAAGTCCAGATCACCAGCCCGATGGTCGTGTAGTAGAATAACAGTTGATCAGATCTACGAACAACAACGAAGCCAAAAAAAGAGGCGCGCTACAGAACAGGCCTATAGGCTGATTAGATAGATAGAAGATAAGCCTCCCAGAATTGTACTCACCAGTTCTGCATGATAGATAGTAGGGCATCTAATCCTAATTCCGTCGCGCACGTGACAAGCCACCGGACCATTTCTCTTCTCCGCCAATTGACTGATGATAGCGTCATCCTTAGCACCTGAAAACATAGTATTTGTTAGTTTATACTCAGTTTATTCAGCTGTGGTGGCTTTAGTCATAGGAACGTCCCCTAGTCTGTGTGACGAGCTGTGATGATGAGTAGTTGTAACAGAGCTAATTCCTATATACGGGGTATAAAAAATGGACTCATTTTTCTGTTGTCTGTCTTCACTTTTGCTTGTTCATATAGCACCCAGCGCCGCACGCAGCCTGCCGGGGTTGTTACCTGTAGTCCCAGTTCGAAGGCGGCCGCCAGCAAATCCCGGTGGTGGTGCGGCGCGTCGGGCGGCGCGGCGTGCCGCAGCGCGTCCTGCGCCAGCCGGAACAGCTGCGCGGCGGAGCGCACGTGCCTCTGCGCAGCGCCTAGCGCCGCGCGCAGCCTGCCGGGGTTGCCGCGAGCTGCGCCTGGAACATACGATACGAAGTTGAGAGGAATATATGAAAATTTACTGTTGAAATGAACTGATTATAACCTAATTAAAGTTTATTTATGGGAACTTTCCGAATAAACTTTACTTAAGTATTTAAGTAAAGTTTATTAATTAATTTCTAAACTTAAGTATTTCTGTTTATTTAGTAATATATTTAATAATTATAAATGCGAAACTCTAGTACTCTGGATGTATGTTTGTTATTCTTTCACGACCAGAGTAATGAAATTATTCTAAGAAAGAAATCTAGAATAACTAATAGACTATTTCCCGGTACCACGTGGGCGAAGCCACGGGAAAAGCTTTTTAGAAACGGTACATAAAAAAATGTATAATCACCTAGTAGAGCACTAGCCAATGCTGCTTGCTGTTGTTCAGCGTGTTGTAGAGTGTGCCAGGCGCCGGCACCGCCGCCCGCGGCACCGGCGCCGCTCGCAGCGCCATCTAACGCATACGCCTCCTCTACCATTGGCAACCTGAAAATAAAGGTAATCAGTAAACTCACACTGTCACACCATTATTATAACGTCCATTCTGTACCATTAGCAATGTGGAATAGACAGCATCAGAACTTAAAGACCACAGTACATTGAAAGCAAAGGAATTAGCTGTGATCCGGAAGTCAATTAAGACCTGATGATAACTTTCTGCTCATTTTGTTTACCCCCCTTCCCGGGCAGGCTTCCTGTCAATGAAGTAATGGAATCTTCTCATAAATAAACAATTGAAGATGTATCCGTAAAATCTATCTTCATTGAAAACATTTCTGTTCATATTCATATCATCCAAATATGCCAAGCTCTCATGTATTTCAATGAAAAATGTAGAATGTTTTTATTTGATAGATACGTTATAATTAAGTAATCTCAGGAGCCGAATTCAACTAGTTTTAATTTAAGAAGTTTTTGTGAAACATCTAAGTACGACGGCTAGGCTCTAAAAGTATGAACTGCTTATAAGCAATTATGATATTCAAGGAAGAAAACACTATCAATTATCAGCTGCTTGAAACAGTAAAGAGATATTGTACAGCTAAGACAGCTCCGTACTCAACGTCCCAGGTTCGATTAAGAAATGGAGAAAATAGTTGATGGATATAGAGCTCATTTCCAGATTATGAAGGTGTCTTTTGACCGACACACACACAGCTTACATTTACTTAGAAGTGCACGTAGTTAAAAAGTAATCTCACTAATATAAAGTACTAGCTGCTCCCCGCGGTGATAAGTCAACCCACGGGAACACAGGACATTTCCGCGATCAAAGTAGCCTACGTGTTAATCCAGGATATAAGCTATCTTGATACCAAATTTAATCCAAATCCATTCAGCCGTTTGGGCGTGAAAGAGTAACAAACATTTATACATCCTCACAAACTTTCACGTTTATAATATTGTAATGATAATGAACAAACCTCATAGCTCTTAACCCGACTCGATACGCCAACTCAGGGTCAGTGGGCAGCAGAGTGAGGAACAGGAACCGCGCGAAGGTGTGGGCGGGCGCGGCCCTGGGATGCACCTGCGTGCCGAGACAGGAGGCGGGGCCGCCCGCGAGCAGCGCCCGCGCCACTCTCGCACACA
This sequence comes from Chesias legatella, assembly GCA_947359385.1. NCBI lineage: Eukaryota > Metazoa > Arthropoda > Insecta > Lepidoptera > Geometridae > Chesias > Chesias legatella. Next base: position 1,822,663 of record OX375776.1, on the reverse strand, counting down.
CCACACCGGCGGCCTCGCCCTCCACGCGCTGCAGTTGACTTATTAATCGTTCCTCCTGCGAATCAATATGATCATTGATCAAATATATGCATGTAGAAAAAAAAAACATAAATTCAGTTTGTTCATCTATTTTATTCCACCTACTCAGTGACTTACAAAAGAAGGATTTTAAGACATGTAACGACAATATCCGCACCAGCCTATAATTTTTCTAACGTTCTATGATGTCGGAAACTGACCTGCTTGCAATACCTCTCCTGCGCGTAAAGTCCACTGGGTAACATTCTTTGAACACCTAACCCCAGCAGAGCTGCTTCTAGCGCTAACGCAAGATACGTCTCTTCTGGGTTTTTACTGCCCGCCACAGGTACATGTTGATATCTGAAAGTTAATACAAAGTTAGAAAAATTGTTGGAAAACAGAGGTCATTTTATTCCAAAATACTCTACGAGCTGATGGTGATAATGATAATGATATGAGACACGCGCCCGGTATGAGGGTCTAACATGTACTGACTGATAGAGCGCGCGTTGATATTGTGACAATAACTTATAATGCTGACGCGAGAGAATGGTACGGTTTCACCGTACATAAGGGCTTATTTAAATGAAGAATCGATATCTTTGCCCCACTAATACATAAATATATCGTGTGTTTGTCTGTGATGAAGTTCCAATGTACCTAGGAGGTAGTCCGGTGTTGGGTTCTTCGTCTAGATAGGCGGTGTGCAGCCTGGGCGAGGCGCGCTGGTCGTCAGGCGCCAGGCACGCGTCGGCCAGGCACTCGTACACGCACCATATCGCCTCTAGCGTCCATCCCGTCCAACATCGGCTGTCTGTTGACATATATACGAATTAGACTGGCCTCACAGCTCACGCTTTCGGAATTCTATGGAAATCAGTTTTGAATTTGATGTATCAGGGATGTTTATCCTGGATGTAACTGTGAATATACCTCGTCCTATGCACCGCTGCGTGTGGCTGAGGGCGCAGGTGGCGCCGCTGGAGAGACAGCCGCCGGCGTCCATGTGAGCGAGCACCAGGGACAGCTTCACCCGCTCGCAGCTGCCGGCGCACGCCTCCGCGCCCGAACAGCTGTTGCCGCTCGACGACGCTTCTCCACCCCCCACTTCCTGCCACCGACGCTGGGCTACCTCCTGGAAGTGACGTTCGTACAATGTTCATTATACATATGTGATAAAGTTGATGTATATAATACTAGCTGTTGCCCGCGACTTCGTCCGCGCGGAATTCGGTTTTATCATGCATCCCTATATTACCCCTCGGAAAAGTAGCCTAAGTTACTCCTTGTTACAACAGCTATCTGCTAGTGAAAGTCCCGTCAAAATCGGTCCAGCCATTTCAGAGATTAGCCGGAACAAACAGACAAAAGTTGTAAAAAATGTTGTTTTGGTATATGTACCGTGTATACATCCATATGCACTTTTTAAAAAGCGGTTATATTAATATTACAAAGAGACACTCCCATTTTATGTATTTGTATAGATATAATAACAACTTTTAAGAAAAATATTTTCAACAAAAATTTTATAGCTATTGTAGTACCTATTTTCGGTGGATAGAGATATTAGAATAGATTGTCCGACCTGTCGATGCCTCATGGCCCGCGCCGCGCTGACAGCCAGTCTCAACGCAGCGGGCGCCCTTCCGTGCGCTCTCAGCGCTTCTATCCTCGCCCCCACCACCGGCAAATGTTCTGCAAATAATAATAAATATTGGTGAACATTTCACACCGTGCCATCTAGCCAACAGACAAGCCAATAACTTTTTAGGCGAGCACGATCCTTTTAAGAATCTGATCTGATCTGATGCAAATAAGGTTCAAAATAGTTCCTCACCGTGCCACAGAGGTTGTCCGAGCTCGTTGTATTTGGGGTACGGCTGGAGAGGGGCGGCGGCAGACCCCCCGGCCTTATCAGGTTTCTCGCAGTCGCAGTACTCGTCCGCTGATAGGATGTACTTGAGATGCTCGTTCTCCCACGATATGTCTACTGCGTCTAACGCCCTGGAGGGGGAATTTAAGATATCAACATCATTGTTGGTGTTAAGAGTGCGGTGGCCCAGTGGTAAAGACCGGGAGTTCTAATCTGGAAGTTGCTGGCTCAAATCCCTATGTACCGAGGAGTTTCTCACTCCAAATAGCATGTATTCTTAAAAAAGAGCATTTTTTTATTATTCCTTACATTAACAAAGTAATTTCAAGAGGTAAAATATCTCATGTGCCTGTGATTTCACTGTTCAAACCGGAATGCATTACGGCTTGGCGGCAGAAATGGGTCTAGTAGCAGTACTTCCCAAGACGTTGCTCGCGTCTGTAGGTGATACCCATTGAATCCCTACACGCGTCCCCCGGGTGGTGCGAAAGGAGCAACCCAAAGTAGCAGTAGAACTTGTGCTAAGTTCGCCCGGAGAAGTACTGCCACCACACCTGATAATCTGCCGCCGAGCAGTGATGCACTCGTGTTGCTGTGTTCCGATGGAAGGGAGTGGGTGCCGGTAAAATTGCAGGCGCATGAGACGTAACATCCTCGTCTCGGGGTGATAAACGCAACGCAATGAGACTTGAGTCATCTCGTATTTGGTGGGGAGGACTTGAGTATTGCTGTTGTCTATGGGCGGTGGTTACCACTTAATATCAGGTGGGCCGTCAGCTCGTTCTATCAGATAAAAGGTTGTACATACTTATGAAAAACAGTCCGTGGCGTCAGCGGAGGTGCGGCACTTCGGTTGTGCAGTCTTAGTCTCTTACTAGCTCTCCTGTACTCTCGCTCATAACTGAAACGATATAAAATAAATAAATATTGGTGGACATTTCACACAGCGTCATCTAGCCCCAAAGTAAGCTAGGCATAGCTTGTGTCATGGGAACCAGACAACTGATATAATAGTTATATACTTTGTTTTTGTAAATACATACATACATATTGACTCCTAGACACAGAAATTTTAAAATATAATAATATTGACACCCAGACAGAACAAACATTATGTGTTCGTAACACAGTTTGTCCTGGGTGGGAATCGAACCCACGACTTACAGCGCAGAAGGCAGGGTTGCTACCAACTGAGCTGTCAGCAGGCCAGTCATAAAATAATGAATATTTTAATACTGATAACTAAATAATTTCAAACCTGGATATATTTTGCAATAATACTTCCAACAGTTTCAAAAATTACTACTGAGCCAATTTGGCTCTTCTGCTTAATTAATTGGTTTATATTATGTCTCACTTCTCTTATCTATGTCTTACTTATTTACAGTGGTGGGCCATCGACAAATACTAGTTAAACCTGACCGAAATAGATAGTTTTTATAAAATTATCTGGGATTTGTTATAGTAACTCACTTATTGGGTCTAGAATCTTCGTCGGAACTTTCTGAATGGGAATTCACGTCGCCTCTCCTTTGTCTTTCTCTATCTCTATGTCTTTCTCTGAAACAAAACATAATAATTAAGTACTTTTAAGACGAATAAGTGCCCAGCACATCAGAAATACTCTTAAAGTTGAATTCGAAGGAGAGCGCGCGACTCTATCCATTGCTATTGTACCGTCAATTTACTTATTTTTATGCGATAAAGTTACGGAATAAGCAGATGGCCCACCTAGTAGGCGTATTCATACAACAAGCTGGGTACAACAAGATCCAAGTCCCCTTTACCTTTTTTATTGGTAGACATTTCACACAGCACCATCTAGCCCCAAAGTAAGCTAAGTAAATAGCTTGTATCATGGGAACCAGACAACTGATATAATACTTAAATACTTTTTTATTCTAAGTACATACATATATAAACACCCAGAACCAGAACAAACACAAATCGCACAACATTTTTTCGTGGGTGGGAATCGAATCCACGACTTACAGCGCAGAAGGCAGGGTATATCACCTCACCTATCTCTCTCCTCTCGTTCTCTCAGCCTTTCTCTATCCCTCTCCTCCCTGTCTCTGTGCCGCTCTCTGTCCCTGTCGCGGTGGTCCCTGTCTCGATCCCTCTCGTTTCGTTCCCTCTCTCTTGCGTACTGAAACGAAAGGAAACAAAACAATTTATTTTGCGTTTTTTTTTTGTATTGATTTCTTTTTACCTACTTCAAAAAGGAGGTTGTATGTTAGACGGTATGTGTGTGTTTGACCTATGACTTTCGGTTGTGTTGTGCTCATAAGATTGAGAAGCATGAGATAGATAGATAAATAACACTTAATCACCATACATGGAAGTTTCGTAAAGGTAAATCATTAAACTAAGGTAATTCAATGTGCCACTTTATCGCTAATAGCTGTTTCTTCCAGACAATTTACATTCATGTAAATACTAGGAACCCGTCTCGTGGATATCAGTAACTGTAACAGTACTAAGTTACTGACGCAAATGGGCTCAAGCGTGACTGAGGGAATCAATCCTAAATTGTTCTGGATATGAAAGTAATATTTAGCTAACCTTTACTTTCATTCCCTAAACACCTGCTTCTTAGATCAATACCAGAATGGAGCAGACAGCAGATGCTGGTGTATCGAGCATGATGAAGAATGAATGAACGATGATGAAGGTACTTACTAGTGGAAAAGACCTATAGTCGGGGTCTTCAGTGGGGCAGACCTCGACTGCAGACCATTTGTCCAGGAGGTGCCTCCACTGCATCCTGTGACACTTGTTGGTGCCGGGGTCCAGCACTATGCTGACCCAGAGCGCGCCCAGCTGCTCCCACAGCTGGCGGCACTTCTCAGTCATCGGCGTGTTCTGGTTCCTCCACAGGAGGAGTCGAGGGTCCGACAGGAACTGCTCCGTCATCAGCATCAGCATCCGCGGGCCGTTGGAGTCTTGCGCTCGGAGCATTTCCCGAACCTGGAATTATAAGGTGAATTGTTGTTAATGGAGCAAAAATATACTGTTTTCTTAAAAGGGTAGGAAAACGGTACAATCTCGACTTCACAATTAGATAGAAAGAAAGAAAAATATTTTTCACAGGCAACAGGCAAAGAACACAAGTCATTGAAAAACATAAGGAACAACGGAACAGAGAAATAAAACAAACAATAAAGTACAATAAATAACTGGTATGATTATCATTTAATGTTATGTGTCTTAGAGACTGCAGATAGCCACAAAATGGCACCCAACTCAGCATTTACTAGGACACATAATGCACCCCAGCGCTGGTCTTACGTTGGAGCCAGGAGATAAATTGAATGAAAATGTGTAAAATTTCTGTTAAATTGTTTCTAATTAAAACTTACAATTTCACTTCATTCAAGGATCGTAACATTACAAATGATGGTTTTCTTTTAGTCTTTTCATCATTACTCGACATAAGCAAGACCAAAATTAATCAATTTAATGGTAAGAAAGACAAGTCCACTAGCAAGCAAGCCTTGGGCTCACACTATAAATTATCCTATGTGCTATGATGATGGATATCTTACCTTAGAAAATAAGGAATTAAGCTGCTTATTTGCATTGTAATAAGTTCCCTGTAATAGATATGCTCGCACTTGTTCGCAGACCTGGAACAAACAGAAGAAAATGTTAAGGCTTTATCATAATATACATTTATTTCAACCCCATGACTCATATAAGAAAACATACGAATAAAATGCTTTGAGGAGCAGTTAAATCCTTTCATCACAGTGGTTTCCAGAGAACTATTAACACGTTAGTATAGCAGTAAAACTCATGCCAAGTACGAACGGGGAAGTACTACCACCATTACCATTTCTGCCACCAAGCAGAGCCAATAAACGCCAATTGATGTTATATAGTTACGCAAATAGCAGAAGTCCAACCTGGTGTTAAGTGGTGACTTCTGTCCATAACAAGAATACGAATAAGGTCCTCACTTAAGTAAGACAAGAATCAAGTCGCCATCGTATGGCATACGTAACTCTGATACGCGAAAGTGGTATGTCTCATGTGCCTGTACTTTCAACGGCAAGCACACCTTTCAAACCGGAACACAGTAGTGCATTACTGGTTGGCGACAGAAGTGCACGTCGGGATTTGAACCGGCGACCTCCGGCCACCTGCACTGTGTACCTGCTGCTCGTCCAAGTGCCAGGCGTGGTGCGCGTCGGGCGGAGGCCCCGCCGTGGGGTCCGGAGCCCCGCAGATCCTGTTGATAGCGGAGCGCGCCTGCAGCACTTCGTCAGCTAACCGCTGGGCGGTCGGCAGCACCTCCGTGTGGTGTTCCGCTATCAGGTACTGGACGAACTTCTGGAGTTGCTGCCTGTCCATCTGCAGCAGCGTTTCTGCAATTCAACACTTCTCCTAAGCACAATCGTTTCGAGATATTGTAGGGTCCCAATCAATATAACGATTCCTGCCATTTTGAAACATGTTTAAACTACAACGAAATGAACAAACATGTTATGAGAACGAGTTATGGAATACGGCCTTAAACGAGAAGATGTCCAACCTGATGTAAAGCGGTAAGCTCTGCCTATACCAAAAGTAAAATCATGGATCCTCTCCTACTTAGGTATGAGAAGACACGAGTCGCATTGTATTGCACCCATAACTTTGGAATGTCTCAGTGGCTGTAATTTCAACGGCAAACCACACCTTTCAAACTGGAGCACAGTAATGCGTATGCGTTACCGCTGGACAGCAGCTGCAATGCTTTCCAGGACGAACTTGAAATTGTATCTACTACCTGAGTAACAGCATATAAGAGTTAGAAAAACCGTGGGAGCCTAAAATTTAGTAACAAGAACCAGTATTTGCTTACTACGCAACATTCCGAAGCCTATTGGACTAAACGGATTCTCTTCTTCATCAGTTCTTCAAACCTTCAGCAGAACAACGCTCTGGTATAAGGCTCGCTCACCTGATATAGGCACTCTCAAGCGGACAGTGTCGGCGTTCCTGATGCGGTACAGCGCCAGGGCCACCACGTGCTGGCACCAGAATATATCGCGCGCCTCGCAACTGCACGTTACGCCGGTTATTTTGCATCTGTGCACAACAGAAACATGATTAAATGACGTGACTTATAATTCTTAAGAAAACTACATTATGTATATTTATTATATATGTATATGTGTGTATACTATATATATATGTATGTATAATAAGTTTAATTATGTAGTAGTATGTATGTGTATAAATAACTTAAACCAAATGCACTACCACATCCACTCCACACTACACAAAGGTTAGCTGTAAGAAAATGCTATTTAGCATTAAGTTCGCCCATGTACTTGTTTTACCTTGTGCAATAAAGCATTTTCTATTTCTATTCTACATTAGGTGCTTAGCAAAGGCAGAATGGGAAGAAATTCCCATGAAACTGAGTTTAGATCCTAAGGTCGCTTGTTCAAATCACGACGTGCACCAGAGTTTTTTCGTTTGAAACATTTATTTCCGCAATACCACGTTCTCAAAACGCTGAAGGAAAATATCCTGAGGAACCAACATGTCCTAGAAAAAAAAAAACAAGACGTCATGTGCACGAAAGGAGCCTGCTTGAGGCGCACTTAAATCCTTTCACCGCAATGGTTAGAGAGAACCAGTGACTCGAATATAAGTAGTAGTAGTATGGTGTAAATGTAATGGAGTCGTTATACGCGTGGTAGACGATTATCAAATTAAATTCCAAGACCCCCCGCCGTTAACTACGATTCGTTACTCGTTACCACTCAAAAAACTTGAGGGTCACGTTATCAAATAGATTTTTTACGTTACCTGTTTCAAGTAGGGATATTTATGGTAACTACATAAATATAAAAAAGATTTTTATCGAGTTGTTGACCGCAAATTAAAATATTCCAAATATAAACTCCAGTCCAAATTTATTTTGGTATCAAGTTTGCCGTGGTCACTTATTTATCTTACTTATCTGTAGAAGAATAGCAAAAACCTAGTTAAAATATATCCATTATATACGTGATAAGTTATATTAAGTTAGTGTGCCACATTTAACAATAACTTGCGTTAAATTGTGGCCAGTGACATCGCTTCCAAATCCGCAAAAAGCGAAATAGCTTCACTACCTGTGAAATTACTAACATCTAAAGAAATCCTCGATTTCTAAGTCTCCGATGTCTCCGATTCTATTGCGGTTGTAAAGAGACAAATGTTATTTTTTTCCTTTAAATCTTTTAAGGTGACAAACTTTTTCTTTCCAACAAAGGTATCCGTGCCGTGCAATAAAGAGGTTTCGAGAATAAAGGTTGCTTTTGTGACCTTTGTATCGGACCTTTTTTGTCGATGTTTGGACTAATTATTTTACAGATTTTAAAAGGTTGCTTCGGATGAAACGGCTTGTATATTAATACTGTAGCTATTAGAACTTTTTATTAAGACAGAACAAGCAGATGGCCCATAAAAAAGAAGTCATTATTAGTTATATATTAGCTGTCGCCCGCGACTTCGTCCGCGTGGAATTCGGTTTTATCGCGCACCCCTATGTTATCCCTTGGAAAAGTAGCCTAAGTTACTCCTTATCAACATCAGCTATCTGCCAGTGAAAATCCTGTTAAAATCGGTCCAGCCGTTCCGGAGATTAGCCGGAACAAAGAAAGAGAGACAGACAAATATAAAAAAAAAATGTTTTGTTATATGTACCGTGTCATCCATGTGTTCTTAGTAAAAAGCGGTTATTTTTATATTACAAACAGACACTCCAATTTTATTTATTTGTATGTGAATTACCTGTCGAAAGACACAGTGACCCTGTACAGTCTCTCGGGCTCCGAGCATGGCGGTACAGCCGCCGGGGCGCGCACCACTCCGCTCAAATGGAAACCTGTAACACAAAACAATATGTCACATAATGAAGACTTGAGAGGTGTTCTTGAAATGTGTCCGTGCAGCTCAATAGGAAGGTATGTTTTATTTATGTAATGAGTTACATGACGAGCACATGGCCCACCTGGTGTTAAGTGGTAACCTCTGCCCATAAGGAGTGATACGACTTGGATCCTCCCACACTTACGTCGTACACTTACGGTACGACAAACCCAGGTCGCATCGTATGCGCCAGTAACGTGCAGGTGTAATGTCTCATGTGCCTGTTATTTCACCGGCAACCACACCTTTCAAACCTGAACAAAGTTACGCGAATGCAAGACTGCTCGGCGGCAGAAATGAGTAGTACTAGTATTTCCCCGGAAGAACTTGGCATAAGTTCTGTGATGAGTCAAATAATTGTTACAGCGACATGGGTTCCTCAGGGGTCGACCTTAGGTCCACTGCTTTTCCTTATTGATGGAAACAATTCAAGCTTGTAATTCCACTTTAATGGTTTCAGTATTTTGTAAATACCTCAGGAGGCTGTTTACAAAACTGTTTTATGAAACACTTTCGCTGTTTAACGAGCTTCGAGTTTAGTGAAAACTTTGTTAACGACCTCATAAATAGGACATCCTGTTGCTGTTACCGAAGGAAAATATTTTTCGGTAATTTTACTGTTTTTGGATGAAACCACAGTTGACGATTAGTCGATTTATCTACTAAAAGGATAGGTCAGGGTTTATTACATACTTGTATATAAACAAAAATCCTTATATATAAGGATTTGTGCTCGCAAAGTATAGACTTAAATGTGCAGAATAATATCCATAAGGCTAATGAATCAGTCACATACGCGACATAATCAACACACTGCATTTACCCACCCATTGACATCTCACTCACCTAGTCACCCACTCGCAGACTCATATTTACCCACTCGCAAACCCATTTACCTACGCACAAACAAATTTATCTTTACTTACATAACGCTATCGGCGAGGCTGAGACCACTGAGGTCTTAAATTCCCAGGTCATGTATTGTATGAATTTGTAAAAACAGGAATTCAATTCGCACAGTAATTTCACGTTCTCACGAACACCAAAAGATATTTGTTTGAGTGAGTGAGTGAGTGAGTGAGTGTGTGAGTGTGTGTGTAGTAACAAGGTGCACCCTACATTACTTTTGTGATTCGTTCTTGTGATGTCGACTTGAGACTCGAATCGAACGCAATCTCTTTCGATTCGTCAAGCTTTGAACAACGAATGTTACCGTGGCGCGTTTATTTTTAACTAGGTGTTGCCCGCGACTTCGTCCGCGTGGAATTCGGTTTTATCACGCACCCCTATTTCACCCCTCCGAAAAGTAGCCTAAGTTACTCCTTGTTACATCAGCTATCTGCCAGTGAAAATCCCGTCAAAATCGGTCCAGCCATTTCAGAGATTAGCCGGAACAAATAGACAGACAGACAATAATTGTAAAAAAATGTTGTTTTGGTATATGTACCGTGTACACATTCATATGCACTTAGTAAAAAGCGGTTATTTTAATATTACAAACAGACACTCCAATTTTATTTATTAACATAGATGGATTTTAGGCGTCGACTGTGTTGTGTTGCCGTCGCTTTGTTGTCTGAATTTGATGGAGAAAGATGGACGCGATGTTTTGGTCAATTTATTTTTCGAATGGCCTCATAGCTCAGTTGGTAGTAACCCTGCCTTCTGCGCTGTAGGTCGTGGGTTCGATTCCCACCCAGGACAAACTATAAAATATATGATACAAAGACAATATATGATATCTATAACAGATTGCTATAGTGTAACTCGGAAACATTACAAATGTAGATTTTACTGATCTACTGTAGTGGCACATTTTCATTAAATGGCTAATTATTCCATGCATAATGTGCAGGCTGCAGAATTTTAACTAAACTTGTTTATTTATGTATTTTATAACTTAAAGTCTACTAACTGTATTTATTTTCTGATGGAAATAAATAAATCATCAAGAAAAGTACTGCCTCTGCTAATTTTGACATCACTTTAGGTAACTTCGTCCACTATTATGAGACATAAGTACTTAATATTGGCGAATAATGCTCGCCTAAGACGAAAGTCAAGCAATAATTCTCTGAATCCGTGTTGCAGAGTATTGCAAACTATAAATGCATGTTAGCCAATTATCGATTTTATTAGCAACGGAAACGAATTCTTTTCACAAACAATCAGTTATACAACTCAAATCTCGACGAGTTTTTTTCATTGAACGACAAAAAACGTGCGGACTGAAAATCAATTGCGGTGCTCGAAACATAATGTCGTCGTGTTCTTATGGCGATGGCATAAGGTTCAAATTTGATTGGAAACACAAAGGTTTTGTTATAAAACATAGTAAAAAGGTGTTGGCACAGCTGGGTTCTGGAGCATTGCCATTCGGCTTAGAAGTTTTATCAGAGCATTCGATTCCAATTAACTTGGCCGAATGATTTGGCTCGATTTGTTATTCCATTAACGACTACGGCTTAGTCGATCTTGGGAACAATAGGGATCATCTAAAAGACAATTGAGCTCATTAAAGTTAACCGTTATACCTAATTTAAATGGCAAATAATACGTTATTAATTTTTAAATAACGTAGTTTTTAAGGAACCAATGCACGGGCATTTGCGAGTATCACTCCATTCGAAAAATTACGAAATGCGAGAGGGACAAATCGAAAATGAATATAAACATGTCTAAAATTGTATGATTCAATTTATTTACAATTTCTTTTTTTTTGTAAGTTTTCCTCTTTGTTGCAAAATCATGACACAAGTCACTTTCATTTCGAATGAAATATACCTATGACTATATCTGTACTGGAATTATGAATTATCCGATAAAGGCCAAAACAGATTATCCTTATATTTTTCCGGCATCCGTCGCCAGAACTGTAACAGTTTGGACTTTATTTTGTCAACCTACTTTGAGCAAGTAAAAATATAAAATTGGTCCTCCCGGCGGAATAGGCTACCAATCGTCGCCACAGAAAAAAAAAACAAACATGTCTTCGAATTCCAATTTCAAATTTCACGTGTAGTACAAATGTCAGGCAATTTTTGAATTTGGAACGTGTCATTCGTGCCGATTCGCCGGACACGCGCCCCGGCACGTCCGATAGTGCTGGGCGTCCGAGCAGTATCGATTACGGATCCCACTCGATGTTAAATTAGTTTTCTCACGATCACCTGGGCTCGTACATGATTTATCTGCCACATATTGACGACCGTGTGGGTAATCTCAGTTTTATTATTCGCCGATTACTTACGGCTGTAAAAAACTTGATAGTTTATTTTACACTAACAAGTGTGGGGTTCGGTCACGTTGCATTGTGAAGGAAACGCGATAACCTCTACGCGAAATGTTTTCGAGACAATTTTATCGAATTCTTACCGGGCATTTTTTTTTTCTAACACGGTAAACACTGGCTGTAAACGGCGTATGAAAAAATATTACGATTGCTTATGAAAGCATTTATTGCCTGTTTAACGCAGATTAGAATTTTCGATTTTTAATTTTAAAGATCTTTTTTAATAAATTAATTATAGGATAACAACTCATGTTTTTCAAGCTTAAAATGCTTAAACTGTGGTCGTCCTTCTTTCGTACTATTTAATAGCTTATGCATTGATTTGAGAACACTGGTTAAGAAACAGGATCCAAGACCTGATTTTTTGAAACGGGATCTCAAACCAGATTGGACTGCTTCTCAGGCTCGATTTTAAATGCAACCTTGCAACTAGTGGTCGTAACGTTTTATAACATAATTACTACTGGCAATAATTATATTTAGTTTTCATTCGGACGAGCCAGCGCCACTCAGCAGCGCGGTTTTTTATAATGTTATTTTTTAAAAGTTTTTCAACCTATACTTATTATTTATTTTGCCAAACATTAAGATTAAAGTAAAAATTTTAAATACAGCTACTTTTTAGCATGCTGAAATTCAAATTTGAAATGTTTAACTCAACCAATAAAATTATACTATAAACTAATAATTAATCAATTTTACAATGTTTAAGTTCATTGTCAGTGACATAAACACCAGGAAACAATTGTAGTTTTTTAAAAGAAACCGAAGATAATTAGTACTTTTACTTATACAAAATTATAGGACTGGAAACAGTTAAAATTGGTATTATGATGACCATCCTAACTAAAGAAATATTATTTTGCGTACATATTTCCTTAGGTTCAACCAGACGACTGAAACACGAAAAAAAACGAATAATTAAATTGACAACGAAATTTGAAATGTTCCATTGAAACCCAAAGGTCCGCAACAAGACGCAAAAAAACGATGTGGAAATCAGATCACGAAGTAATCCAGGCCATGGCTCTCGTCGTGACCAACATGACAACGATTGCTAGCAACCAATCTGTAGCTTAATTCAGGGATGTTGATTTCATTAACGTTGAAAGGGAAAATAAAACGGCGGACTTATCATAATTAATGTCGATATATTCTCATGTAAGTGACGTATGACGTTTTTAAGAAATAAAGTTCTATAAACTGAGGTACTGCGGACTCTTACGATGCGGTTTGTCATTTGACTGGCCTCACAACTCGGTACTAAATGCATTCAGAGCTGTAGGTCGTAGGTTCGATTATCGCCCCGGAACAAACTTTTGTGTGACGAACACAGATGTATGTACTGTATCTCTAGATGTTTAATAATATGTAGGTGTATTAATTAAATAGTATATAAGTATTCTGTCATTTATCTGGTTTCCATAGTTTTTTAATGTGATACAGTTACATGAGATTGAGATATGGGCACATGAGATATTCCACCTACACGTCTCAGAGTTACGGGTGGATACGATGCGATTTGGGTCTTGTCGGACCTAGTACGGAACACGAGAGGACCCAAGTCACATCGCTTGTTGTAGCAGAGGTTACCACTTAACACCAGGTGGGCCGTCGGCTCGTTCCGTAACTGTATCACATAAAAGTATAACAATAGTGTACGCCTTGACCCCGTCACTGACCCGGATTGTACCCGGGCCGGGGCGAGTTACATGAGCGCAGCCGCGGACGAAACGTGCGTTAGCGGCTAATCTCTCACGTTACTTTGACGATAGCTCTTGCCTGAGTAAAGGATCTAACAGGTAATGCTTGTTATGGACAGAGGTTACCTCTTAACAGGGCCATCTGCTCGTTCTCTAACTCAACACCATGAAAAAACTTATGAGAATATATTTCATAGATTTAGTTTACTAAGTAGCCTCTTACAAAGGCGCATGTCCAACAAATTGAGATTCTCGTCAAAAATATTGTAAAATGAACCATCCTTATTATTCTATTCGATGCACCCACAAATTTCCACAACAAAGGACAGTAAAACTCTAGAGTACATAGCGGTGAAAAACAAAAAAAAAATATATTAAAAAAATCACAATACAGTCGAAAAGTTATAACCGAGTGAATGTGAAACAAGTACGGTCGTAAATAAAAGCGAATAGCGCCCGGCCTGACGCGTACTGTTATTGCACGTAAATTTACGGCATTTACCCAAAAATTACCAGTTTCAGCGAGTTTATGACGCACTGGAGTCAGACCCCGCCTAATGTACAGCAGTTCAGCGGAATGCCTCCCTCTTCGGTTATTGCTGCGATCAACATTGATACACTACATAATGTACAGCTAGTTGATGCACGGTTATAATAGAGTAAGCGGAGTAAATACTCAATCGAAAGGAATGTTCTAAGATGAATCATAAACGACACCGTTTACCGATTTCGGGGAAAAGAGAAGGTTCTTAATTTTTCTATTATGTGTACATATAGGTTATACAGATAATTTGGTGCTTAAAACTTAATTCTTAATTTTTAACCGACTTCAAAAAGGGAGGTTCTCATTTTTATCTATAATATAAATATCAAATATTGTTATTATATTATATTATCATTATTAAATATCAATATACCTAAACAAACCTACCAGCCTTCAACAGACACTCTCAAAACCTATCAGCCAGGTATATAAATGTAAGACGCATAGTTAAAAGGAAATTTTATTATCGTTAACATATCCGTCAAAAGTCACGTGAATAACCTCACAACACGAATAATTAACTGTACACAGCGGCAGTTACATAAATAGCTAGTTACATAAATAGCAATACATAGATGAGTTATTTGAATAAAGAACGTTCATACCAGATGGCCCAGTTCGTCGGCGCGTCTGCGAACCGGTTTGTTTACATTAATCACTGGCCGTCCGCGGGTTAGTGTGCGTCGCGACGTCGCGTCGCGCGCGTGTGTGCGTCACGTGTGTACGTCACTTTGTTTACATTGCGCCTGTGTGCCACCATTATTGAGTGTGTCATAGTGTTAGTGCAGTAGAGATGTGGTATCGATCAATATTGTAATTATGTTTGTAATATTTTTTTATTTAAACGTTTTCGTGTAATAATTATTTTAAACTTTTTAATTTATTTTTTCTTTATGTTTATTATTGTTTTCGTATAGCCTAGAATTGTAATAATTTGTTGCAAATATATGTTATTTTCTTTCTTTCTTTCTTTTCATAAAAAAAGTAAAAAACCTGAGCTGCCTTTTTTAGTAAAAATATATTTTATTCATTATTTCCTACAAGAAAAATTATTATGTCTCGGAATATTTTGAATTGTATGGTAGTACGTTGTTTTAAATAAACGCAACAGTAAAAAAGTGAGAAACAATTGCCTTGAATACCATGAGGCTGGATTTCGAAAAACAAGGTTACAGCCGTAACAACTATTATAGGCATTCGATTCGGTGAATTTAAATAGATAATAAGTGTTTAATAGATTAGTAATCGGTCGTTGCAAATAGTAATTTTAACCTTTTTGTTTAAAGTGTATATATGAAGAAAAATCGTTATCCAATCGAGAATATAAAAGGCGGTTTGTAAAATTAACAATTTTTCATCTATAAACGTAACACTATATTAGTGTCTTCAAATTCAAAAAAGCATCCCTTAATTTCACTAAAACACGTAACTATAGATTTTATTCTGTTTTGGTTACGCTTATTCTTATAGTTCAATATTTCACGAGTCCACAAGAATAAGAATTTTGTGTCATTTCGTATTTCACATTGTTCTATGTTCTCAATTTGTACCTAACTGATATTACTGCAGGTCCGAGAGGACAGATTGTTGATCGTTTACATTAAGATCTTTTTATACACAGTTTTACGATAAATATTTCTTAGTATCAATTAATGGAATGGTCGCATCCCTATCGTGGGCACGTCACGTCACGCGCGGCGCGGCGCGGGCGGTGTGGGTGTCGCGTGCGCGCGGTGACGTCACGGCGCGTGTCGTCACGTCCCGGCCGTGTGTGAGTGTGCGGCGGCGGCCGAGGGCGCGGGCGCGGGCGTGTCAACTGTCAATGTTACATTTTTGTGACCTTAACCGCCCGTCCGTCTTGCCTTCATAATTACGTTCTGTTTTCGAATCCGCATACGTCAGTGCCAATTACGTTATTTTTTTTATGTTGCCAGCACTGAGCCTACTTTAATGTGAATACTGTAATTTTATTGTATACTTTATGTTTACTGGCCTGATTGCCCTCATAGTTGGTAACGCTGCCTTCTGCGCTGTAGGTCGTGGGTTCGATTCCCATCAAGGACAAACATTTATGTGACGAATATAGGTGTTTTTTCTGTGTCTGGGTGTTAAATTATGTACTGTATGTATGTATTTACAAAAAAAAATAAGTATTATATCAGTTGTCTCGTTCCCATGATACAAGCTTAGCTTATTTTCGGGGTAGATGGTGCTGTGTGATATGTCCACCAGTATTTATTTATTTTATTACCGTTCGATAATTTCGGTGATTTTCTCTACCAATAAATGAAGTTTGAAAATAGATGAATTTGAGTAAATATACAATGAATTATTATAGACATTAAACATAATAAAGATGAACAAACACCTTTACGATTAAGGTATGTTACAGAGCCATCGATTCTTTAGCTGCCAAACTTACAGTAAGCAACTCTCATCCGTATGTTACGGGCAAAGTATGAAAAGCTGGCATTCTATATAATGCCTAGGTATTGTATATGATTCCAGGCGTTTTTGGGCAACGTAGGTATGAATTATATAATTTCAACCAACAAAATTCCAAAAACATAACCGTTTGAATTGTACACTTGGCACAATGTAATTCTACTACTCTACTTTGAATTAATATATTTCGTTCAATGTTTTTGGCATATTATAGGTTATACATAAATTTCTGTTTAAAGTTTTCAAGTCAAAGTCAAAACTTTTATTTCCATAGAATTCATAAAGAAATGGCTTGGAAACGTCAATATTATTCAAAATAAAGGTCACGCGTAATTATTGTTAAGTTTGATGCCTGTTCAAACCCTATACGACCCTTCATGGGGACATAGTTTCATATGATTATAATATACTGAAGACAGCAATAATTATGGTGATGTCAAATTTGACTACAACTTGATACAGAAAAGACCGCAAGTAAAATGACAAAGGTTGAATAAAAAACTTATCGATTGGTCTTTTTCAACTACCTGGCAACACTGCTGCATATTTTTACAAACTACGAATGCAAGTTGCATTATTACATTGTATTTTATCGGATGTATCGGGTAGCAAGTGCATCAGACATCTGTGACTCGCGAATCTCCTAGGGGAGACATAATAGCCCAAACACAGAGAGACAGTCACTATCTATTCTGTGTTTTATCGCCAGTGTATTCGGTACATTTTGGCGGAGCATACGAAATTTAGTCCTTTGGGTATTTTTTTATTACGAAATTGGATCGACCAGCTGCCCGAGTTCATTTTTAAGAATTCGTCTTATAATGTAAAGTTGTTCACTTTAAAACACTGTATTTAGGATTTAATTTCATTAAAAATGGTTATATGCATAGTTTCTATAACTTAGTCATGTTACATAGGCATATCATATAGTAAGGGAGCTTCAAAGTACTTGCTTATTATGGACAGAGTTTGCCACTTTGCACCAGGTGGGCCATCTGCCCGTTCAATATTACACTATTAGGGTAACGAAAAAAATTAGGGTTTCATCCCAATTACAATGAGATAATAACTCTTATCGTACTGCGTTAAGGTTTATTTTTGATATGAAAGATGTAACGGAATTATCAATATGGCCCACCTCAAGTAATGTGACGCCATGTGACACGAATATAGGACGTCTCATGTGCGTGTTCATTTCACCGACAACACACCTTCTGCAGTCTATTCCTCTTCATGTGTAAGGTGTGGTTGCCGGTGAAATTACAGGCACATGAGACATTCCACCTTCACGTCTCAAAGCTACGGGCGCATAAGATGAGACTTGATCTTTGGATTCTTATTGCTTGTTATGAGCAGAGGTTACCACTACTTTTAATACCAGGTAGGCCATCTGCTCGTTTCTTAACTTTATCACATAAAAAAATATCAATGGCAGTGGCCCTTGAGTCAATAAAGCTAGTACTTAGATATTAATAATACTTTTATTATTATAGCAAAGGCTAACTCCGAGCAATATCCCTCGGTCACTAACTCCCAAAAATAATCAGTTAAGCAGCAATTATCTCAACATCACAAAATTAACATCCGTAAAATAATACCCAAGCGAGCAACTCAAACCTAATTCTTTATTATTTTAGGTACCTAGTTCCATAAGATGATCACCAATGATACCTCCCACTGTATCATAAGTCGCTCCAGAGGAAATAATTTACATATCTACATATACATAAAGACACAAAACATCTCGTAACATCTTATTTCAGTATTTTATGTAGTCATAAATGTAACATAGATCTAAGTACTCAGTGTTACAAGGATCGTGCTCGCGAAAAAAGGAAGCCCTCCATTAGGGGTTTCTTGACTATTCTCCCTATGGAGGGTCGGATAGGGTTTGAGCAGGCGTCAAACTTAGCTATAAGTACGCGTGACCTTATGTTTTGAATATTGAAGTTTCCAAGCCATTTCTTTATGAATTCTATAGAAATATAGTTTTTGACTTTGAGATAGCAGATAATTCATAATAAAGGCAAGGATATGATGTTTATCTCGGTTTTTGTTTCGGCCTTCTGCGATGAACCAACTGCCTCAGTCAAGCCTGGTTGTGCAAATAATACAGCGATTCAATTAATGCTCACACAATTATAATAATCTTCTGAGACTCAATTTCAATGAAATATTATTTTTTTGTAAGCAATTAATAAAGTAATTTGTATCTTACCAACATTAAAATAAAATAAAAAATTTGGCTAGTTTTTGAAATATTTCCAATAGTAAAGTAGTAAAAATGAGTCTCCCAAATGAAAAAAAATATTGTATTGTTCGAAGTTTTTTAAAGATTAGTTCTAAACTTGTATTTTATTTTTATTTTAATGTTGGTATCTCCGAATTGTTTTAAAATCTTACCGCAAACCAGTCAATATTATCATAACCTAAAATATTTTATGTTATTACACGATTCTCGCCAATTGGCTATCGTTCGGCCAGACGAAGACCAGTCTCGATCGAACCATATTAATAGCTCCATTATTTCAGTTTATAGCCTGACTAACTTATTCGTTAATTATTTATCTAGAGTTGGGTTCTGTTGGGCTTTCTGTTTTGAATAATTACAGATCCCGCTAACTTATATATCATAGAGACTGTAACACAATTATTGGCACTTTTTTAAATACATTTTTGACTGTCCTTACAGCACAGTTGGTAACCCTGCCTTGTGTGCTGTAGATCATGGTTTCCCCAAAGTAAGCTAAGTAAATAGTTTGTATCATGGGAACCAGACAACTGATATAATACTTAAATACTTTTTTCATACAGACAACAACACAGAACAACATATATATTCGTCACACAAATATTTGTCCTGGGTGGGAATCGAACCCACGACCTACAGCGTAGAAGGCAGGGTCCCTAGAGCTGTGAGGCCAGGCTATAACGAACCAAGCTTTTGACACTCATTCTTAATACATAGCAACAAAGAACCAGTATCCGCGGTTGCTTATCTATTTAGGGGTTCAGTGTCGCGTAAAGGGAACCCATTTACATGCAGAGAGGGTTCAGTATTAAACCAATATCCGCAAAGGGCGTGGACGCAGTGATAGCTGTTACAGTCGCACCTGCCAACACGCACACAGGTGCCGGAAATCTATTAACACTTCATATGAGGGTAGGGTGAATGTTCTTTGTTCCAAGTGACAACCATTGGCGACGGATCAAAGCTGAGGAATGAGATATGTCAAAGAAAATGAGAAAAGGAACGTATATTTTTAGACTTGAGTGACTTTAATTAAATGCTGTTCTCTGTAGTTTAAAGTGGCTTTTTAAAGAAATATTTATAATTAGCATTATTTTATTTATTTATTTATTGGGGATAAAAAACAGCTACAGTACATATTATTAACTGATAAAATACATAAATAAGTGTTATTAGTACAGAAGCCTACCACATTATCCACAGATTAATTTACAATATTGACTCAAATGTGTCACTAGAGTTGCTATTATAATATTTATTTAATTAACTCTTACATATCTCTTTAATTAATATTACCTATAAATTTTACACATAACTTTTACTATTATTGGCTATCATTTGACATACCACTTCATTTAACTAATCTGCCTATTATATATCATTTTATCTTCTTACAAACAACACTTAAAAAAGACGTTCTTTTCTATTATATATCATTTTATCTACGGACGCGAGTAACAAGCCCCCCCCCTCATTAGTTTCTCCCCTGTATTCCCGCCATTCTTAAACGTAACTCTTTGGACAGTTTGCAAATCTGCAAATCGCCCTCAGTCTGCCCTCAGTCCGGGCCTTGACAGTTTCATAAAAACTCGTTTAGCATACGCGCGTCAAACGCCCGCATGACAGCTGTCACTTTTGTACCAAAGACGTTCATTAAGCGGCGAATGCACCTAAATGGAAATGACCTGACGTTAGCCGCATGGCAAATGATACAAAATTTATTGTCCGCAAGTGTTTCGGACGTCGGCTAGGGGGCTCAATAATACAGGGGTCTGTTAATAAATAGATAAATATTCGTGGAAATTTCACGCAGTGTCATGTAGCCCCAAAGTAAGCTAAGCATAGCTTGTACCCTGGGAACCAGACAACTGGTAAAATACTTAAATGCTTTTTTGTAAATACATAATACATATCAACACCCAGACACAGAAAAAACCTATGTTCGTCACAAAAATGTTTGTCCTGGGTTGGAATCGAACCCACCTACAGCGCAGAAGGCAGGGTTACTACCAACTGAGCTGAGGCCAGTCTCTAACGTCTGTTGCTAATTCTTTGAACGTGCGCAAGTGTTTTTCTGTTTTTGTTCTTCGCCCTCCTAACGCTAATGATGTGGCCGCGTTGGCTAGAGGTCAATAATTAACATATAACCTAAGTTTGACGCCTGTTCAAACCGTATTCGACCCTCCATGGGAAAAACAGCCAAGAAACACCTAAAGGGCTTTCTTTTTCGCTTTCTTTAAATGTGCAGGGTGAGAAAGCTAGTCCTCAAGTTCGTTGACGTTACTCCCTTAATATAAGATGCAATTGGCTCCTTGACGCGGCCCCATAGGAAATTAAGTCCGTCCCTGTGTTAAGGTAAAAAATGTATATTACTTGAATGCGGGCCAGATGCACGATATGGGCTGTCGCGGACCGGACGTCGCACCATCGATCGGAAGATGCTTATCTTTGCGGCACCGCACTTACTACGTTCTTCCTGTACTACCTTCCACATAATTTAAAACTGCATTTCGAATGCAACGACACAATGCACTTATCTTCCTATACAAAAATTTTTTTCGTGGTCATTTCACACTGCGCCATCTAGCCCCAAAGTAAGCTAAGTATAGCTTGTATCATGGGAACTGATATAATACTTATTTACATTTTTTAAATACGTATAATACATAATAATAACCAAACATAGATTAAACACTTATGTCCGTCACACAAATGTTTGACCTGGGTTGGCTTCGAACCCACGACCTACAAGCCTACTAGATAACCTGTGCGTCTAGCTTGTACTCTAGGATGGGAACTAAACTCATCATCCATCCACACATACATCCTAGTAATATTATAAACGTGAAAGTTTGTATGGATGTTTGTTAGTCTTTCACGCTCAAACGGCTGAATGGATTTGGATGAAATTTGGTTACAAGATAGCTTAATCCTGGATTAACACATAGGCTACTTTGATCCCGGTAAAAGTTTTTTTTAATGTTATGTAGTTATTGAACGAGCCGACGGCCCACCTGGTGGTAAGTGGTAACCTCGGCCCATAACAACCGATGCGACTTGGGTCCTCCCCTACTAGGTACGACAATACCCAAGACGCATCGTATGCGCCCGTAACTATGAGACGTGTAGGTGGAATGTCTCATGTGCCTGTAATTTCACCGGCAACCACACCTTTCAAACCGGAACACAGTAACGCGAATGCGTTATTGCTTGGCGGCAGAAATGGGCATGGTGGCAGTACTTCCCCGGACGAACTTGGCGAGTTCTACTGCTCTTAAAAAGTGCAGTGTTCCCGTGGGATTACTTATTCACCGCGGGTAACACCGCGGGGCGCAGCTAGTATTTATATATTTATTCGCTCTGGCAACATTCACGTGAAGTTGTATGAGTGTTGATCGTGATGAATGCCTCGGCAAGTGGACGCGACGCTTTACAACGGAGACACATCACTGGTTTGTCAACGTTGACACAATGGACTGTTTGATGTACATACCTGTAACAAACAAATTTCAATATTGATTATTGTTGAAGTAGAGAATGTCAATGACTACGTAGAATGTCAAAGTGACTTTGACAGGGCAGCTCAGTTGGTAGTAACGCTGCCTTCATATAGGTCGTGGGTTCGATTCCCACCCGGGACAATAACTTGTGTGACGAAATTAGATGTTTGTTCTGTGTCTGGGCGTTATTATAGTATTATATCAGTTGTCTGGTTCCGGTGATACAAGTTATGCTTAATTTACTTTGGGGTTAGATGGAGCTGTGTGAAATTTCCATAATTATTTATTTGTTTAAAGTATAACTTGTGGGAAGTACGTCCGGGGCAGTCTACTGCCACTATACCTATTTCTGCCGCCAAGCAGTAACGCATACCACGTAACGCAATACATTGTTCTGGTTTGAAAAGTGTCGTCACGGTGAAATTGGTACGTGAGACATTCCACACTCATCTCAGAGTTACGGGCGCATACGATGCGGCTTGTGCCTTCCCATACCTAAATAGGGGAAGGCCCAAGTCATATTGCTTTATTATAGGCAGAGGTTACCACTTAATCCCACGCTATCTGCTCGTCCTGTAACTTATTCACTTAAGTCAAAATGCCTTCGATTTTGTAACATGTTTTGTGTTTTATGTTATGTTTTTATAGAAATATTATTTATCCCGCAAGGATTGTCAGAATGTCAGCGTATAGTTTGTTGCGGTCAAACTTTTGGTTCAATTTCAATTATCTTCCGTTGTTTTCAACGGTATCGAATATCGTTAATATCCAATACGATGTAAAACCACTCACTCCCTCTAAAAAACAAATGCTTACATATTCACACACACATTTAGGGGTTTTTATAATAACGACACGACACCGATATTTAGGTCGCAATAAACGTTGCATCAATTCGCTGTAATGATATTATCAGCGATCACCGCTGAACAGATTAAATTAAATAACATGTAGGTAATTTATACAGTTTCTTTTTTGGGAACGTAAACCTTACATTCCCATACTCGTACACTACGATTATCCGAGTCGCAGGTGGCATAGATACAACAACGTTCAAGACCCGGGATCAAACCGACTTGTTCAACCCATATTTATTTGTCCATGATGGGGATCAAAAATAAGACTCCAACATAGCAGATAAGGTTACTAATTTTTATATTTTTTTAAATATATAATATTTATTTTACAAGAAAAGAATTTCATTAGATTTTCCGTTTCAACCAGTCTTTTTTTTAATCATTTAGAGACTATTCTGGGTATCATCAGTAGTTTCTACATAGTACAGTTACTAATGCATTCGATCGGTTTTTCTAATGACAGTTGGGGGCGGTAATTACAGATTAATTCATTCAAGCCATTTTTTTATGTATTCCATCCAATCCGAAGCTTCGTTGCAAACGTTGCCTCACCTGAAGAATAATTGAAGGTGGTGCCAAATAGGATTAACTCATAACGAGTCGTGCCTTGGGTAACGGATATCGTGTCGTGTCGTGTAAAAAGTGCTAGTTATTTCATCTGCGGCCGCACATCGTGAGAATGTGTCCCGCGGTTACGTAAGATGCCGTTACGGGTCCTGTTTCGTCTACCCGGGAAAAATACCGGGATCTCTTTATGGACAGTAATAAGTAATTACAATACTTTTAGTAGCGTCGCTTGGCCGTTTCCTTTTAGGGTTCCTCCGGCTTGGAGGAAAAAGCTGCGCGCACGGTACTGGCCCCGCCATATTGTACCGATTAATAGTTTCAATCACGACGTTGCTGGTGCAAATCCAGACATAACCCAATGAATTTTTCGTTTGGGCGCAATTCAACGTTTCTCAAAACATAGTGAGGTAACCGGAATTTTCCACAACCAAAAAATATTAACAATTTTTATTTGGTTCATTGTAATATGCATTAAACTATACACTACTATATACATTCTAGACATAAATTAGGACAAAAAAAACTCGCTGTGATTTCGAGTCCTAAGAATATGATAATATAATATGTAACTTGAAATGTGTTAAGTGAACGAAAGTGCGCTTTGAGGAGCACTTCAGGCCTTAAGCCACTGTGGTCCGAGAGGGCCAGCTGCTACGGTTCCTACTTCTAACTAGTCAAATCAGCAACTAGAAGTCAATTTCGTCCGGGAAGTACTGCCACCATGCACATTTCTGACGTCAAACAGTGACGTATTCGCGTTACTGCGTTCCGGTTTGAAAGGTGTGGTTGCCGGTGAAATTACAGGCACATGAGACATTCCACCTACACGTCTCAGAGTTACGGGCGCATACGATGCGACTTGAGTCTTGTCGGACGTAGTAGACCCAAGTCGCATCGTGTGTTATGGGCGGAGGTTACCACTTAACACCAGGTGGGCCGTCGGCTCGTTCCGTAACTGAATAACATTTTAATGTAAATTATGGTATAGAACGAGCTGACGGCCTACGTGATGTTAAGTGGTAACCGCCGCCCATAGTAGCAATACGACTCGACTCTTCTCCACCAAAGTACGAGATGACTCAAGTCGCACTGCGTTGAGTCCATCACTCCGAGACGGGGATGTTACGTCTCAAGCGCCTGCACGAATCAACATTTGACTGTGACGGGGAGCTGGTTTGAGGCGACCCACTAATTCATGGAACGATTCATGGAAACAACACCGGGCACACGATCACAACTGGATATTTGAGTGTGGTGTGTTCGCTCGAACGATATCATTTCCCAAACATGTTTTGGGCCCACGCCACGCCACGCCACGCCACGCCACGCCACGTATTGCATTTATTCATCGTCATGATTGTTGAGTGTTCCAAATTTAAAATTTATTTATGGTATTTCACGACTAGATATTATTATATATACTGCTAGTGCTGGTCGAATCACTGGTTCTATCGAACCACTGTGCTGCCGTCCTTTAACTAAAAAGCCGTTAAGCCCAAATTGTTTTTTTTTTTTATATATGTTCAGAAAACTCTTTTTAATTCCTTTCAAATCAGTCACTTAACGGCCTACAATTTTTGATGTGAAACATCTATAGCCGCACGTAAAACCGATTTCTGGCGTGGCGACGCATCGCCACGGCATGCGTTGCATATTACTTTTACAAAATAATGTCGATGTTTCACATCTGCCAGGCGTCTCGTGACGGCTCACATTTTTTGATGTGAAACATCTATAGCCGCACGTAAAACCGATTTCTGGCTTGGCGACGCGTCGCCACGGCATGAGCGCTGATTGGTCCGTTCAAGGTTACGACAAATCATATACATTATTAGTGATGGGGTACTTAGTAGGGGTACTTTTTCTTACAAAATAATGTCGATGTTTCACATCTGCCAGGCGTCCCGTGACGGCTCACATTTTTTTTTTATAATAATCTCTGTTTCACGATGTTTTCCTTCACCGTTTGTTTTTGAGGTGGTATTAAGCACATAATTCTTTAGCAGAAAAAGAAAGAAAGAAAATATATTATTTTCTCAAACTGTACACAACATCGATTAAATATTTAAATAACTAGGAGAAATTAACTAAACAAGTAATGCGGATCATTTTAGTAAAAACTCATTGGTACATGTCGGAGTTTGAAGCAGCGACCTCCGGATTGAAACTCGGGGTCAGTGCCGCTGGCCACCATAACGTGAATGAATTTGTTCAGAAACTATGATTCATAATGTATAAAATAGTGATGAGCTATCCTTTGAAATAGTAGTGATATAGTAATCATTTATTTCGGAATTTCTTGTTTTCCATCACATCACACAATTAAATAACAATCATTATCAATAACGTACAAAATAATAATAAATAATCCTTATAATAACTCGATACTCAATTCTAACACTACTATATGATTCGGTATTTCTACCACAGAGAATAAAAACGACATTTAAAATGGATTTACTTTTTTTTTATTCTGCAGCAAATGGCGTTTGTACCGCACGCACAACAAAACAAAGAAGGCCCTAATGCAATTCCACTGGTCCAATCTGACGCACGCAACATCGATTTTCAAATGCATTTTGTAATTAAACGTTTCTCACACGCACCACGCAACGCAACATACGACTGCAACACTGTAACATGGAAATATATGCATATCATCAATTAAGACTGCTTATGGAATTAAGTCACTTCATGTCTCAGTTTGTTCCACTTATTGTTAATTAGTTAAATAAATTAACTATTATTGAAATAATTAAAACTTAAGACTACAATTTATATGTAAAATAAGTTTATAATAAATTATGGATTTTTATCTTTAATAATTTAGTCATTAATAACTTATTATTTAAACTTATTAGATTATTAGTATTATTTTCTTTTAGTTTATGCAATACATGAACTGTGTCAAATAAAATATAATTATATTCTAGTTAGCTGCTAAGAGTAATGCGTGATAAAAAATTGGACTCGCGATTGCTACTCGGCGTTCTCTACAAAATTGTCCCAGTTTCATTATGGAGCGTAATTTAAGCATATTTGCGGCTTACTCGAGTGTTATTTCTACCTAATGGCTGCCCGCTATCTCACACCCTTTGGCAAATCTCGTGTGTGGTGATCACACTCGCGAGCGAGCGAGCGGTGGCGGTGGCGGACGCGGTAGCAATGGCGGTGGCGGTGGCGGTAGCAATGGCGGTGGCGGTGGCGATGGCGGTAGCGGTTGCGGTGGCGGGCGCGGTCCAGCCAGCGATTGATCAGCGCGGGGTCGGCGACCGCTCTCTCCCTGTTCCTAATTTGAATTCGCCGCGTATTATCGCGCGGGAGGCCGTAATTGGATAACAATGAGGGCGCCAGCGCCTCCCCCACGCCATTGGCTGTTTGGACATGACGCCTCTTTGGAAAAAAGTTCAGAAACTTTTTGTCGGACGGTTTTAAATAAATAATTATTTGCTTTGAAATAAATCAAATTAAATGTTACCCCTAATTTAACTTGGAACATGTTTCAGACTTTGAAGGGTCTGAACAGGAATTTGTCAATTCCCATTCTCCTTGACACCCTCATATTTTATTTTCAATGCCCATTTCAGAAATAACGCGTTCATATTCGCGTGGTAGTTATATTCGTATAGCGGTGTTGCCATTGTCACGTCTGGTTGGCGAGCATGACATAACTGTAGATGGCAACGCGCATGCGTGGCGGGTAACATCGTTAGACGGGCAGTAAAGAGAAGCGCCATCAGGGGTGGTGCGGTGGTAGTCATCACTGAAATTCTATTACGCGTTTTATACGCGGCCCGTGCCTTAATGCCGGGGGGGTCGTGTTATAAAACATGTCCATTACACTCGGCACTGATATTCCCCCCTCCCCCTGCGTGAATATCAGATTTAAAGGGGGGGAGGTCTTAAAAAATTGGCGTTATCGTAAAACATCGAGATGTGCGTTCGCCGCGGACCGCCCCGGCAAGGGTTCGGGCGCGGGTTAATTCGATTCGCACGGTTTAGTTTGAATTATATCTGGGGGTGGTTTTTAATCCGGCGGGGGTGCCGGCTGAGGATGACTGTTATAGTTTTGTTTCTTGATCTTGGTAAAGCAATTAGCCATATTTGTTGAGCAAACAGCTGTACGTGCCTTCGGACGTTCGGTGATACGTGCCCGGTGGACGGAGCCGTGGAGGATTACTCGCTTTATGCTCGACCACGGACTGAGATATTATGCTTCGACACGACTTGAGAATTGAATGTTTATTAGAAGTGTACCAGTTGCTTTGATTAGTTCTGCCGGATGAGTTCACCGCGGGAATGTCGTTTGTTCGAAGCGGCCCCGTTCAAATCACTGTTTTACGTCTCGAGATAAAATAAACTGTCGGTTTAAAATGGCAACACTTGAGAATTTTATTTAAAAACTAGCTGTTGCCCGCGTCTTCGTCCGCGTGCAATTCGGTTTTATCACACACCCCTATTATACCCCTCGGCTAAGTTACTCGTTAACATCAGCTATCACTATCAGCCAGTGGAAGTTCCGAAAATCAGTTCAGCCGATTCGGAGATTGGCCATTACAGACAGTAATTTTTACAATTGGTTTTGGTTATAATCAATACTTTATATAATAATAATGAAATTTTATATCTTATATAATTATGCATTCAGTAAAAAGCTTATGTTGACATTACAAAAAGACACTTTAGATAGATAGATAACACTTTATGGACCACCATACATGGAAAATTCGTAGATTTAAGCATTATCTGTATAGATAACGTTTAGGGATGTTATACTTGAAATTAAAATAGATATAGTGATGTACCAAACGCTTTGTCCTGTTGACATTTCCGTACATAAACCAGCAGCCGATTTAAATCTCAAAAATTGGCCGAACTCCAGTCCGTTTATAACGACTAAACTCAATAAATAGAAGCGTAAGAATACCGTAAAACTCAACAATACGTATATATCGACGACAAACGGACATAAATCGTCCGAACGAACGCCATCGCGACTACAAATAATTCGTCGACACATAAATCTGTACTACAGGTCCACACGGTCATACGGCGAGAATTCCGAGTGCACAAAAAACATATCCCCGGGACGGTACCTGCGAATGTGAACTGACTCTAATCGTGGAGAAAAATGAAGTGTGTAGAGGAACTTACGCAAAGTACCATCGGGGAAGTACTGCCAACAAAACATCTTGTAACATCTTATTTCAGTATTTTATGTAGTCATAAATGTAACATAGATCTAAGTACTCAGATTGTTACAAGGATCGTGCCCGCGAAAAAAAGGAAGCCCTCCATTAAGGTTTTCTTGCTGTTCTTCCCTATGGAAGGTCGGTTAGGGTTTGAACATGCGTCAAACTTAGCGATAAGTACGCGTGACCTTATGTTTTGAATATTGTTGATATTTACAAGCAATTTCTTTATGAATTCTATGGAAATAAAGTTTTTTACTTTGACTTTACCCATTTCTACCGCCAAACAGTGGTCCCATACAGTGTTCCGGTTTGAAAGGTGTGGTGGCCGATGAAATTACAGGCATACAAGACATTCTACGTGTCAGTGTTACGGGCGAAAACGATGCGACTTGGGTCTTGTCGTAGGGGAGGCCAATACGTATTGCTTGTGGGTAGAGGTTACACTAGGTGGGCCATCTGCTTCCATAAATTAATCCCATAGTAAAAATTGATCTTTGTCAGCGAGATGGAGCTGTAGCAGCTGGCTACTCAAGGTTCCACATCAGAGAGTATATCTAATTTACAAATAAATTATTTTGTATGCAAACAAGACTCGACATAGACACAAACTTTGAGACGAAACATTATCTCTAGATACAACAAAGTCGCTATCTGTCTTTGTCTGTTTCTCCGGTTACTTCTAAACCACGCGGCGGATTTTGATATGGTTTTCACTACTAGAAAGAACGATAAACGAAGAAGGTTTATGTATATAAAATACTAAATTAATTGCAGCCGTGCGAAGCCGGGTCGGTACGCTAGTTATATCTAAATGATTGTCTGTCAGTCACTGTAGGGTGGAGATCCTTGTACCTCAAATGTTAGATATACAGAAAATGCCTCATTGTTTATTAAATAAAATTTTACACTAAGAATCATTCAAATAAGACAGTAAAATGGGCGGTCTTATTGCAACTAAGGGGCTTCGACCAAAAAAAAACAAATAGTAAAAAAAAAAAAATTTGAGTCTTCACGCCTGGCAGATGTGAAACATCGACATTATTTTGTAAAAGTATTATGCAACGCATGCAGTGGCGACGCGTCGCCACGCCAGAAATCGGTTTTACGTGCGGCTATAGATGTTTCACATCAAAATACAGAGTTAAGTAAGTATATTTTACACTAATTTTAAAGTCTCATAATATATTAATTACGACCGTGAACAAAGACGCCTGTACCTTGAATGCACTAAGCTACGAGTAGTCCGAGTATAGCACAGATTATATTATGAAACCGGTCAGTTCACTGTTGTTCGTTCGGAAATAGCCAATTAGATTTTCGAGTTTTTTTTCATCGAGTTCCAGCGGTTACTACCTGCCCGTTGACCACCTAATGGTACTCTGACGGCCCTCGACTCCCCGGTTATTACGCCCCGGGGCAACTTACCTATCTCCACCATTAGACTTAATCAGAACGTACGGTCTCCCAGTTTTAGAGAGCCTAGTGGGTTTTTTAACGAAGCGTTATGTTTCTGCGGTCGTGTGGCCGGAAAATGGACTGTTTTTTCGTTCACATAATGGCTTTTTATGTGTTTTGTATATTTAAGTAGAAACTTTTTAATTGTTGGTTGGATAGGGGTAGTTTTAATTTTGTTTGCACTTTTGTGAATGGTAACTTAATAACTACGGAAATACATGTTTTGCTGACATACTTTTAGAATTCTCTCTTCCAAATACTAGACTAAATATCTGGGAAAACTAATAAAAAACAAGTTTTAATGCAGTATGCATATGCATGCAGAAACCACACTACGTGACTTTACACAGAATTTTACTGAAAAAAAGCAAAACAAGAGCAGCAAAGTCCAGTTCCCAGCACGAGCAACTAATAGCAACGACTCGGCCAACCCATCCTTAAGCCGCGTAATCTACGGAACAAACAAGGGTGCCGCCGAGGTTTGCTTACATTAGTTTTTGTGGCATATTACGTCCACCGACCCACGGGCTGTGCCTTGCAGCTTTCAACGAAATATTGGAGCAAAAAGGTCAACCTGTATAAAAAGTATGACATTTTGCGAATTCGCCGAACCGCGCCAATTATTAATAGCCGACGCAAATAAAAAAAAACGCAATTTGTGTCAGGGTTATTAAATGCGACGGGTAAAGGTAGAATAGGTGTAACTTTTCCTTTTAAAGAAAACGAAAATGATCGTCGACTTGGAGTCGGCGCGGCGTTCTGAAACTCGCAGCGCTCCTATCCGGTTATCATTATCACGTTTGAAAATGGAACGCACGCGAGCAGGCAACCGAGTAATCGGGCAAAAGCTTTTATACGGCCGCCCAGCGTAACCTGACCCGCCAGTTTATACGCCCATTTCCTTCTACGGCCTATTTTATTGCGCGCCGCGGGAGGCGAGGGGGGTCTTTTTATGGTGGTATTAGTTTTAAAGGCCCCGAGGCACGGCTCACATGTGCCTGAACAGATAAGCGGCATCCCCACTCGAAAACTTGTTTAGTCGGGCCGATAACTTCGTATTGTCTGCGGGGGATGAGTCCGACGGAGTACGTTTGACGTAAACTGGTCGCATTGTGTTCCGTCGCAAGTTTACAAAAATAATAGAATGCTGCGATACGATGTTTGAAATGGCTGAATAAAAACTCATCCGATAGCCGTAGCTTTTTACAAATATTTTTCGTACGCTTTATTTTTTGATAAAAGTTGGATTTTAAGAGTACGTCAAAAGATCAATTTGCAACAGATTTTAATGCAGAATTTTGTCCAATATCCTATTGAACGTCTATTGAATCCCATTTGAGAACTCACCGAACCAACCACGTACGTTCGGCGCAAATTCAATTCAATTCTATTACTTCTGAAATTAGTCTCCAGTCAAAGTTTAATCCTGCAGCTGAAATCGCACCGCTCCCTTGGCTATAAGCCCGTTACATAAATTCCTAGGCCTAATTCAGCTTAAGACGCGGGGGAGCAAAGATCGATATCAAGTGACTTGGCGCCGATGTGTGGGCCCCTCGGCCAAGCACCATTTAACGCAGACCCGTCGTCTTTCAAACAAAATCCCCTGACACGTACATATTATAATAGGCCGGGGAGGTTGCGGAGTTCCACATAAATTGGTAATCAGCGGGGTGCGTTCCGTTTATAGCATAAGGATCGTGACGCATCTGTTCCGTTGCATAAAATATGAAATTTAAAAACAATGGGCTGGAACGGAACGGGGCGTTTTATAACTTTTGGTTTTTGTGTTTCTTTTTGCCGCTCGTTTGTTTGGGCCGCGTCGCCATCGGCCACGTATATATTCCATATTGTTTTATGCGTTCTTGCATTGAGAACGCAAGAACGTTGTGTGCACGAAAGAAGCCTCATTGAGGCGCACTTTATTCCTTCCATCACCGGATTTGAGAGTGATACGATTAGTGGTAGTAGAAAATATGTTATTACAATGGCTTCAGATATCAAATTGTGATTTCTTATTATAAGATATATTTGTACCTTTATATAAAGGAAACAAATCAAATAATGGGTTATTGTAAAAGTAAAACACATTAATTAAAACATATATTCAGCAGGTTTTTCTGGCTATTAACAATCTATCAGTCTTTATCAGTGTACAGACATTAGGAGACGCCATATTTGAGCGCATGCCCCCAATACCAAGTGGCAGCAAGGAGGTCATAGGAAGTCGACCACTCACCCGACTCTCCTATGAGATATTAATTGTAAAGGATGCCATGCATTTAAGATAAGGGAAGGATATGGTCGGCTGCTGCTTAATTTAGAAAGATGGATCTCGGTATCTTCATTTATAATTGAAGTGTGGGTTTGTGTTCTGTGTGTGGTATTTAGGAGTAGTAGTAGGAATTATTTAAAATTAAGAAAACCACTTATTATTTTGTGTTTTACCAATATTTTTGTAATTGTGGACCAGGTGATAAAACGGTGAAGGAAAACATCGTGAGGAAACCGAGATCCTCGAACCAATAATTCGAAATGTGTCAAGAGTTTAAAAAGAGCCTCTTAGAGACGCACTTTAGTACTTTCACAGGTTCCAGAGAGCTATGACACGATTAGAAGAACATAGTTGTATAATGCAAAGTAGGCAGAAGTAGAGGCAATCCTATAAAACACATTTTAGTAAATAAGTGAGAAGTATTAGTACTCTCGTTCAAGTCATACCTATTCAAATGTCAGAAAGTCGAAGTCAGTGAGCCTCTGAAAATTAAATCACGTCTAGTTCGAACGTCAGGAGGGGAGGGAATACGGAGGGGAGGGAGTGTACCTAATCCAAATTATTTCAGTTCACGTTATACCAGACTAGCTACGCCCACGGGAACACTGCACTTTTCCGGGATCAAAGTAGCCTATGTGTTAATCCAGGATATCCAGGTACCAAATTTCATCCAAATCCATTCAACCGTTTGAGCGTGAAAGAGTAACAAACATCCATACAAACTTTCACGTTTATAATATTAATTGGGCGGAATTGATCTGGCTGCTAGCCTCCAGATCTAGGGAGGAATATGACTGGCCTCACAGCTCAGTTCGTGGTAAATGGTAACCTGCCTTCTGCGCTGTAGGTCGTGGGTTCGATTTCCACCAAGAACAAACATTTGTGTGACGAGCATAGATGTTTGTTCTGGGTCTGGGTGCTGATAATTATTATGTGTATGTATTTACAAAAAAAGTATATGTCTGGTTCCCATGATACAAGCTATGCTTACTTTGGGACTAGATGGCGCTGTGTGAAATGTCTACCAATATTTATTTATACGTTTGTATGGATAAAATGCTGCTTGCCTCAGGCAAATGTTTACTGCACTCGGTACCTACTCCATATCTCTCTCCCCCCCCCCCCCCCACTCGTCACTGCCTCGCCCCCCCACTCCTGCTTTTGACATCCAATAACCTGGACTCTTACTTGAACTGCGTGGAGTTCAATTGAAAATATGCATATGTTTGAGTATTTTAATGCATATGGAGTAGGTAAATTTTCAAATGAGGATTGTCATGTAAAATTATAATGATTGCCTCAGTTTTTTCTCGTTTTTACAAATGGATCTGAAATAATTTTGTTTTGAAAACGTTTAATCAACGGAGAGGTTTGGTGACAAATGACAATAATATATAAGAAAAAAATTGTTGGGCAAATTTGAAAGAGCGCCATCTAGCTCCAAACTATGCAAAGCTTACAGGAAAATTCGATTGCTAAAAGAATGCTTCAGTATTTTTCTTTTACTTGAAAATCAAGACAGAGCAAACATCTGTTTGTCACACAAATGTTTGTCCCGAGTAGGAATCGAACAGACGTCCTACAGCGCAGAAGGCAGACATTACCGCCTGATCTGTAAGGTCAGTCAGATGGTTCAAACGGCATGATCAGTCAGTCTGTCGATACGGCCCGCGTACCACTACTATTCGAGTCACTAGTTTTCTCGAACCAGTGTGAGAAATTTTAAATACGCCTCAAAGAGGCTCCTTTCGTGCACTTGACACATGTCTTCGAATTATTAGTTCTAGGACATGTCGGTTTCCCATCTTTTTCTTCACCGTTTTGAGAACGTGGTATTGGACATAAATCTTTCAAGCGAAAAACTCAGATGCACGTCGGGATTTGAACCAGTGACCTCCAGATTGAAACGCTGTCAATGGCCGACGTGAGGTAACGCACGGGCTGTCATCGACCGATCAACGCGGCGCAGTTTCCCGTCTCCCTTCGCATACATTACTTGACCGTTCGATTGCTCCGGACCGGTACTGATGATGCTACTGCAGTCTCGAGTGTACACAGGGCTGATGGCTGCCTGAGCACGCCACAGCGCTCACTCAGCCATCCCTGGACTCAATGAAAAAACAACGTGCCCGTGAGCTGAGTTATTTTTATGACGGAACCGCGTTTATGGTTTAAAACTACTCCGCTGTGCACTCCAGTACTAAATCGTAATGTTTGTCGAAAGGTACTCTACCACTAACACATGGAAGGTACGGTAAGCGAAAATGTGTTTTTTTTTTATATTGGTTGTCATTGTCACACAGCGCCATCTAGCCCCAAAGTAAGGTATAGCTTGTATCATGGGAACCAGACAACTTATATTTCCATACTATTATTGTTAATAAATACATATTGATACATATTAACACTTAGACACAAGATATTAATTCTCGTCACACAAATGTTTGTTCTGGGTGGGAATCCTTTTACTTAGAAAAGGAAACTTAGCTTACTTTAGGGCTAGATGGCGCTGTGTGAAATGTCCCCGAATATTTATTTGTTTATTTTCATTTAACTACCAACTGAGCTGTGAGGCCAACAACCGCAACATCAGCAAAGAGTTAAATCTAAAAACGTTTCTCTTGCGAGTCCAACCTTACTGCGACACACTGCCTGAACCATCCTCCAAGTCACAAGCACCCTTTAAAACCAATACATTGGTCAAGTATTATTTGCGAGGGTCTTGGTAGAAACCAGTGGGTGTTGGAATATACTATGATTTATATAGTATGCTTGTAACTTGCTTAGCTCAGTGGTTGCTCCATACATATAGAACTTACACCAAGCTCGTCCGGGGAAGTGCTGCCACTATACCGATTTCTGCCGCCGAGCGGTAATAAAATACTCAATCCTAGTCTTAGTATTAGACTTAGTAGAGGTCGTAAAACATATTTCAATCAAGCAGTAACTCCGATTTTGTAGGAAAGATAAGCAACAGATTAAAAAGATCTCCCTCATCACAGCGGTATCACGTCTCGGGCAGGATTAAAACTAATTCGTATTCAAGTCCACAAGCGAAGATTAAAAAAATCCATCTCCCAATAGATTACGCAACGCTACAAGAATAAAAACACTTCGTAGAAGCGCATACACGTGTTGTACTGCAAGTGGAAGCATCTGGTACATTCTGCTGCAGTCTCCGCTTTTTGTCATCGGCGCAGGTAAACAAAAAAGAAAGAAAAAAACCCTTTCTCTCCAAGGGGGTAAGCTCATAAATTGTTCTCCCGCGCACTTGAATGTCGACCCTAATCTCTTAGACACATGGTCCAATTTAGTTTGGAAATATCTTGGTGCAACGTAGCTGTCCTACGCAGGGGTCTAATGACACGTGATACTTTTTATTGAAGTTCTAGTTAATTAGAGTTTATTTTTTGTTTAGTTTAATTTATGTCAAATTAGTAGGTAGCGATGTAGCGACATGTGGCGCCTGCGTACAAATGAGACAAATACAGCAACCGAATTTTAAACCATTTAAAATCTCAAAAGTCAAAAACTTTATTTCCATATAATTCATAAACAAATGGCTTGGAAACGTCAATAACATTCATAACATAAAGTCACGCATACTTATTGACAAGTTTGGCGCCTGTTCAAACCCTATCCGACCCTCCATGGGCAGAATAGTCAAGAAACCCCAATTGGACGGACTCCTTTTTTTTCGCGAGCATGATCCTTGTAATACTTAGATCTATGTTACATTTATGACTACATAAAATACTGAAATAAGATATTACAAGAAGTTTTGCGTGTCGTACTGCCACCATACCCGTTTCGCCGCCAGCAGTAATTCATTCAACTTTTGAATTAATATGCTGCTGAACGTTGCCGGTGGAATTACTGGCACAAGAGACATTCCACCTTCACGTCTGAGTTACGGGCGCATACGATGCGACGTGGGTCTTGTCGTACCTAAGTAGGGGAAGTCCAAGTTTTATTGTTTGTTATGCCTAGGTTACAACTTCAAACCAGGGGAGCCATCTGCTCGTTCCGTAACTCCATCACATAAAACACGTAACAATAATTATATGCCAATTGAGTAGAACTCGCGCTAGGAATCCAGAAATAACGAAAGGAAACATATTTTTTCATACCTAATACTTTATTTATTGTGGGTACGGAACACTCAGTACGCGATTCCGACTCTCATTTGTCCGGTGATGTTTATTATTCGTTTTCCTTAAATCACCTAAATACATTTAGTATTAGCTCTGAATGATAACGTGCAAAACAATGGCAATTTTTAATGGGGGGAAACACTGAACAACAGACAGGAAAATATTTCAAAACTAGCTGTTGTTGCCCGCGACTTCGTCCGCGAGGAATTCGGTTTTATCACGCACCCCTATTTTACCCCTCGGAAAAGTAGCCTAAGTTACTCCTTGTTACATCAGCTATCCGCCAGTGATAGTCCCGTCAAAATCGGTCCAGCCATTTCAGAGATTAGCCGGAACAAACAGACAGACAAAAATTGTTAAAAAAAAATGTTTTGGTATATGTACCGAGTATACATCCATATGCACTTAGTAAAAAGCGGTTATTTTAATATTACAAACAGACACTCCCAATTTTATTTATTTGTATAGATATTTCACACAACGCCATTTAGCTCCAAAGTGTGATAAGCGCACTTGTACCATGGCAATCAGACACAGAACAAACATCTGTGGTGACTCTAATGTTTGTCCGGGATGGGATCGACCTCCGACCTACAGCGCAGTAGGCAGAGTTACTACCAACTGAGCTGTGAGGTCTGTCAAAGCTTGTCAATATATGCCTGAAAAGCCTCGAAAGTGTATTTCCATTATAAATCACACCAAAGGCGTAAATCAGTTCACAATTTGAAACAATGTTGCCAACTCCGTTCGGCACGTTACGTCGCTATAGGGTGCCAAGAACTGAACTACAGTAATTGGCTTACTTTGCCAAAAAATTTTTTTTCTACCGGGTCTTCGTAGACCTAACAATTTTTTTTTTCTGAAGAGTAATTAATTTATGTTTTTATATATAAAAAAAGCTTATAAAAGTAGTCTGTCAGTTGCCTGATTCTCACAGTACAAGCTATGCCATTTCGCCCCAAACAGGGCGAAATGGCGCAGTGTGAAGTAAAAATAATTACAGGAAATATCCCGTAGTTGTATTTTTTAAAAGAAAAATAGTTATTTCAAATAATTAGACTCCGCCGATTACGCTTTTTGCCATTATAATGTTGTGTCTGTCAGTATGTGAGTTCAGTAGTTTTTTTATATATCATTGTACGGCCCAGGTATATTGTACGCAGCTTAAGGCAACGAATTCAAAAGCCATTAGACCATTGTTTGATAATTGGAATGGGAACGATCATCTTATTTTTGTAATGTCATTAATCATTCACACTGCAATTTGGGATTTTGGAGTCAAGATTTCTCTCAGTTATTTATTACCTTAGTTCAGATTCCGGACAACATAATTTTTCAAATTGGTATTACTAGCAACATTTTAGCAAGACTGCAAAAACGTATTTGGCCCTAAAAATGTTTTCTTTTAAACTTTCAATGGCTATCGTAACTAATAATAAGTATTGTACATACTGGTTCTAGGACCTCCCAACTCGTAATGCTTTGCCAAATTAATACGCTCCTACAATGTTGTTTTATGGTTGGCGGGGTTTTACAGCGGCCATTTTGTTTTTGATTGATTTCGCGAGCTGTTTCAATGCATGTGCGGCGAACACGCTAACTATAAATCAATACGTGCATTAAAAGAATAACTCCACTTGAACAATGTATAATTTTTAGAAATGGCAATAAAATTGGATCCAGGCTTTATAAAGTTTTCCCCATCGCGTTTGAGGTCAGCAGTATTTTGTTTCGTGATTTTACACGCACAGTGTTGCCATATTCGTGTGTCAGAGATTGAGTAGTTAGTCTCAGACGAACTATAAAAATACTAAAGCTTTGGTTAAACATTTAAGCTTCTATAGATACGTTAGCATGTTTCACAACTTGCGTGGTGGCCTAGTGGTACCCCGAGTTTCAATCCGGAGGTAGCTGGTTCCCGGCGTGCACCAATGAGCTTTTACGCTTGACAAATTTACATGCGGAATAGCACGTTCCCTTAACGGTGAAGGAAAACTTCGGGGGGAACCTGACATGTCCTAGAACCAAAAATATGAAGAATTGATGAATTTTGATTTGAAAGAATTCAAGTGTAAGGAAGGAGTCTCTTTGTGGCGCACTTATTCTTTCACCAAAAGAATGCTAGTAGTAGTAGAACTTTTTTCCGGGACAACTGATTTTATATATTATTGCGAATCATTAAAAGACATTTTAATTTACAATATACTGCGCCGTCTCAATGAGTGCAACGCCTGTAGATGCAAACGTCGGCGTCGCAATCACCGAAACGGCGCAGTATGCACTAATAATACTGATTGTTAAATTTAACTGCTAATAATTTCAGCTGTCCATACAATACATACAAAATTATCAACATAAAACTACTTACATTATTGTGTATGCCTATATTAACGCTTGCGTAAGGTGTTTATTTTTAATCTTATGTGATTGTTAGGCAAACAAGCAGACGGCCCACCTGATGTTAAGTGGTTACCGTACCGTACCGTACCAAAATATTATTACAATTTTATTAAAATGATGATAGCGTTCCGTTTTTCATGGGGAGACACATTATCACATCATAGCTTTATTTTAACCGGGCTGAGTCAGTTATCATATTAAAAGCTTTAGTATTCGTATTTATTGGATTTTGAGGTTATTTCTAGCTTAAAAATAATATTTTACACTTATTATAACATTAATTTATCATATAATTTTAAATACTACATTGATTTAAGAAATATATGCAGTATGCATTCTATTCTATTCTATTCTATGCAGCTGATTTGATGATTAAGAGTATATTCACTCATTTTGATGAAAATTTACTGTTATTTACATCAAATATCTGCAAAAGAAAAGTAGTAAAGATATTACTCACTGAAATGGATAGAAAAATATTTTTGGGTAACTTATACTATTTTCTCAATCCTATTAGTATTTTTGTGAATCTAATTTAATTATTGATTCAGAATGACGCATAGACAAAGTCTACTTATATATTTATTTATTCTATCACCTTTTACTTACCACCGTAGGCCAAGCTACAGACATACAGGACCGGAATGGAGGGGCAGGTAAACTGTAATTTATTTTATTATTGATACAGACTTATTGTCCTAAATTACACATGATTGCTGTACGCGCGTTTTGGGCCCGACCCTGGTAGATGCGCCTGAGGTAACAGGAAAAGGCGGATGTTAAAAATTAACTGAAAGTCGGAATTTAATATACGATTGTACTTTGAGAAGCAGAATCGCATTTGAGTGTTACTGGATCCAGAAGATAACAAATGGTAAATGCTAGGGAAATTATTTTAATTGATTATTTCTAAGGTCTCGCTCGTGCCAAAATATTAGGTCAAACGCAATGCCGACCTAGTACGAAGGTAATTATCGGGCAAAAGAGGCATTTGTGCGAAAAGTCAACTTTAATTTTATTTAATTATTGAATCCTGATTTTTGTAACTATCCCGCAGCCACTAAATAAATGCAAATATTGCTGCTCGATCTTAGTGTTATATTATAGTATCGCAAGTCTGATCACAATTCAGTGAATTCTGAAAACCTTATTATGGTTGATTATTTAAACGAGTGAATTGAACTTAATTTTAATTAGGTACTATAATTTAGCATTCAATATAATCTACCACTAAATTGATTTGCTTTACCTAAGTCTCATATAAACCTTATAAATAAAACAGTCTTAATTTTAGCTGCTCCAACAGACAAAAAGCCGTTAAATAGTAACGATTTTAGCCGGTTCACCGGACAAAAAGCCGGATTCGAGGTATTCCTACCAGCGAGCTCAGGGTTATTTATGTTTATAGTTTAGATTGCTTTTGACCCGAAATACCGGAAAGTGGCGTTGTTCTGTGGTCTTCGCCGATCATGTTGCGGCTATACTTAGTGTGATAGGGCAAGGCGCCAGCGCGCAGCGGCCATATTGGCATTCAGCTGTTAGGTGATTCCAAATATTATGATGGCTCTTTTTTATTACCTTTAGACGACATTCAATTTAAAATTGTATCTCACTTCTCAGTATTTATACGTCTTTAATATAATGAAAGAAATAAAAGACATTTTAGTTGGTGGAGTAAGTACTACAATTTTATATTGAAAAACAGAATAATTTCTATTAAAAATATCGTCTTCACATTAATGATTTTATACAATTATTTAAAAGAAATATACTTAACAATTCTGAATTTCGAAAAAGTCTGCAAATTTCCATAACTCTTCGATTAAAAAGCAAAAAGTTTTCCACAGAGTGATAAAATTCGTATTGAGAAATCTTTAACACAAGCCCCCATTAATTTACAAATTGAAGACACAATCACAGCCGTAAGATCTAACAATACACGTAGTCATACAAAATACACTTAACAACCCGTTTCCGGATTCAAACCTGCCACTAATGATACCAGTGACCCCGCTTCGCACTTGGACTATTGTTTCTGTTTTAATCATTTCGGCCATCACCAAAATGGCTTGTTATTCCGATCTTTATTAATGGAATCGTAGAACCAGATGGAGAATTTCAATGTAAGCGACTACTTTATGTATAAAATAATATAACACTCGTACAACCAGGGATACCTGTGTAGCATGGACAAACAGACACACGAATATTTAAGTTAAAAATCGAGTGTTAACAAAATTGTTATTGCATCTAACTTCATACCACAGTCTATATAAGAAGATTGATTTTTTGTAGCAGCAGAACTTACCAAATTCATCCGAGTAAGTACTGCCACCATACCCATTACTGACGCTTTGAACGGTGTGGTTGCCGTGAAATTGACACACGAGACATTCCACCTTCACGTCTCAGAGTTACGGACGCATATGATGCGGCTTGGGTATAGAAGTACCTAAGTTATATTGCTTATTATGGGCAGAGGCTACCACTTAACTGGATCACATAAAAAAGGAGTAAATCCAGTAAATCTAAAGCAAGCTTCCCAACTGTAACATTCTACTCAATAATAATAATAATAATAATAATAATATTGGTGGACACACAGCGCCATCTAGCCCCAAAGTAAGCTAAGCATAGCTTGTATCATGGGAACCAGACAACTGATATAATACTTATATATTTTTCTTTTGTAAATACATACATATAATACATATTAACACCCAGACACAGAACAAACATCAATGTTACAAATGTCACATAAATGTTTGTCGTGAGTGGGGATCGAACCCACGACCTACACAGAAGGTAGGGTTACTAACCAACTGAGCTATGAGGCTAGTCACCAATGATTGTATATACTCAATGATTGTATATACTCAATGATTGTATATACTCAATGATTGTATATACTCAATGATTGTATATACTCAATGATTGTATATACTCAATGATTGTATATACTCAATGATTGTATATACTCAATGATTGTATATACTCAATGATTGTATATACTCAATGATTGTATATACTCAATGATTGTATATACTCAATGATTGTATATACTCAATGATTGTATATACTCAATGATTGTATATACTCAATGATTGTATATAGTTGTTATATAGCTGTTGAGATTACAGTTTGGCAACTATTAGATATCCAGCTGTGACGCTGTGACGTAATCTTATCAATGTCTAACAGCTGTCAAAATGGCCTATTCCTTTATCACCCTTAGCGGTCCGTTAATACGGCCTAGATTCCAGTGACATTGATACAATATCGTTAGTTGAAAAGTCGACATGGTTTACTTTATCGGGAGATACTGTTTTAGGTCAAAATGTCCTGATGTAGGGTGTGATTTGGTTTTTGTATAACTGTTACACAGTTGCACTGAATTACTTACATTTAAAGGAGAAATTAACATATTTTTTAGTTGAATTTTAACCCAAATCGTAGATGTACTTACGTCTCTCGAATTACGGTGGTCAAAGGATTAAAGTGCGCCTCAAGGAGGCTCCTTTCGTGCACTAGACACATGTCCTCAAATTTTTGATACCAGGACACGCCGGCTTCCCGCGATATTTTCCTTCACCCTTTTGGTATTGGTATTTCGCACACATTTTTCAAGCAAAAAACTTTGGTGCACGTCGGGATTTGAACCAGCAACCACTGGGCCACGCTCTCAACCACTCTCAGCCACAGGCCTCGCACGCAGCAATGTCAGCAAAAAGCACTACTATTTTCAGTTACATAATTGGCTTGTTTTGAAGTTGTTAAAAATCTTCTCGACATAATGATCACTAGACCCATATTTCCAAGAACGTTGATTCTCAGTGATCCATTACTATAAATAATTTATTATTAATCTACTGCAAAGGATAGTATCCATCATTCGAAGACAACTGGTTTTGTATAGGCGTCTCATCATTTATTATTGTCAATTTATAATGGTGCAAGGGAATTTGACGGGTCCTATCCATTGTGTAAAAATAGATTCAATCAAAATCATGAGTAAATGGAAAAAAAGAGCCAAGAATAATAATATTGGTGGACACTTCACACAGTGTTATCTAGCCCCAAAGTAAGCTAAGCATAGCTTGTATCATGGGAACCAGGCAACTGATATAATACTTGTATACTTTTTCTGTAAATACATATTAAAACCCAAACACAGAACAAATATCTATATGCGTCACAAATTTTGTCCTGGGTGGGAATCGAACCCACGACCTGCAGCGCACAAGACCCAGGGTTACTGAGCTATGAGGCCAGTCTACAAAGTTTTCTCACTAAGGATGAGTTTGAAATGAAACGTTTATAACCATTTTTTTTTTATGTGATGCAGTTACGGATCGAGCCGACGGCCCACCTGGTGTTAAGTGGTAACCTCTGCCCATAACAACCGGTGCGACTTGGGTCCTCCCTTACTAGGTACGACAAGACCCAAGTCACATCGTATGCGCCGGTAACTCTGAGACGTGCAGATGGAATGTCTCATGTGCCTGTAATTTCACCGGCAACCACACCTTTCAAACCGGAACACAGTAACGCGAATGCGTTACTGCTTGGCGGCAGAAATGGGCATGGACATGGGCATGGCAACTATAGACTTGGCTTGCAACAGCAGTACGTCGATTAGCATGTTCCTCGTTACTAAATATGTAAAAATAAGTCAAATTTATCGACTTTATCACTGTAAATGTAAGGTATAAGGTATATGGTAAAGTCAAAGGTATACATATTTTCGTCTCAATTTCAATATTTGAATGGAAATGTTGTTGTTTAATGTAGCATATTTTATGGTGACTTAGCCCTCGAAGAAGTGTTCGTGCCTTTATTTTAATAAGAATATAAATAATACCACTGAATAGATTTCATATATATATATATAAATTTATATTTTTCAGAGAATATGTTGAGGTGATAGGCACAACGCAATGCGACTTGTCATCTCCTACTTTGGTCGAGCGAGAGGACTTGAGTCGTATTGCTGTTGTCCATGGGCTGCGGTTACCACTTAACATCAGGTGGGCCGTCAGCTCGTTTTATGACCTAGTTGAAATAAAACAAAAAAAAATAGTAAGATTAATTTTGGATTATCGGATATAGCAAAGAAATGCATTTTAGTCGGGTGGGTGCTTCGGATGGCACATTCAATTTTCGGAGCAGCTAAGCCATGTCGAAAGCCTCTTGAGTAATCAAGAAATTCAGACAACACCCTTCGATA
The DNA here is from genome assembly GCA_947359385.1 of Chesias legatella. Lineage (NCBI taxonomy): Eukaryota > Metazoa > Arthropoda > Insecta > Lepidoptera > Geometridae > Chesias > Chesias legatella. Next base: position 1,777,995 of record OX375776.1, on the reverse strand, counting down.
GTTGATACGAACTAACGTTAATAATAAAGTCAAATATACCGGGTCAGCTTCAATTAGGCCGGGGTAAGGCTGTAATTACCCGGGGTGAAAGGTGGCAGGTCGGTGCAATTACCCCCAATCAGACGCAGGAAGAAGGAATTAAGTTATTGTGTTACCCTCGGACAACGTATAGTGTGCGATTAATTCCAGCCATTTAGAACATGTAAGTACTTACTTTCCTACTGAGGAGAAGACAGAGGCTGATAATAGTGTTTGTATTCTTTAAGTTTCCTTTGAAAACTAATTTAAAGTTAATCTTTCTCTTACTAAAAGATAGAAAAACGTGACATGATAAACTAAAAATCTGCGAAAACTGCCATTACCCAGACAATTTTAGAACGATTCGAGTTTAACGAAACCAGACGCAAATCGTTAAATTAAATATTAATAGCTAAATGATGCATCTAAACTAAAATCATTAAAAATTATAGTTAAAAAATGTATAGTCTGTATCTTTTAATTAACAAGAGCATGAACCTAATAATATTTAATTTAGTACAGAATCTTCACCAATATGTATTTATTACTCATTATTAATGTAGTCGAGTTAAAATCTTCCTTTAAATATTTCCTTAACATTTTACTCAACCAGATAATCCATCCGCAGTTAAAATAAAGTTCGTTGACCCGAGTAAGTTACTTAGTTTATCTTTTAATCAGTTTCCATATAAATATATCCTTGTAGATATGAAATATAATATTAAATAATTCATTTACCTATCAAAAATAATTAGACACGATTTTCACACAAAAAATATATTTAACAGTCTTATGTGACGGTACGAGCTGACGGCCCACCTCATTTAATGTGGTAACCACCGTTCATAGACAATAGCAATACGATAAAATGATATTTTGGCTACAATCTCGCCTAATGTTTGACTATGAATCCGATGAACGAAGGCCTAGAAGCCACTTGTCGACTGAAAACGCCCAGGTCATCACCCAGTCTTCTGGACTTCTTGGACTATATTTGGCGGGAGCGGAGTAGTGATTAGAAATAACACGAAAGCAGCTAGTTCTAATCCTTAGCCGTTCTCTTCATAGACCTAGAGACCTACAACGGTAGTGAAAATAATCTGTAATTTCAGTACCAGAACACTTCAACCATGAAAACTGTCATACAAGTGCATTGCTGCTCGATGAAAGAAGTATCCAGATGGTAGTCATATTAACTGAAGCTGAGTTATCTGGTTTCGTGAAGTTCGTTGCCTCAGTTCGTAGTTCCAACCGGAAAAATGATCGCCTTGTCAAAGTTCCAAGTTTATTAACCCCATAAAGATCCTAATGATCTTTAAATTAAGAGAGTCAGGTCTTGCGTTTGCGCAAGAAATGCCGACAAAAACTGCGCTTACGAGACGTTTTCCGAGGAAAATTATGATATCACGTCGGAAATTGAACTTTAATCCCTGAATATAGAGTCCAAGTACACGATACGAGTCACACGTGTGGTTATTTCCTTTGTGTTCGTTCTTAGTACTTACTCGCTACCGGTAATCACAAGTACCCACATGCGTCCGCAAAATGGCGTATAAGTATTTTGGTGCGTAACTAATTCAGTCACCTACCTCAGCGAATTTAAAATGGTGTTAATACATTGATGTGCACATTTCAGTGCTATCGTAGATATACGACAGGACAAAGTCGAGGTATTTTCCGAATGTTGCGCGGATAATAATACAAAGGGAAAATTGCTGCTTACTCAGCCATTGTGGTTATTAATACCCGTCCAAAATAATATATTATTATAATGGTAATTTATTTAATAAATCTATTAGTATTTTAAGCAGTACGTCCTGGAAACACAAGGATATGAGTAAGTATTTGGAAGGAGATTTATATCAACGAGATAAAATATCTCGTTTAAATCTCTTATTAATAATAAATAAACATGTATTTTTTTAACGTGTAACGCAGAAGTAGATAGGTAAAACATTATTTCGGCACAAATAACACATAGGAACTAGATAATACAATAAAACTAATGCCAAAAATAAGAAAAGAAACAAAGCGACGTATGCGTCCAGTGAGGAAAAAGGGGTTGGCTCAGCGCAGATTTTCAGGGATCTTACTCGATCCAAACAATTGCGTTGCGCGATATTTATTTATTACAAGATTAACCTGTAATAAATACTGTTATCTTAAATGTAATATAATGAAATCTCGATCAGAAATATTATTCATTTACAAAAACCAATGTAGGAACCATTTTGGATACATATATAGTAATTAAATAGCTACATAAAACTAACAAAATGAAACTGTCGATGTTGTAGAGGCGAATCTATTAAATAATACATCGATTAAAATTTTACTGTGAACTCATGAGTCACGCAATGACAACTCAGATGTGAACAAATCAAATGCAAACGGAAAAAAATAGTAGACCTGAACAAAAATGTAAAGAATTTAATGTTTTTTATTTATTTATATTGTCATGACAGTGAGTGGATTGTAAACTTTGTTCTCAAACTCGGTGTGAAAACACATTTGTTGGACAATGCTGTAAGCCATTGCGGTGTGTATACAAATCATGCAAAGAGTTGGTGAATAAGGAAGGACGAGAATTGATGCTTAAATGTGATGACTTTCAATGCTAATCGCTTGACTGGCCTCACAGCGCAGTTGGTAGTAACGCTGCCTTTTGCGCTGTAGGTCGTGAGTTCGATTCCCACCCAGGACAATAAATTTTGTGACGAACATAGTTGTTTGTTTTGTGTTTGGGTGTTAATATGTATTATATGGATGTATTTACAAAAAAAATTATATAAGTCTTATATCAGTTGTCTGGTTCCCATGATACAAGCTATGCTTAGCTTACTTTGGGGCTAGATGGCGCTGTGTAAAATGTCCACCAATATTTTCTATTAATCGTGTTACAGGCTCACACGACAGCGTGGTGAAAGTATTAAAGTGCGCCTAAAAGAGGCTCCTTTAGAACACAAAAAATAAATGCATTCACGATTTGGTAAACTTTATATTATATCGGACTTGTACGTAGTTTTAACCTCTTAGAGTCGAAGCCCAAATACATATTCTGTAGAATATAAATTGGGGGAAAACTTGGACTGAAGACTAATGCGAAGGGATGGAGATGACAGCTGTACTCTCAACGAGGATTACTCCCTTCATGTCAGGGTAAAAGGGAGCACTGTTCTGACAAGCACACCCTTGGCTTCACGACATAAATCCAATTGAACTTACGAAGTTGGCTCTTCTGAACATAACTTATCGTTGATGAGTAATGAACATAATAAAATGCAAACGTTTAAGGAAATGCGTTGAACCGGGTGCCGAGTCATAATGCAATTAGTACCTTTGTATTCTGTGTAAACTGGTATTTTGATGATTTTCAGCCTCAGTAGTACTCGTGCCAAGTCGTCCGGGGAAGTACAACGTCCTATTTCTGCCGCCAAGCAACAATACATTCTCGTTAGTGTTCCGGTTGGAAAGACGTGGTTGCCGATGAAATTACAGGCACACGAGAGATTCCGCCTTCACGTCTCAGAGTAACGGGCGCATACGATGCGGGTTCTTCTACCTAAGTAGACGAGGGCCCAAGTCGTATTGCTTGTTATGGGAACTTTGTCACATAAAACAGACTTGTTTGTACCTTTGTTCCGGGCATTGGCGGATTTTCAAGATTCTTGAATGGAAAACGTTTTACCTTGAACAGCTACCAGAATTCCAGTAACAAAGAACAAGCCCCCCCTCAGATCGAACAATCAGTATTTGGCCATACACCATCAAATCAGGCATTCACGACTCCTCGCAATCTTGTTTGCCTTCAACGAATCACTGTAGATCTGACATCGTAAAGCGTGTATCGTAGCGTTGCAATATAAGCCGTAACCTCACAGCGTTAAGGTCGACCACCGTTGCAGATGTGAGCTTTGCAATTGGGTTCTAAAATGCGGAGGTGCTTTCAGTACTCACAAGCAGGTCTTTGTAATGTGGCCAGTATCACGGGAGCTGCCTCGTCTATCTCCCCTCGTACAGTTTGGGCGCCAACGGGGACATTGTAAAGGTAACGCGGGGGCTGAATACGCTGGTTATAGCGAGGTCGCGCGACAGAAACGTTCTTGTGTAGACACTGTGAAACTCTGTTATTGGACAGAGGAGCATTTAGTTTGTATGTTTGTCAGTTTGTTCAGTATTATCTTTGTTGCTATGAATTGCGATTGTGTTGCCAGATGGTTAGTACAATTTTTCCATGAGTCGATTCAGTGTGCAGACTGCTTAGAACATATTTATACATTGATGTAGCTCTGCTAAACGACACACAAAACATCCTGTAATATCTTATTTCAGTATTTTATGTAATCATAAATGTAACATAGATCTAAATACTCAGATTGTTACAAGGATCGTGCTCGCGAAAAAAAAAGGATGCCCTCCATTAGGGGTTTCTGTCTATTCTTCCCCATGGAAGGTCGGATAGGGTTTTAGGGTTTGAACACGCGTCAAATTTAGCGTTTGAGTTTGAATTTTGAGTTTTGAATATTATTGACGTTTCCAAGCCATTTCTTTATGAATTCTATGGAAATAAAGTTTTCGACTTTGACTTTGCATCATACTCAAGTCCATCTTCATAAACAAATTTGTTTTAAGATAATATTATCTTGCGCGTAGTACGTATTTCAAATGTTAACACAAACATCGTACGGTTATAAGAGTTCATGATCACGGAAATAATTTAATTAATTAATATTTATTTATCATTAAAACTGAATTAAACGTTGCGCTAAGATCATTTGGACACCTTTATATTGCAACTGATCTAGAGGCTATTTACAGTGGTTTATATTCCTCATTACTAATTCTATAGCAAAACCGAATAGGGAATATTCATGTATTTAAATTGTTTAACATAGTGAATATGTTTTTCAACTGAATTAATGACTAGACGTATAGTAAACTACAAGCTAACAGAATGTCTATTCTAAAACATAAAGAATTACTTATATCCAAAATGGTTCTAGTTTTTTGGTACAAACACAGAGTTGTACTCTATTTTTAAGTATTCAATACAGAATAGTACGGAATTCATCCACCTCCAAGAAGCAGAAATGGATAAACGGAGGATGGATAGAAGTGTGTCGAAGCCGGTGAAGTTACGAGCACGTGAGACAGATTACCTTCTATCACAGGGTAACGGACATAACTCCACAATCATAAATACATTATATACATTAGTGGCCATTGCACATAGCACTATCTAGGGCCACGTTGCTCGCGTCCGTAGGTGATAACCCTTTGAATCCCTACACGTGTCCCCCGGGTGGTGCGAAAGGAGCAACCCAAAGTAGCAGTAGAACTTGTGCTAAGTTCGCGCGGAGAAGTACTGCCACCACACCTGGTAATCTACCGCCAAGCAGTGATGCACTCGTGTTGCTGTGTTCCGGTGGAAGGGAGTGGGTGCCGGTGAAATTGCAGACGTATGAGACGTAACATCCCCGTTTCGGGGTGATGGACGCAACGCAGTGCGACTTGAGTCATCTAATACTATGGTGGAGAGGACTTGAGTCGTATTGCTGTTGTCTATGGGCGGCGGTTACCACTTAACATCAGGTGGGCCATCAGGTCGGTCTATCACCTACATCAAATAAAAAAAGGTTGTATGACTGGAACCAGACAACTGATAGAATATTTCAATACTTTTTTTGTATATACATATTGACACACAGACACAATAAACACGTATTTAATGATAATAACACGAATGCAATTAATTTCATACTTTACATAAACAGATCGCCGGTCGGGAGATTAACGCCATCTTGGACTGAGAAATCCGCATGACATTAACGAATCATTAAGATATTAAGATAAGATATTCAGATCGTCTGCAACTGTTATTAGTCTGCTCAAACGATTCACAACGTATTGTATTTTTAACTCGTGGTTTCTATCAATCCCGTAACTAAGTATAGCTTGTATTATGGGAAGTAGATAAGTGACAGAATACATATTTATAATTGTATGAACATATCTGATACTATGTAAGAGCACAGTATTTTCTTAGAAATCTTTTTTTTTTATTAATAATCTATTTTAGTCTTTAATAACCTTGCGTGTTTCTTCCTTTTAATGAGATAAAGTTACGGAACGAGCAGATGGCCCACTGGTGTTAATAATAACAAGCAATTCGAGTCGGTTCCTCGCTTACGTACGGCAAGACCCAAGTCTCATCGTATGCGTATACTCTGAGACATGAGGGTGGAGTGACTCATGTACCTGTAATTTTACCGGCAACAGACTTTCCAAACCGGAACACAGTCACGCGTATGTATTACTGTTTGGTGGCAGAAATGGATATAATGGCAGTACTTCCTCGAACGAACCTTGCATAAATGCTAAAGATTCAGTAACAGATGTGTGTAACATTATCATAAGGGCTCAAAGAACCTCGGATCGTAATTAGGAGTTCGTTAGATAACATTTTATGTCGCCAAATATCGAGCATAGATGTTTGTTCTGTGTCTGGGTGTTAATATGTATTTATAAATAAATAAATAAAATATTGGTGGACATTTCACACAGCGCCATCTAATGAAAAATAAATCTGATATGTGTATTATATGTCTAGCTGTTGCCCGCGACTTAGTCCGCGTGGAATTCGTTTTTATCACGCACCCCTATTTTACCCCTCTGAAAAGTAGCCTAAGTTACTCCTTGTTACATCAGCTATCTGCCAGTGAAAGTCCCGTCAAAATCGATCCAGCCATTTCAGAGATTAGCCGGAACAAACAGACAGACAGGTAGACAGACAAAAATTTAAAAAAATGTTTTGGTATATGTACCGTGTATACATCCATATGCACTTAGTAAAAAGCGGTTATTTTTATATTACAAACAGACACTCTAATTTTATTTATTTGTATAGATTATCAAACCGAATCTTCTTTGGTTTATTTAATTGACCTTCCAAATAGTAAATGACAATCTATGAGATGTCGAACACTTAAGTCTATCATTTAAACGCGTGACGAATTGATGATGTCAAATATATTGACAGATATCATTTAGATATTTAAGTCGATGCAAATATATCTGGACTGACATTTGACTGGCCTCATAGCTCAGTTGGTCCCCTGACCCTGCCTTCTGCGCTGTAGGTCGTGGGTTCGATTCCCATCCAGGACAAACATTTGTGTGACGAGCATAGGTGTTTGTTGTGTCTGGGTGTCAATATTATATGTATGTATTTACAAAAAAAGGAAGTATTAGTTCTCTGGTTCCCATGATACAAGCTACGCTTAGCTTACTTTGGGGCTAGATGGCGCTGTGTGAAATGGTGGACACCAATATTTATTTATATTATATTTATATCTATCTATCTATCTATGCTGTTAAGGTGTTATAATTAATTCTAAATAAATAAATAAATCTATTATTGGTGTAAGGATTTTAAGTGCGCCTCAAAGAGGCTCCTTTCATTCACTATTATTTATTTCGACATACCCTGACGCATACACAGGCACGTTTCTCGTTAACCAAGTTTTTTTTATGTGATACTGTTACGGAACAAGCCGACGGCCCACCTGGTGTTAAGTCGCAACCTCTGCCCATAACAACCGATGCGACTTGGGTCCTCCCCTACTAGGTACGACAAGACCAAAGTCGCATATACGCCCGTAACTCTAAGACGTGTAGGTGGAATGTCTTATGTGTCTGTAATTTCACCGGAAACCACACCTTTCAAACCGGAACACAGTAACGCGAATGCGTTACTGCTTGGCGGCAGAAATTGCCATGGTGGCAGTACTTCCCCGGACGAACTTGGCGTGAGTTCTCTCACAAGAGCAGTAGCTCTTGTGAACTCACGCCTCTCAAGATATGAACATAACAGTCCAAATATCTGTAAACAGTCGCGCCGACAAAAACCTCTGACATTTTAAGTCTCACAAGAAACTCGTAACGAACGAGAAAGGATATCAAAGATCACCACGGATGAATCATGGCGGCTGTGCCCCGTAATAAAACTGATCACAGCCTTCTAGGAACCACGACGCAACTGATAACTCGGTGAGTTTATATCTGGCCTCATAGCTCAGTTGGTAGTAACCCTACCTTCTGGCTTTAGGTCGTGGGTTCGATTCCTACATAGGACAAACATTTGTGTGACGAATATTGATGTTTGTTCTGTGTTTGGGAGTTAATATGTATTTACAAAAAAAGTTAATAATTTGTATTCTATCAGTTATCTGGTTACCATAGTACAAGCTATGCTTAGTTTGGAGCTAGATGGCGTTGTGTGAATTGTACACCAATATTATTATTACTTATTATTTCATTAATTTCTCAAGTGAAAAACTCATTGGTGCACGTCGGGGATTGCACCAGCGACCTCCGTATTGAAACCCGGGGTCAGTACCACTGGAAACACTCAATGATTCACAGGCATCACAATGTCGTACGCTGGGGGACACTGAGCATTAAAAAATTCAATACCTCCATTATACTTAAGGGAAATCGATTGAATTAAATAATCTATGATCATTCGGCGCTTCGTTCCGTCCGTATGTGTCTCTTCTGAAGGATTTTAACTTATCGATCTTTTATGGCAGATTTTCGCATAATCTTTCTTTATTCTTTATTGTACAGAGAAAAATAAAATGAGTGAAAGGAAATACATGTACAAAGGCGAGCTTTACCCTAAAAAGAGTTCTCTTCCAGGAAACCTTTGAGGCTAGAGAGAGGCGATTTTATAAAGGTAGGACGTGTACATAATAAAGATAAATAAAAACTAAATTTTCAAGGGCTTAAAATCCTACATCCTTTAATTATTAAACGCACATATAAATAAACGATATATACAAAATACTATAACCACACTATATACTAAACTATATATAAGCTATTAGGCTGTTCTTCCCCATGGAGGGTCGGATAGGGTTTGAACAGGCGTCAAACCTAGCGATAAGTACGCGTTTTGAATATTATCGACGTTTCCAAGCCATTTCTTTATGCATTCTATGGAAGTTTTTGACTTTGACTTATATATAAATACATGAATAAATATATAAAAAATAATTACAAGAATCTTCCAAATCTAATATTAAATCTCGACTCAGAGATTCGATAATACAAACGGATATATCCCTGTCGAGTGAACCGGTCCCCGCTGCACACAACGGAATCTCTATGAAGTTATTAACATTGAATTAAAATATTTACAGAGGAACGCCGCGCATTCGTTTATTTTTGCATGACAATCAATATGGTAGAAGCGAATTCGATATGTTTTATAATTGCGGGGTTAATTTTTCATCATTTGCATGATTTTTGTCGCAATGTTACCAAAGGAACTGATGGCCCACCTGGTGTTGATAACCTCTGCCACAAGCAATCTGACTTAAGTCCTCCCCTACCTAGGTACGAGACAAGTCTCTTCGTATGCGCCCGTAACTCTGAGACGTGAAGGTGGAATGTCTCATGTGCCTTTCAAACCGGAACACAGTACCGCGAACGCGTTACTGCTTGGCAGCAGAAATGGGTATGGCGGCAGTACTTCCCCGGACGAACTTGGCGTGAGTTCTACTGCTGTTATAACTACCACTTTATAGTAAGCGGTATCCTTTGGATTTATGCGACTATAAGAGCGACTATAAGATGGGTATTGTCGTACCTAGTAGGGCTAGGTACGACAAGACCCAAGTCGCATTGTAAGCGCCCGTAACTTTGAGACGTGTAGGTGGAATGTCTCATGTGCCTGTAATTTCTACGCACAATTGTTGCACAGTTTTACTAATCGCATCGCGTTACTCATCAATATTTGTGCTAGTCAACGCAGTTACCCCTGACCTCATTCGACCAACGAATTTAGCAGACAATATAATCGCTAGCATGAGACGTAACACCCCCGTCTCGGGGTGATGGACGCAACGCAATGCGACTTGAGTCATCTCGTACTATGGTGGAGAGGACTCGAGTCGTATTGCTGTTGTCTATGGGTGGCGGTTACCACTTAACATCGGTGGGCCGTCAGCTCGTTCCTTCACCAGAGTCACATAAAAAAAATATCAAACTGTATTCTAGATTAATATTTATATTGTTTGCTTGTAATGTGTATTGTGTGCCTTAATCTATACAAATAAATAAAATTGGAGTGTCTGTTTGTAATATTAAAATAACTGCTTTTTACTAAGTGTATATACATGGATGTATACACGGTACATATACCAAAAAAACATATTTTACAATTTTTGTCTGTCTGTCTGTTTGTTCCGGCTAATCTCTGAAATGGCTGGACCGATTTTGACGGGACTTCCACTGGCAGATAGCTGATGTAACAAGGAGTAACTTAGGCTACTTTTCCGAGGGGTAACATAGGGGTGAGTGATAAAACAGAGTTCCACGCGGACGAAGTCGCGGGCAACAGCTAGTAAATAAATAAATAAATGCCCAAAGTATATCTGCTGAGTTGGTGCTGTCTCGGAGAGGCGCCATCTCGCCCTAAAGTTGGACGTAAGCCAGCGCCTAAAATCACACTGCGGACATCGAATCCACGTCCGTACATACACTCCGAGTGTAGACTAGACACCAGACACCAATACACGAGTGCGTTCAACGGTCTCGCTAGACTGGCTTCGTCCAACACCAAATGCGACCAGTAATCACCGCTCCGATGCCAGATAACAGAATGAATACGTAACGCCTCCATCGAAACAATAAAACGTATTCAAAAAGGTTTTGTTAAGTTATTTTTTTTTAACTTTGAAGTTTTTACATATGCTTATAGTTTCTTGTAATCTTCTATCTATCTATTCAGCCCGTAACACCCACTGCTGAGAAGGCCTCTTCTCTGGTACGCCACTGTTACCGGTCTTGGGCAAGTCTCATCCACAGTTTTCCTGCTGCCTTCACTATATCGTTTGACCATCGGGCTGGTGATCTGCGACGCATATCCCTTGCCCACCATTCAGTGACTGCCTTGCTCCATCAGAAGTCTTCCCTCCTAGCCAATAGTCCTGTCCATCTCCACTTAAGTCTTGCTATCCGTGTAACCACGTCTTCGACTTTTGCTTTTTATTTTTTTCTTCATTATTTTCGTTTGTAACTGTGTCTTGTGTTGAAATGTCTTTTCTTTCTTTCAGAAAAACTACTTTTATGTCATATTATTGAGCTGAATGAGCTGGCGGCCCACCTGATATTTCACCGCCGCCCATGGACAACAACTCTACTCAAGCCCTCTCCACCAAAGTACGAGATGTTTCAAGTCGCATTGCGTTGCGTCCATCACCCCGAGACGGGGATGTTACGTCTCATACGGCTGCAATTTCGCCGGCACCCATTCCCTTCCGGAACACATCAACACGAGTGTATCACTGCTTGGTGGCAGATTACCAGGTGTGGTGGCAGTACTTCTCCGGGCGAACTTAGCACAAGTTCTACTGCTACTTTGGGTTGCTCCTTTCGCACCACCCGGGGGACACGTGTAGGGATTCAAAGGGTTATCATTTACGGACGCGAGCAGCTAAATATTGTTTGTTCGCGTCCGTTATTCAGAATGGCGACAGTAAAATCTGTATTAATGCGGTCCGGACGAGCCGCGTGCTGCTCCCTACCAACGCACAGAATCCGGTGTGATTACCACGTAACGGGATTACTGGTTATGTAAATCGTGGCCGAATTTCACGGCGCATCACCATATTTTTGAAAGTAGATCTTAATCGCGCTTTCGATTAATACCACATGTTTAACCTAAAAGCGATGCAACCGCTTTAGTACGAGTGTATGGATTCAGTGCAGTCATCCGTTGTGACCGATATAATTATACTAGCTGCGCCCCGCGGTGAATAAGTAATCCCACGGGAACACTGCACTTTTCCGGGATCAAAGTAGCCTATGTGTTAATCCAGGATATAAGCTATCTTGTTACCAAATTTCATCCAAATCTATTCAGCCGTTTTTGCGTGAAAGAGTAACAAACATCCACACAAACTAACGTTTATAATATTAGTAGGATGATAGAGTAGAGTACTGGCGTACCGCAGGGTAACATTATCGGACCCGAACGATCGCCAACACTCGTATCGATTTAACGTCAGTGCAACTACCGGGTTATCGATATCACATTGATAAATCGGTCGCGTAATTCCCTCGGTGCGGCGCATCCCCCGGCCGCCAGGTCACATCGGCCGGCCCTGCCCGGGGGGTAATGTAATCTCCTGAAACTTTAACGTGGCGACGCATGAATAATTCCCGAGAGGAGCATCTATCGATCGCACACGTCGACGTTTTTATGTATATTGGGCGCGGGTGGGCGAGGCGCATATTAGTAAACAGGCGCAGGCGCCCTGCGGGTGACACTCACCGACTTGTAGCACGCTGTCGACGCAGCCCGCCTCTAGGAGCTTGAGGCCGCGGCAGAAGGCGATGTTGCGGTGGTCGTCGGGCGGCGCGCGGGCCAGCGACGAGTACATGCATATGTCGCGCTCGTCACGCGGGAACGACCAGTACACGACGCGCCGCTGCACCGGCTCCGGGATGCGCTCGTAACGCTCCTCGATGCGCTGGAACGGGATCGCGGCCGCCACTATCTTCGCGGTGATGTCCAGGAGCGAGGCGGGGGCGCGCGGCCGGCAGCAGGCGCGCGGCGCGCACGCAGACATGGCGCTCGCTCGGCCGCGAGGCGCGCACTGACTCTGACTGAGCCCCCGCGCGCCGTCGCCCCCCACCCGGCCCGCAAGCCCCGCGCCCCGCCGGGGATGCGCGCCCCGAATCGACACGTCGCCATAAATAATTCATTTGGCAGGCATAATGTGCGATTTATTATTAAAAGTTGGCATTTTTGTTTCTTTCTCGCTTTGTGGAATAAAATCGTCGAGTGTTATGGCGACTTGCCATTATTAATTATATGCTAAATACAGACGCTAACTTATTAATTAAATTTTAAATCTTTTATTTACATTGCGGAGTTTTTTAGAGTATTCATTAGCATGATTGCGATGTTATGCTGGATTATATAATATTCATAGGACGATATCAGAACTTACAACGAGTATTAACAGAATAATCGAACTATCTGTAAATAATTGTGACGTGGTATTATTTTGTTGCTGAAGTTTGTATTATCTGTGCCCTAAAAGAATGTTGAATTTAGTCACTGCAGCTCGTTCTACAATCATATAAAATGTCATCCATGTTATCCGTACCATTAATATTCAAACATTCTAATTACGCTCAAACTCTTCAGCAAAATGTAATTTAGGCAATAGGCCGTTGTTGCCGCACCTCCCCACATTACACAAACGAAGGGGAAAGCGCGCGGGGCGCAGGCGGGGGAACATTAACAGCTGATGGCTGCGGGGTGGGGGGGCGCAGACGTCAGGTGTCCGACCTGTCAGCGTTGTTGCCAGCTGTCGCACTTTCTGATAGATCTGACCACTTGTTTACGTAGGATATGTTGTTTTTGCTATGTATTACATAAATTTATATATTTTGTTTTTGTGTGGATTATATCAACAAAATGCAATAAATCGATTGAGCCATCTAAAGTCTGTTGCCAACGATCTAAAGATAATACAACTGATCCAATTCGCATATAATTATGATATATTTAGGCACTGTAGGAATCGCGGCTTGCTTTTCCCGTTATGCTGATATAAAGGTCGGTTATATGGAATAATAGCTATATTGCATAAAACTACGACTAATATAATGGTAATGAGTGCGGCTTGGATGATTGCTGCTGATGCACTGACTTTCGGTAGGCACCAGGTCTGCGCTCGCGGCACGAGTAACCTACTTAGCTCAAACTGCTGTAGATGCTAAATGCCTACGTGATCGATGTATCGAACAAGTACTTTTGTCTTTTTTATGATTTACATAAGCCGCGTGTGCCATTACCGCAAATACATCAATTTTCTTTCATTATTTAATATTTTGTCGCGTAATTTATTTATTTATATGAGTTCATTATTAGTGTTTACACACCAAAGCACCCAGATGCTAAAATTCGAACATTAATAATAATACAAACAATGAATTAAGTAATAAATGAAAAATATCAATTCAAAATTATACGTTGGTATCGCTTCAACAGGTTATTGTTAACATCTTAAATGATTCTTTGTTTAAATGGAAATTATTAAATAAACTGTGTTTGCACATCAATAGTCTCGGTTCATAGATGTTGTGCTGTGTAGCTGTGTGTTCACACGGAATCCTAGTACAAAAGTATTTATGTAGTTTGAATGATTTTTGTGTTTTTTTTATTATTATTTTATAAGCCATTTATCGTCGAGATATCCATAAAAACATTTATAAACTCACATTACAGAGTTGACACAATACAAGTTGAAAACTATTTACAATTTGCAGAAACTGTCATATTCAAGTCTTACCTATCCACAATCTTACGCAGCTGGCAACACCGTCTTTCAGCTGAGCACCGCTTTCAATCGCTGCAGCGCTGAGTTGTGCCCGCTGACCATTGACCTTTTTGTTTATCATTTTTTGTAAACATTACGTTCCTATTATATTTGTTCTTGGATTACGGAACTAATGCGCGACCACGGATGCTTACAGAGGTATTTACGAATCTGTTTCTTTTATTCCCTCTCATTCTCTCTTCTTGTCTAACAAAGATGGGCATCTTATACCTGAGCTTGAATACTCATTTTTATAATTATTTCGATCATTATATTTACGGGATAAAGTTACGGAACGAGCAGATGAACCTGGTAACGTGGTTACCTCTGTCCATAAATAACAAGCAACGACGTGGATCCTCCCCTACTTAGTTATGACAAGACCCAAGTCGCATCGTCTGCGCCCGCAACTATGAGAGGTGACTTATTAAACCGGGCTCCTTGATCCCACTAGTAATCCAATGTGACTGTGACTGCGCCACAGGTTTTTTTATAACTATTGCAGTTACTATACTTTAAATCGTGTTTTTTTTTTGTTCCTAATAAAGTTTTGTTGTTATTATTATTATCATCATCATCATCATCATCATTATTATTATTTTAATGACTTTAGTCTTAATTCTTAGCAATATTGACGTGTTCTGTTTGACTCTAAAATATTGCAATTGATGCATTCGATGAGAGATGATGGAGCTTTCATGGAAGTAAGCGCTTGGAGGGAGATTCACAGAACGAATAGTTAAAATAACATTGTTAACATTGTTAGATAGGTGATACAAGTCAAAGTAAAAAAATGTATTTCCATAGAATTTATAAAGTAGTGAAATGTAAATAATATTCAAATCATAAGGTCACGCGTACTTATCGCTAAGTTTGACGCCTGTTCGACTGACCCTCCATGGGTAAGAACTGATAAAAAACCCCTAAAGGAGGGCTTCAAAAAACCCCTAACGGAGGGCTTCCGTTTTTTTCGCGAGCACGATCCTTGTAACAATTTGAGTACTTAGATCTACAACTAATGTTAATTATAAACTTTATGAGTTCAAGTTAATTAATGTATCAATTAATCTATTTTAAATGGTCTAAATATTTCAGCAGTTCGGCTTATAATATAATACGAATATGCTCATTTGCAGAACCTCATATTTAATATGACCTTTTTCATTATCATGGTAGATTTGATTGACACAACCTTCCCATAAGTAAGTAGGAGGGCCCATCCGTATGTTATGGGCTGAAGAAAACGCTCAACATCAGGTGAATCACTTATTTCTAAGGCTACATATAACGACGTAGGCGTTAAAGCGTATTTAAAGCAGAATGCAAGATAAAGTAAGAAAAATTTCTGCGTGAAAAATGGTGACTTAGAATTTTTTTCTTTGAAATGCATCACTCAGTAGCGACACTGCTGAGCTCAAAATGGCATATATTATTGCCACTTTATTGTGTGTATATAATATAATGCAACTTTTTTAATTTTTGATGTGTTGTGTTGCCCGATATAAATAATTTAATATTTAATAATAATTGTATTTTTTTAATAATAATAATAATATTCATTTATTTCTCTCACAATACAGTCAAATAATTAAAATTAAATAATTAAATTAATAATTAAATAACATACGGACACACGTTACAAATTATTACAGTTATAAGTGTAATAAAGCGCTTTACCGCTGGAAAGGTGCAGCGCTCGCTTGGAGGAATCTGCGACGCGCTGCGCCGCGCTGTACACACTTACGTATACAATGTAGATGGCGCTGGCGCGGCGTGGCGGTGTGTTATTGTAGCGAATTATGTCAGACAGCTGATTGATAACGAAAGTGAGTCTAGTTCACACATACCTTATTATATAATAGAGTTTACGTGATTAGAGATTTTTATCAGTTACGGAATTTATATATTTTATGTTTATGTTTGCTTGTTCTTCTAAAAATTTCATTAAAGTACTTGTCCATTGTTGTAAATTATATTGTCTTTGTCAAAATAAATCATGTTTCTTTCTTTCTTTTATATGAGAATCTCCTTTCTATAATTAGCCTGTAATTTTTAGGGGAAAGAAGTTGTATTAAGTTTCGGCAACCTTCTAAGTCAGTTCTACCGTTGCAAAATGTGAGACATATTCAGGCATTACACTTATGCTAAGTACGTCCGCGGAAGTACTGCCGCCATACCCATTTCTGCCGCCAGCAGTAATGTATTCGCGTTTCTGTGTTCCGTTTTGAAAGGTGTGGTTGCCGGTGAAATTACAAACACACGAGCTATGCCACCTTCACGTCTTAGAGTTACGTGCGCATGCGATGCGACGTCGGCCTTGTACCTAAGTAGGGGACGAATCAAGTCGTTGGCTTGTTACTGGCAGGGTGAGCCATCCGCTTGTTCTGTAACTTTAACACATTAAAAGATTTCTCTTCTACAATACCGGAACAGTATCCATATTTGCCGCAATTCACCAAGTAGCACTATTTGCGGTTTGAAAGGCGACAGCGCTGGTGAAATTACAGGCACAAGAGGCGTTCCATCTTCATGTCTCATGATGACAGGCGCAATACTTTACGAGCCGGAGTCGCGCTAGTTTTGTAATTGAGGGTTGCCACTAGGTATCCAATAGATATTCCCTGGATAGCCAAGTGTTCCCTTAATCACTTGAATACATTGCTTGATCACATGAAATAAAGCATGTACAGCGCTGCGTGCCGCTTTATCGGCGTGCGCTGACCAAATACACGAAAATAGTGTACTACAAAATTATTTATCACTATCTAACACGACAGGGGTTGCCATGTGAAAACTATCATTTTTTTTTTAAGTTTTTCAATATTACAGGCAACTTTTTTTATTTTTTTTTCTAAAATCCTTGCTGGTATATTTCAAAACTGAATTTTTGAACGTAGATATAGCAAGTTCGATTCCATAGTATAATCTCCTCGCCCGCATCGACCGGTTGAACTGAACTTACCGAATGCCTATAATTCATTCATTAAATAGGGGAGGCGATGGTGGGGTGTTCATAAAAATGGTCATTATGTAATGAAATATAGATACGTACTTTGTATCGGCGATGTGGCGCCAGCCATGTTAAATTATAATCAGGTAATCTGGGAACTAATAGGTAAGCAAGTAGATGGCGTGGTAGCTGAGTTCTACGAAACCCGACTTTCAATATGAAGATCGTAGGTTTGAAATCGAGTAATTGTATGTATTAAGCCATCATAATCGAGATGAATTTTTGATTATTTATTTATGTTCGCATATTGTAAAAATGAGAACTATACTTAGTTGAGGGGTACGGACCCAAATCTTCCTGTAAATACGTTCGTGTAAAAGTATTTTTTTAATTAGTTTCATTTTTGGTTTTCATTAGGTATGTGGTGGTTTGAAAAGTGGAAAACCATAACTACATAAATTTTGGAACAGAAAATGCTCTAGTTTTCTGAAATAAATAAAAATTAGATGAACTGAAGAATCTGTTTTCTAAAGTTCTACGCTCATTTATTTCCTCATCCGAATCATCCTAGTGAAAATCCTAGGTCTTAAAACAAAATTGTGGGTTTACTTCTATAAGTAACCCTTACATACGGGAGAACTAATGTAATAAAATCTAATGTCTTAAATAAACGGTGACTGAGATTTCGTAGGTTCAAATCTCTAAAACTAGACTACACCGCTCTACAGGAATGCTATCCCAAATCTACTATATAGACAGACCTACTAATCTATTTCCCGAAATATCAAAGCCAACCCAAATTCCAAGGTACTAATTTCCCAAAAATAAATATAATAATGTTTAATATTCCGAAGTTCAAATCTCACAAAAGCAACCGCAATGCTCCAAAATCATTTGTTCTGTGACCACAGCGCTCTACAAAACGTGGCTACGTAGTCATTAAAAGTAGGTTTTTTTTTTTTTTTTATGTAATACATTATGGAACGAGCCGACGGCCCACCTGGTGTTAAGTGGTAACCTCGGCCCATAACAGCCGATGCGACTTGGGTCCTCCCAAAGTAGGTATGACAAGACCCAAGTCGCATCGTATGCGCCCGTAAATGTGAGACGTTAAGGTGGAATGTCTCATGTGCCTGTAATTTCACGTTGTATAATCATAATTATTTACATTTATTCGACCAACAAATATCATTAAATAAAGACGAAAATTTAAAATCTAAATATAATCAGCCGGTTGGCAGTATTGTCATCCCAAATTCTCATTTGGTATGACAACTTATTTCTTCCTTTGCACTATTACACTTATTTGCAACCAATCTTCCACATCTTGTTAAATCCTTTCCATCCAAAGGTTGACGGAAGGTATGGCTTCATAGCGATAAGACCGCCCATTGTACGTGTATCTTAATTAGTTTTAACGTTTGTACTGTATTTTAATGGTGTACATTAAAGAATTCTCATACATTCATTCATTCTCAATCCCCGGTCAGAACACCGCGGGTCGCCAACAAACAAAATCCTGTTATTCCAAAGCAAACGTAACAGATGTATCCCCCCCAAATCGATTCCGAATTTAAACTGTCGTGTCCCGCCATTTGTGCCGGATCTAATGAACTATTAAACTGCAATTTGGCTGCGCGATAGCTCGTAGATGGCGCTGCGCACACGTATTGATCGCGAGATGGGGGCCAAATATCCACGTTCAAGTTTTGCCAAGTCACGGAATGTATTGCCGGCTATTGTGGCGAAAAATGGGGGGAGATGGAACTTGGGACAGTGAATGCCGTTGACGGCTCAGCTGCATAGAATTACACCCCCCCCTTGTGTGGGGACACACACACCCCCCCACTCCCCCGCGCAGGTAATCCGTCCGGTGTGAGGAGGCCTCGATGCCGGCTCGGGTGCAATTAGAGGTTATTTGGGCTTGGCGGGTCGGAATAGTTTTAGTTTATGGCTCAGTGCAGACGAATTATGGGATTATTCACCGATGCTGGGGGCAGTTATAAACTTAGTAACATACAAGTCAAACTTATTAAGGATAATAAGTCCCTTGTGCGTTCTATTCAATGAAATTGATATTTTATAGTAGGAAATCATTAAAATCAAACATATTTTTTTTTAATGAGGTTTGCATTAAAAACGGACACTGTATATATTTTTAAGATCATTACTAATAATAGTTATTGGAGGAAGATCGTCCTGTTGAATTATACACGATTTCTGACATTATTAGCCAAAATGGCTAGAAGTAGTAAATATCCCCAAATATAACGTTCCTTTGTACGAAAGTAGAGATTTCTAAACTACAAATAATTTTCTATACTGTCCGTAATGGACATGCTACAGTGTTATTATATAATCCACTTTCTAGGTATATATTATTTTCGTAATAAAAGTCATATATCCATTAATTTTCTGAATCCAATACATATATTTTAATTCTGACAGACTAATCTTTTCTGATAGATAGGCAACGCGTAGAATAGTGGTCAGGGCTTGACATACTTATAAAGAGTTAGGGGCCACAGCTCAATGTAGGCACTTCTGAAGATAGACTGAACACTGAATATTTCATATTGGATGGAGATCGTCTCAGCCACCCAGAATACATGATGGAATAGCTGCCTATTTCCAGGCAGACTGATAGATTATTTACAGAGTTATATGAATTTTCCTAATTTATTTCTAACATAACGAACCTTATGAATTGAAGTCTGTTCTTAGGGTATTTTTGTCTTCGTTACGTATGCATATTATTAACATAAATCATGAAAAAGAAAGATCAATGGAAGCGGGTAAACGCGTAATTGAATTTTTTATTCTATACCCGTGTTGGGCGTTATCTTGAGGTTTTTATGAGAATTTTTATTATAAGTGGCACCAGCTGTTGGAATAAATTTGAACTAAATCAAATTATAATTCGTGGTTCAGAATGTTCTACTGTTTAACGACAGATGGCGTGCATGAAAAATTTATTCAGCACCATCTAGCGGTAAGTAAATGAACTTGTTGTATCCACCAAAGAGGATGACTGAACTTTTCTTCTGTCAATTTAAAAATAGTTCAAGAACCACCAACTAGGTGGTGACCTAGTAAATTAATAAATTATTTATTATCAGGATGAATGAAAACAACGATTACTTTTTATCAGTACAAAAATATATTACTAGAATGTACAATAAAATCTATGGCCCCGGTAATTCGTTGTATCTTACAGGATAAGTTAGTTGATTGCCTCTATCCCAGGAGTACAGCTCCTGAAATGAAAAACAGTGGCATGAGTACGTCCTTGTTATTATAGGTTTTTCTTTTCTTTCTTATTTTATATTAAAAACGCCGACTTTAAAAAAATCAATTTATCGGGCATATATTGACATGCTTTGACAGACCTCACAGCACAGTTGGTAGTTACCCTGCCTTCTGCGCTGTAGGTCGTGGGCTCGATTCTCACCCAGGAAAAACATTTGTGTGACGAACATAGACGTTTGTTCTGTGTCTGGGTGTTAATATGTATTATATGTATGTATTTACAAAAGAAAAGTATATGTGTATTATATCAGTTATCTGGTTACCATGATACAAGCTATGCATAGGTTACTTTGGGGCCAGGCGCTGTGTGGTCCAAGAAAATTATTATAGATAGCTGCGCCCCGCGGTGAATAAGTAATCCCACGGGAACACTGCACTTTTCCAGGCTCAAAGTAGCCTATGTGTTAATCCAGAATATAACCCTATCTTGATACCAAATTTCATCCAAATCCATTCAGCCGTTTGAGCGTGAAAGAGTAACAAACATCCATACAAACTTTCACGTTTGTAAATAGTAGGATTTCTGTGGATGTACACGGATGTCGTGACAGGCACCTTACCTTGTGCGTGTGGTCGTACCCCAGCTGCGTGGTCTTGCGGAAGGGGTTGGTGAACTGCAGCGTAACCTCCACCGGCTTGCTGAGGTACAGGTCGATGGCCACCGTCACCTTGCTCTCCCTGTCCGTCGCCGAGTCCAGCGCGTACAGCACGCCGCACACTATGAACATTTCACCTACCTATACGGATAAAAACATAGATCTACAAATGTAGAAGTGAATTTTACTTAATAAAATATATTAGTTCTGTTAGGTTCTGGATTCAATCCGGACATAGATCTTGGTTTACGGTTTCTTATCTGTGACAGTAGTCAGACCCACATCAGGCGACTTTGGACTAAGAGGGCAGTTTTCATAGCAAACTTTTTACCTACTGTAAAACTAGCGTGTATTAGACAAGACGATTCTACAGCCAGAATTATAAGAATAAAAGCTTACAAATGAAGGACCACGTACTTGTTTATGGTTGAGTGAGATATTCCAGATGTAGTCAATGTTCAGCCCTTCTTTGCTGGGGTCGAAGCTGAGCTGAAACAACATGAAAACGAAAGTAAGAAAGAAAGAAAGAAGGAAAAACATTTATTTTGGCCACACACACTAATAAAAGGAAACAAAATACATAAACAAAAAAGATAGAACAAAAAGATACAAGTAAGATAAAAAAGATACATATAAACTTAGTATTTAGTGGGGCCAAAATAGGTCCTGGTCTCAGCTTAAAGCTGTACTGCACGAGAAGGTGACAGTGCGACGCTGGTATTCTGACCGGACCTAGGCATGGTTAGACAGCCAAAAAACAAACATGGAAAACTAAAACAAATAAAATATTAGTACAGTGAAAGAACATAGAATAAACAAAAGATAATAACATAGAAATAACATAAATTATCCTAACAAATAAATAAACAGAACAGAAAGTAGAACATTTGATGTTCTCACTGCGATCCAGGATCCATAAAATGTGAGTGGGCTTTAATCTACCAAAGCGTACTGTAAGATGTTACGTTTTCCAATGTTCTAGGACTTTCTAATATCACCTATACTCTATCTTTAATTGATGAAAACCTTTTTATTTTTAAAAGCATCTTTATGTTAGTACGAAATTTCAGAACATTGTGTTGGGTCACTACATATTCGGGTACAATAGAGTTTTAAACCAGTTTCTGTTTTAAACACTAAATTATTATAGTAATTATTAATAAAATTAAATATTATATTTATACTAATTAATTTAAGTTATAATTGTTTAACGTGTTTTCTAACTGTTAACTTATATATTATACTAGCTGTTGCCCGCGACATCGTCCGCGTGGAATTCGGTTTTATCACGCACCTCTATTTAACCTCTCGGAAAAGTAGCCTAAGTTACTCCTTGTTACATCAGCTATCACTCAGTGAAAGTTCCGTCAAAATCTGTCCAGCCATTTCAGAGATTAGCAAGAACAAACACACAGACAGACAAAAATTGAAAAAAAATGTTGTTTTGGTATATGTACCGTGTATACATCCATATGCACTTAATAAAAAGCGATTATTTTAATATTACAAACAGACATTCTAATTTTATTTATTTGTATAGATATAATTCCTACGTATGTACATCGCCGATGTGACTTCTCTGTATCCTGTCCATCCAAAGGTTGCACGGAAGAGATCACTTTAATGATAATGCCGCCCGTTGTGTGCCTAATATTTTAATGTATTTTTGTTTATTTTTGTAAAATGTTTTTCTGGTTTATGCGATAAAGAGTTAATCTATCTATTATTTTATGATTTGAACTAAGAGATAGAGTTAAGATGAAGTTAACTGTCTCTGTGAGCAACATCTATACAATGGTATCGTTATGTACCTTGGCGACAGCTGTGTTGTTGGAGCCTTCTATAGAATAGATCGCCCACAGTCCGTTATCGTCAGCGCTGAAGTCTACCTACAAAAAAAAACACAATTTTTTTTTATTAAGAAATCCATCAGCATATATATTATGAGTTAACATTATCTTTGTATAAATATAAATATCATATCATAGTATAAATATCATAATAATTTGTGTGCGGAGACCTCAGTATTGTTGATATATTTAATTAATTATTATGAATTATTAATTTTTATGCCTAGCGACTCATACACTGTTACTAAGGTAGTAGTTAGTGTTAGTAAGGTAGTAGGCTGTAGGATGATTTTTGACTGGCCTCATAGCTCAGTCGAAGTAACCCTGCGTTCAGCGCTGTGGGTGGTGGGTTCGATTCCCACCCAGGACAAACATTTATGTGACAAGGTGTTTGTTCTGTGTCTGGGTGTCATTATTTATTATATGTATGTATTATCAAAAGAAGTACATAAATTTTATATTAATTGTCTGGTTACCATGATACAAGCTATGCTTAGCTTACTTTGGGGCTAGATGGCGCTGTGTGAAATGTACACCAATATTTCGGTCAACACTTGAGGACGAACAAAGAAAAAGTGGTTTACAAAAGACCGAACAACTGAAAGCACGTGAAACAAGATACCTGATTATGTTGAGACGTGTACAGCCTCCCGGCGGCAAACGGCAGGTGGACAGACTTGATGCGACTCTGCGTCAGATCGTACCGGATGATGTCGCCCGGGTGACCGGTCTCGTTGGCCTGGTAGAAGAACGAACCGCTGTACACTACATGCCCGTTACCCTGGAACATGACACAAATACTTAGATAATGGCTTAGGCAGGCTTAGATATGGGGGGCCTTGTTGCTCGCGTCCGTAGATTCCCTTTGAATCCCTACAAGTGTAGCCCGGGTGGTGCGAAAGGACCAACCCAAAGGCAGTAGAACTTGTGCCAAACTCGCCCGAAAAAGTACTACCACACCTGGTAATCTGCCGCCAAGACCAGAACGGAACGATAAATAAAGTTTAATTAATCCTTACTCACAAAGAATGGCTTCTGCAGTTTATGATATTCGTCAACATGATCTGCTTTGAAGCTGACTTTGCTTTTGTATTCCCTTAGCTTCTCCACGTCATTCTCTTGCGTAGTCCACAGCTTTTCTCTCTGTAATATACAACAAAAACAAAATAACTATCATTAAATATAAATAATAAATATCGTTATTTATATATTTTCGCCCCATTCAGTACCTCTGATTGAGCTCATCGGGGAACTGAACGCGATATCCCGACATGCTGCCGGGCTAAGACGTTTATCTGGGCGACACTGAATTTATGCTATGTATGTATTACGTCAGTCAGCAGTATTCTCGTGTTTCGTAACTATCAGGTTCGTACCTATTACTTCTAAAATTTAAACAGAGCCAATTTTCGTCCCTTCATGGAAGTACCTAAACTAAAGCTTAGATAGATAGACAGATAACTTTATTAATCACCAGACATGGAGATTTCATAAAGATAAATCATTGAGCTGACGCAATGAGCGGTCTTACAGCTAAGAGCTACTTCATCCAGACAACCTTTGGATGGAGCAGGTATGTAAACAACCAGCTTACCTGTACATCTGAAGCGTTGGAGTCTCTGAGCCAAGCACCAAACAACTCGTCCCTGAACCTATGGTAAACTGGCTTTCCAATGGCGTACAGCTGGCAATCTGTAAATTAAAAACACTCTCAGAACAGAGCTCTACCTGTTTTTTCGGGGGGAAATCTACCCATCAATCTTTTTTATTTATTTATTTATTTAAGGAAGACCTACCTAGCCACTAACATCTTGAAGATGATGGAAGGGCTATATCAGTTCTCAGTTCGGCTAAAAACCTGGACGCCTGTTGCTGAGGCTACGGGCACGCGAAAGTAGCTTTCATTCGCCACCCAAGCGTTAATTTTATTCAGAACAAAAGTTCTGATTTTAGTCTATTACAGCTAATAGTTTCCTATCTCGGTGGTGGCAGTAACAAAGAAAAAATATAAAATAATTAATTTGGAACACACTGTTATTTTGGGTTGCTCCTTTCGCACCACCCGGGGGACACGTGTAGGGATTCAAAGGGTAATCACATACGGACGCGAGCAAGGTGGCCCCCCAAAATCTGTGTCTAACTTACTTGTACTCCTCTTAGGTTTGTAGCCAGCAGTTCCGTTCATGGAGGTGATGAGGAGTTCCCTGTCGCACCGAGGGCACGATGGGCAGCGCTGCACTTTGCACAGCTCCTCGTACGAAGTCAAGGTGGGCGGGCGGGAGCCAAATTCCATGGGCTGTTGCACCGGGATGGGCTGATTAGGGCTGGGATCTACAAGATATTTAAAGGTACAAAAAGTATTAAAGTATAAAAAAATAAATATAAAACATCACATTTTAAATCAAACCCACGACCTACAGCGCAGAAGGCAGGGTTACAACTGAGCTGTGAGTCCAGTCTATTGCAGTCAACTTGCCTGGCCCTACTTAGCTTACATTGGGCTAGATGGCGCTGTGTGAAATGTCCACTATATTAAAAAATATATGCAAATCTGCACTTACGTCTCAACTTGATGTCTCCTTTCACAGTTTGATTGTTCAGTTCATTCTTGGCCACACAGCTGTAAGTTCTCAGGTCGTGATCCCGCACCCCCGGGATCTCGAGCCTCATGATCCACCGCCAGGGGTCTGCGGTGACGGCCACGTCTGTCCGGTAGCGGCTACCTTCCAGCGTAATACCGTCGCACTCCCAAGCAAGGACTGGTTCCGGCCAGGCTTGGACCTGGAGACCGGTGTAATCTTAAAGACTTAAGTTCTAGGAATCATGGCATGCTCCTCGGAAGTACTGCCACCAAGCAGAACATATTCGCGTTACGTGTTCCAGTTTGAAAGGTGTGGTTGCCGGTGAAATTACAGGTACATGAGACATTCCACCTACACGTCTCAGAGTTACGGGCGCATACGATGCGACTCGGGTCTTGTACCTAGTATGGGTCGACCCAAATCGGTTTTTATGGGCAGGGTTACAACTTAACACCAGGTGGGCCGTCGGCTCGTTCAGTAACTGTATCACATAAAAAAAATTGGTTACTAAAATTTTTGTCTGCATACGTGAGACATGCAAAAAGGCAACAGCTTACTTCCAAGTTATCAAGTTTTTTTTTCTTTTTGCCAAGATCCACTATCAGACTTTTAAAGTGTGTGTTAACGATGATGAAACAGTGGTAACTTACCTCACACTCCAGCTTCACACTCTTCACTGTCTTATTCGCAATATAGACTATATTGTTTGGCACACGAATGAACGGGCTAACTGAAACAATAATTATTCTTATAAGTCACTATCTCATCAGACTTGATAAATGTAGAATTGATCATGTTAACGTAATTCTTTATCATTTGTTATGGAATACCTTAATATTTACACACTAAGTGTCAGTTTTGAGCCCCTAGGGCTTGAAAGTCCAAAATTTTTTTTTTTTTTTATTTTTTTTTTTATTTAATATCACAAAATCCACAGATCTTAAACATATACATAAAATATCTTAAATATTAATACTTACATCTAATAAAGGATTTATTTTATTTCTTTCATGCTATGCAGTCAGTCAGTCAGTCAGGACATCCTATTTTATGATATAAGTAGATAACTTGTAGATAATTGCTCTCATCATGTAAAAAATATTCTCAGTACTACACACTTATAATATTTCAATACTTACAATGGATCTCGACATCAGTAGTTTGGTTAGCGGAAGGAAGCATTCCATTGTTGGCAAGGCACACGTACTTTCCTGTGTGCCATCTCGACACGTTGGGTATGTTGAGATGCTGCCCGCTCACTGAAGCATCTCTAACTGAACCCTGAAAGACATGAAAATTGAGATAAGCGTCTCTAACTGAACCCTGAACGACAGGAAACCAGGTTATTACCAGCTAAGCTGTGAAGCCAGTTGACTGCTAGGACCTTAGTTATAGCTAGTTTTGTTGTCAGAAGAAAAATCTAATCTCGAACCTGTATAACAGCAGTACCATCAACTCTCCTCCACTCGACAGCGGGCTCAGGGCGGCCCATGGGGTTGCAGCTGAGACGTAACGTGTCCCCTTCGCGGACTATCACTCGGGTCTGATCCTCTGGAAAAATTGGAACATGATTTCCATCATTACATCCACCATTATTGCGTTCATAAAGATTACTAGAATGTGCTAAATCGAATACGAAATAATTATTGGTGGACATTTCACACAGCGCCATCTAGCCCAAAGTGAGCTAAGTATAGCTTGTATCATGGGAACCAGACAACTGATATAATACTTATATACTTTTTTGTAAAGTAAATACATACAAATATGATACATATCAACATCCAAACACAGAACAAACGTCTATGTTAGTCACACAAATGTTTGTCCTGGGTGGGAATCAAACCCACGACCAAAAGGAATAAAAAAAAGTAAAAACATATCCTACTAATATTATAAACATGAAAGTTTGTATTGATGTTTGTTACTCTTTCACGCAAAAACTGCTGAATTGATTTGGGTGAAACTTGATATCAAGATAGCTTATATCCTGGATTAACATACAGTCTAGTTTGATCCCGGAAAAGTGCAGTGTTTTTGTTGGAAGATTTATTCACCGCGGGGCAGAGCTAGTAAAAATACAGACTTACGCGCAAACGTAGGCGGTATAAACAGTTCCTTCTCCTTGGTGTAGTTGTAGATAGACAATCCCGGTCTTCCCGGCATTCCATCCCGGCCATCATTCCCTCGCTGCCCCTTTGGTCCACCAGGCCCTCGTTCGCCTTTCGGCCCTCTAATACCTGGTGGCCCAGGAGCACCAGCCCTGCCTAAAAAAGGTTTTTTTTTTGGGAGACATTTCTCTTTTCGCCATCTAGCCCCAAACTAAGCAAAGCTTGTGTTATGGGATCTAGATAACTGATAGAATACACATATACTTTTTGTAAATACATACACATAAATACATATTAACACCCAAAGAACAAAAATTAATGCTCGTCACACAAATGTTTGTCCTGGGTTGGAATCGAACCCACGACCTACAGCTCAGAAGGCAGGGTTACTTCGACTGAGCTATGAGGCCTGTTAATTGATGTATTGCATTTGAAAAATCAAAAGAACGAAAGAAAGAATCAGTAGATATATCTATACAAATAAATAAAATTGGAGTGTCTGTTTGTAATATTAAAATAATGGATTTTTACTAAGTGCATATAAATGTATACAAGGTACATATACCAAAACCACATTTTTTAAAATTTTTGTTTGTCTGGCGGTCTGTCTGTTTGTTCCGGCTAATCTCTTAAAAGGCTGGACCGATTTCGACGGGACTTTCACTGGCAGATAGCTGATGTAACAAGGAGTAACTTAGGCTACTTTTCCGAGGGGTAAAATAGGGGTGCGTGATAAAACCAAATTCCACGCGGACGAAGTCGCGGGCAACAGCTAGTAAAGAATATATCGTACCATCTTTCCCATCCTTCCCATTCTTCCCGGGGCTGCCATCTTTCCCCGGTATACCGTCCCGTCCGTCTTTCCCGGGAGCTCCATCAGCACCGTTTCGGCCGGACATTCCATCTAAGCCGGGTTCTCCAGGGACGCCATCTCTTCCGTCTAGTCCAGGGTTACCAGGGAAACCACGTTCGCCTGAAAACGTGAGAGTTTTCCTGTGATATGCCTGTTAGTCAGTCTTTTAACGTTACTACTGCAGAATTGCTGATTTACGTCAATCAGAGTGAAGCTCCAGTATTTTCCGTCATAAAGTTTACCACAGGCTTTGTCTAAAATCTAAATGAACACAAAAGAAAGAAAAAGTTTTTCCTAAACATATACTGTTGATATTGTATAAAGAACAGTTATTAAATAATAATTGGTCGACATTTCACAAACTGCCATCTAGCCCCAAAGAAAGCTAAGCATAGCTTTTATCATGGGAACCAGACAACTGATATAACACCCATATATATATATATTTTGTAAATACATACATATAATACGTATTAACACCCAGACACAGAACAAACATCTATGTTCGTAACACAAATGTTTGTCCTAGGTGGGAATCAAACCCACGACCTACGCGCAGTCGGCAGGGTTGCTACCAACTGAGCTATGAGGCCTGTCAAATATTATTAAGTTATCCATATGTACACGTCATCAGTCAACCGAAGATGTCAAAGTAAAAGTTGTAATGAACGAGTCTCAATATACCTTTAGGTCCGGGGGGTCCGAGGGGGCCCCTTGCACCAGCGTGGCCCGGAGTACCAGGGGCTCCAGCCTCGCCTTTATCTCCTTTAGGTCCAGGAGACCCTGTCGGGCCCTTGGGACCCTGAACTCCTGGAGGGCAGTAGTCCTGCGTCGCTTTGCAGAAACCCTGGACAACTTTATACTGAAAAAGTCATAAGAATACTCTTATAATTTATATAAATAATTTATATTTATATATACATATAATCATTGATCTAATTCCGGTTAAAATATTATTTACTTAAATCATTGTTTAAGCTTCAAGTGTATTAGTGGGGTAGGTTTAGGGCTGTACATGTATCAATATTTATGAAAATTACGTCCAAAAGTAAGACAATCCTGATTGATATTGATGCATCAAAACTAAGTCCTTAAAATCGAAAAAAATATGACTGATCAGACTCCAGAAAACCTAACTGTACTAATTCTAATAACTCTTTATCTTTTATGTTATTAATTGTGAAAAAAAAGGAATCCCTCCATTAGAGGTTTCTTGGCTGTTCTTCCCCATGGAGGGTCGGATAGGGTTTGAACAGGCATCAAACTTATCGATAAGTACGCGTGACCTTATGTTTTGAATATTGACGTTTCCAAGCCATTTCTTTATGAATTCTATGGAAATAAAGTTTTTGACTTTGACTTTGTGAATTATACTAAATGGCATCTGTATACGCAGTTTATCTAGAAATATAGGAAATATAATTAATATAACTTTATTGTACAACATATTATAAGTAAGAAATATACAAAAATACTAGTGAAAACATTTAAGCGGCACAATGGGTGGCTTATCACTAAAATCGATCTCTTTCAGGCAACTTTGAGCAACAAAACATGTATATCCTCAACATCGTCCATCCTGAAACACTTACTGGAACTCTTGAGTAGCTGGTCAGCCACACCCAGGTGTCCCCGCCCGGCGCGGGGCCCTTCGCTCCTGTCTTACGCATCTCCGCACCATCCTTCTCTTCCAACTCTGCTCTCATCTTCGGATTGAAGAACTCCACGTGAGGAGTGACGGCATTATCCTCTTGGATAGCCGACGGCTTCTGGCAACAAAAACTCAGATTAAATAACTTTCAGAAAACGAGACTCCTAATGCTTAGAAATCGGCAAATACTAATCAACCAAATAACATATTTCATTAAATAGTAGAACTACGCCAAGTTCATCCGGGGAAGTACTGCCACCATGCCCCTCGTGTTACTGTGTTCCAGTTTGAAAAGGATGTTTGCTGGTGAAATTACAAGCACATGAGATATTCACGTCGCAGAGTTACACGCGCATGCGATGCGACGTGGGCCTTGTCATACCTAAGTAGGTGAGTACCCAAGTCGCACTGCTTGTTATGGGCAGAGGTCACTTAACACCAGGTGTACCATCTGCTTGTTCAGCAACTGTATCACATAAAAAAATATACACGCTCACTTATTATAATCACTAATTATCACTTCAAACATGAAGAACCAATAATACAAACGTAACACATACTTTCATAAAATATATAACGTTACCAGTTAACGCGAGTCTGTACTATGGCCAGGCATGTTATATTAACAGTAACTAAATGAAACATAATTAAATTTATCATTGTGGTCCTGCAGCATTAAAACGAACATAATTAAAATAGTGAACTGTAATAATTACGAGCATAGCTTCCCTCTTCCTTCGAGGCGCGGTCTCCATCTCAGCTAAATACTCCTCAATTTTCCCCCCCAACTTCTCATGTAGGACATTCTCCATCATACTCTTCGCTTGTGCCTCCCACCTGGTCACCCCCACGTAGCTATAAGTTTGCACCAGCATCGAGACGAGCGCACACGTGAAGGCGAAAACCGACAAATTCCTACAGCAACTATCGCCTCCACAGTCAATTGTAGCTGAATCTTTTCTCTTGTGCGTCTTCATGGTTTCACAGAAACTTCTCCCGTGACTTTATGAACATTTTTATCGTGTTACACTTATATTTTTGGTGGTACGTGTGTTCCTGTCGAGTTATCTGGACGTAATCCGAGCCAATGTGGCCCTTCCGGCGATAGCGTTTCACAACGCGCTGATAAATACCAATTGAGTCGAGAGTGAACTCAATCAAGCAATCGACAGCCCTAGTAGTCTCCACTTGCAGAGGAACAGTAGATATTCTATACAAGGATACCGACCATTTCAGAGTACTACCATTATTATAACATTGGTAATTTCAAGATCTGAGGAGGAATTCGAAAATAAATTCGAAGTATCGCCCTCTTGTGCAGGTTTAGAAACCAATCCAGCATTCTGCAGAATATATACTCGGTAAATTATCACTACGGGATCACGAACATTTATAAAGATAGTATTTGAGGATCATCGAACCCTAGGCTTATATTCTTTCAGAATGAGAGACAATTTATAATTTGGCAAGGATTTCCGCATATCTGTCGTCAGGCAGGCAGATAGCCAAAATCGAGAGCCTACAAACATAGAGTTGGCAAAATAATAATAAATAAAAGTAATATAAATCTTTTCCATGAGTTTTATAGTAACTAATATAATAATACTTATGTGTCCATTAAACTATTATAGAAATGGCTTTTTCCAGTGATAACATATTTAAAAACCAAATACTACCTAAGAGAAAAATCTTGTCTTACAAGTAAAATCCTATTTTAGGGTGAAAAGCTTATTTAAGCTAATAATTGTAATTTAATATGGCGGGAACGTTTAGTACATAAAAAAACAGTTTTTTCAGCAGCCTTCCCACATATCATCTATGCCAAATCTATGTCACTGGTTCGACAGAACCGGTGACTCGAAGAAGAAGATCTATGCCAAATAAATACTTCCTGTCCCAGCAGAAATAAAATATTAGACAGCGCTCATGTAAAATTAGAAATACGAACATTTGCGTATTACGTGAACTTCGACCAACATACCATCAACATCGTGAGACAAAGGCTATCATCGAGGTCTACAGCATATCTCTTCTCTAATGGTTACCAATACCCTAGAAGAAAGCAGGCAATCAGTACGCATGCGCCATTAACTGTGTCAGGGCCCTGACCTAACGTAACCCAAGGTCGGCCATGTTTAGCGTCTAAATCTGTCATTTCACCAGCAACCATCTCTTAGGAGAGTCGTTCAGTGTTAAGAGAAAGTCTAGAGAAACTGGTGTGTGATAATGTCAGTGCACGAAGGAATTGGAAGCCGTACCTCATCAAAGAAAGGTTAGGTCGTGTTGATTATTTGATGCAGACAATGTCAGCGGTGGACTTTAGACAAAAGATTTTGACATGTATATGTTTTGTGGCC
The DNA here is from genome assembly GCA_947359385.1 of Chesias legatella. Taxonomy (NCBI): domain Eukaryota; kingdom Metazoa; phylum Arthropoda; class Insecta; order Lepidoptera; family Geometridae; genus Chesias; species Chesias legatella. The sequence continues at coordinate 1,745,319 of OX375776.1, read as the reverse complement.
GGTGACAGAGAGCTATACGGCTTCCTGTTTCGTATAACGAACATGTTACAATTTTAATTTCTAATAGCTTATTAAGTAAGCCAGTGTTGCCACAGTGAGCGAAACAAGATCTAATAATCCTACTTCTTAATAAAATATTATAAACGTGAAAGTTGTATGGATGTTTGTTACTCTTTCACGCAAAAACGGCTGAATAGATTTGGATGAAATTTGGTACCAAGATAGCTTATATCCTGGCTTAACACACAGGCTACTTTGATCTCGGAAAAGTGCAGTGTTCCCGTCGGATGACTTATTCACAGCGGGTAACAACTAGTTAACAATAAATTAACTTTCTGAAGAATCGTAAAAGTATAGGGCTTTCAAAATATGTTCATTTATTTTTGTTTTATGCCTGTTCCACCTTAAATAAATAGAAAGTTCTTTAAGTCTTACATATATTTACATTTACTGTATCTAAGGGCAGCAGCATATGATGATTTTTATAGATGAAAATTAAGTTACAGTTGTAAACAATATCGCACGAAATGGTGCTATACAATGATGAAAAGGTTCCACTATGTACTTGATGTATATATTGCCTATTTGTGTTTCGCTACAATGAATAGCTTTCCTTATTTATTAGCTGACTCTTGAAATCGTGCAACGTCTTACGAAATTCTGTTACCATAGGCAATTTTTTTCCCATTATACGATTTGAGTCTTCCATATTGGGCAGAAAATTCCACATAACGGTTGAGCCATCTGCTCAGTTCATCACTACTCATATTAAATTACATAATATAATAAGGAGATCCAGAAGTTGATAAGTAGGTATACCTCGCGTATTATGAATATATTGACACAGAGTATTAATCATATTTTTCTCCATTTCAGCATTCAGCTTTCAATCCCTAGAAGGCAGTCTAGATTCACCAAGAGCGCCACTACGCCGTCAGGTCTCATTGGACGAGGAGAGACCCGAGGACTGCCAGGGACATTGGCAGGGCCCAGAACTTGCTGGCGAGGAGGAACAGAGGGGCATCAGACTATTTCGCTCGTTGCTGCTGCAGCACTTGAGGCTTGAGGAGCTGAGACCACCGCCTTGCTGGGTGGCTTCAGCCAAACCTGATCAAAGGTAACACTTGTTAGATTCTCCAAAAGCACCACTACGCCAGCAAGGTTCTTTCGACACCTGACATTAACAGGGGCCAGAACTTAGGAGAGAGAGTTAGTTATCGGTCTGTTCCCGGCTTGCTGCTGCTGGACAAGCAACAAGCAGGACCAATCTGATACCAAAAGAAACTGTTTATACAGATGACACTTTAAAAAGACTTTTGAATGCATACTTATGTAAAACAGTTTCCCCTATTTCATCAGAGGCTGGTGGATATACTGGCGGGACTGGCGAGCGCTGGACCGGGCGGCGCGAAGGTTCAGAGAAACGAAGGCGCAGGCGCTGCTGGCGGCCAGGGCTGAGCACATACCTCTGCTCAGTCTGGATGAGGTGGAGTTCGAAGACATCATGCAGGAAGTCTGCCAGGTGAGAATACCTTGATAGCGAAGAGAAGACTTACTACTGACTACTACTACTACACCTGGTAATCTGTCGCCAAGCAGTGATGCACTCGTATTGCTGTGTTCCGGTGGAAGGGAGTGAGTGCCGGCGAAATCGCAAGCGCATGAGACGTAATATCCCCGTCTTGAGGTGATGGACGCAACGCAATGCGACTTGCGTCATCTCGTACTTTGGTGGAGAGGACTCGAGTGGTATTGCTGTTGTCCATGGGCGGCTTAACATCAGGTGGGCCGTCAGCTCGTTCCATCACTTCAATGACATAAAAAAATTATACTAAGAAGACTTACTTCTGGGTACCAGAGCTGAATACACATCACGTAGAGTAAAATGAATTATAATATTTGTATACTTCACTTTGTGCGACTGTGTTGTTTATGAATTATTAGCTTCTAAATTGTCGTGATTATAAACATGACATCACAGCAGTACAAATGAAGTAAATTATATTAAAATGCATTTTTTTCTCGAAACACTTTTTTGTATGTTGCGTGTTTTTTACAGAATGTGCGAAATAATATAATAATAAAAATAATATGGGTTCACAATTCACACAGCGCCATCTAGCCCCAAACTAAGCATAGCTTGTACTGTGGGAACCAGACAACTGATATAAATACTTTATGTATACATACATTTAAAACATATTAACCAGACACAAAACAAACATCTATGTTCGTCACACAAATGTTTGTCCTGGGAAGGAGTCGAACACACGACTTAGCGCAGAAGGTAGCACTTCCAACTGAGCTTTGAGGCCAGTCGTCAATATTTTTGCATTTTCGATATGACAATAAACGATCATATGATGACCAAGAGATGCCTAAATAATCTGTAGAAGGTCTTTTATTTAACTTTCAGTCATTTTCCAGGCGTGTGTCCACGTGGAACAGAAAGCGCTCGTGGTCCTCGCCTTCTTGTGCGAGGTGTGCTCCCGGGCCGTGAGGGTGGGAGGGTGGTGCAGGGCGGCGGACTGGGCGGCGAAGCATGTAGCTCAGTGTGCCACACCGTGGGCCATCAGGCACGGTGGATGGGTGAGTACTAGTCAAATAAGCCAGCATTGAGCTCAGGAGAAGTAAAACTTTTACACACCTTAAATTACACATTATTATGAAAACAATAACTTTTTTAAGAACCACGCATTTTCGTATATTATTACGAAGTACACAGTAGTTTCAAGTTTATCCTTCATGAGTATAATGAGTCGTATGGAAAATCTGTTTTTTTATGATCAATATTCAAATAATTTAACCGTCGTTCATTGACGTAAAGTCATTGGTGAAGTCCTTGACGTGAAGTGTCGCATCACTGTGACATTCATTCAACATTTGTTATAATTATTATCTTGCCATAAAAATTCATGGATTTCATCACACACACAAAACAGCACACTTCCATCTTCAAATTTAATATTTCACTTTCGATTTATACGTTCAATTTCATTGATAATTTATATGGCTGGACGAAGTTTGCCGGGTCAGCTACTAAATATATAATAATTTCAATTGAGATAAATTGCTATTTCATTCAGCACCTTTTTCCTAAATGAAGTTGTGTCTTGGGAGCAGTAAATAACTCCAAATTGTTCTTCGCAGAGTACAGTGGTGGATAAGGCTGGCGGCACGCGGAGAGACGAGGCCACACTACTCGCCGGTGCGGCTGTAGCGGCGCTACTGGCGTTCTGGCTCTTCTGTCGTTCGCGCCTGCGCTATGCTCTGCTTTAGGACTACCCTCCGATTTCAACGGAGTTCAAAATGGCGCCTGATTAGCGTTGGAATCTTGATGCGTCAGGATTGCGTGTTAAATGCCTCAAAAAGTTTAACTAATCTGAAAGGATACAAAATTACTGCTGGATCTGTTCTTCAAATGGAATATTAAACAGAAAAAAGCTCTTTATGGGATTGAAAGCCATAGTTTTCATATTGAATATAAATATGTATAAATACTATCTTAATTAGTATTTAAAAAGAGTAATTGTGGAGATAAAAAGAATACCTCTCATAGAGAGACGGCACAGCCAACATTGATGTATTTTCTTGTATTAGCTTGTGTATTCAAAGTCTATTGTATTTTATTAATAGAATATAGGTATTAATATATGATATTGCAATAATTACGTTTATAAAAACTACTCAGGAGATAAGAAAATAGTTTTTTGTACCATGTAGTGAGAATCACTGCACAGAATATTATCTTGAATAATTTACGTATATCAAATAAGTTGAATTTTTTTTTTGTAAGCTTGTATATTTAAGGTAGTGCACACTTATTTTTTATTGCATATAATTAAAGTAAATTACTTTTTTAAACATACATAACTATAGCGGGAAGCAAGTCCAAAACATGTATTGTAATGAGTTGTATTTATTCAAACAAGACAAGAGGATCGAATCAAATCAATTTAATCAGATCTATATAAATTAGATTGTGCTTTTGGATATCTATTGCCCCAGAACTAGATGTCCAGATGGCACACCGTGGTGCTTTTAGTCGGATCGAGTACAACACATCCCCTCTGCCTCCCCCCCCCCCCCGGGGGATGTGTGGTATTGTGGTATCCCTCTCTCCAAAAATAGGGTCAAGACTATGTGTATGTAACTATTGGATGTTTATTATCAATTTAATGGTTCATAAACACAAACTACACACAAATTATCTATAATACTCGAATAAATCGAAAAAGTTACAACTACAAAATAAATCTTTCACAAGTAACTAAATACAAAATAGAATAATACATGAAAACTTAGTTTTTAAGTTATTTCAATCAATTATCGATTATCGTTCAAAAACATAAACTTCTAGTATAAGTTACGTTTTTACTACAAGTTGTTATTTACTAAACATATAACTTTATATTAATTACTCTGAGTCACTTTAGAACGTGTAAATGTTTTGGATATATGTAATTTTTATTTATTCTTATGTAAATAAATATTTTAATTGTTGTACCTCTTTTATAAAAACTTAATCATATGCCTATATTTATCCACTGATGCAATATTGCCCAGTGATCGTCTTCTGAGCTTGGTGTCATCAGCTCTTCCCATTCACCTTCCTCACTGCCAGTAGATTCAAATAGATCAAGATACGAGGGGAGGCCTCAGGCCTTCGCCCAGCAGTGAGCAAAGACATGAACTAATAAAAACCTGCCAGGTGTATGACGGATTTCAGACAAGTATTCCAATTTTATGAAAAAAACAATCACTATACGGAATCCTGAGTAAGTGAGTCTGTTACATATTAGCAACGAATTGATGTCACTAAGTAGGTCTGCCTATTAAAATCCAGGGTAGGCCAGGGCAGTTCGATACACGGTGAATCTGTTTCGACGAATATCCTACGTATTGTTCTTTTAATTCATTTATCTTCTAAAATCCCTTTACTTTTATAATGAAGCTTAAATGTAGTTGTTTCCAGCAGTTTCGTCTATGATAGGTATATTTGCTTAAAGGTAGATAAAGGCGATCAACAGGAAAAATAAATCACACAAATTTTCACTCACTATTTTATTATTTTTATTGTAATTTTTCATAATACCGTCGACGGCTGCGGCGCAGACCCGCCATTACTCATAATTACACCAAAATTAATAAACCCTATTAAAAACAAAAATATTGTAAACATCTGTTCGCAATAAACTAGTAAACGTTAAAACTATCACAATTTGTAAATTGTCAACAATCATTAAAAGCTTTGATAAGAACAACAATTGCATAGTAGGTACAGCAAAAATCTGCTTGAAAAATTATCTATTCGAACAAACCTATGGAAAAATGTAATACTGCTAAACACATCCTCAAAATCACAAAATTTGGAATCAAAAAATGAATCAGCATTCATCCGTTACATTTTAATTGTTACAACACGATGAAAATCTCTAAACTTATCTACAATTTAAAATTAATAACATTTTATTATTCATTTACTTAATTTGTAATATCACTAATAACAACCTACGCTGTAGTCTCGATTCCGATAATATTTGTACCATTATTATAGTATACACTACATAGATAACCCTCTTCACCAGGATTACTACAAGTGGGGGCCCACTTTGCTCGCGCCCATAGGTAGTTACCCTTTGAATCCCCACACGTGTCCCTCGGGTGGTGCGAAAGGAGCAACCCAAAGTAGCAGCAGAACTTGTACCAAGTTCGCCCGGAGAAGTACTGCCACCACACCTGGTAATCTTGCACCAAGCAGTGATGCACTCGTATTGCTGTGTTCCGGTTGAAGGGAGTGGGTGCCGGTGAAATTGCAGGCGCATGAGACGTAACATCCCCGTCTCTGGGTGATGGACGCAATGCAATGCGACTTGGGTCAACTCGTACTTTGGCGGAGATGATTTGAGTCGAATTGCTGTTGTCTATGAGCGATTACCACCTAACATCAGGTGGGCCTTTATCTCTTTCTGTCAAATAACATAAAAACAGGCAAAGCCAATAAAATATATTAGATTGAGTGGAGTGCCGGTGAAATTACAGGCACGGGCGTAGTCGCTGCATAGTATGTTGGCTTTTATTGCAATAGTTTAATTATTCTCATCATACAACATGTATCAACAAAATATACGAATGCATTTCATGACACAAGTTGTATCTTTACATATTTTTTTATAAATGTACTATTATACAACTACATATATATGTGGAATAATGAGTTTACATATATAACGTTTGCTTCTAATATAATTGCCTATTTGTTTAAATGATATCTCATAGTTGTGAGAAGTGATAAGTAGTAAATATCACACGTGCCTGGAAGTCATAGTTATCCTCTTTACCGAAATCGAGACGCGACAGCCACAAATAAAATGGATGTCTATGTAACCACTCACTTATTCCCAGGCGGCTATTTTAAAGCTGATCATCAATGAGACACAATTTAGCACTAACACTTTTACTAATATTACATTATAACGTTTATGGTGTTCAAATTTACGTATACCCCACGGGAATAAGTGAAACGGTAGTCATTTTATTCATCGTCTGCATTTTATAATTCATATATTATATATTTTATTTTTATATAAAAAACCATCACTCTAGTAACAATCTACCTGGAGTATCATATAATTCAATTTGTTAGTAAACATTTGTTAATTGTAGCTTTAAGCCTATTAATCTTAACTACGAAGAATCAATAAAAGATATTAGTCAGTGGCACCTTTAAGTATGACACTGATATATAATATACTACTTACAAGTACAAAGTTTTTGAAAGTTGATGAGAGCTACTCGGTCTGTGCAATTTGGTATTGAACAAATGCAGTTTTAATGTAACTAACGAGACGTGAAGGCGAATTTGGATCAGTACATGATGTGGATCAAATGAAAGTAGCCAAAACATTTGTATTGAAACTGTGAATCATTTTTATGATAAATAAATAATGTTTAAGAATCAAATTCAGCTACATATATTATATATTTCAGTTCAAATATTGTCGTTGAATATTGCTCTATAAACAACAAATTGTATTTAAAATGATATATTTAAAATTACTTTAAAAAAAATGTACACTTTAAAAGATCTGTGTACCAACTTTCAGTTAAATTCGCCGATGTTATAAGAATCTTACATCAAGACCTAACCACAACTATAAACGATGTTATGATGGAAGGATGATAAATTTACAAATTCTAATTATATAATTATTAGAGAGATAGATAGAAATAACTAGTGTACAGTATAATAATAAATAGCGTATAGATTCGCGTCGTTCAACAAAGTACGCGTTCGCATTGGTGCTTAATCAACGAAGAGGTTATACAGCACTCTCCCGATATAGCCCGTATCATTTAGAGAGTAAATTTTCATTAGAACCTTATAATATTTTAAAAGAATGGCCACTACGTCAAACAGTCCAACTTTGAATGGAACGATGTCGATGCAGAATATAATCTTGAAGATGTATTCACATAACCAGTTAGATACCGATCAGTAGTGGCGCCGCTAAGCGAACTACAGAAGACTATCATCAAATCCAAGCCTATAATATACAGAAATGTGAAATCCGAAGATGTGAACTAACATTATAAATATTTCATAAGCATGCCCATATCACAGTTTACGGCCTATTCGAGTGTGGTACCTAGCGATATGTCCTTATTTGTCTCGATAACATCCGTGAATGTTTTTGCATGCGACCACGATTATCACAATGTAACTCTATGTTCGTAAAACACTCTATTTTGATAGTAACGTTCATGGATAGCTTACCCGTATGCTGAATGTCAAGTGAGAGCGAATCTAAGATTCACATTGTGCGCATTCTTATATATCTTCAAGTGGAAGTACTTCTGTCACACGTTTGAGCGTTATAATAATTGTTCTTTAAGCTTATCATATATATATTTAACTATCTATTCTAGACTATTTATTGCTATGTCATATAGGCGGGTTATCAATATAACACTTGAGAGTATATTATTGAACAACGAATTTAAGTTTGAGTATCTTGTAATGTGTTAGGATAAAATAAAAAATTAGATTCGCGCAAGCTACAATCGAAACGAAAACGAAATGGACGGTTAATTAGATGTCCTAAATCTCGTCTCGTTGCCGTACTTCAAGGTAAGGCATTGAACTGTTTAAAATTTATTTGAAGAATTGACTATCATCCTAGTACTTAAGCGTCCGTCGAAACTTTCCAAAGAGATTTAAATAATACGGTAGAGCTTAAAGAAAAAATGATAATACGAGAGGAGAGTTTGTACATAGATGAATAACTTTGTCAAGTGTAAAATTACCTAAAGTATCTAACGTATCTAGAGCGGGACCAATGCGCTCTACAACTTTAGCTACGGGACTAATCATAGTTTTATTTCTATGTACAAGAAGAGTTTGATGTTTCGCGCACATTAAGTACATATGTGTTGTAACGACCGCCACGTGTCGAGAGCTGATCATATATCCTTTATTTCAGTCTCATACATTCTTTACATTGAAAGAAATGTCACGTAACCGACCCCAGAAAGTGTTTGTGTAATAACATACGTGTGCATTCAGTCAATTCCCGGATTCAAAATGAATTTAATTAATTAAATACAATTGAAATCTGTAAAAATATCAAAGCTAATGTTATAAGCCCTCAGGACTCTTAGGCACGTTGTATTATGAACATTGGTGGCAAAAGTTACATTCGCCCCGCTCCACGGATCACTTACCCCGCCTACCTACCAGTGTATATACATCTCATTCGTTACTACCCGTTTGTGCTGAAACGACATTCACATACACGTCAAACCGCGGCAATGCTTGTTACATTATCATTAATTACATCTTCATTAAAACTCATGGACTGCAGGCCTCGTCGACCAAAACCATAACGAAATCAAAAGACGCATTTCTACAATCTTAACTATAAACACAACGAATCAATATTTACAAAAATAGACACAATATATTCAATTCAACGCATACCATTTCTAATATATCATTCTGAACTTATGTAAAACTTATAATTGCCATCGAGTTTAATGAACAACTAACATTCATATAAATAGCTACAGTCTATTGATGGCTGATTATAATTATAATTATTGATACAAAAATGTACCTCTGTTTATACAATTCAAAGTCTTATATTATTTGTAACAGAAGCGTTCGTCGTCAGTTATCGCGTTATCATTAGGAATGTAAGTAGATATTTCGAGTAATTATTTAGAATCTTGTATGTTTGAATAATTATGCGCTCTTGTGTTTTTCTTCGTCTTTTTTTTTCTCACTATTACAAGCGTCCATATAAATCTCCTAAATTAAACTATTGGACAACTGAATCACAAGAAAAGTACATCATTTGAGCAATGTATTTTATAACTCTGTTTGTGCTAGACATGTAAACAACTAAATTGTAAAAGGTACAGAAGTAAGACTCTTAAAATATGATGTCCTTTCTAGACCATACGTTTATTTTACTGTTTCTAGAGTCACTCTATGTCAGACGCGTTGGATTTTGGAATATGCACGATCTTTTACATTCCGTTTCATGTTAGAATCCTTAGTTACTGTACATGAAACGCAAAGAGCATAATAATTGGTATGGTGATTAAAGTCCAACATATAATACTTTACAATTTCTGCCTTTTCTTGACGCCAGATGAACCAGATGACCTTTAGCAATTTATAATAAAAGTAATACAATCGAACTTCCGTACCCATTTTTTTTTTGTCTAAAACCGAACCAAGGTTCTATTTGTCTCATACGTACTGTTACATTCTCTTAGATTTGATTATGTTCGCCATACCTAACAATGGAAAATCTTTTAAAAAGAAAATATCTTAGGAAGTTTTTAACTTCTTAAGTCTTTCGTGTCGTCGATGGAATCATGTGATAATGACGAATAGGTATTCTTCATTTAAAAGACTTCTCACTGTATAAAAATCAGTTCAACCATCTGACCTAGTTTCTATTATTTGTACTCTCCTAAAAGTCCTCTAACTACAATTCCCTATAACAAATCACTCGATACACAATCTCAGTTAAATCCACCTTAAGGTTGTCATTTCGCTAGCTTATAATCCTACCAGTATTTACGACGTTATGACGGAGAACTAAACAAATTGTAGCTAAATATTTTTGTGTTTACTTTTTCATAAACCATGAAATTGCAGTCAGTTGTCGGTAGGTAATTAATAATTAATGTTTCTTTATAAACAACGAATATACTATATGCGGCTCTGACAGATTCAAAGGATTTGTTTTTTTTTCTTTTAATGCATTACGCCGTAAAATATAAACACTTATTCTGTTTTACTGAACTCGTCTGTTTTAAAATTGATAAGAATCCAATTATACCTACATGTTTTTTTTTATTATTCGTGATAGGCATGCATTTGAACGCAATCTCACCTGATGTTAACTGACATATATATCCATATATAATTTATAGAAATAAACAAAACTTTGAGGTTCTTTTGACATTGGCACCTAAATTTTAATTTTTGTTTCGTCTTCGCTGATAATGCTTTTTATTTATCATTCAAATCGAGTGATTTGCTACACGAATCAGACTTAAGAATCTAATCATCATCTAGAATGGACAAATCAAGTCTTAACTTGGGCAGTGCAAGTAGCCGTATTCGAGGCCCAAGCTCACAGCAACGAAGACGAAATAGAGTAGAAACATGGTGAAGCCGAGGCCCCGGTTCATCTTCCACCTGAAGCAGGCGATGCTGATGATGACGAAGATCAGCATGGCGAACAGCAGGACGATGCTGCACATCATCCCTTTGGAGTTCACCTGCACAGCCTCGCCGTAGATCAGTCCGTATAACAACCAGGGGAGAGGCAACCTGGAAGGGAATATTGGAGGCATTATGTCACAGTTCTAATGCTGACGAGTTCTCACGGGAAACTGTATGTTCGTGAGATTTGAGAATTAGTCCTATTTAGACATTCACGAGGTTCTCAATTTTTGATTTTGGTATTAGCTTCCAAAAAAAAAAATTGAGAACCTCGTGATAATTTTTTGGCTCGAGTCAACTAGTGCCGCAACTTTTGAATCGTATATTGAGCTGCAAATAGTTACGAGCCTGGATATAATAGTAGTGGAATAGATATTTATCGATTTATAACGTTCGTCTCTTCTAGGAACTGTCTCCGTAAACAACTGACTCGATAAATCAATACAGACGAACATAGAATCCTTTTGAAAAATTTGTCTCTATATCGTCAGTCAAAGAAGGGAACTTGACAACCAAATTCCTAAAAAAAAAGCTTTCTTTGTCAAAGACTCATTCAGAACTCTAAAAACACACTCTTTTTATGAATCTAGCCACGCAATTGACTATCCATTCTACCACATACGTAAAAAGGGTCATTTAAAGAGTACTTTGAAATTGTTATCCTGAACCTAGAATTTATCATAAGACCAATAAACTAGATAGATAAATCTGTAGATATGCAGGCTCATATTTCGTAGCAACGACTAGCTACGCGTAGCCTTCGTAGTCATCTTCTACACAAATTTCAATATCACTTGATTTACATTCCTTATATGGTAACTGGTTTCGTAATAGTTATAAGTTATTCTTTAGACAGGCTAGTTTTTCATGCTAGGATAGCAAGCACTGTATTTCAGAGTTGCTTTATTAAACAAATATTGGTGGACATTTCACATAGCGGCGCCATCTAGCCACAAACATAGCATAGCTTGTGCTATGAGAACTAAACGACTAATAGAATAATTACATATGCACTCTTTTTTTGTAAATACATACTTATAATCATATTAATTCCCACAGAACAAACATCTATGTTCATCACACAAATATTTCTAATGGGTGGGAATCGAACCAACGCCCTACGCGCAGAAGGCAGTATTGTAAAGGCCAGTCAAATTTATTACACCCATTGTATAAAAAATGGATTGCATGACCTACCCAAAATTAATAAGTTTTAAAGTGGCTTACAAACTAGCCAAGTATTTCTACTACCTTGATGCAGGCGATCAAAAAATTATGGAAGTCGTAAAAATATGTTGTTTCAAACTTCCGTGGTTCGCTGAGAATAATAAAAAGTAATAAAGCATGCTTCCAAGTATGAACAGTAGCTGACTGGAGGAGGCAGCTTAACTCTAGTTAGTCAACTCTTAATTTATGGCTATTAATTTTGGAACTTTTAGAACACTGAGTAGAATTTTAAACGGGTACACCAAAGTCATAGCCAAAAATCTTATTTTCATAAAATTCATAAAGTAATTCCCAGCAATTACTTTATGAATCAAGAGAGAAACCACTAGATAAAAATCAGGTAGCAGATAGGAATAGGATAGTATAGGCACCAGCTATAAAAGTGCTTATTATACTCCAGAAAATGATCATTATATCATACCTACTTATATGTCATAACAAAAAAGCTTTTATCATCTGTATGAAAACACTAAAATATAAACTAAAAAAAACTAATAATAATAAACTAAAGTAACACTAAAACTAAAATATTTATTTATTTACACAATTCTGAACCCATATATGGATTCTTGGTTCTGGGATTTATCTGAGATCCTTAGAATTATTTCTTATTAATTAATATATTTTACATTGAATGTCCCACTATTTTTTATGAGCGGATTCAATTTTCGGCTCATAAATAAAAAACACATCCCGGTCATTATTTTGTTGCTATATAATTGAAGGACAAACTAATATAATTGCATATTTATAACGTTATTACGATTCATATATAATTGAAATTTCAATGATTTCAATGGAATGAAAACTAAAATTTCTCAATTTCAAAAAAAAAAATCAATTTCGAAATGAAATTTCAATCAAAAATTTATTGTATTGTTATGAAATAAACGCTTTATTATTTATTATAATGTCTTTAAATGTCAATGAAAAAATTTATATGAATAAAAAATAAAGCAATTCTCAAACGTGCATCAATCAAAACGCACTACAATGATTCGTTCGCTCTACCTTATTTTTACTCCAAGCTAAAGCATTTTTACGCGAGTTGGCATTTCTCTTTGACCCAATATTTGGGGCGCGGCCTTTTGCTGATAATATCGGCCGCTATTTTTTATAGTAACTTTTCACTACGAAGGGTTGTCACGACTAGCTTAATAAGGAGGTCACGCTTTCACAAACGTAAACCTGCTTTGATGTTACGAAACTAACTTAGGATAGGGTTGACAGAAATTAGAACAATATTTTTAAGACGTATTTATATCAGTCCAGTCTTCAGTCTGCGACCTGTAGCTGAACGTACATTGGTCTAAACTCTATTTAGTTACTCTACTTATGTTTTGAATATTGACGTTTCCAAGCCATTTCTTTATGAATTCTATGGAAATAAAGTTTTTGACTTTGACTTTTGACTTATTATCTTTCTCCTGAATTCAGTCGTAGCTAGGGTTTTGTCCTTTTTTTAACCGACTTCAAAAAAAAGGAGGTTATCAATTCGACCCGTATGTATTTTTTTATATTTTTTTTGTATGTAATATTTCCAGGACTGCCCAGTTTTCGTATATGTTGGTCTATATCAGCTTCTAAACAAGTGTGCCAAATTTAAAAAGTGTATGTTTGTATGTATGTATGTATGTATTTTTGTATGTTTGTCCTCGCATATCTCCGGAACTACAAGTACACAGAACAAACAACTTTGTTTGTGATGTAATAGTTTCGTCTACCCCGGTTTTAGTTAAGGATTAATATTTTTGGTCTTTGATATCTAAAAAGAAACTTACAGGACGCAGTAAAATAGTTAACTGGCCTGACAGCTCCGTTGGTAGTAACCCTGCCTTCTGCGCTGTAGGTCAAGGGTTCGATTCCCACCCAGGACAAATTTATATAATTGTATTTAAATATAAAAAAATAAATGTAGAATTGTATGAATATTGAGTTTATTCTGTGTTTGGGTGTTAATAATGTATTATAAGTATGTATTTACAAAAATTCTTTCTATCACTTGTTTGGTTCCCATGATACAAACTATGCTTAGCTTACTTTGGGGCTAGATGGCGCTGCGTGAAATGTCCACCATTTTTTATTTAGTTCACCTTAATTTTAAATATTTCTCATTAGATATGTTTACATTACCGACAATTAAGTAAAATCTCACACAAAGACAGGGTGTTAACAATGCGCGTAAACGCTCTCAGCACGAGAGCTCGCTAACCCGCTCTTTGACAAATAACCCGGTCGCTACTCGGGCTGTCCTTTGAGTAACAATTGGGATCCCGGATGACCTCGTTCCCAATACTTGGAAACTCTATAAGCTCTATGTTATCGCAAAGCTGAGTTCGCATAGTCGGCATATTCTGTGTTTAGTCAATCCCAGTTCTACAACTACTATTTGTTTCACTACATCTCTCAAACTAATTGAAAATGAAAATGTAATTCTTTATTTTTTATTTGAAAGTAGTAGTAATATAATAATATTGGTGGACAATTCACTCAGTGCCATCTACCCCCAAACTAAGCATAGCTTTTACTGTGGGAACCAGACAACTAATAGAACACATATATACTTCTTTTGTAAATATATATATAAAATACATTTTAACACTCAGACATACAACAAACATTCGTCATACAAATGTTTGCGGGGGGTGGGAATCGAACCCACGACCTAGAGCGCAGAAGGCCTAGTTACTAGGAACTGAGCTGTGAGGCCTGTCTATGAAAATGAAAATGAATAATTGTGTAAAGTATAATTTGTTGAAAAGATTCAAGTACTCTTCTTTCGTGCTCCTGAGACTTACATTTTTTTTAACTTAGTCCTAAATTCTGATTTGTCTCGATAACTACTCGCAACAACGAAGGAAGGGCGGGACCTTCCAAGTGGAATTTCAACCTTATTACAAGGGGATTGGCTGAAGTATTTCTTTGTGATCAGTATTGATCGGAATGCGCCGAAATACTGAAATGGTGAGCAAAGCAGCAAGGTTTACATGCAAGGACATTTAGTATGTATGTATGTATATGTTGATGTATTTTAAGTTGATTCGCGCCGTGTGGCCTAACGTTGAGCTGTGTCGCAGGTTGACACAGACCTATTTCAGGTATCAGTCTTTCACAGAGCGGTTAACTTTAAGGTTTTACTTTTAGATATGCATATCTTTGTACTTAAGTAGTTTTTGAAAAAAACACCTTTTATTATTATTATTTTATTGTATTGTGTAATGTTACTTTGTGCCTATGGTTTATATAAAATATATAAATAAATATTATGAAATGTAAAAAATACAAGTACTTTGCCATTAATGAATAAATCATGCTTGCGTATAACACTAACATTAAAGAAATCATGTTTGTTTGGTTTTTATAGGTATTCTTGTTATATGTTGTACAAATTGGCTGAATTAAGAATGTGGTTTGTTAAAAAAAATGTTACTTAATAATATTTTGCTATGCGCAGTCCTCATTTTGTTTAGTAGTAATTTGCACCCGTGTAAAGCCGGGGCGGGTCGCTAGTTAAGTGGACTCGCTGAATCTCAGTTTTTGTAAGTCAAGTCATCGTGTGGTACTTAAACGAAAAGGCAGAAGCGCTGGTATTTCAAATAAGCCGTGTCTGGGTGCTCTACTTCCAAGACACATAGCCGCTGTAATGTAGCTCTTAAGAGTATGATATAAGACACATTACTCTCTAACATACCCCCCGACGAGGACTTATGTGGAGTTTTCTTGAAATGTACAATTTATTGTTCATTTTTGCAGACGCGGTAAACTAAGCTCGGTATAATAAAACGGTACATAGTACTAAGATGATATAACATGTTGTTGTACGGAGAAAATATATCTGTGCCTATAAATATGAGTTATTTGTTTTCTTCATTTTATTATAATGCAGTGGAGAAATCAGCACTTGATCGATCAGAATACTATTCTCGGTCCAAAACAACAACAAATTAGGTTTTTATTAAGTATGGGAAAGCTTGGCTTGGCCTTGAATTTGAAATGTCTCCTGTGCTTGTAATGTCACCCGAGGACACCTTTTAAACCGGAACAAGTAATGATTACCTTTCAGCTGCTTGGAGGCAGAAATAGGTATGGTTGCAGTACTTCCCGGGATATTTTTGCACAAATTCTAATGGTTCTGCTGTGGCTATAGTTGATTATAACTCTTTCAACAGACGGATGCAAACAACCTACTCAAATTATATAAAGTCAATCAAGGCTGTCCTACTCATAACGGCGCAACTAATTTGAACTCGATAAAAACTAATAATTGGATTAGTAAAGCATAGAATTTAATTTGTTTTAGTAACTCGTGAAATTGTGGATTAAAATGCATTTATACATGACGGGAAATGGTTAGAATTCTCTACATTCCGCTTGGCGTCCTTCCAAATGTTCGATGATGTGAAAAGGGTCGGGTTATTCACATAGTCTAGCAAGTTTTAACAGATGTTTGGAAAACATTACCTACGAGACTTACGCTTGTTAAGATAAAGCGCTTACTTCGTTTATGTGATAATATGATATAGATTATTATTATCCACGTGTGTGTATGGCCGGTGGGAAGCTTTAATATGCCTTTTTAAATATTCATACATATGTATGTCGTGATTTCGATTCCCACGCAGGACAAACATTTGACTAATGTCATTTGTGTGACGAACACAGATGTTTGTTCTATGTGTGAATGTTAAAATGTATTATACTTAATTATGGACTTAAAAAATATTTAAGTATTCTATCAATTATGTAGTACAAGGTATGATTTGGGACTAGATGGCGCTGTGTGGAATATCCACCAATATTTATATTTTTCTTTAAATAAAGGAGGACCCAAGTTTCATTGCGTTTGTTATGGCGCGTCATATCAGATGAGCTGCTTGTTCAGTACCTTTACTATAAAGTAAGTTTCACCACTTACCCAACGGTAACATCAAAAATATTACTGCCCACGGAGCTGGACACAGCCATGTCTCCGAAGCCCTTCCTCGCGACTATGACGGAGGTGATGAGGTCCGGCACCGAAGTCCCCGCCGCCAGCAGCGTCAGCCCCATCACCTCAGGGGGCACCCTGGCCGTCGCGCCCGCCACGTTCGCCCACCACACCATAAGGTAAGAGAAAAATGCTATCCAAACTATAGACCCTATAAATGTTATAGGGAACAGATTCTTCCCTGGAAAAGAAAAAACATAAGTTAGAATCGATCAAAATATGTCATTATTAAAAAAAAAAACGACTTTGAAGGTTGACTGGCAGAAAATGCATTAGCATTAAGTCCTCCAATTGTACATTGTATTTTTTTTATTTATGTGTGCAAATAAGCATTAAATAAAATAAATTAAAATTTGTTTTTGCAAATGTATTCTTTCATGACTGTTACAAGCTCAGGGTCCCACACGTGTCTATACACGTATAATTTTACGTTCGGACGCGCACAACTCTCAAGGGTCAGAAGGTTTCTACGTCATTGACCTAAAAATCTTTGCTGACCGCTCCAGTGCGTCACAGGTGTGAAGGGTCCGCCTGATTGTCTGCTGATATTTTTAAACTGGGACGTGATTATACGATATTTTCGCAGCAATATTGGTTCTAAATTAATATTTGATAACTTTCAGTGTTATCTAAATTCCAGAGAATCTTCACAATATAAATAGGATTAGTATCTTGGGTAACTCAGTAGGTTTCACCTTAGCATAGCAAATTGCAACTTAACCACCGAACTGGGAAAGGCCTGAGCAATTTCATATTCAAAGCTATTCTAGGAGAGATATTCTAGAGTATTCTTTTCTTATCTTTTTTTCTCAGAATGAAAGGATAATAGGAATTTGAACACTAATTTTTTGGTGTACCTATTATATATATTGTGAAAATACTCATTCTTCTCAGTTAGTATTTTTCGAAACTTTTGTCCCAGTGTCCTCTCAGCAAAAGTATTTCCTCAATGAGGCAACAATCTTTGATATCTACGAATGTTAAAAGCAATTGAGACTCTCTTGAAATCACCAAGTGCTCTTTAAGCTGAAAGACAACATTGACTTGAGGGTGACGCTTGACGCTGCTGTCTTCTCTTCTACTTCTTCTTTATTTTTTACTTTTTTTTGTTCGATTGGTCTAAAGTTCGCTAGATCCAAGCGTAAGTTAATTAATTACATGCTATAGAATAGTTAAACTGATAACTAATCTTAATAACTTAACTTTGTAGGTATACCATGTTTTACGCAATAAATAATATCATTTATCGTTTAGTATTTGTGCTCACCTCTCGGAGTCCTGGTGTCCGGGAGGGTGATCCATAATGGGAAGACTATCGGCGCGACCAACAGGTAAGTCAGCCGCTTGCGGAAACCGGAGGGCCACGACATGTCCAGCGGAGTCGTGTCCTCCTCCAGATCCCCTATCTGAAATAGCGGGTTCAGGTCACGAGGTGGACACATTATTATAAAGACATGCAAATAACCAATTTTTTATGGATACAGTTACGAAACGAGCTGACGGCACACCTGTAAGTGGTAACCTCGGCCCATAACAACCGATGCGAATTGGGTCCTCCCCTTTGAGGCACGACAAGACCCAAGTCGCACCGTATGCGCCCGTAACTCTGACGTGGAATGTCTCATGTGCCTGTAATTTCACCGGCAACCACACCGGAACACAGTAACGCGAATGCGTTGCCACTTGACGGTAGAAATGGGCATGGTGGCAGTACTTCCCCGGACGAGCTTGGCGTGAGTTCTACTGCTCTTATAACTACTACTTCATGGTAAGCGGTATCCTTTGAACTTATTTGGTACAACTAAAACTAGAGGTAGTTAATAATTCAATATTATGGTGATATTTTGTTTATACTTTGGTTTAAAAGGTGATAAATGTATTTTCATTTAACTTCTTTTCTGTTTAAAACATTTTCAAATTTCAGTCCATTCCACTACATAAACCGGAACTCGATTCAATTACAGGTACATGCTCCAGACAGGGAGGCTCACCCCTCTTTGTAATTGCAACCCCTGTCCGTCTACCCCCTTGAAACGATTAATTGGAATTTTAATGGCCAGTGTTCTGCATCCGGCCTAATGTAGAGTGGACGGCCCACCCGTGGCTCGCCCGGCTTCATATTGAATTCTTCAGAATACACGGTACATAATATATCCAAACAAAAGATAAGCCTGTCTGTTCAGATGTATGATTTTTCTATATCTTATGTACTTTGTGGAGGAATGTATTTTGAGGCACATGTAGATTTCAGGCAATTCAGAGGAACCGAATTGCTAAATTTATGTTCAGAATTGATAAGTGTCATAACTCCATTATATGCCTGGCAGAGATAATCTACCTGACTGACACTTATAGACACTAAGTGCGTCTGGTGTCATAATTATGTGTGTGACATACCTACATAGCTAGGTATTCTTTGAGGTGTTGTTTTCCTATATTAATATTATTTTGTTTGTTTATCGACTGTATATTATTATAATGTAAAAAATATGGATCTCGGGTCTGAATTAAAGATATATTATTATTATTGTTATTATCATTATAATAACAATAGAAATGCACCTTAGTTATTCCCGTAAAATCATTCCCTTACCGCATTTGGCCCGTAACCTTGAGACGAAAAGGTAGTTTTCTCGTCAGCCTGAGTTAGGTTTAAAGCATGGGACTACTTGGACTACTACTCGATATTACCACTTTTCACCAGGGCCATCTGCTCGTTCCGTAATTTTATTACATAAAAAACTTACCTTTGCAAAATTTAAATGTTTTGATATAAATACTGCTCAAAACAATTCAGCTATATAAATTAAACCACAAAAAAATACTCCGGCTTTCTGTGACAGGGCTTCTCAAAAGTTGTACACCTCACCCGTCACAACAGGGTGCGGCCCTGTTTTGGATATCCCTGTATTGGAAGCATTTCACTGCGGGCCGCTCCGAACTGGCTCGGACAGGATGAAAGCTGTTTAGACTAATTGGGATTTGAGAGTCTGTATTTTTGTTTGGTTCTGGGAAGTGATTTTGTAGTAGGCATTTTTAAAAGCTTTAGTCTAATGCTATATTTATAGACTTGTTCTGTGTCTGGGTGTCAGTATGTATTGAAATTACAAAATAAATATACATGTATATTATTCATGCTTCAGCTGTTTGGTTCCCATGACAAAGGCTATACTTAGCTTACCTTGGGGCTGTGTGAAATGGCTACCAATATTTATTATTTATATTTAATTATTCCTTAAATACGTAGACAAATGCTTCCATACTACATTTGCAACTAAATGTATTAGAAGGATAATAATGATACAACATATTAAATGCTGAGTACTTAAATCTATGTCATAAGTGTAACATAGGTTTAAGCACTCAGATTGGTACAAGGATTGTTCTCGTGAAAAAAAGGAAGCCTTTAGGGGTTTCTTGACCATTCTCCCCATGGAGGGTCGGATAGGGTTTGAACAGACGTCAAACTTAGCGATAAGTACGCGTGACTTTGTTTTTTTAATTATACTGACGTTTCTCAGCCATTTGTTTGTACATTCTATGGAAAAAAAGTTTTTGACTTTGACATTGACTATTTATTGTCAGTCTGATTGTGAATAACTAAACAAATCAATCTACTGATGGATTCATTGACATCAATTTTTAGTCCTGTGTAGATATAGGTGTTTGCATGCTAACGGGCGTTTAAAGTACATAGCCCGCTCACAGCGCAGTCTGTCATTTGAACAGGTCCTTTACTAGATTATGAGTAGTAGTACTTAACGAGATAGAAATTAGATGTTTAAGATATTTGTAACACAGACTCAGAATTAAACGAGGGAGTACAAACTCTATAATTTTGCAGAAGAACTGACCTACTTCGCATTTTATCTGCAACCAAAGCTCGAAGGCATTGTTCGACTTCCAAGCAACTGTTAAAACTGCAAGTTGGACCGCGGAAAGCAGTAAGTTGAAGTAAGTACATTAATTATTCTCAGACTCTTAATCAGGAAGCTAGAGAGATGCCTAGGCGAAAAACTATATAATTTATTTTAAACAGATTCACCATTTATATACTAAGGACTTAGAGCTAAGTTGAATACATCATACGACATAATGCGGTAATTAGTTTCTGAAACTTAACCGCAGGAAAATGTACACAGTATAATAGAGCTCGACTGACCGTCTAACCGGAGCATTACCAAGCATTAGGTTTCTGAGAATTGCCTTCTATTGTACGCCTTATTGTGTCCCATTCGGTCATTGTTTTTACGTAGGGGCAGGGCCGTTGTTAATGATTTCCACGACCCGAATAAAGGTTCTTTTATAAACACATATTGTGTTAGACGATACATCTGCCTCTTTTGTTTTAAAACAACTAAGATTAATTTAGATTTGCGTTTATTACTTATCTAGTTATTAATGGTATTTTTGTTCTAGTATATTTAGTAATTACTAATCCATTTGACTGGCCTCACAGCTCAGCTGGTAGTAACCCTGCCTTCTGCGCTGTAGGTCGTGGGTTCGATTCCCACCCAGGGCTAACATTTGCGTGACGAACATAGATGTTTTGTGCTGTTCTGGGTGTTAATATGTATGTATTTACAAAAGCATACTTTTAGATATCTGGTTCCCATGATACAAGCTATGCTTAGCTTACTTTGGGGCTAGATGGCGCTGTGTGAAATGTAAAAGAGAATTAAAAAAAATATATTATATTTGAATAATACCTTTTGCAGCCGAATTTCTAACATGAAAGCAGTAATATTTGGCGAGCATTTGATCGTCGCTTCCAATTACAGGCTGACGGCGCGACGCGACGGCTGAAGCACCCTGAATAAACTTCGAGGGGATTCAATTTCGTTACAGTGTTCAGAACAGATTCCGTTTTGTGGATTTTATTCATTTCGTGTCACGGGAACGTAGACGGGCTTATTGCGTCTACGTTCAACGTATTGTCTATGCTTCAAATGTATTGGCATTTCTCATCGTTTCGATATTGTGGTATTCGTTTACTTCGGGTATTATATGAAATATTACTCAAAAAGTTATAGTTATTACCCTCTTGATTAGGACATTGAAAAAATTAAATTTGACTCTTCAAAACGTTCTAAAATTTCTTCACGACAAAACCTAAATTCCTTAAAATGATTTATATTTCATCGGTTGTAGGTTCTTACATTTGACCGTACAAGTAAACAAGTACAAAATACCAAGAAACCGGAAAAGTAAAATGACTTCAAAAGAAATGATTACGATATCGAAATTTCATACTTCCTAGTTATTTATTATTAATAATAATAACTACAAGAAAATAGAAACATAAAATCAAAGTCGTATTAAAATTCTATTCTAGTCATTACTAAAATTATAACTATGTCAACAATTAATTTTAAGAGCAGTAGAACTCTCGCCAAGTTCGTCCGGGGAAGTACTGCCACCATGCCCTTTTCTGCCGCCAAGCAGTAACGCATTCGCGTTACTGTGTTCCGGTTTGAAAGGTGTGGTTGCCGGTGAAATTACAGGCACATGAGACATTCCACCTTCACGTCTCACAGTTACGGGCGCATACGATGCGACTTTGGTCTTGTCATACCTAGTATGGGAGGACCCAAGTCGCATCGGCTGTTATGGGCCGAGGTTACCACTTAACACCAGGTGGGCCGTCGGCTCGTTCCGTAAATGTATTACATTAAAAAAAAAAAAAAATTAGTCAAAAACAATCGAACTTAAAATTTTTAACAAAATAAATTAAAAATTATAAAAAGTTTCCTCGATAAGATTCCTCGATGAGAGATTAGGAAAATTGCCAATCGGTCATCATTACCGCACCCTCCGCCAAATTCCCCATGTCCCATTCTCGTGTTGAGCAGTGGTCGCGTTAATCCAGGGCAAAGATGAGTTAATACCGATATTTTACAATATCACTGATACCAGTATATTCATTGAGAAGTATTATAATACCTAAACTAATATTGGATATCACTGATATTCATGATATTGGTGGCTATACCTAATACTATGAATACCCATCTACCTTAATATTATTATCACGTTTATTGTGAAATTAATATTAATGCCTATTATGTATGCCTTTCATTAATCTATCGGATTTTGTTGAATTATTGGAATCAATAAAAAAAACTATCAAACACTTTTAGGTAGTTAAATAAAAGTTTACAAAAAAATGTGGGTGTAAACAATTATTCAATCAATTTATTACAATAAATAAAGAAAAATGTAATAGGCATAACATAAAACATAGTAAGTAAAATGTAATGTAAATTATGTAAGTAAGTCAATGATATTTTTTTATTAACATGTTTTACTGAAGTAAGTTGCATTTATTTTCAAATATCCCGCCGGCCCAACCACTCAAGCGTCCACCCCGCGCAAACGACACTCGCTTCGCTTCACCTGTCCGCGCATTAAACGTCACATTCGTTTTCTACAACCGCGCGAGTAGTCTACAAAAACGATTAGGTACTACTGAGAAACTACTGTAGCCACAGTTGATTAAAAAATACTCCCGAAAAGTTCAAAGAATCGAAAATCTAATGAACTTCAAAATAAATTACTTAGATTGATGACAAAAGAAGAAAATAAAGCTTAAAGTTGGGGATATTCGAAAAAAATGTCGTGTATCCTTATTGTTTCGAGTTTTACAAGAAAATATGAAAGTTAATAGGAAAAAGGTTCTCCTTCTTATCTCCATGAGCGTTTTGATTTCCTTGTCCCTCGTGGTAAGCCATGTCGGTCATCTGTGTCACTTCTTCTTAAAATCCCCTCTCATTCTTCTAGTAGGTATGGTGGTTCCTTCACCGTAGAAGCAGCTCGGCTATGGAATAGCCTTTCACATGTAATCCAAGACAGTCCATCGCTTGGTATATTTAAAAGAAAAGTTAAAGAGCACTTTCTCAACATGTAATTATTATATATATTATATTATATATATATATATATATTAATTTATTAACATTATGTATATTGATATTGTATTTATGTATTTATTTGTATATAAAATATATATTATTTTGTGTAAGTAACACATCATACCCACCTTTTGTTAACAAACGTTTTCTAGCCTCAAAGGTTTGCTGGAAGAAAACTCTTTTTAGGGTTAAGCTCGCCTTTGTACATATTTTTTATATATGTTAATTTATGTTTATTTTTACTGTGTACAATAAAGAATAAAGAATAATTCTTTTATGTAACAGAGTACACGATATGCCCTTTAAAATGATATCAGAATCTCAGTATAAATATTAAGCTTTCTCACAAAAAAACAAATATAGAAGTACTTCCCGCCGGGTCAAGAGGCCTCGGGCGACGTAACCATCCATCCATTCATCCATCAGACGCATCTCAGTATATTTCGTTTGTTGAATGGTCTAGATGTAATGATAGTGAAGCATTATCTTATATTTAGCATTTATTTTTACAAAGATACTATTATAAATTTTCAACAACGTACAATCACAATCAATTATAGCGTCGAGATCATGTAACTTTTCGGACCAAATTATTCTATGAAAACCTTTCGGGATCGTCGTCATTATACATATTTCGAACATAAAATATCTTCACGATTAATTTAGTGTGCCATGTTCATTACAAATATCGCAAAGAAACAAAAAAAATACTTCATTTTAGTTCGATCACAAATTCACAAACAAGAATGGCGAACCGTCACTTTAACTTTTTTTTTCTAAATATTTTGTTCCTGGACAGGTACTATTCACTCTCACGGATGCCAAATTTAATATATTGCCATCTAGTAATTTCCCCTTGAACTATTAACAACTGATTGAGGCGCTGTACGCGCCTACATGACAAAATATGTCCAATGCAAAATAGTCCTTAAGCAATGCACAAAAGACTCACTTTCCCTACGTAACTATTTGTCTCGCTTGTTCTGATCACGTATCACATATTAGCGAATCAGAGTGAGGCATAATTTACACGAAGCCCGCCGACAGATATATCAGCCAATGAATAGTGAATATGAGTAGAATACTGATATTATACGACCGATATTAAACGCCCGCTAATATGGTAGAGTGAATATTAAGTATTAGCATACCAGATTTCGTGGGATTACTGATACATGAATACACGACATATCACTGATATCTTAGCGAATACTAATATATCGGACTCACCCTTAATCCAGGGATAAGCCCCGCCTTTGACACGGGACAGGGCCTGTGTACGCATCTCGTGCACGAGAAGTAGCCACGTCTCGAAAGGATTAAGGCGATAGTACTTTAAACAGGATTTGTATCGCGCGTACCACTTGCGAAGCTTGCCAAACGTAGCATTGGGTAAGTTCCATGTCCGTTCGATATTATTTTGATACTAAATTGTTTTTTAAGTACGAATATGCAAAAGTTTTTTTTAATTAATGGGTTCCGTTTCGAACAACTGAACTATAATTAGAAAATGTATGAGTCGCGTAAAGGCGCGACCAACCGTACCCAGTTTGAAAAAACAAGTGTCAACAAGAGAGTTTATATTCGCTCTAAATAATATCTAGACCGGACGTACTTAAACTTAATAACTGATTAAATCGCTGCGCTATCACAGCGGAAATAAATCGGTAAATATGTATTATGAAATATTCGCTTACATATTTTTATGTGAGTACTCTGAAGAGACTAAGGTCCACCGTTGTCTCACCAGTCGCACTACTTGGCGCAGCCGTTTGGATTACTCTGTAACTTTTATGTAACCTCTTTTAAAGAGCTTTCAGAGTATTAAAACCTCTTCTATCGGTCTCGAGTACCCCGAGTCGAGCACCAGTGGCGTCTCAGCCACGTCAGTCGCCACAGCCATTTGGATGATTCTGGCTGCTTTTTCATGTTTTAGTGTTACCTAGATGTTGATTAGTCCTAGTAGTGTTGTAGTACTGACCTCTTCTATCGCGTCTAGCGCCCCGTTGGGCAGGTCCAGCGGTGTGTCCTTGTGTTGTGCGGCGGCTGCGGCGGCCGCGGCGGAGTGGGTCGCAGCCGCCGCCCCCGCGCCGCCCGCCGTCGGCCGCGTCGCCTCCAGCAACACTTTCAGCGACGCGATCGCGTGCAGCTGTGTCGCCTTCTCGTCCACCTTGCCTGAGGGCAAACGGTGGGGTTCAAGTTGAAAATATTATAGTTTTGGAGCAACAAAAAACAGACCAGTGATCCATATTTTGTGAATATATTTCATTAAGTAAACTTAAGTACTTACTTACACTAAATATTACTTTATATTAAAATATTCTTAGTAAATATAAACAAAATTATCAAAATATCCAATTAAAAATTATTGGTCAAATCACATGTACAATATTTGTATTAATTTTAGACGAAATCTAAAGTTTTACAAGCGTTACTTTCGGAATTGGACTAAATATCGCATTACGCATTACAATCATTCAGTAAAATAAAGCAAACGACAAAATATTATCTTGAACTGGCAAAATATTTAAATCTATGGAAGTTATTAGGTAGGAATATTGCGGGAACGTGTGAAATTAGTAGCCCCAGTAACGGACATCCAGGAGAACTCGTGGTATTGTTATCCAGTAGGTAACAACCCAGTATAGTGCGTTCATACGACATGAACCATATCTATACAAATAAATAAAATTGAAGTGTCTGTTTGTAATATTCAAACAACCATTTTTTACCTAGTGCATACTTAGTGTCCACACGGTACATATACCAAAACAATTTTTTTTACAATTTTTGTCTGTCTGTCTATTTGTTCCGGCTAATCTCTGAAATTGCTGGACCGATTTTAACAGGACTGTCACTGGCAGATACCTGATGTAACAAGGAGTAACTTAGGCTACTTTTCCGTGGGCTAAAATAGGGGTGTGTGTGATAAATACCGAATTCCACGCGGGCAACAGCTAGTAAAAAATAAAATGGACATATTCTACTGCAATAGATTTCCGACATATCCGACCCAAATAATAATGCCGCAAGACCACTCAGTAACACAGTTAAACTTTAATCTCATTTCTGCATCTCATACGTCCAAACTTCACCAGCATTGTTGAGAGGCTAGTTGTGATGGCCGTTTGACCCATTTTTAGCGAAAGTATAACGCCATGCGCCAGGGCTGGATTTAGAGGAGCCAGGGGAGACACCCATTTGCATCAACTATAATTGTTGCACGAAAGTTTTTGACTGCAGAGTATTGTGTGGATTTTGCAAAAACGTAAAGTTTTCCACTGTTTAGTAGAGCAAAGTTTTCGGAAAAGAGTATTTTAAAATTTTTGCTTCAACTCCAATATTCAGTATATATATTATATGTAGGTATTTGCAAAAAAAGTATATAAGTATTATATCAGTTTTCTGATTCCCATGATACAAGGTATTTAGTTAGCTTACTTTGGGACTAGATGGTGCTGTTGAAATGTCCACCTATATTATTTATTTATTTATTTATTTAATATATGGTAATAATGTTGAGGTTTGTGTACCTACTCCAATAATAACGGCATTAAGTAAGGTAGTGGTGAGTAACAACATTAATTATAAAGTGTCCTTGGATTATTTTATACATTTTTTATACATAAACATAATCAAAAATAAAATAAACAGTAACGAAGATTGCAATTACAGGTCGAGTTTGAAAGTTCTATTCACGACTAAGCTTTATACTTAGGGCTACTAGGGGTCTAAAGACCAAATTGAGTGTATATAATATTTTTAATACAACATAAATAAGTTTTATCCATACATTGGTACAAATATAACTACATCGTTCTTCGATAGTTGATGATCGACTTGAATTGAGTTGCCCCGAATTCCCTGACCTGACAACAGAGTGGCATAATAGTCGTGTGATTGAAAATTGCGAGATTAAAATGAAAGTGGTCGAAATACTTGAAGTATATGAAAGCAAACAGAGAGGTAACTGGACCAAAATGTACTAGGAGAGTTTACTGCGAATACGCATTTTCTATAATTATATATTTTTATTTAGATATATTTTAAATTAAAAATGTATTATACACCCTAGTTAAAAAAAAAATTGGTTCTTTCTTTAAATGTCCACAGAGAACCGTCCTTCAATAGGAAAACACACCTTTTTCAAAAAAAATAAACTCATTGGTTAGACCGTGTCTAGTCACGTTTTCCTACATGTTTATTATTGGACTTAACCCTAGTATTCAGTCATAGGAACTTCCAAATGACCTAGCCGCTTCAAGAAGCTATAATCAAACTGATCTATACGTTGTTTTAGGATCAATTATCGTATCGTATCACGACAAGACAGTAGCGATATACCCCATTCGTTACTGATTACCCCTGTAGATGTTAACACAATTGAAGAATACTTTAGATCCATTTCCCGGACTAAAGTGGCAACTATATATATATGTCTAGCTCCCGGATTACACAATGGAGACGATAAGTTATATCTCTCCCTTTTGTGGGCAGCCGGAGCTTTGTAAGAAGCTTAATGTTTTGGTGTTGCCTCGGTTAACGGAACTTTCGGGTCATTCGTTATAACAAATCGCTGAACAATCTTAACAAAGGCAGAACTAAGTAGAAACTTATTAGTAACAATAATATTGGTGGACATTTCACACATCGCCATCTAGCCCCAAAGTAAGCTAATCATAGTTTGTGTATAGTGCGACGCCTAAAACGACCCATACGTATGTAAAAAATATATAAATAATTTATATAAATGTGTTGTTTATCTATCTATCTATCTATATTTTTTTATATTGGTGACATTTCATACAGCACCATCTAGCCCCAAAGTAAGCTAAGCATAGCTTATGTTATGGGAACCAGACAACTGTATAATACTTATATACTTTTTGTAAATACATACATACAATACATATTAACACCCAGACACAGAACAAACATCCACATTCGTCACATAAATGTTTGTCCTGGGTGGGAATCGAACTCACGACCTAGCCCAGAAGGCAGCGTTACTACCAACTGGGCTATGAGGCCAGTCAAAACTGTTAATAAGATTGAAAATCGTCACCAAGTTCTGTCACTTATCACAAAAACAACATCTGATTAAAAATCATAGTTGTAACCTAGTTCTGGAGCTGAGTACGCGGCGCTTACCCGCCGAGGTCAAGGCGGGGTCGTCTCCTTCGCCTGTAAATGCCAGCGCTGAGCAAACTTGGCACGAATAAGGCTGTGTTCACATTGGGCTCAGTTCGCGGGTCATTACGGGTAAGTGCCCGATACAGTTTTAAAAAGTGCTTACAGCAGTATTCTGTAGGAGACATTTGCATAGAACTACTTGAGCCAAGAAGTAAGTTCCAGTTTGGAGGTTTGGAGGGTATGGGTGCCGATATAATTATTAACCGAGTTCAGAAAAAGGAGGCGATTTCCAATTCGTTTATTTTATGTTTATTAACTCAGATCTCCGTCATGTAAAGGGATTTGGAAAATTATTATTTTTATATAAAAGAATTTATTTTCAAATTGGTCACATAGAATTTTCATCTAAATCGGTTCATTAGTTTGTAATCAGGAATCATTGTCGTTCATTGACGATGAAGTCGGTATTTGGTTTTGTTGTGCAAAGTAATTATTTATTGTATTTTCTAATTTCAGGCATTATCAATTAAGAGCCTGTAGGATATTTATGTTGTTATGAAAACAAGTTACAAAATGAATTTTAATTGATTAGTTCAAAGCAGACTGCTCTGTAGCGATACCACACGATCAAATACATCCAGTCCCGTAGAGTACGGAAGGTAGATTTCTCCCGCTAGCTTGCTTATGTAATACATAGATAGATAGATAGATAGATAGATAGATAGACAACACATTTATATAAATTATTTATATATTTTTTACATACGTATGCATCGTGTCATGCGTCGCACTATACCGACTGCGTCGCTGGTATTCTTCATGTAGATAAGATTACTACAAGAAAGTCCGAATAATACTAATATATACTAATATAATACCTTTATTTAAACACCTTTGTCATGCTAATATTGTTAGTAATCAATGGAATGTAAGTTCTAAGTTTAACACCAACCGTTTAATTGGGTTGGGCTAAAGCTATCTATGCATCGTGAGGTGTGAGCCGCCGCGCGCCAATTTGTAGCTTAGATTCAGCTGACAGATATCTAGAAGCCTAATATGAGTGTGCACACAGCCTTAGATGGGCGAACACTTTATTTGTGTCGAAACGGGCAGAGAATTGGTGTTTTGGGTACAAAAAACAAAACATAAATTTGGAAACATAAAGTTAATAAATTATTTGGAGTCAATTCCATTTCAAATTAATCCAACTCTTCACTCGTCACTCAGTGATATGTGTGAAGTTTCACACATATCGCTTGAAACAGCTGATTTGAAGTTTCATATATGTATGTTGAAGATTACTTGTGCCTGTAATGGAATTCGACGGTGGCCACGGAATTTTTTGAACTAGTCTTAAACTTTTTTTTTATTTTTCATTAATTCACAAAGCAGATTGAAATCAGATGGGCGATACATAAGATAGGAAATAATACTTTTTTGACCTGATCTAGATTCGTAATCAATTATGTGAAAATAACAAAGCTATTGTTTAGATTTGTCTTGAGAACTATTTATAGTATTGATTAAAAACCTTGTTATTAGAAATATATATTTCAACAGTATTTTTTTGTTATATTAGTTGATGCAAACTTTTATTAACGATAACTTCTTCAATCAGAATATTGTCTATTCAAATTAAAACTTGCTTCATTAACCCTGACATCATCACGATAAGGAACCGCGTATCTGTATCAATCATGAAGTTTTGCGGAAGTATTTGGGGTAACTTAGGCATAACTTAAATGGAATTTTGTTTATTCATTTGACATTCTTAACCTCGCAGGTAGGTTTTGCAGGCTTGGCTACTAATAAGTAACTATTCTTGCAAGCCGATGGGTCCCGTGTTTGATTCCCGATCGGGCCAAACATTAGTGAGATGAAACTTTTAAGACATTTAAGTTGGATCTTCGTGTTGTGTAATGTTTTGTTCGTAGCTTTTGAACTACAAGGATACCTATCTGGTACTGCGGTATGAGTGTGAGCATTACATACATATACCCGCGCCCTTATCCCGAAGGGGTAGGCAGAGCCTGGGTGGGCCTAAAACATCAAATGAAACTTTGGCATTACGCAGTTATACACATATACAGTAAGAGCCCACGACTGCCAGACCTTCGTCATTTTATAAAAGCTGAAAGTTTTTCTATGCACGTCCCCTGTACAGGTAAGAATGACCAGCGACTATGGAGTTTGGGCTGTAAGTACTTTGGCAGATAACTGGTGGTAAAGTTGGTAAAAATAGTACCTAAATTTCGTTAAAGTATAAAGCTCAATTTTTTTATATTTTCTTCGGGATAACTTTAGAAATCTCGTCATCCATTGCCGGACACTTATGAAGGTTGCTACCCCCTGCCAGACACCCCTAAACTTTGATAAATTATAATTAGACTTTCGTTATAGTATAAAAGCTGAATTTTATACATGTTACTTGGGGACCTATAAAAAAATGTTACCTCAATTGCCGGACAGTTTTGATGGTTTTTACATCTTGCCAGACACATTGAAAGTCCACTGTAGGAGCGAGCGCGACTGCGCATCGAGTGAAAATAAACATTCTGTACATTGTTTAATACTTAATTCCTGTTAATTATGCCTTAATTACATAATCAACAGGTAAAATAATAAACCAGTCATAATTACTTTAAGTACGTACAAATTGCATTCACTTAAATATCGTGGTACTTTACCCCTTTGGAGCTTTAACGGTAATTATCTTATTACTTCAGTTCACGACCATCCGAAATTGTTAAATTCGTGGATCGCAGGGAGTCCTTATTTTGTTGTACCTCAGTGGGAACCTACATTTATTTTTTGTAAGCTAAGGAGGTAGGTATGTCAGGATCGTAGCAGATGGAAAACCATGATCTCTGCCTACCCCTTCGGGAAACAGGCGTGATTTTATGTATGTATGTATGTAACTTCCGTTACCAATGCTACAACTACGTTATTATATATATATAATTTTCTTTTATGTGATTATTCTGGTGTTAAGTGGTAACCTCTGTCCATAACAATCGAAGTGACTTGGGTCCTCCCCTACTACGTACAACAAGACCCAAGACGCTTCGTATGCGCCCGTAACTCGGAGACGTGTAGGTGGAATTTGTCATGTGAGTGAAATTTCACTGGCAACCACACCTTTCAAACCGGAACACAGTAACGAGAACGCTACTGCTTGGTGGCAGAAATGGGCACGGTGGCAGTAATCTGCAACCTTGGCCTAACCGTGAGCTACTAATTGCCACTTAGCAATAGATGCCCCGTGCAAATTTCTGGGATCTTGTTGGCATGTTGCCAAATGCACTATCTATAGGAAAATGAAAGATGCCACGGTGCTACTAAAGAAACAGGTTCACTTCCTGACGGTGCAAGGTTTTGGGATAAATTAGAATCGAAGATAACACTATAAGTGGGTAGTTGGAGAACAAAACCACATGTATTATATAGAATAATATTGCAAAATTTACATACTTTGAGTATATACCTATCAATATACAACAATCAAATTTAATTATGTGTGTATGTATTTTCAATTCATCAATGAAGGTCAATGAACATATTTGTTTATTCACAAGTAGAATTTACAATAATAACACTACATATATACGAGGATGTCATGGACCAAGTGATTAATCAGGGCATTAAACATATCTAATATCCGGGCAATAAGCATAAATAATTAATATGGTCCTTTATATATATTTTACATAAAAATATGACCTAATATACACATGCATGCATATATACACATATATGTATATACAGGTATAGTGTAAATATTTTTTGTTCCCAGATACCCATTTTTTTTTTCATTTTATTATAATCCTCTAATTTCAGTACTAAAACTTTTACATTCTTTTCCTCACAAACAATTTCAATTTCGTGGAGTAAATCGTGGTAATAATCTTCTGTCGCCCTTCACACAGCTTAAGATAAACTAAGGATGGTTTTCTGTTCTTCCACTGGAGTCAGTTATAGAATCCCATACTCAGAAAGAAGAAGACTGATAGCTGTATGATAAGTATGAGTCAACTCAGACCAAGTACAGGAAGTCTATATCGTTGGTAGAACTCGATTCTTCTCGTAGTAACAGCTGATATCCCTTTTTCTTCCGAGCCGCCTTTACTTGCCGAAAACTAACGGAATATTAAGATATAACACGTCTTAGAACAACTTAATTGTTAGTTTAACATCACAGATGGAGTATTTTTAATTCAGACAATAATATATATTATTTATTGAGTAATACTGACGGACATTTGGTTATGAAACCCGTATTTAGTAGTAACAAACTGAAGCAGCCTTAATTACATTTTTTCAAGTAACAATACATTGTTACTACATATTGTTACTCTTTTTTTTACATATAGCTTGTATAAAAATTTTGTAATAAGTGGTAGGTAGGTACTATTTCTGCAAGCGTGTGTGTATAATTAGCCTGACTATTTATGATTAGTTCAAAAACACAGTGAAATTGCATTAGTACTTACCCGGGTACAGTGCGTTCACAAAAGCCTGGCTCGTGGGTGCTGGGAGGTGACTGAGTTACCTTCCGTATCCCCGCCTAGGCAGACTGGACGGTTACTCAATATAACATGTAAATAATACCCGTTGGTTTGAAAACTTTGAATCACTTTTTTGCCCGAGTCAGATGGTGAGTATATAGCTACCAGTGAACTTCTTGGAATAGTGCAAAATGGAATTTAAATTATAAAGAGTTTGTCAGTGAGAGATAAGTATAAGACCATAAAACAAAAAGTGACCATTTTCTAGCTGTACTTTTCACGGACTCTTCGAATGAATTTATAAACTCTCAAAAAACGAATGCATTAGTCAGCTAGATGCACTCGGGAAACTTCGATATCCCCCCGGGGGCTTTGGACGGACTTAAGCCATATTCAGTCAGTTCAAACTCACGCTATATTGCTTGACGGAATGATTTGATCCTGTTCTGTTTTGGATCTGTATTATTTAATTTATTTATTTATCAAAAAAAAAAAAACTTTATTTATATTTTATAGGTTGCTCCATTTTACGTCACTCCGACAAGTAATCAAAGAACTGCTTTTTTAAAATGTATGTGATGTTATGCGTAGTGATTTAATTTAATTTCGGTAGGCATTTTATTCATAATAAGTGTTCTAGGTATCATTGAGTGACCGTCCATCTACGTCGCGGTACGAGCTAATAAGCTAAAGCGGTGCGTACCTAACTCACCATCATGCATGGGATCGATGGTGTGGATCATCAGCTGGAGCAGCCCGTGGCGGAACTTGGCTGCAGGGGGCGCCTTGCTGGGCCCCGGAGTCGCGGCCGTGTTGGTGCCTACTGATGTCTCACTCGACGTGGTCGCGTTGCCGTGCTGGGGAGAGAGACAGCTTCAGTTTTGTATGTTCGTTTTACAGACATTTCAGCTTGTAGACTAACAGCTAAAGTAGATCAGCTTAACTCGCATTGCTGAGGTAATTCATACCAGTGTGCCCGCATTGTTAAGCAAGTTTGTAGCTGGATTTAACTTAACTTTGGTGTAACTTAGCTCTTCTGGTGCCCATATTAGTTCAGTTAATAGTGATTAGTTTCATATTCATATCAAGCAGCAGGGTCATCAAGGGTCCAAGCAGTGTTTTGATCATTTAATTGCAAGTGTCATATGGGTGCCAAGTTTATCTAACGTGTTAGATTACATAGGTG
This sequence comes from Chesias legatella, assembly GCA_947359385.1. Taxonomy (NCBI): domain Eukaryota; kingdom Metazoa; phylum Arthropoda; class Insecta; order Lepidoptera; family Geometridae; genus Chesias; species Chesias legatella. Next base: position 1,710,626 of record OX375776.1, on the reverse strand, counting down.
TCTGTGATCCAAGTGTTTTTGGGTAAGGTAGGACTTACTTGCAAAATCGATAACGATATTTAGGACGATACATTAGTGATTTTATTTTTTACGTAGAGAATGCGAAATGAATTATAGATTAATGTAATTATTTTGAGAGTTAAAGAAATATTTACCATGATTTGCTACTTTGGTTGGGTTCTTATATTATGATGCAGCTGCATGCACTATGAAACTAAACCCGGAGGACTGAAGTATTGAATTGAAGAGTCAAACATCTATTTAATTTCTGACGTTTCGTTATTAGTTTTTTGTAACACTAATTCGCAACAAAATGTTAAAAATCATAGCAAATAAGTTATCCTATACACTCTCAAGATAATATACATCAAATAGTTTCGTTTAAAATCTTTATGAAGTCGTAAATCGATTTTGATAGTAAATTCAAGTGGTGCCACATATAGCCATTAGTGCTGTCTGCCAAAACAATATTGTGGTAATTTTGTGTCTACCAAATTGCATTTTCCGGGTTATCTATACAAATGAATAAAATTGGAGTGTCTGTTTGTAATATTAAAATAACCGCTTTTTATTAAGTGCATATGGATGTTTACATGGTACATATACAAAAACAACAACTTTTAAAATTTTTGTCTGTCTGTCTGTTTCGGCTAATCTCTGAAATGGCTGGACCGATTTTGACGGGACTTTCACTGGCAGATAGCTTATGTAACAAGGAGTAACTTAAGGCTACTTTTCCGAGGGGTTAAATAGAAAAAAACCGAATTCCACGAGGACGAAGTCGTCGGCAACAGCTAGTTACTGATATACGAGTACGTTACACGTTCCAATAGTCAGAAACTATACAATACTATCGCTAACCACTCCAACTGATCGTCTGATTGTCGAATCTTCCAAAGTGGAAATTTAGTTTGTGCCTATTTGAAAAAGTTCGGTCGAGTTGTTTCAAGATCAGTTTAGATGCGGCAAATCAGTCAAAGGAGCGAATCTGCGAATTTAGTCGAACTTCCGACCGAACTCATAGCTCAAGCTCGGTGTAGAGAGTTGGTTTGTGGTTCAGTGGAGTTCTCGTCCGTTAGAAGAAAGTAGAAAGAGTAGACACAAGACAATAATAATTAAATAGAAAGGTTAGACAGTTGGAGGGTTGTAGATAAGTTGGTCTGTCGGCAAACGTGTTTAGTCATCCTTTACTACATATTCTAGTTTTTGTTATTCATGTTTCGGTGGTGTTTATTTAAATATATTCGCAACTGGTTTCTTGTTTTTGCTGTAATCTAAATGCTCGCGATTAAGTACATTTTTACAGTTGATTTCACTCTTGATTGATTTCGAAGCCCTAAATAAATACCCTATATTCTGCTCATTTTATGTTAAATTTCTATCCCTTTCTTGAGTATTGAGGAAAAGGCAAGATCAATTTTTCAAGACATGCCCCATCTGTCTCCGTATTAGGTAATAAAGCTCCATGTCCGATGAAATGTTTTATTCCACTAAGTAAAGGATTGCGGCTATTCCAGTAATGGTTGAGTGAAATGATCGCTCCGAGATGATCACTCATTGTTAAATTGGTAATGTTAATAAATTATTTGTTCTCTTTGTGAACGTTTATTACCATAGTTTGTTTTTGATTATGATTTGGAGATTCGATTACAGTAAATTTTTTATATAAGACGATAGCCTTTTTTTATTTGGTGTATATGAAATACCTCAATTTCATATATTAAGTCCCTTTTTTGTAAAGGATTACTGTCATAGATTTGATTAGGTTTTTACAGAATAAAGTGTTACTTATATCCGCTAGATGGAAAAACGTAAGACCGAAAAAAAATTGGAAACTCAACTCATCAATAAAAAAAATATTATAATATTCAAATCTTATAACTAAAATATACTGATGCTTGACCAAAATAGAATATTTGTACGCCTTTGTAGTCCCAATAAAAGTTTACGGAACATACTAAACAAGTGGGTTTTTCGATAACGTGATGTATATAATAATATACACTAAATTAATGACTTGCTTTCACAAATAGTGCAAAGTATCTTTTAAGTAATATTTGCGGTGCATGAGGTTACAGTGCCATGTCAGATGCGAGTCTACTGCTGATAATTTAGTGATATTTACTCACTGGAGAGGTAAAGACCTGAGAGAAAAAATATCTCGTAAGTAAACGTCGTAGGACTATTCCGTTACATGGAACTTAACGAGGGTTAGATTATACGTTGACGTCGTTGCTACCGTGGCGACGGATGACAGGGGCCAAATAAACAGTTTTTTTATGTGATAACCCTCAAAATAAGTTGATTTTAAGTTATGTGTAAGACTGAACTTTGTCCGTGTCGCCAATAATAAAGGTTTTATTGGCCGAAAATCAGCGCTGAGTATTCTGAGCATATGCTGAGCCATTCCCTTTCTCAGCACGAGGGACATAGGACCTTTTTTTTTGTTCTTTATTATACTTCTTTTTCTTGTAATTGTTGTTCCTATGTTTGTGCTGAAATAAATGTTTTCATCTATCTAAAAAATATTTTTAAGTGCTGCATTAATTTTTGCTGTGTCCTAAGATGGGATGGGAGTCCTTAAAACCATTTTTCAAACAAGTTTCCCAAGAATACAGTCACTCGCCCGCGCGGCACACACAAATAAGTAGCACTCGAATTGAAAAACCAACATTTTAAAGCGAATTACTGTGCACGCCTGATCTTCACAACGCCACTAATGAACACTCGAAAAAGTATTTGAAAACGGGCCCATCGCTTATTTTATAAAAACGCTCGAACCTCACTTGAAATTAAATATTTCCCGTAATCCCATTTTAAATAACGTAACATTTTGTCGGGCCGGGAGAGCATCTGTCGACTTGCTGACTGTGATCCGTTCGTACAGAATAATTGGATTTTAATTTGGAACAAAAATATTTTGTAATACAAAAATGTTGTGATTGCGCCGATTTTTTTATATTATATTTTATTATATACAATATTTGTATTAACACTACACTAACACTTATTTTTTTTATTATTACTACACTTTATGCACTCTGAGTATATATTTATTTAAAAGTTTTTTTAAAACCAACTATAATTATATATACTCTTGTGTTTTTATTGCGTTGACTACGTTAAGGGCAGAAATGTAGTAACTTACCCAAACCGAACTCTTCGCACACATTTCGTTCCACTGCTATTAAATAGGAACTCTTTAAAATTAAACATGATATGTTTTTGTATCAATAGTAGGTATATATTAGAAGAAGTAAAAAAGAACAAGGAATGTTTTTTCAATGGAAGTAGGGTTCCGACATTTCAGTCTCACGTTATGAAATACTAATGGGACTTTCACAATGTACTGCGGTTGGATAAAAACTTTGTATCGCATTACTGTATGCAGTAGCTTTAGTAAGTTTCCTAAGGAAGATAGCTAGATATTGTCAAAAGTAGTTAGGACCGCAGAGGTGCGGAAGATTTGCAGCTGGCTTTACCAGACGATGCCCCTAGCTCTGTGTTTCATAGGTATTTAATATATATTAGTATCCTATTTACTTAAAATATATTGTATGTCCTAAATTTAGATTTAGATTTTAGTCATATACAACAGAACAGTTTGTCCTGTGTCTGAGTGTTGATATGTATGTATTTAAAAAAAAGTATATAAGTATGTATATCAGTTGTCTGGTTCCCATGATGCAAGCTATGCTTAGCTTACTTTGGGGCTAAGTGCTTTGTGCCAATATTTATTATTTATTGATTGTTTATCTTTTACCAATCTAAGCCATTATTGGACTGATACACCTATTCAACCTGCTCAATGATAGAAAACACATCGTTTCAACTCATCGTTTTTTTTATACTTTTAAACATAAATAATTTTGCCTAATTTTTTATGGGTTCCGCAACAATTGTCCCCAGTTATTAATCCAAAATATTAAGCAAACAGTTGTTGGAAATATAACATGAGATATGTCACATATGCGCCTAAAACATCGGAAAAATAATACCTCATCCATTTCACAATATATCCAGGCAAATCTGTAAATAAACACTTGGTAATTAGTCAATACTAAAACACTAGTTTTATATCAATCTTATCCTAGATTAGGTTGCTCGCCCGCTTTTAGGAACTCTACGAAAGATATATCCTAAATCATGCTCTAAGAGTCTAGGTTCTACCTGTGATGAGTCTTCAGGCATGATTTCGTTACTACGTAAACGGCGTAAGGCCTGAGTTATGGATTTAACTACAGTTTACTTATTCATCTACCAATTTACTTCATGATATAAAGTAGTTCTATAATGTAAAAATTATGTATGGAAACGCGATTATGCTCTATACTAATAATAGCGTTGTTATGCAGGATCAACTTAAAAGCCGTTAAATTCACCTTTCTACATACAATAATGATACGATGTACAAAATTTAAGTTATTATTTCATGATGAATTTATTTTTGACTTTATTTTAACTTTTATTTCAGACTTATGAATACAATAACATTAAGAAACATAAACACGAAAACCAATTTAAAGTTGTCACTGATAGATATAACGATGATTTGGAAAAACGAACACATAAAATTGACAGGCCCGGGTAACCCCAAAGGAAAGTTTCCAAAGCAGTTAATCAATTAAACCGTAAGTTTTGCATTAAAAAAAAGGTATTAAGAGGTTCTTGCAGACACTGTTCAAAGTTAAAACATAATTGGAAATAAATTATTGCATAAAAAAAAACAAACATAATTCTGCGCTTAATTAACCGCAGAAGCAGTTTACTTCCAATTCTTAAGTATATTTTACGTTACAATTTATACCATAAAAATAAGAATTTCAAACAGCAGACATTGACATAAATTTTTTTTTCAAATTGTAAATTCATTTAATTTACGAGCTAAATTTCTTTCTTATGTGATGCGCTCAGCTGACTTCACCACCGCCCGCACCGCGCCAGAGTTCCTCGGAACATCACGGAGATTGTTCAGATTACGGAGCCCCATAAAAAAATGACTCGTTCAATACAAGTTCCAGTCGCGTAAAGGAGCGGGAAGGCATTGAAGATATAAAAAAGCGGTTGCATCAAAACCTTTGTCAAAAAATCAAAAAATTTGTGACCTCGAAGTATGAAAATTTCGTCTATACTTGGTTAAATCAAATTTGAGTAGACTTGACGTGCCCAAAGCTAATGCGGGTATGTCAATTAAGTTATGATGTCCGAGTGATTCAGCCGTGCAAGTATCTCTGCACATCTATCATCTATATTATTATTATGTTTGAAACTGGCCGTATTTATGTTTGAAAAAACATTTAGAATACAAAATTTATATATTATTAATAATTTAATAACAGTTCAGAAAGTAGTATATGAACTATGACAGGTATTATGATCAATTTAATTGCTTTTAGTGTTCACTTCGAGAAGGTCGTTCACTCTCGCATGTTATAATATAAGAAATTTTTAATGATCGTCTAGTCTAGTGAACCAAATAAAAAAAAAAACTTCGTAGCGATATGCTACGACAAAGTAACACACCTTCCACATCGTAGAAAATTTGCAATTTGTGCTAAATTTGTAAGCTTCAAAGCGATATTGGGCATTTCTCCAAGCGCTTGAGATCGATACTAATGTATAAAGAGTTGCGCAGAGGATCGTTTACGAACATTCTTGCCAAGAATTCTTTAGATGCTATTACGGATCCAAAAAACAAAATGATCATGATTCAAGTTTTAATTTTTTTTTTTTTTAGATTAATTGGCTTCATTTAAGTTTGTAAATTAAGTACATTAGTAAAACTGTTTTTGTTTGTTCATAAAGAAAATCCGTTTTGTTAGTATTCGATCGATTATGAATTGTTTTAGGTTATGTTTTCTAGAGGAACTTAATACCATAGTATAAATTCCATTTTAAGTGATAGGTACCTATAGCTATATATACTGATACTGATACCTATCAGAAATAATGTGAAATATCTTCCGCAAACTTTCGCTTTATGAGGTCAAAGAAATAAAATTCTTTACTGTCACGAAACTACAAGCAAATCATAAAGTAACACCATTTTATGTTCCCCTGCAGCAAAAAACGGAATTATTGAAACCATAGACTAGACTAGACGAGTTAAAATGAATCTGCCAATTACATAAGAGGATTTTTGAATCTTCAAACTACCTGGATTTTGTCAGCATTTGTTGAAACTTTAAGGAGCACTTTTAGAAACCTCGTGACGGCTCTCGTCGACCCAATTCGGAAAGTTGGTCATTTCGATTGTAGGCAAGACTACGTGGGAATTTCTAACGTCCCAGCCTAATATAAGGTCCAATTTCGACTGGCACGGAATGTTACATCATTGTTCCTGGGAGTACATTCTCAGGAGAATAAAGACGCGCTCACACAGGAATAGTGAAAGAGCAGTAATACGCTGCATTTGAACGTCGTGTGAAGTTCGATCACGTTGCCACAGTAACGGTAAACTGACAGACTGAACGCAATGTTAGAATTCGCCGAGGTTATTTAATTTTTCTGTTATAACTTGTAGTAGATGGATTTATTCTTAGGTAACAATATAATTAGTTAGCAGTTGTCCGCATATATCCTTTCCATCCAAAGATTGCCTGAAAGAGATCGGTTTTAGCGATAAGGCCGCCCATTGTACCACTTTTATGTCTACAGCAGTATTTTTATTTTGCTTGTTTTTACTTATGGTGTATAATAAAGATATATTCTATAATATATTCCACTTATATATTGACATTGTACTTTTATGGAAACAAATAAGTTTTTTTTATTCTAATTTAATATACCTTAGCAACGTTGTTACTTGGGATAAGGCCTACCAATGTACCCTTCTATTGGAACTTAGTGAACCGGAGGTCACTTCAAGAATTACAGTTACCCCGTTCTGTACAAGCTTACCCGGTATATAAACTTATTTGTGTACATTAAAAATCTTAACTAGCGTGTTCGAAGCTTATAATTAAGGTCAATACTTATCTCATTTGTAGCTCCATATTTACGAAATTTCAATAGCCTGCGAAACGTTATTCATGGGACAATACTACACAAAATTTATCGTTAAAATCCTGTATAAAAGGGGATTTACTGAAAACTTATCTGTACTTTTACGGCTTGGAAATATCGACGGTCATCCATTGGAGGTTTTCTACACACTCTCATTTCCTATTCGAGAAAAGTCGGTAACTTTGTACGTACAGAAGTGGTTATATATTTTTTCTTATTCAAAAGGAGACCTTTTTGTATTGAATTTCTTTATTTTCTAACAGATTTTCATAATTTTACTGTGAAAAGGAACGCGATTTGATTTTTCTTCTCCTTGAACTAACTAACATTTTGACCTTTCGACTACTTCACTGTTTATCTCTGTCCTAATTCAAACGGTTTAATGCTGAGTTCGATTAAATTGAATCACAGTCGTTAATTTCAGATCTAGTACAAGTTTAGATAGTCTCAATATCTGCGATGGTCAATATTGGAATATCAAATTTCAATATTGGGACTATCAGGGGATATTGAAATGGTCGGCTGCATGCGATTGATAACGTACTAAGCTTAACAAGTCTGAACATAATTCATGATATTAATTCTATTAATTCTTCATTTATTTACGTGCTTCTGCACGTGGCTTCGTCCGCGCGATATCGGTATAAAATAGCATATATTTTGACTGGCCGAGAGGGCAGGGTTGGTAGCAACCCTGCCCTCTGTGCTATCGTGGATCGTGGGTTTGATTCCCATCCAGGACGAACATAGATGTTGGTTCTGTGCCTCGGTGTTAATTATTATGTAAAATATATATGTATTTACAAAAAGTCTATAAGTATTACGTCACTTGTGTGGTTCTATGATACAAGCTGTGTTTAGCTTACTTTGGGGCTAGAAGGCACCACCAATATTATTCTTATTATTGTTTTTATTTATCCATCTCTTTCAGCTCGGGACACCCAAAAGGGGATTTCACAAAGTGGTATATCTACTAAAATAATAGTTTTTAAGAGTTATTGGAAGACATCTATATTTATACATACCTATTACCGATTTGCGAGTTTAACCTCTAAATTTTCGACTACACGGAGCGCGCTTCGAAGTATATGTGTGAAGACCGCTATCAATAAATCAATAAATTATAATTTATAATTTTTGCATAACAAATCGTATTGCTTGTTAAGGGCACAGATTACCTACCCCTAAACACCGCATCACCTAACAGCCACTTAGCAGATTGCCGACTGTTCAGTAACTTTATTCCATTCTGAATAGAAAACTCAGTCGTCTTAGGGACCTCATCTAGTCAAGATACGTAAGTATTCGAGCTTTATAAATATTCTGCAACGGACTTCAAGATCCTCTGTTTGGACTCTTTAACAGCGTTTACAAGTAAGATTTGGAGAGCGTTCCGTAGAGTGACATTCCAAACAGCTCATATGAGCTCATTCGCCTCCAACTGCGTGCCTATTGCTTTCACACAATACACTGAAGCGCGCGTTGGAGTACCTACCTGCCCTCCAAAGCTTACGTGTGAAAGCAGCTATTGTTGTTCCATTGCGTCATTAATTAAAGCAGCAACGATTACGCTTCAAAATCCATTGAAACAAAAGACGCTCGAGATGAATTTCGCTAAGACTTGAGACAAGTGGCCGCCGGAAAAAATACTAAAAGTGGGTTAAAAATTCATGTCCACTTAATTATGACGTTGAGTCCGCCTCTCATAAATAAAGTTACAAAGTAGAAGTTCGGCTGAATCTGAGAGACTAAGGGTTGGACCACATCTGAACACCCGGCGGTGGGTTATTGCGTATCGCTGTGGTGTTTATTACAAATATTTTCAATTGAATGACAATAAACAGTTGGTTCGTTGATTCGGTTTGTCATTTGTCTAGGTGAAGGGAAAAGTCATCAGGAAATAGGCATGTTCAAGAACCAAAATCGCACGTGCATGAAAGGAGGCGTATTTTAATCCTTTCACTACACTTGGGCATAATCATTTTGAGAACGCATTGCTGGTACAATGAGTAGGTTCGAGCCGAGCCAGCGGTAAAGGCCCACCCGAGATTTCCTACAGTTTGTCAAAGAAAGCCTCGATTTATGAAATTAACTGCAAAATCGGCAACGTAATTTCACCCTTACAACGTCCCCTTAAAACTCAAAATCTACTGTATATTGAGTGTCGTGATGAAGATAGTTGAACGAGCAAAACCCGAAATTCAACGCTGAGAGATAAAGGTCACTCATAAATCTCGCTGGGCTTTTTCTAAAGTCCCCTCTTTTTGTTGTCTAGACAGATTGTATCAATAAAATTAATGATCTCATTAAACTTTATAACTTATAATACAATGACGATAAGATTAATAAATAAATTATCATGTTCTGTATTATTAATTATATATGTAATTTTTTTATTAAAAAGGTTGCAATCTTTTTTATAAAACTGTCAGCTGTCAAAGTCAATGTCACTGACGTAAACATAGAAAGCAATTGGAAATATTTATATTAATTTTAGAAACTGTTATTATTACTTTGGATACTTATAAAATTAAATGGGAACTGGTAAATATTAGTAATTTTGGGCACAATTTTTTTTAAGTTCTCTCCTAAAATCGCATAATCGTATCCCATCTTACGAAATTGCTTTTCTTTTCATTAGTATACTTTCATAAATATCCAGAATTTTCTTCCGATGAACGTTCAAATTGGGTTAATTATCCCTTGATTAGAGTTTTGCAAGACCCCTCAACTTCGGTAAAGTAGCGTTTAAGCTCTCTGGGGAATGAAATATTTGCTTGAGCCCTTTATGAAATGTCGTTATGTACTTTATAAAAGATTAATTGTATTCATACAGATATGCTTAATACGTTACCGACGCAGTACTCAAGACCTGCACGGTTTTTATTGTCGATCATCTGCGTCTTAGTTAATATTTTGCATGGTTTATTAGAACTACAGTAAGATTAGTGTAATTAATCTTAGTATAGTCCTAATAAATCATGCAAAATATAATTAATTAATAGGAACATAACATTAAATAATTAATGTTAAAAACATAGTTGTTAATTTTTTTACATAGAACGGATAGTATTATTAGGTGTGAATATATATTACTTTACCTTCATCAGTATAAATTGTTATTATGTATAATTAATTATTAGAAATTTTAAACCACCTTCAATTAATTAGCACTTGTGTAAGGGAAGGAACTGGTTTCTGACATACAGCTAATGCTAGTTCGGAAATCAGGGCTTTAACAAACTGTACAATGTGGTTTATTCAAATAAAGTATTATTACTGTTATTATTATTACATCCACTAAAAAAAATATCTCATAACACATAAGAAAAGGAGTCTAGAATAACAATCAATAAAAGTTGAATAATGAATCTAAAATTCAGGATGTACATAAATAAATTACACATTAATAATCATTAGAATAACTTTACAAAATCAAACAGTTGTAGATTATGGAGTCATACTAATTGATTAAGAATTATTTCCTTCAAATAAAACAATGTAATTTAATGGAGATAATTAGGAGCTAGTTGTATTTACTAAAAAAATTGCAACGGCCTAGATATACCCTTATTAATCAAAGTGTTTTGATTCAGAGCAAGCACATGCCCTTGAAATCGACGGAGTAAACTTGAAGAATTATATTCCTTATGAACACAATTTTGACACAACGCTTTACGTCCATAAAAAAGTCTTGAAAAAGAAGGAAGGAAACCAAGAAACAAATGCTAAAACTAACAAGAAGAAGAAAGATAAAATTTCTCGTGATACCACAAATAGTAAAGCAGGAAATGGAACAGTGCTAGAACAGACAGTCAGGTTTGCTAAACAATTGGTACCGATAGCTATCCCGCCGTGTGAAAGTAACACACCCGTTTTCTATACAATTGAAACTTGTTCAAAATGTAGACAAAAGGATAAGAGGCATCGGCGTGTACAAACAGAAGACGATACTACATACGAGAAGAAATCTAAGGAAATAACAGATACTTACCGAAAAGAGAGAAAACGTGCCAAAATACATGATAGTGTCACAGAATCTGTTCTGACTCATTCAAATCAAAGCACTTTAAATGACTTGAACATCAACCAGTCTTTGAGTTGTACAATGTCAGAACAATCCGATAAAAGAGAAAAATATATTAAGAATGAAGTAAATTCTAGAAGAAAAAGGAATAAAGAAACATTTATAGTATCGGAATCTTTTGAGGCTGTTGCGACGGAATTGACTGAAGCTGATGATACAAGAATAAAGGTGCAGCTAATGAACAGTGCAGAGAAAAATGCATTCTGCGATAGCATCCGGTCACCTGTCCTAAACGCAGTAAGAGATTGTATATCAGATATAAACATTGATGTGAGCGATGCAGTCAAAGCAGTGCAGAGAACTGTTAAGTGCAACACGGAAAAGCTAGATACAATTTTAGACAGACTTGCTCGTATTGAAAAGCTATTGGAAACCACAAAATCTCCACGAAAAACCGTGAGAGCGTCCACTTTGGAGCAACTGGGTGAAGATGTGGAAGACAATGACAAAAGTGATGGCGAAGAATATGAGAGTCACCTGAAACGACATGACACAATGAAATATGATGATAACGGAGTGGATTTGGGTTGCGGAGAAGTGGTGAATGTGAGAGCTTCTACCTCGGTGGGAGTGAAAACGGATAGACCTAATAGAATCCCAGCGAGGTTCTGCTGGACTGATGCTACAAACAAAGATTAGCTAATTGTATTATTATTTAGCGTTTACATAATTATGTTGTCGATTGCTATGTAATTTTAGTTAATCCATATTTTATAGTGTAGAAATACAATACTATATATTTACTTACATTGAAGTTTCCTTTATATATGCATAAACTTTTATGTCTTAATAGCTCTATTTCATTTTAATTTTGACTGATACTAAACGGTGTCCTGTACATAATAATAACAGCGATGCTAGTTAGACCTTCGCCCTACTAAATAAGGCATGAGAAGACTCAATTCGTATTGCATTGAGTATCGACAGCGAAGAATACACTATAATTAGTTTGTTAAACTAATTATATTTTTCAAATCTTTCAGACGCCCATCACAGTGGGTGTTTCCGTCTGAAACTGAATCAAAATTATTGGCATATCACGCTATTAATCGATTAAGCAAGTAATGGTTCTCTATGGTAGTTAGATATATCGGCTTCCGGCCGTCGCGTGCCGGATGTCTATAAATCACCGATCGATTGCTAATTCGAACGAACCGTGAACATTCGAGTAAGGGTTGAAACACACTCGTGATGCAGATTTCATTAAAACTGCTTAATAGGTGTGATAGTGGAAGTTTCAGAACTGCGTACCATATTTTTAGGATTCAAATCATCTTATCTGAATAACTGAGGAGCCAATTGTTGGGATATAGTTTTCGTTTTTGGGATTGCCGCTCCCTTGTATCGTAATATACACTTATTATGACAACAAATTAATGGCTGGACCGATTTTGATGGGACTTTCACTGGCAGATAGCTGATGTAACAAGGAGTAACTTAGGCTACTTTTCCGAGAGGTAAAATAGGTGTGCGTGTTCCGAATTCCACGCGGACGAATTCGCGGGCAACAGCTAGTTACGAATACAATTTGCGAAATATCTCAATAATTAGTGAGCACACGGCTCTACTCGTGGCATGTGCAATGTATAGGCCCGAGTCGCTTAGGTCGATGAAATACGCCGCATAGATGAATGAATCGCACAGAATGGATTACAGTAGCTTTGTTTAGGCCGCTCTCATTATTTATATCGCTATTTCAGCTATTGCCAAACTAGTGTACAATTTATGTTGTAATGAAAACAGATGGGTCACCATAATAGCTGTGAAAGTAGCTTTATTTGGCCTTGCAAATTACTATGCTGTTGCTTGTGTGACTGTTCAAACCTATGTGGGGAAAGGAATAAACTGCATTGCAAAGGCAGTATTTTCGAGCCATAGAATTTTTAGAAGATTTCCTCTGAATAATTTTCTTTAACTTCACAGATAATATATAGAGATATTTAGAGAACCATGTATTTTATATGATTTTATTATCTATACCTTTTGGCTTTGTACATACAGTGGTTGTATGATACAGTGGCTAATAATGTGTCGAAAATTCAGACGCCCCCAAGCTTCTGACTTAGTTCATTGAATAATATACCAGAGAGTTTTTTGCTTTATTGATAATTAGAAATTATCAAAAAAATACTACCATTTGTCACTTTAGTGACGACTTCAAATGCCTTAACAAAAGCTGCACGTAAAGCGAATGCGCTTTGCTAGTCGAAAATACGTTTGTGTTGGAACATTAATACTTTTCCCAGCTACGTAAAGCTTCATACAAAAGCTCTTAAGGGATATAATGGCACTGCGTATATTAGGGGCTGCAAGTCACCCTCCTTTAGGGAACATGATTAATTCCATCTTGGGAATACCTAATGGATCGGTCGTAGTACCTTGTTATAGCTAATAAAAGTATCAGCTGGTATAGTTAGTAAAGTTTGATTTTATGTTTTGTAACGTAAGTTTGCAGTTTCAGATCGAGGCAATGATTCGTTCGATTCAAAAGTCGTCAAATACTCGTATCATCTCTATCTATATCATCTTAAGCGTCGTCTATAATACTAAGATAAGTCATCCTGACAGCTTTTTGAATAGCTATTCATAGAGCTTATAAATTGCAAATTCACGCAAATAAATTGTAGCTATTCAGGGTTATTATTAGTTCACGAAAGGAGGCACTTTGGTGCGCTTAAATCCGTGGACCACACTGGTTTGAGTGAGTCAGTTTATAGACTAGTATATAGTTTTATTGACTACTAATAGTAGTAAGGTTATTTTAACTTTCAGGGTGACCCTCAGTCACGGGACGCTGTGTCTAAATGTTTAAATGTCGTCTTTTAGTTTCGCAGTTTGCTAATTATTATCGCGATGAGCTGTAACATGAAATTACTTTGACGTTGCTGCCTGATAACCGCATTGAACGAGCCCTTGGGATTCTCTTGACTATTACGTTACTTATTATATCATGGTAATTTCACTCACTCACTCATCACTAGTATGAACGAGAGACTTGAAATATTTCCGATCTCACAATGTGATTACATAATAATAATAGATATCTCTGCATGGGACAGTAATTTCTTTGATTTTGACAGATAAGTTGTAAGAGAAATCAGCGAATGAAACGAAACAGAATTTTACTTCTATTATAAATGCGGATGTTTGGATGGATGGATATTTGTTACTCAACCACGCCAGAACGGCTGAACGTGAACGGGTATTGAATTTGGCACAGAGATAGGTTATAGTATGAAATAGCACACAGGCTACTTTTTATCCAGGACAAGTTTAGTGTTCCCGTGGGATGACTTATTCACCGCGGGTAAATCAGTGGGGCGCAGCTAGTCAAAAATAAAAACAGTAAAAACATTTTTGTAGGAAGCCTTTTTTTATAGTTATTTCAATCTCATGATGAATACTATCGACGAATGTAATATGACGTTTTTTAGGAAGATAATTCCAAAACTGTCTAAGTATATGTATTTTTTTTTTTTTTTAATTAAATTACTATAGGCTCACATTTGACCGCAATCTCACCTGATGTTAAGTGACGATGCGGTCTACGATGTAGCATGCTTGCCTAGGAAATACCTATTCACTCTCCTCTTGAAGACCAACAGATTATAGTTCTCGGGAAATACAGACGCAGGCAAGGAGTTCCACTCTTGTTATATGTTATATTTATAACGAATTTTCACACATTGACCTGCATCTTTGTTTTATTACAAGTCTATGTGTTCATATATAAAATAATTGAATTAAAAAAGTAATTTAAATTATATTTTTCTGAATTAAAACAATATATTTACATCTGTGTTCTTTATAACCATGCACCAAAAACTACAAAGAATGTTACGAAATACGGAGCAAGCTTACAATAGCTAAACTATCAAGACTAGCTACTACGTACAAGCTAAAAGCCTTAAAACTAAGCTAAATATTATTAATAAAATGCCCGCAGTTTGTGCGAAAAAGGAAGAAAGATGTGCAGTAAAGTAGCGTTCACACCTGTCCAGTAAGCCAGTACGCCAGTTACCCAGTCACTGATTTAACCAATGACGAAATAGAGCCCTTTAGTCAAAAATTGCTCTAAAATACATTTTTTTCAAATTACGTAGAATTTTACAATATTATTTTTAAGCTAAGGAGGTTTCAGGATCGTAGCAGGTGAAAAACCGTGATCTCTGCCTACCCCTCTGAGAAACAGGCGTGGTTTTGTGTATGTATGTATGCATGTATGTATGACTTGTATTACATTGTATCTGCGTATATATAATATACCATACATATACATATAATATACAAACTCCAAATTGGTTAAATTGGTGAGCTGTTTACTTTCTAATAAGTACGATGCTGGCTTACTGGCATAGGATAGTGAATTGCAAGGAATAACTCACCAAGGTCTGAGCGGCTGTCTGGTGCTGGAAATAAGGCTTTAGTTAGTTAAGCCAGTAGGTAGACAAGTAGCCAGTGCCAGCGAAACTCCTTAAATTATTATTTAATTTTATTTAATTACTAGCTGTACCCGGCATGCATTGCAATGCCACGTTAAGGTAAAAGTGAAAAAAAAGTGTCATTCAAAACGAAAAGAAAAACATTTTATCAGTAATCGACCAACGAGGGTTGAATTATTAAAGTGCTAATATAGCAATTAATAAATAGGGGTTGGTGGTAGAAGGGTGAAAATTTAGGTTGTATGTATGTTTTATATGCTGAATCTTAAATAAAATTTGTACAAAAAAAAAAGCCTATGAATGAGTTAGTATATGAAAGAAAAAAGAAAGAAATATATATTTATTTAATGCAGGAATTACACGATTAGAGTAATTAGGAGTTATAAGTATAAAAGTATATCTTGTGTATGCTAAAGTAGCTTAAAACTAACATTATGTTTAAGTATCTGGACTTCACACTAGTCCATGCCTGCAGTGATCTTTAAAAACATTTAAATTTATTATAAATAAATAAACTATAAATTATTATAAGATATAATCCACTTAACAGAACTACAAATACCCACTTTTTTTTAAAGGCTACTCGAAGTTATCGACCATAAAATTCAGAACTCAGAATTGGTATATCTTCATTACAGTTTATCCGTACTGGCACTGACTAACGCAAGGAATAGTAAAGTTATGATAAATAAAATAAAGAAAACCCCGCGTCAAAACAGATACTGCGGGCATTCTTATAAGTAACATCAATTTTCTAGACTATACAGCCTAAACATTTATAAAGCTAGGCGTCGACTGTAGTTCGACCGCAACAGAACAGCTAGACTTGCCCTACGATATTATAAACTATATCCTTGTAACAATCTTGTCGATAATTCTATTTATATCACACTTTTATCGACAACACTGTTATCGTTAGAGATATTTTTCACTTAGCGTAATTATCCACTAATGAGTCTGAAAATAATGAGTGAGTAATATGAGACTCATGTTACTGACTCATTACACTTTTTGCGTTGCGATGCGGGTTCTAATATGTGGACGCCTGACTTTACAATACATAGGGGAATAGAGCTATTAGAAATACGGATACCGCGGGTAGTATAAATATTTTATGGAATAAGTGATCTATTCGGGACTTTATGAGAGTTTGTGTCTGAAAGCGCCGAGGAAATTGTAGCATTGGGAGTCATGAGCGTATTTATTTAGTACTTTTGATAACTTCTCCGACGATGTTTGGTATGAGAATGAAATGACATGACTTTAGTGACCATAAAAAGACAGTATGGTCGATTTCTCATATGTGTTAGAAAACCAATATGCTGTGAGCATTAATGGTATTTTATGCATAAATGATGCATGAATGAAAGAGGACCCTTTGGGCGCACTTTAATAGTTTCACCACATTGATACGAGAGAGATGGCGACACGAGTTGTAGTAACAGTAGTAGTAGTATTTAGTAGTAGTATAGTAGTAGTAGTATTAAGTAGTTGTACAGTAGTAGTAGTATTTAGTAGTAGTACAGTAGTAGTAATAGTGAGCTTTGAGCACAGGGCGTGGACGCTTTTATGAGTATTAAAATATCCTGTTGTGTTATAATGAACAGAAATTGGCAAAATAATAGTTGTAGCTAATGGCTCACGATATCTGAAAACAATCAAAGAAAGCTATTTATTACGTGGCTGTCAAAGACACGCTGGTTCCTACAGGCTGTCTGAGCTTAATTGGAGTTTTTCTTACAATGATACAGTTCTTAATGCGTTCAATTTTGTGAAACGTAAGTTTGGGAGAATGAGATACCATAAAATAAATTATCGTCCAAATACTGAAAGGCTTTTTAAATATTGAAGATAGACTAAGCATTGAGATTAAGCAGTGAGATCTTTGGATAATGCCAGGCGTAAAAAGTTCCCAAATGATATGTTATTTTCAATAACATTTTAAATTTAATTCTTGTTCTATTCGGTGGTTTTTTACTAACTACTATTAATTTTGATTTAATAGAAGAAAATGTGACCTTTGAAACTAATGCAATTTCTTCACCACACACAGTTAAAACAGCCGTGATTCTTCGTATGTACCTAGGTATGTAATTATTATGTTACGATTTCTTTAGTCTTTTAAGTATTAGTCTAATAGTACATTTATTTTAATTATTCATTCTCTTTCAAAAAATACTTTATTATGTATCTTTTTGTCCGAAATAAAATATATGGATTTAATTTGAAAACCCGCTTTTGCATATTGCATTGGTGATCTTTTCTTTGAAAAATCTCAAGGAAAATGACTTTTTTTATTTTATTTATAACGTTAATTTATTCGGAGTACCTCTAAGTACCTAATTAATATAAAGAAAGAAAACACATGTAGAAGCACAGTGCGTAGAACACAACACTGTCAATAATACTAAAAGCGAAGTTCCAAACTATAAAGAATACAAATTAAATTAATTGTTTAAAAGGTCACATGAAGAAAATATTTTGTGTAGCCCAGCTTAAGAGGAGTGCAGATTTGGCACACTTCCGGCAGCCATCTATCTACGAGCCTGGTTGCGTTTGGCATGCCATTAAAAGTAATTCCCACGGCGACATAACTACACCAGCTCGGCTGGTATAAACTGTCACTCATTTCTCCAAAACGCCAACTAGCTCCAAATTAAGCGTAGCTTGTACTACAGGAACGGATGACTAATAGGATACATATGTAGTTTTTTGTAAATACATACATATTAATACACATTAACAACCAGACCCAGAACAAACATGTTCGTCACACAAAATTATTTGTCCTTTGGGAATCAAACCCACGACCTACAGCGCAAAAGGCAGAATTACTACCAACTAAGCTGTGAGGCCAGTCAATGGGGGCCCTCGTTGGTCACGTCTGTAGGTGATAACTCTCTGAATCCCTACACGTGTCCCCCGGGTGATGCGAAAAGAGCAACCCAAAGTAGCAGTAGAACTTGTACTAAGTTCGCCCGGAGAAGTACTGCCACCACACCTGATAATCTGCGGCCGAGCAGTGATGCACTCGTGTTGTTGTGTTCCGGTGGAAGGGAGTGGGTACCGGTGAAATTGCAGGCGCATGAGACGTAACATCCCCGTCTCGAGGTGATGGACGCAACGCAATGCGAATTGAGTCATCTCGGACTTTGGTGGAGAGGACTAGAGTCGTATTGCTGTTGTCTATAGGCGGCGGTTACCACTTAACATCAGGTGTGCCATCAGCTCGTTCTGTCACTAATATGATATAAAAAAACGGTTTTTCACCTAGTTCAATGAGAATATAATCATTCGAAAATGATAATTTCAATTTCGATGACCCGAATATCGAACACAACAGTGCACATTATCGATACGCGATATAGGATAGGCTCGCTCGGCATCGGTAATGTTCAACGGCTGTCAGACGCAGCCAGCCCGCTGATAAATAGCCAGTGGCACTTAGCCAAGTGCCGACCTCCCGGCTACTGAGACCAGTGACCGATATATAAACCTCCTCCTTTTGAAGTCGGTTGTATAAAATTAAACAGAAAAATATTATTTACAATTTAAGCAACAACATCCTTATATATAACTTTTTTTACTTGACTTTAAATAATGGGTTTTCTGGTTGTGGATTTACGTAGATGCCGCCTGCAACACAGGGAATCTTATTGGCAGGGGTATAAAGAGAGTCATTTTTAAGCATGGTCTAAAGAAATTATATTACTAGACAAGACTTCTAGTGTAATATTTCTACTTTTGTATTAGACTTATCTAAGTGCATATATTTGTCGAAAGATGAATAAATGAATACAATACAAAATACAATATACTTAAAATTAGATATAAATAAATAGTTTGTGTTAGATGGCAAATGCGCTGGTTTTCTCAACATCCTGCTAGGCCAATGTCAGTCCAACCCATTTCGTTATTAATACTAGACGCCCTTTACCGAAGCGACGTGGATGACTTCGCATATTGGTAATGAATATAATTATGTTTTTTCTTGTTATATGAAAAAAATAGAACGAGCAGATGGTCCACCTGGTGTTAAGTGGGATCCTCCGCCCGTTACAAGCAATACGACTCAGATCCTTCACTATTTAGGTAACGATCCAAGTCATATCGTAAGCGCCTAACTCTGCGAAGTGAAGGTAGAATGTCTCCTCATGTGCCTGTAATTTTACCGTCAACCATACCCTTCATATGGTAACGTGAATGCATTACTACTGCATAATGGATATCTACGAATATATGCGGCAGAAATGGGTATGATGGCAGTGCTTCCCCGGACAATCCTGGCACAAGTTCTAATGCTTGTAGATTGATATTATAGGAATTTACTCAAAATTTTATTGGATAATTGTGTCAGGCAGATTTTAAACTTCATCTAGCTAGCGGTGCTTTGCGCTACCATCATACCTCTATGGTTTCCTCACTAGGGTTACTTCTCGAGCTCAAGCTCATTGTCGGATTCGAACCCACGAACTATAGATTGTAAGGCAAAGATACTACTAACTGTGCCGTGACTCCAGTCAATGTCATTTTGTTACCTACATAAAATTTGAGAGGTAAATTTGTGTCGCAAAAAAAAACCCAAAAGTGACACGCAAATGTTATTTATTTCCGTGAGAGAAAAAACATTTCACTGTTGGAACTCGTAGGTTGTGGCAGTAAGCAGCTTAGCGGCTTAAAATTGCACCTAATCCTTGTCACTGGGTCTAATCCCGACCCGGTGTAGCAGTTATTTTTGCGTTGATGTCAAAAAAGTAATTACAATTTTGATGTGAGAGATGTAAAGAGATTGCATTGTATAACTTAAAAAAAGTATCTAATGTCATTCTTGATGGGTTGACTATTTGAAAAAGGTTTACTACGATTACTACCCAGGGTTGTATAGGTAGGTACTCCCCGGGTGGTAATCGTGCTAACCCATAATTATAGGAGTGTTACTTATATCTTTCTTCAATAAAAGCTGATGCATTACTATCGATCGAATGCGACTCGAAAGTAAAGTCAAATCGGAGGTAGGGCCAATTTTGGCAAAATTAACAAAAAAAAATAATTGATAACTAAACAAAATTTAAAGGTTTATATTATAGAAGGGTAAGTAACGAGAACATTTTTTAACCGAATAAGTTGAACGAGCAATACAAACGGTCCACCTGATATTAAGCGATAACCTCTGCCCATAACTAAAATCATCTTGTGTCTTCCCCACTTAGGTATAGGAGGCCCCAAATCACATTTTATTGCGCCCGTGACTGACTTGACTGAGTTGACCTGAAATTTAATCGGCACCCACACATTTAAAACCGGAACATAGCAGAAATGGGTATAGTGGCAGTACTTCCCCGGAAAATCTTATCATTAGTTCTCTACTAAATGATTTATTCATATCCTATAATGGAGCGAAATGATAAATTTATATATTTTATGTTTGAAATGAAAAACTGTAACTGACAATCGGTGACGCTGAATCGGGTATACTTGGCTCTAGTCAGTCGGTGACGCTGAATCGGGTATACTCAGCTTTAGTCAGTCGGTGACGCTGAATCGGGTATACTCAGCTTTAGTCAGTCGGTGACGCTTAATCGGGTGTACTCAGCTCCAGTCATCATCAGCCACATAATTATATTAGAAATACAAATTCTAACGAAATTCTTCTTCTTCTATTCGAGTCACTGATTCTCTCGAACCAGTGTGGTGGAAGGATTTTAATTGCGTCTCAAAGAGGCTCCTTTCATGCACAAGTAAGTTATCACTTCTATCGTGTGGTCATAAGCACGCAATTTTATTCCCATTTCATCAAACGCAGTGACATCGCGAATAAAATGTTATTCAATCGTCTGTCATCATGGCCGACCTCACGTTGGCTCGCTGCCACCCGAAAACTATTCGCATGTATTGAAATCTGTTCTCTCACTAGAGCAAAACCATATGACGGAATAAAGTATTATATGAGCAAGAGCAGGCCAAACTGATGCTAAGTGGTCCTCCGTCTACCTTTAGGGTTACTTTATATATAAATATCGGTTATAAATGACTAACATTTATCCCCGGCTTTACTTCCATCATTCCCTCCAGGTATTTCCCAAAGGAAACGTACATTATGAGAGATAAATCTCCAGATCATAAACTTTATAACATCAAAATGAAAAATGACATCGTTTCCCTGGTGCGTGAAATAAGGACCAACTAACTAACAAACTTTTGCATATATAATAAACAGGAATATTACAAGTACAAAAAACATCAAACACGTCTTTTTCACGTTCACTGACGAAAGTTCCGTGGGAATTAAACGACTTTACCCAATGACGTGTGAACGGGCCTTATGCTGACCTGTTTCGTCCTATTTACTCGACTGAATTATCTAGACTTTCGGGATCAATGATTTAGAAATAAAGATAAGAAATGTCTGATATAAAAGTTAATGACTTAGGTCATGTGGAAATCGCCTTGGGATTGAAGATTAGTGAAGATTTGAATTTAATTCAATAGCATTTAAATATAGTAAAACATACTATTATAATGTGAAATTTAGTACGTTTTCATGTAAAATATGAATAATAAAACAATATGAAAAGAATATGTCCCGGAAAGGGGCATAGGATAGTATAATTCAAGAAAGTAGTGAATGACTTATAAATGTTATATAATTAGTTAAAAGAAACATTTAATAGTAAATAAACATTTGTGTATGTTCTAGTGACCCAAGTATCGAATCTAGAAATGTCTATCCAAGGCTAACAAACAACTACAAAACTGCGCCTCTTTAAGGGTCCTTTCTTTCACTTTAGAAGTGTCTTCCAATTTTTGGCGCTAGGACATCTCAGTTGCGTTAACATGTTGTTCTTCGCTTTGAGAACGTAGTATGGAATCAGTGAAAATTCAAGTGTTACTTCCAGGTACCAAAGAAATTTGGAATCTTAAACTTCAGATTGAAAGCACAAGTCGTGAATTATATCGAATCTTTATTCTATTTTTATTATTTATCTTTATAATTATCGAATCTTTTTGGCAAAAAAGAATATCTAAGATTCGATATAATTCACGTCTTGTGTCAGTTTAAACGTGGGACTTTCCTGTAATTTTTTTATATGACAAAAAGGTCTTCTTGCTAATATCACACAGAATGCAAATTGCTCAGCCTTTTAATATAATTCCAGCAAACTCTTACAATAGAACGTTGGCCTCGCAACAAAACCTTTTTGTTTCCGTTCGAGAGTCATCTCTTTGTTTTCTGGGAAAGTATACTTTTAAATCTACCTTTTCAAGGTAGCACATAATGAAGACAATGAGTTACGGGCTGTTTTCCGTCGTGTTCTGAATAATGTTTTTGTTAAGGCTAATGGTGCATTTACACTGTTGCCCAATCTCCAACTGCTCCAATTTCCAACTGCTCCAATCTCCCAAAGTGTAAATGCGTGAACCATCAGTAGAGTAAAGAAGAACTAGAAAGATCTACCTACTCTATAGTCAAGTGTTGCGATCAGGATACGAAAAAAATTCGCTTCGTTTATGAGCATTATTTTTGTATCTCAGCTAATACTGTCAATACTCGGACTATACTAATCGTGTCACTGTTTCTGAAACCCGTGTGGTGAAAGGATATAAATGCGCCTCAAAGAGGCTCCTTTCGTGCATATGACACACGTGCAGTTATTTTCCATCGCATCAACGACTTCAGGTGCCCTGATTCGATAACCGTATCGTGAAACAGAACGGGCCCACCCAAGTATACCACAACACTTACAGCGAAGAAATAGAAGTAATAATAACAAACGATTTCACATCTTCAAAGACAAAAAATGTAATTTACACATTCTTCTGTGAAAGTACTTTTATTTGATCGTTTTCGAACGAATTAATTGAGGAAAGTGGGTCAGCTCTGAATATCTTTAGTAGGTAACTGGTTTTTTTTGCTTTGGTATATTTTATATTGGATTGTGTTGTTTTAAATTGTTCTCTTTTTATCGTTTCAAGTATATTGATTGTATTTTTAAATAGATTGAACACCAGTGTTCCCAGGACTTGCTAGTTACGTAGCTGATATTACATTTATCCTTACTATTGGACATCAAGAGATGTCTACTGGAAGAAAGTATTAGCTGAGTTAATCGTAGGAAAATGATGACGTCAATGGTCACTTGTCACATCTACGTAACTGATGTTTAAATTTTTAAATCAATTATTCGTCGGTGTTGCCAGGACTTGTTAGTCACACAGCTACATTAGATTTCTCGTGTTGGAAATCAAGGTTTATTCGAAGAAAATATGAGCTGTTAATGGTAGGAAAATGAAGGCGTCGACGCTCACTACTTATCACCTCTACGTATTGGTTATATTTTTAAACAGATTAAACACCAGTGTTGCCAGGACTTAATAGCTACATAGCTGATATTAGATTTTATCAACTGTTAGAAGTCCAAGAATGGTTTATTGGAAGAACGTGTTAACTTTTATTTATTTATGTAAAAAGGAAACAATCAAATTGTATAAGGAATTTACGGCGGAGTTACATGTTAGTCTTTTTTCTAGTGCAGGGGGCAAGCTTATAACTACGGCCTTATTGACGGTAATAAGTATTATCCACCTTCCTCAATAAAGTAATATTCACAAAAACAGAATTATCTCGGTATATTGCTAATTAAAACAATGTCTACAAACCTGAGAGATCACTTCCGTCGAAACAACAATCTAATTGGAAGAATAACAAACTCGCTTAATTAGGAACGACTCGCAATAACCCTTTTTTTACAGTAACCGTGAAATTATAGCAAGTGGTTGGCGCCGCGCCAAGTACCGAGGCAGATGCAGAGATTTCAACGTAATGATTTATTTATTCTAGGGAACGGCGAGTTAGCAGTACCTGCGTCAGTACTCTAGTACTGTTATTAACATCTGCTATTTAATGATGGTATACTAAATAGAGAGCCACATCGCTATACTGAATATCTCATAGCTCAGTAAAATAAACCACTTTAGTTGATAGTGCATCCGCCGAATAATTAAAATGGTAATAACGGTCAGAAATGCAAGCTTTTAATGTGGTCAGCAGATTGCATTTGCAGTTGCATGGGTAATTTAATTATTATTATTGCGAGTTAAAATTGAGTCTGAATACATAACTGAACTATGTGGCGTTTTACTATAAGTCTCTCTCAATTATATAATTCTTGATGAGTTAACAATCAAGACCTCACCTATGTCGGGGTATGGGAAGACTCAAGCCACAATGTTTGCACCCGTAACTTCAAGAAGTGCATGTAGGTGGAATGTCTCATGTGCTTGTAATTCCACCGGCAACCACACCTTTCAAACAGTAACAAAGTATATCGAATTGTTTGGTGGCAGAAATAGGCGTGGTGTACTTCCCGGCCGAACTTGGACAAATGCCTTATTTATCCCATAAAAATACGCAATTATTGCGATCAAAATACCCGCAAAAACGAACAATCCCGAACTGCCATTACTCAAAAACATATCTTTACGTCACAGTCATACAGAACCCGAAATCCAGCGCAATTTCTGTTGGCAACCAAACAATGCATCATTTTAATAGCCGCCTACGAAGGTATTAGGGTGAGCCTCCACTTTAGGCGTAGCGAAACATTTATTACATACATTTTTATGGTATGTAGGTGATAGAACGAGCTGCCGGCCCACCTGATGTTAAGTGGTAACCGCCGACCATAGACAACAGCAATACGACTCAAGCTCTCTCCACCAGAGTATGAGATGAACCAACTGAGCTGTGAGGCCCGTACTAGGTTGAAATATTATTTCTAATTCGTGAGTTAAATGGCGAAATTATAGTTTATCTTCACTTGAATGCCGTGTCTGTATAGAAACGGATTATTAGAAACACAGTGTATAGACTGCAGTGGAAGGCCGACCTACAGCGACGTTACTATAACCGTAGCTCCGTAGAGCTCGTAGTATTGACGTAGCATGTTTGGGCTACGAGGCTACGAGGAAATTATTTGGGCTACAATTTCGGTAGTATTTTAGACTAAGGGTTTCGAATAGTTGGATGGGGCGGATATTTTGAATGAACGTTTTTAACTAGTTCAATAAATGATTGTATTTAAAATAATATAGATTATAATTATATATACTAGCTACATTTAAAACGAATAACTACCTAAGTATAAACATGCCTGCAATCATCATATTCACATCATATTTTAATTTAGTAACCGCTCTTGGGAAAGTGTGACTTATTTGCTTTCAGTATTAACGTACAGCTCTATTTGGTATTAGATATAGTGCACGAAAGAGGCCTCTTGAGGCGCACTTAAAATCCTTTCACCACACTGGTTCGATTGAATCATCGAATAGAATAGAATAGCATTTGATATTGATAATCTATCTGTTGAATTTTTCCAACTCTTTTTTTATGTGTTAAAATATACAATATCTTTTATATTCATCACCCAGTCATTAAAATAATAATACATTATATACTAACGGGTCGCCTGGAGTTATTAATATTAAATATATATATATCTTGTTGGAATGAGGTAGGTGGTATAAGAAAGTTTAGTTGGATTATTTCCTTTATTTACTCACCAGTTGTCGCGTACCCAAGAAATTGTAACCCACCAAGTAAAGAGTAGCCTAGAGACTGCCTACCCCTTTGCGAAATTAATCATGATTGTAGTACGGTTGTATGATAATAAACGTTTGCCTGAATTCTCTTTTCAAATTTTACTTACGCTCTAAGAGTTACTGTTCAAAATTTAACCTCATGTTTTCGTGTATAATAATTTCGTAATATTATTAAAAAACAACATTATTGCCGTAGCATAAAACATTAATTCGGTTCTATTAATGGTCGGAGGGTACGCACGGTATCGTTAAAATCAAATCAAACGCGCACGTAACGCCGCTCACGCCATCGTTACTTACGTAAAGTAACGCAGGCACTCTGACATTCGGTTATGGAACATTGCTAAATTCATTGTTAAACGTGACTGGCCTCACAGCTCAGTTGGTAATAACTCTGCATTCTGCGCTGAAGGTTGTGGGTTTAATTCTCACCCAAGACAAACTATTGTGTGACAATCATACATGGTTGATGTTAAAATGTTTTTATGTATATGTATTTACCAAAAAAATGTATTTAAGTAATCTTTCAGTCATCTAGGTCCCATAATATACCCTATTCTAGTTTGGGGCTAGATGGCTTTCTGTGAAATGTCCACCAATATTTATGTATTTATAGGTAAACGAAACAAATCAACTCTTGGCGAAACTGCCAACGACAAAATGACAAGTAGTCCTTTCCTTGGTATGAAAGATGTGCGGTGCGAGACGGCGAGATGACGGATTTCGGTAATGAATATTTTTGTACTAAATTCTGCCGCGTAAATCCGGGATGAAAATTGTCCTTTATATTATTATTCTTCTTTGTTCTTAGAATCATCTAGCCTATGATCAGAATCCAGCAGTGTGGTAAACGAATAAAAGTGCGCCTCAAAGAGGCTCCTTTCATGCACTTAACACGTGCCTTTTTTGGCTCTAGGTCATTTTATTTTCTTACGAATCTTTCCTTTACATTTTGCTAACGTGGAATAATTAATTATACGTGTAAAAACTTATAATTGCATGTCTAGATTCGAATCCGCTGCGTCCGGTTTGAAGCTGCCACCACTGGGCCAACAAGCTCTTCTGAATAACTAACATACATACAACCAAACAAACATACTGTCATATTCATAGTAATAGTGGAATAGGTTATATTAAGGAATAAACAGATGGGCCTTAATTTAGAGCAGTAATCTCTACCTAACAACAGGAGAAATTCTTCCCTCTTTAGGTATTGTATGAAAGACACAAGTGTTGGGATATCTCATAAAACAGAAATCCTACACTCTATTTTATTTTATAAGGATCTTTTCAAGGCTACTTACTTCCCCACTTTAAGGCTATACCAATTTCTAAAGATAGACTTAATTAAGATTTTACCATTTTGGTTTGGAGAATTACTTGAATGGTATACGATAATAACTCTAAATTTCCGCTGTTAAGACACGTTTTACCGTGGCGAGGAGAGGGTTTCAGAGAAATAAGACTGTTGGCCGTTAATAATGTCATTAAATGAAACTAATGTTATTTCTAATTGGTTTCCGAAGATAGGATAGGGTTTTGCCGCTACTTGAGCCACACCGAAAGTGTCTGATGAAGTAAATTGAATGTTTTTATTCATTGTTTTTCAAAGTATTCTCACTGACATTCTATTCAATATTTAGACGACGGCTCAAATATGTATGTCAGTTTCTATATTCTACCATAACTTTTAAATGCATGAGCTGATTTGGTTATATGGGATATCGATAAATTATTCACGTGTTCTTCATTATAATCATCAACAATTATGGCTTAAATAAGTACCAAACGAAAATCTATATAAACATCTTATTCCATTTAACTATAAAATTAAGTGATGAGACAACAGACCTAAAAATAATAACTAGCTATGTGAATAACTATTATACACTACAATTCCCAGCGCATGAATGAAACCGCGATTATAAGACCGATTCCAAATTCAGTTTGAACCGTCCACGAGTCGAATACAAATCAACATTATCTATGGCTGTTGAATAATTAATGAACGAACATCGCTACATGATTGCTGATTCTATTGGTGCATTCATAATGTATGATTACTGGGTACTACGGGGTTTTGTTTGACGGCAGCCTCTATGGAATTTATAATCTATGGTTTCGACTCAGTTTTGGCAATATTTTCTGACACTCAGAACGAAAGAAAACCTTAAAAGTTTATATAACTTATTAGGTAAACCCTTTATAAGTGTTAGGTGGATTAAAAATAAGTTATGTAAAGTAAGTTATGCCAAATCTGTGCCAAGTTAGTGTACGCCACACCTCGCACGCGTACTACTTTGTTTGTATTACGGCAGGTGTCGTGTGTACTTACGCTCGGCCGAGAGAGACTGGCGGATCGTATTCGAACCGTTTTTTTTTGGAAGTTTTAATGAATTTTTGATTTCAGGGGTAGAATGAGCATTTAGGATTAAATAGCTCCTTAAAGATCCAACAAAACAATACAAATAAAATCAATTTGTTTATCAATTTATGAATTGTGCAATATAATGTAAATTCATTATTAGATATAAGAATGAGTAATTAAAAATATTTTTTTATCTGTGGATTTTTGTACTAATAAATTAATGTTGATGTGTGACAGTGGGCATGTGGGCAGGTGGTGTGTGGCGCGCACTATCATAGAAGCGGGCAGCGGGCAGCGGGCAGCGGGCGAGCTCACCGTGGGCATCAGCTGGTCAGTACTGCGGACGCGGGTCACCTTGTTCTTGTAGATGAGGTTCTTGACCGCGCGCTCCACGGGCTGGTTCCACCGCATGAACATGACGTACGCGCCGTACAGGCTGAAGAGCACGAGCGCCTCCTGCCAGTATATGTGGCTGTCCTTGAAACAGTATATCAGCACGAGCAGGCTGACCGAGTAGAAGGAGCAGTCGCGGAAGAGCGGCCACCACGTGAGCGTGAGCGTAGTGCGCGAGAACAGCGCGCACGCACCGATCACGAACAGGATGTTGAACACGGCGGAGCCGACGATCGTCCCGATGCCGACGTCGTCGAACGACACGAACACGCCGATGATCGAGGTGAAGAGCTCCGGCGCGGAGCCGCCGGCCGCCATGAACGTCGCGCCGGCCACGTCGTCGCGGATCGCGAGCCGCTCGATGATCGCGTCCAGCGCCGGCACGAAGAACTCGTCGCAGACGATCGCGAGCGCGACGAACATGTACCCCATGCCGATCA
Source organism: Chesias legatella (assembly GCA_947359385.1). Taxonomy (NCBI): domain Eukaryota; kingdom Metazoa; phylum Arthropoda; class Insecta; order Lepidoptera; family Geometridae; genus Chesias; species Chesias legatella. The sequence goes on along the minus strand of OX375776.1, from coordinate 1,681,289 downwards.
CGTGGAGCAGCACGGCGCCCGACCGCCGCTGCTCCTCGGTGAATATGTCGGGCGGGAACAGCGGCGTGCGCTCCGGCGGCGCGGTGGGCGACGCGGTCACCGCCAGCTCCGTCCCGTTGTACGCGTCGTAAGTGTCGTACGCGTCGTACGCGGTGTACGCGGCGTACGGGGCGGGGGCGCGCGCCGCCGCCAGCAGCGCCAGCAGCACGCCGCGCGCCATGCTGACCGAGCACAGGAGCGGTGCCGGCGTGCACACCGAGCTCACTGCCGCCGCCGCCGCCGCCCGCCCGCCCGCGCTCGATACCGCCGCACTGCGCCGCCGCCGCCCCCCGCCCGCCCACGGCCGCCCGCCCCAGCCCGGATCACCGCCTTTGCATCGGACGATACTGTACCACCTGACATAAGCTTCCACTGCAACTCATTCGATTGCATTTATCACAATGACCTATGTTTCCAAAAAAATACACTAAAATGGGTAAAGATTATTTGGAGATATTGGGATTAATTATCTTCTATTATTATTATTAATATTATTATTATTATTAAGGAGGATTATTATTGAGGAGCAATAAAATAAACATGGAAGAAAATAAATAAGAAAAAGTTTTTACTAGTATATTATCACATCGGCAAACATTGACTTGATATACTACTTGTGTCGTGTCGTGTCGTATCGTCTCGGATCGTGTCGTGTCGTGTCGTGTCGCAGCCGGCTAGGTAATGGGAAAACACCGGATGCGTGTCTCAGTGCGTTCTGCCCCAGCCTACCCATCAGTTTGTACGGCCGCTTACCGATACCTTTATACTATAGATTAGCTGAATTATCGTGGTGCCTAATCGTTAGCGTTCTACCGTAAAAGTAATACGTTTTACCGCATATTTTTGAAATAATTTATATCGTATTCATTTAACCGCTTATTTGGTTGGTTATTTTGTAGCGATTCATGTTTTGTTTTGTATGCGAGTAGCTCCGAATCCCAATCCCAATATCACTGGTTCAAAACGTAGCAGGCGTGCACGAAAGAGCAAAATTTATGTGAGCCATATCCAAATAGTGAAGAAAGCTTATTAGCAGTAAAACTGCCAAGTTTGTCCGGGGAAGTACTGCCACCATACCCTTTCTGCGCCAAGCAGTAATGCATTTGCGTTATAATGTTCCAGTTTGAAAGGTGTGGTTGCCGGTGAAATTACATGCACATGCACTTACATACTATTTGCCGTAACGTACCTAGATAAGTTTGGAATCGGTGCACAGGGGCGCGCGGCTCTCGCACGCAACGCAATCTACCAGTAGATTATATCGCCCTACCTAATAACTAACTAGAAATTAGTACAAGGTTACGTTTATTAAGTTATTTTTACGTTTTGGGAGATTAATTGAGAGGAATATCTGGAAAATGTTTCTTATTACCTAACCTTACCTAAATTAAATAAAAGAATAATAAAAAATATTATAAGTACTTATTACATCTAAAATAAATTAATATTACCTGGTAACTTATTCAGGAATCCTTTGAAACCTTTAAACCTATTCACATTTCAGGGAAGATCCACGTTTCTGTGTTCTTGATTGATGTTATGGCTGGACAAATTACAAGCGCTATCTCATGCCACCCTGACGTCTCCTACTTGGGCGCGGTAGGATGCAAGTTGAACTTATTAAGTCATATTTGGTGGGCCATCTCTTTACTAAGTAGCAGCCTATTCATATATAACAACAGTTTTCTGAAATGAGTAATTAATACCACCAGCACGCGATCATTCTAGCATACAAATGGGTGAGAGGTCACAAACATGTGTTTGTGACCTCGTCTCCTGTTAACACTGTGTTGCGGGAAAACAGTAACTTCCCCTAAATGTATACATAAAAAAAATGCTCGATATTGACCTAGTTTGGATTATCTCGATATTGAATTGAAATATGTAAAATGATTATATACGATTCATTAAACTAGGAACGTGTGAACGTATTCTGACAGCGAAAGTAATAATAAAATTTAAAATAAAAATAAAGATACCTTTTACCACCAGTAGGTAAGTATGTGTTAGCAGATTTCGCTCCCTCACATTCGCCCTTATCGTAACGTTCGCAAGATGGTTCATTTACGCAGCAAAAACAATAATCCATTCGATAAGCAGACTATAGCATATTTAACTAGGATATTAAACTAAACTATATGTATATGAGTGTATTGTGTATCGTGCTCTGAGTAGCGCGTGGTGACATGCGCCTAAAGGCATAGTAGCCAGTAAGACGTCGCCGGCCAGAAAAGAAGGTTAAAATGTAATCTAGGTTGTCTGTGAGAAGTCATTGACCAGCGAGTTATCAATAACCAGGGCTGCCAGTATGTATAATTGTATATTGAGTCTGTACCTTTGTCCTGCTCTCAGTATACATATCCCCTCATATTTATTGTTTTAAATTATTAGTTTACTCCTCAAGATCAATTTCATTTTAAGCCATGCAATTTTTTTTATATTATTTGTAGCAATTGGTGTGAGCTACACCCTGCCTAATAACAGATAAGGCTCTGGTGACTTATAAAAATACACTCAATGTCACGATGTTACAGGTTGAGACTAATAAAAAGAAAAATATTATAAATTAATAATAAAGCATAAGCTCTTAAAAATAAGTGGACTCAGCAGTCATACTGTTACTTAACTTTAACAATTATAAATTTTAATTATAGCTATCTTCTCATAACTGTTACCAAACACTTTTTTTTTTTCATATCTTATCTCCAGTACTGAACTGGCCGTACGTTACCGTACGTACACTTACTAAAAATTTATGGGCAACACTATGAATCCAATCACATCACACGTAGGGAGGCCGATGTGTACTAATTGGATTGTCTTGTTAAAAATTGGTTTTTGCGGTAATACAATTAAAAAAAATCAATAAACAGCCGCCAGAATGTGGCTCGACGAAGCAGATGGGTTCGCGGAGATTTTTAAAGGCTACTTGCCTTTCTACTTGCTCGTCGCTCTACCTATTTTTATCATCATGTCTCCAGTGAAGCCTGTAGCGGCTTCTCACGAATTCTCTGTATATCGGATGCAGCAGTATGATCTACACACAGTCCCCCACGGTAAGTTAGCCGTGCTCAGCTAGTTCCATTTAAAATATAAAAATATCCATCTTTTTTCCGTTTATAGGTTACTTTTCATAGTATTATCTCCTTGGAACCTTTGCCTTATCACGATCAGATAAGAAAGTAAATATACTAAAAAGTTTCGACCAGTTTTATCGTGTGCCAGTTTCACGTGCACAGAGTTCTAGATTTAAATTTATAACCAGATTTGTGGAATTGAAACTAGATATGTTTTCACAGCAGTTTCAAAAGTCACTAAGACTTCAACTTAGTAGATGTTGTTACGTTTAGTACCTACTGTGCCAACATTGGGCCATTTGAAGTGGCTTCACAGCTCAGTTGATAATAACTCTGCCTTCTGCCCTGTAGGATGTGAGTTCAATACCCACCCAGAACAACATTTGTGTGATGAACATAGATGTTCTGTGTTAATATGTATGTATTTACTTAAAGTATATAGTCTTCTAACATGTTTTGATAGTACAACCAACACTTACTTAGCTAGGGCTGTGTAGAAAAAGTCCAGTAACTCACCATTATTTTATTCCATATTTATATAGAATAAAAGAATCATTTCTATATTTATTTCCATTATCCAGATCACATATTTTAGACCTTGTCTGCCTCAACAGCCAGACTGATCTAGATTCTCCGAAACAACCCCTCTCTTTTGTTTTAACACTCATCTGTCCATGCATCAGTCAGTCTTCTTAGTGGCCAGTAAGTAGCGTCAAAGAAGTCACCGCATAAAATTTTATTTCAGGTTGCCGCAGTGCTAGTTTCAATCTTGAAGGCCGCTCCCTAAGCTCATGGTCCACCTCCCGCCACTGCGTTGTGGCCCGGATGCAAGACATCACTATTGATCAGTTCATGGAGATTCGGGCCAAGGCCGGCGCTTTGCTGCTGGTGCTTCCAAAAAACGATACATTGCTCACAGCTGAGGAGAAAGAGGTTTGTTTTACATCCCCCTGCTCAAGAACTACATGAATTCATGCTGTTGTTGACTATTCCTCTACCATTATTAATAAAACTACAAAAAAAAATTGTTACATTTTTCTTTATCGTTTCGTTCTGGTTAATCTCAAAATGGATGGACCAATTTTGACAGGACTTTCACTGGCAGATAACTGATGTTATAAGGAGTAATATAAGCTATTTTTGTTAAGGTTAATTCATGAACTGATAAAAATGACTCAATCATGTAACATGCATTCAATTTTAACTTATCACCTATTTTACCTTTCAGCATATACAACTGCTAGAAATGGCTATGGGCCAACAAGACGTGAGTGCTCCGGTCTACTTCGCCCACTGGACTCCAGATTTTGAGGACATCATCGGTGACCTGCAGCACAGTTTCATCACTGATGATAAATCTGGAACGGCGCTAGAAGCCATGTTCAACTCTGTCTCCTCTAATGGCTATCAGATTGGTAGGTTTGCTCATAAAAATTCTTTGATTTACTTGGAAGGATATACTTTCAGATTGGTCTTACAGAAATTTCATTAAATTCAGTATAGTTTATGGTTTTTAATCAAAATAACTGAAAAATTTATGTTATCCAAGTCCAAAATAATGAGGAATCATTCTCATTCATTGGTAATCAAGTCGGTTTTTCGTTTTGCTGAAAAGATTTAAGTGCATCTCAAAGAGGCTCCTTTCGTGTACTTGACACATGTCTTAGAACTTTTGGATCTAGGATATGTCGGTTTGAGATGCTTCCTTCACACTTTTGAGAAAGTGGATTTGGATTGATTATAATTATACACATAAGTTTATCAGGCGAAAATACTCAGTATTACACATCAAGATTTGAAACAGCTACCTCCGGATTGAAACTCGTAGGCAGTATTGGGTACAACTAATCTGTCCTTAACAGCCATATAAGAAATCACAGAGATCTGTTGTTCATTGCTGAGATTGAAAAACAAACCAACATACACACCCTCGCAGTTATAATGTTGGCATTGATAATGATTGTTATTCCACAGTGGTGTCAGCACCGACCCCGTCTAAGCTGGACTCGAAGCCGGTGACCCTGTACGGCAAGCTTGCTGGACGATCTGCTTCCGCCCCAACGATTGTCATTGTTGCAAGCTATGACTCTTCCGGTATTGTTCCTGTGAGTATATCATCATTCAGTAATGCCGTTTCAAATGTAGAAAGGGTCACGACTCAGTCTGCCTGTACTTTAGTAGGGTAGGACCCAAGACCAGCGTTAGTTGTAATTTTATGCTGAGCCAGGGTCCTTTTTGAAGTAACTAGGCTTTTTCAAAATTCCTTAAAATATATATTATAAATGATTAATATTTAGTTAGGTAGTTGTGTCTTTTATGTGTTTCTGGCAAGCTTAGTTCCACAAATAATTTATTTTTCTTTCTTTCAGTTAATAGCTTGTGGGCCGTCTCGCTCGTACCGTAACTTATAGTCATAAAACAAGTCAAACTAACAAACTTTATTTCCATAGAATTAAAAAGGCTTGAATACGTCAAGTAATGGCTTGGAAACGTCAATATATATATTAAAAATAACCTTTAGTATTGCAGGGGTTCATAGGCTAGTAACTTCAGCCATGGTGGAGACTTATGAACAGTGCACGCGTGCATGTCGCAGGAGCTGAGCACGGGCGCGGACTCGAACGCGTCGGGTGCTGCGTGCGCGCTGGAGCTGGCGCGCGTGCTGTCGCGGCTGTACGGCAGCGCGCACGCGCGCCCCGCCCCCTCCCTGCTGTTCGCGCTCACCTCCGCCGCGCACCATCTCAACTACTTCGCAACCAAGAAGTGGCTCGAGGAGCAGCTCGACTCCAGCGACGCTGTGCTGCTGCAGGTACTGCACTACACTACACACTACTTCACATTGACATTTACAAACCATTTACTCCTTCAATTCAGGGGACTATGTGACTATGGCTCCCCTGATGTAAAGTGGTATTCGCCGCCCATAGACAACAGCAATACGACTCAAGTCCTCTCCACCAAAGTACGAGACTCAAGTCAGCACTCAAGTCGCATTGCGTTGCGTCCATCACCCCGAGACGGGGATGTTACGTCTCATGCGGCTGCAATTTCACCGGCACCCACTTCCTTCCACCGGAACACAGCAACACGAGTGCATCATTGCTTGGAGGCGGATTACCAGGTGTGGGGGCAGTTTTTCTCCGGGCGTACTTGGCATAAGTTCTACTGCTACTAAATGTATCATTGAAATAACAGGCACATAAGACATTCCACCTACACGTCTCAGAGTTACTTGCGCTTACGAAGCGACTTGTGTCTTGTCTTACCTAGTAAGAGAGGACCCAAGTCGCATCGGTTGTTATGGGCAGAGGTTACCACTGAACACCGGGTGGGCCGTCGGCTCGTTCCGTAACTGTATAACATAAAAAAAAAGACGTGTGGCACTCGGAGACTGCCGCGGTAAAGCTATTGCGCGTGATGTTTCAAAAAGTCATTAAAAGTTCTGGTATTTATCGATAGATGGAACTAAAAAGTATCACCGCTGTGCCGGTCGGAGTGGGGGGTGTTAGGTTTTTTTCGTTACGGAATTTCTGGATTCGGTCTCCACGCTCAAGGCACGCGATAGAATTGCAAGAAATTGCATAGCAATAGCTTAAAAACTGGTTGATCACGTTCTTAATTTGAGTGATGTCAGGGACATGAACGCGTGTATAGTGTAGTGTAATGTGTGTCAGGACGTGTCGATGGTGATATGCGTGGAGTCGGTGTCGTCGTCGCGGCTGTTGAGGATGGTGGTGTCGAAGCCCCCGCGCGCGGGCGCCGGCGCGCACTCGCTGCAGCGCCGGCTGCGCGCCGCCGCCCTGCACAAGAAGATCAACCTCGCGGACGAGGCGCTCGCCTGGCAACACGAGAGGTTCAGCATCCGCCGGATGCCCGCCTTCACGCTCACTTCGCTGCAGGTTACAACGTTATGTATATATATATATATATATATGTATATTATTATTTTTTTATGAAAACTGATAATAATTATATAAAATTTAGGTAACCGTTACAACATAGGTCTTTGTCAATAAGTATAAATCTATATCCTCCTAAGCCCTAGCGGTCATTTTTCAGAACAAAATAGAACATGAAAATTCAGGAAATATAATCTAAAGCTTATTACACATATTACAAGTACATTAAGGTTCTGGTCTTAATGGTGTCAATCAATTTGTTCCAAAAATTGGAAATTCGTTCTCAAAGACAAGTGCTGTTGTCAGCTCTTAGGTGGATATAAATACAAATGAATGGCTTAATTTGTTGCAAAGCCCAAACTTGACAACATACCAATTAGGAGACATTTTTCAAAATTAATGAAGTCCGTGGATGGTTTTTATGTAGTTTGTATCACGGAAAAGTGTAGAGTTCAGACAATAATTGTATGAAATTAGGTAACCGGAATAGTAAACTATTGCGAGACATGTTGGGTTTTATATAAATATTTTTATCCAGCGGTATAAATAACTAACAATATTGTGCAGAAGTACTTCAAAATAATACTTTATAGTAGCATCTTGATACACTGAGCAGTTTAAAAAGTCACATATTGCTACCAAACTTTATATTAATAAATAAATAAAAAAGTAATGATTATTTCCAGAGCCACAAGGACCCAGCCAGGAGCTCAGTACTAGACAAGCCAAGCGAAGAGAAACTTAAAATTCTAACGGACAACATTGCGGTGATCGCGCGCGCAATCGCTTCTCACGTCTACAATATCACCGACGAAACTAACGATGAGGATGCCGCTTTGTATGATGAAGTGCTGGTGAGATCATTTTCAGACATCATTTCCATATCACAATTCGACAGGCCTCACAGCTCAGTTGGTAATAACCCTTGCCTTCTGTGCTGTAGGCCTGTAGGTCATGTGTACGATTCCCACCCAGGACAAACATTTATGTGAGGAACATTATATGTTTGTTCTGTGTCTGGGTGTTGATATGTATTATGTATGTATTTACAATAAAGTGTTATATCAGTTGTCTGATTCCCATGATACAAGCTATGCTTAACTTACTTTGGGGTTAGATGGCGCTGTGTGAAATGTCCACCAATATTTATACAAGCTTTGCTTAATTTGGGGCTAGGTGGTGTTGTGTGAAATATGCTGTGTCACAAATTTTTGTCCTGGGTTTCAAACCCACGATCTATAGCGCAGAGGGCAGGGTTACTACCAACTGTGAGGCCAGTCAAATTGTATGATCGTATTGTTCGTTTTCAGAGTGTAGACGAGAACTCGGTGAGGCACTGGTACGAATATCTGTCTGCGCAGTCGCGCTCCCCCCATCTCGTCACCACGTCGCCATCTCACGCGGGTTAGTACCTTTATATATTTATTAACAGACTTTAGGAAAAGGAAATTCTCAATTCGGTTGGGTTTTTATGTACGTCACTCTCCTTCATTTATAAACCAATATGGAAAATTCTTTTTTTATTTATATACCTTCAAATTGGTCCAATACAAATTTCATCAAAATCGGTTTGATTAATTATATAGATATTAGAAAGTCAAATTTTTAAATCAAATAAACTGGAAATAATATGATATCCAAGTATGACGTAACGAGGTATCATTTTCGTTTATTGGCGATGAAGTCGGGTTATTTCGTTTTCTGCGCAAAGTTAATTAGGTTAGTTGTTTTAATTAATTTATATAGTGTTAAATGACATGCGGCATATTATTGCATGGTACGCCATTACCAAGTAATGAGAAACATTAGAAAAAAAAATGTGAGTCGTCACGGGCCTGGCAGATGTGAAACATCGACATTATTTTGTAAAAAATGTGAGTCGTCACGGGACGCCTGGCAGATGTGAAACATCGACATTATTTTGTAAAAAATGTGAGTCGTCACGGGACGCCTGGCAGATGTGAAACATCGACATTATTTTGTAAAAGTAATATGCAACGCATGCCGTGGCGACGCGTCGCCACGGCATGTGGCAGAAATCATGTGGCAGAAATCGGTTTTACGTGCGGCTATAGATGTTTCACATCAAAAAATTGGAGCTGTTTTGACTTGTAAATATTTACCGGAAACATGAATTATGCCTAGATACATCGATCACCTTTCATAACAAATATTCCTGTACCCTGTGTGAGTCCTATATGTAGTGCATACGGTGTACGGTGTACGGTGTACGGTGTACGGTGTGTGTGTGCAGGTGTGACCGGCGCGGTGGAGCGCGCGCTCTCCCGCTACATGGAGGTGACAGTATCGACGCACGCGCTGGACAAGCGCGAGCCCGAGTATGCGCTCTACGGACCCACCGGGGCCACGCTCTACGTATACAGGTACACATACATACATACATACATTGTATACATTGTTATTATGTTTAACTTGATTGACCAGACAGCTCAGTTGGTAGTAACCCTGCCTTCAATGTTGTAGGTCGTGGGTTCGATTACCACCCAGGACAAATATTTGTGTGATGAGTGATGTTTCGTTCTGTGTCTGGATGTGAATATGTATTATATGTATGTATTAACAATAAAAAGTATACAAGTATGTATATATATCAGTTGTCTGGTTAACATGATACAAGCTATGCTTAGCTTACTTTGGGGCCAGATGGCGCTGTGTGAAATGTCCACCAATATTACTACTACTACTACTACTGGCCTCACAGTAAGCTGTGAGGCCAGTCTATCTATCTATTCATTTATCGCAAACAAAAAAAGCCGAATACCACCCACTCAACATTCAAAAATAAAAAAAGTAGTCAGAATTGTTCATTTTAAAATTTAAATAAATATGTTGCGTAAGACATTTATGTAATGAAAAATATTTTTTATTTTTCAGCGTAAAACCAGCGGTATTCGACTTGATACTGACCCTAGTGATCATAGCTTACTTGACTGTAGTATATTTCTTCATCAACCTGTTCCCGGCGTTCTACGAGGAATACGCTAAATTTGTTACGGGCAAACAAAAAGTACAGTGAGTACAGTCGGCGGTACCAGTTGTATTGTTTTTAGAAATGAAAACAATTGTTTTTATGTCTAATTTGTTTTTCATAATTTTTATGTATTAATTTTACTTTGCTACATAGTTAATTTTCACTACATATTCGAACATTTTTTTAAATCATGAAGAACACAATTTGTTTACCATAGTCTCACTGACTATTTGAAGCCAGTAATTAGACCTTGAACTTACCTTCATACGTAGCTTATCTCTTAAAGCTATGATTGGAAAGAGAAAAACCGATCCTTTAAGTGCCAAGGTATGGTTAAAATTTTTGCCTTTAGCATTTTAACAGACTGTTTTATCTGTTTTGGTGTAAACTTAAAGCTTTTGTATAAATGTTTCTATGTAAGTAGCCTTTAGTGACGGCAGATAATGTAAGTACAGAAATGTCAAAAGCAGAGCTGTTATTAAGAAAGTTCTAAAAGCAATACAACTATTTCGCATTCCTAGCTTGTAAGTGTTGAACAATGTAGCTTAGAACCGTAAAGTAACTTAACTTTCCCGGTGTAAGTACAACAGAGATACTATATTTTATTTATTAAATCGACATCTGAGTTTGTTGGTGAAACAAAAAGACATATTTTTCTTTTGAAAAGAAATAACTCAATTTGATCTATTCTCTCGAAAATCTAAGACTATAAGATATAGATTAAAGGTGAAGCAATATTATGGAGTGTTTAATGTAATCATAACATAATTTATTTGTTACATTAATGTTATCGCATTAAGGAAGTATTATTTACGAATTGTAACTAAAGTTATTATGTACTTTTGCAACAAAATGCTAATAAGCTATGAGTCACATGGCTCCGTTTACTGTTTGCAACATTATTTGTGATATGGCTTCCAAAATATATAAGTAGAACGTGATTTACTCGGTTTGTCGTTGTATGTTTTTTTAATGCTGAATCATAAAAAAATGTCCAAATAAATAAATAAATAATTTTTTGGCCCACCCATATCACTTAGGGGTATGAAAAATAGTTTACGTCCTATTGTCAGACCTACCGAATATACACAAAAATGTCATAAAAATGGGTTATATTATATTATATTACATCATATATTGTATGCAATTATTGCTTCAGTGAACTAGTGTGATCACATTAACGCTTGCCACGCATACCTAAAACATTTTGGCCGTTTGACGAATACAAAAAGATATTCGACAGTGATACGATGAAATTCAGCGAAGATCTAGAACTAAATTATTTTAAATCTTAAATTCTATTCTAGAACTGAATTTGAGAGTTAAGATTTGGCAATACGCTGTGTAAGTCATGTTCTGCTGTACAAATACTAAATACAAGTACATACATTAATAATGTAATATTCAATAGTTTTTTAACCGTCCTCTTTGGAGTTCCTTTACATTTATAATTAAATTTATCTGGTTCTGTACACATTTAATATATTATATTGCTTTAAAAGTCAGTAAAAATAAACTGAAAATATTTGAATTTATTTCAAAGCTATATATTAAAACTGAATTTCTTCGTTTATTTCCAGTCATTGTTACAAATATTTTCATTGTCTCCAATCTTTTGCGATCTTCGATTTGGCAATGCTTCGCAATGCGACTTGAGTCATCTCGTACTTTGGTGGAGAGGCATTGAGTCGTATTGCTGTTGTCTATGGGCGGCGGTTACCACTTAACAACAGGTGGGCCGTCAGCTCGTTCTATACCGTATACTACATAAAAAAATGGTAATTATCTCGCAACAAAGCGAATGTGTACAAAATCTCTCCATATATCTATGAGTTAATTCATAACAAAATCTACGTATCCATTGCGTCTAAGGTCAAACGCTCGATATCCCTCACTTATAATACACTTAACTAGTCAAAGGATTATAATAACTCATCGTTTTATAAATTATTTGTCACTTCTCCAGTGGATACGTGGCTTTATAACCATTTTTGTGATACAAGTAACATCCTCAGTTGTGTTATTTCATTTAGTGTAAACAAAACGAACGAAACTGTAAATATGTGTAGATGTGTTAGTGGAATGTTATAATTATAAGATATTGTGTACACACCTTTTGATTTGTTTCAAGTTATGTGCCAGATAGTTAAAAGTATCTTTGCAAATGAAAATTGTAGTTTCGACAATTTACGCTACCTGTCTCCTTCTATTGTGATGTCTGTCTTTGCCCATTTAAATTACACTCTTTGCGAATAATAGGTAGTGTTCTAGTGAATACTTTGACTGGTTCGAGATTACTACTACTCGTATCAGTGACTCTCTCGACACAGTGTGGTTTAAGTGCGCCTCAAAGACGCGCCTTTCTTGCACTAAAAGATTGTTGATTTACGATTGCGAAGAGGCACTCATTCTGATCTAACGATAACTCGCTGCTAGTAAGACAGTCTTCGTGAATAACCAAGTGTTTACTACGACTGATTTACGATTGCTTTACCGAAGAGTCAGTTTGATTCCGATGAGTTGCTAAAGAGTCAGTTTAATTCCGATGAGTTGCTAAAGAGTCAGTTTAATTCCGATGAGTTGCTAAAGAGTCAGTTTAATTCCGATGAGTTGCTAAAGAGTCAGTTTGATTCCGATGAGTTGCCACAGAGTCAGTTAGTTCCAAGTTCGCAGTTTGATCGTCTCGTTGCTAGCGATCAAATCATTTTATCCTATTTCGTAATTTGAGAATTACTTAATATATAGTCTGGTAAAGGTCGCTTTTGTAATGTTTGTGCTATTTTCGGTGCCTATTTACCCTTAATTATTAAATTATCTTTCTATTCTTTAGTTTCCGTCTAAATTAAATAAAGAAATAAAACTAATCTTCAAAAAAAATAACGAAACGTTTGCCACATTAGTTGTTTTTACCAAAATATTTGTAAAATTACGTAGTCTGGCTAATTTTAGACTTAATAAAGTAGTGTTCTAGTGAATTTTTAAATTATAATATTTGTATCGGCAGTACATAACCATAAACAATGATAAAAAATATAGAAGTGATACTAAAAGTAATCACATGTAGGTTGCTTAAATACTCTATGGGTAGTGTACTGTGGTGAAAGCGGTGTGATCAATTTGACAAGTAGTTATTGACTAAATTCGGTAAAGGAGTAATCTTACTACAACATCTGGCACTAGCTTAATTCTGTGGTTTATTTCGGTTGGTTTGTGGGTATTTAATGAGTTTCCTTTGTCTGCGGTTTGGCTCACGAAGCCATTCTCTTCATTTAGAACAAACAGTCAATACTTTGCATTTTGGTGTAAGTGAAAATGGTGTAAGGTGCATGGAATTGATCAATTAAAGATTGTTTATAAAAATATAGTTTCTTTTACTTCGAATAAGCTCTAATAATAAGAGATACACAAAATATGGTTTTGTTTGCCGTACAAGCAATCTTATATAATTAGGTAAATAATCAAGTAACTAAATATAGTAAGAAAACATAAAATCACTTAATGTACTTATCGAATAGCAGCTCTTAAAGTAACGACAATTTTACGGCGTTAAAAATAATTTCTCAATATAAATGTCCTCTATATCAGTACATATCAGTCCTAACATGTATGTTTAAAAATCAGTTTTAAATAAATTTACCGACGTGTTCAGTTAGGGAGTACATTTCTTTTTTTATTTTCATAACGCCATCTACCCCCAAATTAGCAGTGACATTTAATTGATTATATCATTGACTGTTACTTCTTGGGTGATATAATTTGGATATTTTTGTAAAGGGTGGGTAATTACATTAATCCATTTTGTAAGTCAGCATAAGTATTTCATAAATAATAAAACAATTCATATATAGTTTTCAGTTTTGAGAGTCAAACTATTACATAATAGTTAATATTATTAAGATACGTTATTTTTGCACAATGTGTGTAATACGTTGGTTTTCATCCTATAGTGAAAATCTAAATGCGTACGATAATTACAGACAGCAGTATTAAAAATATATATTCATATGGCAATATTATCCTTCGTAGACGTCAGCGCTGGCCGCTCCGTTGATGTCCTTAAGTTCGTTCGACTTGAATGTTGCCACAAAACTGATCTTCCCCAGTTTCTGTACACAAAAAAATGTTTATTTATTTTTGAAGAACAAACACATCGATGCATCTGGACTAATATTTAATGTCAATTTGACTGGCACCAAAGCTCAGTTGGTCCCTGCTTTCTGCGCTGTAGGTCGTGGGTTCGATTCCCACCCAGGACAAACATTTGTGTGAAGAGCATATGCGTTTGTTCTATGTCTGGGTTTTCATATGTATTATATGTATGAATGTACAAAAAGTATTTAAGTATTACATCAGTTGGTTCCAATGATACAAGCCGTAAACTTAGCTTAGTTTGGGACTAGATGGCGCTGTGTGAAATGTCCACCAATATTTATTTGACTTTGACTTTGACGTTGACTCACATTGGGCTGTATGGGCAGTTGTGTGTTGAGCTCGTGCCCCGGGGCGCAGTCGTCCGCCTGGAAGCGCAGCGTGCGGCCCGCGATCCCGGATGACGTCACACGGAACTCGCACCCCGTCAGCGGGACGTCCAGGGGGTTTTTGAACGTCAACGTCGCCGTGACTGCCTGACCGAGCACTAGATCCTCGTTAAACTGTGGGGGAAATAGTCAACTATATAACAATAAAAACATGGTAAATCTGATAAATCCAAACGGATTTATCAGATTTACCATTTTTTGTGATTAAGTTACGGAACGAGCAGATGACCCACCTGATGATAAGTGGCACTCTCTGCCCATACCATGCAAGACATGGTTCCTCCTCATACTTAGATACAAAAACGACCAAAACGCATCTTATGCGCCCGTAACTTAGATAGGTGAAGGTGGAATGTCTCATGTGCCTGTAATTTCACCGGCAATCCCCTCCTCCCCTCCAAGTAGTAGGCAACGATAATTATTTTTATAAGGTGACTCACTTTCGACCTCTGGGGGACAAGCAATGGACAGCCGAGTCGAGAGTGATTCTCTGCCACTGCAGAGAAAGAGAAGTTACCCACTGGTAACTTACCTTGATGCCGATGTTAGGTTTGAGGACCTGGAAGTCGTCATCATCGGCCCACGACTGCTTCGTCTCCTCGACGATAGCCATAGCTGATATCTTCATGTTGCAGTATTCCACCAGTTTTGGGAGATAGTCGCTGGCCGTCACCAGAATGCTAACTTTCTCCGCTGTAAATGAGAATAGCCTGAATTAGGGTCCTGTAGGAAATTTAGAGGGGTTCTTCAGGGACTATTGAGGTTACCCAATAATCACTTAAAATTTATTTTATTGAATACTTAAAGAAAGAACAATTGTTGAACAACAAACTTAAAAGTTTTATAAACGGCAACAGCTTGGAATAACCCTGTAGCTAAAAACGAAACAGAACCAAGAATATACGGAATTCTTGAACAAATTATCTCGCGAAACGGGAAACTTACATTTGTGGGGTCCTACGAAGAGTTTCCCTTCCGCCTTCTTGACGGGTTCAGCTCTGACTCCGTTGTAGAACACGCTCTTAGCAGCCAGCGATGCCTTGATGTTACGGGGCTGGGAACAAAATGTAGTTAAGCACAGTTCTTAAAATCTAGGAAAAAAATTTAATGGTCTCTTAGATTGCAGTATGCGTTGCACTGCAATGAGAGCGTGGTGGTCTAGTGGTACTGCTCCTGAGTTTTAATCCGGAGGTCGTCGGTTCAAATCCCGACGTGCACCTATGAGTTCATTTGAAAGATTTATGTGCGCAATACCACGTTCTCAAAACGGTGAAAGAAAACATCATGAGGAAAACGACATGTCCTAGAACTAAAAATTTCAATGGAGCCTCTTTGAGGCGCATTTAAAATCCTTTCACCACACTTCGCAGGAGCTAGTGACATGAATAGTAAGTACCTAATAACTTAGTAGTTTGGGATAGTTAGGAAGTTACTTATGTTTGTGCTTACTTGTTTTTGTAAAAATTTAATTACATACGTGTCCATTGTTGTAAATAATATTGTGTCTGTGGTAAAATAAATAATTTTTCTTTCTTTCTTTCTTTCTTTCTTTCTTTGCAATAACTTAACGTTATTATATTTACCTGATCAGAAGTGTTCTCTATATCGACAGTGACCCTGAAGTCTTGACCTATCTGAACGGTGTCGATGTCTCTCAGTATGAATTTGACGTCGTTTTCCAACGAGCTTGCTACAGAATAATATCTGTGGACAAATTTTAATCAGTCAGGTAAATGGAAATAGATATATTAAACTTTACGGCAATTATTAAACTTTATACTACGCACTACTTAAATGAAAAACAATGAGATTATTGAGGTACTAGCGTGGAATTCGGTTTTACTACGCACCCCTATTTTACCCCTCGGAAAAGTAGCCTAAGTTACTCCTTGTTACATCAGCTATCTGCCAGTGAAAGTCCCGTCAAAATCGGTCCAGCCGTTTCAGAGATTAGCCGGAACAAACAGACAGGCAGACAAAAATTGTAAAAAATGTTGTTTTGGTATATGTACCGTGTATGTATACATCCATAGGCACTTAGTAAAAAGCGGATATTTTAATAATAAAAACAGACACTCCAATTTTATTTATTTTTATAGATTAATTAATAAATATTGGTGGACATTTCACACAGCGCCATCTAGTCTCAAACTAAGCATAGCTTGTACTACGTTAACTGTATAATTAATAAAATACTTGTATACCTCTTTTTTGTAAATGCATATTAGATCTTAGACTGGCCTCACAGCTCTGTTGGTAGTAACCCTGCCTTCTACGCTGTAAATCAAATCGCTTTATTTGCATAAATCGTAGGTCGTGGATTCGATTCCCACCCGGACAAACATTTGCGTGACGAACATAGATGTTTGTTCTGTGTATGGTTATTGATATTAATGTATGTATTTACAAAAAGTATATAAGTAATACATTAGTTGTCTGGTTCCCATGATACAAGCTATGCTTAGCTTCATTGGGGTTAGATGGCGCTGTGTGAAATGTACATCAATATTATTTATTTATTAATATTAACACACTTAAAAATTTATTTTCCATAGAATTCATAAAGAAAACTTCAAGTAAACTTCAGCAGGTTTGGATATAACCAGTCGTCTCTCGTAATACCCATATAATCCACCCAAAAAAAAACGCTCCAAAAAACTAGAGTCTAAGTTATGGCGTTGTGGTTCCGTACCTCTTGGCCCTTTCGGAGTAGCGCACTCCGTTCATGAGTGCGAGCCGCTCCGAGGTGCTGCCCTCCTGGAACTTGTACTGCGCGGTGATGTTCTCTCGATCCTCGTCCCCCAGGGGGTCGAACACATACGCCTTCTTGGTGAGAATCATTCTTCCGATGCTGTGGAACAGAAAGATTTATCAGCCCACGTTGCTCGCGTCTTGCGACTCAATGCGACTTGAGTTACCTCTTACTTTGGTGGAGAGGACTTGAGTCGTATTGCTGTTGTCTATGGGCGGCGGTTACCACTTAACATCAGGGGGGCCATCAGCTCGTTCTATCAACTACATGGCATAAAAAAAAGAGGATAGAAATTTCTGCCGTAAATAATTGTTAACTGCTGTTGACAACACAGATAACAGAACAGCAAGTTCGTCCGGAGAAGTAGGTACTGCCACCATACCCATTTCTGCCGGCAAGTAGTTGTGCATTGGCTTTACTTAACCGGAACACCGGTTTAAAAGGTGTGGTTGCCAGTAATATAAGATACATGCGCATACGATGCAACTTTGACCCAAGTAGTATTGCTTGTTATGAGTGGATGTTACCACTTATTACCAGGTGGGCCATCTGCTCGTTCCGCAACTTAATCAAATAAAAATAGTTCTTTATTATAAAAAGTATTATACATAAATTATCTTCATTAAAAGACGTGTACAAAGGCGAGCTTAACCCTAAAAAAAGAGTTTTCTTCCAGCAAACTAATAAAAATAGTTGTGTGCAGTCTTGTTTGCCCGAACTTGTTGATACTTTCGTTGACATAAGATGTATCCTGTCGGGTTATTGAGGAATTCATTACTGGAAGAAAGTGTAAGCCGAGTTATTCGTGAGAAAACAATGGGCAACCCTTGTCACGTCTACATTCCCACGACAGTAGCCCACTGAGGCTCTGCCTACCCTCACTTACTGGTAGTTGTTTGTGTCCACCATGGAGTAGCCGGTCTCCGCGTCGGAGTCCTTCCTCCACCTCATCAGATCAGCGTTGACCGAGGCCAGCATGAATTCCACGTCATAGCCCAGCCCGATGACTCCCTGTTTGATGGCCTCCAGCGGGGCCGGACCGCACTGGTACATGTTGGAAGACTTCTCTTGCGGTGTTGCGTCTATTGCTTGCCAGCCGCCATAGCCTGATGGTTTTTTTTTATGTGTCTGAGTGTTGATATTTGTTATATGTATTTACAAAACAAAGTTAAAAAAAAGTTTTAACAGGCGTCAAACTTAGCGATAAGTAGGTACGCGTGACATTATGTTCTGAATAATATTGACGTTTCCTAGCTATTTATTTATAAATTCTTTGGAAATCAAGTTTTTGGCTTCGACTTTGAAAGTATAATAAACCTATTATATCAGGTCTGGTTCTCATGATACAAGCTATGTTTAGCTTACTTTGGGGCTAGATGGCGCTGTGTGAAATGTCCACCAATATTTATTTTATATTAAGTTGAGAGTTGCCAACGTAAATATTTTTGACAATTACGTAACAAGGGTTGTAGTTAAGATATAATGACGATTTGATGTTTTTAAATTCAAACTTGCGGGGATTCAACGACCAAAGTTTTAATAATAGAAAAAAAAAATGTGAGCCGTCACGGGACGCCTGGCAGATGTGAAACATCGACATTATTTTGTAAGAAACTAAGTACCCCATCACTAATAATGTTTGTGATTTGTCGTAACCTTGAACGGACCAATCAGCGCTCATGCCGTGGCGACGCGTCACCAAGCCAGAAATCGGTTTTACGTGCGGCTATAGATGTTTCACATCAATACAGGTCTTTTACTAACATTTGTTTTCAGCAGTTGTCTCGCGTGTTACCAACCTGAAGGCAAATCGGGTCTCGCCATCCACACGTCGTTCCAGACGTGGTAGTTCCAGATGGAGTCCACGCCCGCGGGGTTAGTGGGGTCGTAGTCAAGCTCCTCCATAGTCTCCGTGTAGAACTTGTCTATGGTCAGCGAGCTGTTCGCGTCGTGGGCGGACACCAGGTTGGAGACTACTCGGGACGGCAGGCCCAGGGCGCGGCACACTGCAAGTAACGCAACTTAATTTATATAAAGAAAGCATAAGTAACTCATCTAGCCCCAAACTAAGCATAGCTTGTAATATGGGAACCAGACAACTGATAGAATACATATATACTTTTCTTTGTAAATACATACATATAATACATTTAACACCCAGACACAGAACAAACACCTATATTCGTCACACAAATGTTTGTCCTGGATGGGAATCGAACCCACGAATTACAGCGCAGAAGGCAGAGATACACAAGTGCACGAAAGGAGCCTCTTTGAGGCGCACTTATTAGCCTTTAACCACACTGGTTCGAATAAACCAGTGTACTCGAATAGAACAGAATTACATTCGAGTATATATATTTGTACAGACTACTTCACCAGATTTACTTAGGCCACGTGCCAAATGAAAAACAATTTTATCGTCTGAACGTCTAAATTAATTTAGTTGCTAGCAGACACGAATGACCGAATTCGACCCAAGATACGAATATCTTAATGGTCATTATCATAAATTATTTTGACCTATCAATGAGTCAAATTCGTTGTGAATATAAAATAAACAGGTTTTTATCGAAAACCGTCTGATTGGCGAATTGTGAATATTAAATTCATTATTGGACTCAAGAGTGCCATAATAACAATATTGTTTTTGTTTGGTAGCAGATTAGAACATATGCCAAGCACGTCCGGGGAAATACTGCCCTCATACCCATTTCTGCCACCAAGCAGTAATGCGTTGGCGTTATTATGGTTCGGTTTGAAAGGTTGATGCCGTGAAATTATAGGCACATGAGACATGCCACCTTCACGTCTCAAAGTTACTGGTGCATAAGATGCGACTTTTTTTTTTTTTTATTGAAGTATTTATTTATTTATTGGGGATAAAAAACAGCTACAGTACATATTCTTAACTGATAAAATACATAAATAAGTGTTATTAGTACAGAAGCCTACCACATTATCCACAGATTAATTTACAATATTGACTCAAATGTGTCACTAGAGTTGCTATTATAATATTTATTTATTTATTTATTTTTATTTGGGACTTGGGTCTTGTAATACCTAAGTAGAGGAAGAGCAACGTACTATACTCATACAACGTAATGTACTGCTTCCGCCACTGCTTGTTGGCAGAAGTGGGTATGATGGCGGAACTTACCCGGACGAACCTGGCATAAGTACAACTTTTTTTTATGGGATTCGAGCGGCGGAACTAGCTGACGGCCCACCTGATGTTAAGTGGTAACCGCCGCCTATAGACAACAGCAATACGACACAAGTCCTCTCCACCAAAGTTCGAGATGACCAAAGTCGCATTACGTTGCGTCTATCACCCCGAGACGGGGATGTTACGTCTCATGCGCCTGCAATTTCCCCAGCACCCACTTCCTTCCACCAGTCATCACTGCTTGGCGGCGGATTATCAGGTTGGCAGTACTTCTCCGCGCGAACTTAGCACAAGTTCTACTGCTACTTTGGGTTGCTCCTTTCGCACCACCCGGGGGACACGTGTAGGGATTCAAAGGGTTCACCTAGGGACGCGAGCAACGTGGCCCCCCTAAGTACTGCTATTAATCTATGGATTATGATGTGTCGTATGAGCTTACCAGTGGTAACAACACCGGCGAATACCCAGCACTGTCCGTACGGCACCGGCTCCTGGGTGGAGAGGTACTGCGCCAGGATGTCGACGGAGCCGGTCCACTCGGCTGGAGCTGTTCCATCCTCGTATTGTCCGTCCCAGCGGCCGATCAGCACTCCGCCGTCGTCTATCGAGTTCACCATCCGAGATATGTGACGCGCCATCTTCACTGGATCGCCGCGACTGCAGGTACATTTAATATTGGTGGTCATTTCATACAGCGCCATCTAGCCCCAAAGTAAGCTAAGCATAGATTGTGTCATGGGAATCAAACAACTGATATTTGTTCTACTTGTTTTTTTTATGCGTACATTTAATCTGGGTAGACTAGAAAAGGGTATTAATACAATAGTGTAAACATACAAAAATTAAAATTATAATAAATTAGGAGATAAAAATATGTTTTTTTTTTTTATATAATACAGTTACAGAACGAGCTGACGGCCCACCTGGTGTTAAGTGGTAATGTCTCGTATATGTAGCGAATAGTAGGTACCTTGGTATACCTAAGGTTACATCATGATGAAGCTTATATCGTGATAAACCATACAAAGAATCGTGCTCGTTAAACGCACATTAATGCATAATTGTTTATTTAAGCTAAATCATGCAAGAACGTTTTTATCAGTTTCCCCATCTCTATCGTTCAGAAAAACTTATGAGAAATAAGTTCATGCAAATCGTATACATTGAAGGCAAGGCTAGACAGATTTATTTAGAATTAGCTGTTGCCCGCGACTTTCGCGACTTCGTCCGCGTGGAATTCGGTTTAATTTTTAAATTCGGTTGGAATTCGGAAAAAACAGACAGACAGACAGACAAAAATTTTAATAATATTGTTTTGGTATATGTACCGTGTATACATCCATATGCACTTAGTAAAAAGCGGTTATTTTAATATTACAAACAGACACTCGAATTTTATTTATTTGTATAGATTCGTACTTTAATATGCATCTGGTGATGCAGCTAGTGGGTTGCATTAATTCAACTGATTTTGTATTCTGATCATTATTTCGTTGTTTTGAGATCATCGCCTGAGTTTGAAAATTCGAATACATGTTTATAATCTACAACTAAATACACATATTGAATTTAACCCCCTCTGCCGTGCTGAGATCGGGATAAAAATAATCCAGTGTCCTACCTCGGAGTATGAACTCAAATTATGCAAATTTTCATTTGAATCTCCATAGTTTCGTAGTGATGCGCGGCCAAATATACAAATACATACAAATGAGCGGAAACAAAATACAATTTTGGCATCAGAATCGATTATAAGTGCCCTCCAAAAAAATGTACAGAATTGGAACTGTCACAGTTTTAAAAAAGAACAAATTTAAATTTCAAAACTGCTTATATTTACGTGCGAAATTTTTTGCCTTCATGAATTTCATTAGAAATCCAATGATTTTCATAAGCCATGACTAAAACAAAAACAAATAAATAAATATTGAACCAAACAACTGATAGAATACATATACTTTTATGTAAAGAAAACCCAGACACAGCACAAACATCTGAATACGTCTAATAAATGATAGTCCTGGGTAGAAATCAAACCCAAGACCTACAGCGCAGAAGGCCGAGATACTACTTACTGAGCTGTGAGGCTCGAAGAGTAGAAATATATCTTGCACGTTTTAAAGAACGCGTGTGACACATAAAAACGTTAGCACGGACGTCATTTGGTTTATTAAATGCTCTGCAAGTCTTAAGTTGGATGAAAGGTTTTAGTAAAAACCTAAACTCACTGATGGAAAGGCACCTCTCCCAGGTTCAGCATCAACATGCAGGCCGGCAGCACCATCGCGTCGAACTGGCCGTAAGCCCACGGTTTCCCACGCGTGGTCTTGATCGGACCCACCCAGATCTTGCCCACGTCATTCAATACGTACTCCTGGAGCAGTTCGCAATCTTCCATGTAAGTCTGGTCATCTTTAGAAAGCAAAATTAAATGATGAGTTCAAATCAGAGTCAAAGTCAAAAACTTTATTTCCATAGAATTCATAAAGAAAACTGGAAACTGGAAACGTCAATAATATTCAAAACATAAGGTCACAATTACTTATATCTAAGACGACCCTCCATGGGGAGAACAGACACGAAACCCCTAAAGGAGGGCTTCATTTTTCGCGAGCACGATCCTTGTAACAATCTGAGTAATTAGATCTGTTACATTTATGACTACATTATAGCAAATCAATCTAACAAAAAATAAATATAAATGTACCATGGGCAATAACTTATTTACATTTAAAAATATATACTTAGAGGTGAGCGATGTGCGGTAACTGGTTAGGTACATATAAAACCGTACATAATGTACCATATTATATACTCAGCCATTTAAAAGTAAGGATCCTCTCACCAGGGTTCCAAGGGTTGAACAAGATGTACAGGTCCTGGTTGAACTCGTAAAGCTCCCTGGCGGTGGAACTCTTCAGCCTGGTGACCACGCGGAGCGCCCAGTTGCCCACTGGCACACTCACTGGAGTCGATACCTGATAAATGACAACGGTTGGAGGGGTTGGTCTTTTATGTGACGAGCAGATGGCCCATCTGGAGTTAAGTGGTAACCTCAGTTCATAACAAGCAATAAATTTCAAGTGTATGAGACGTAACATCCGTGTCGTGTCGGTTTCCTCACGACGTTTTCCTTCACCGTTTTGGGAACGTGGTGGCACATAAATCTTTCAATGGAAAAACTCATAATACACGTAGGGATTGAACTTGCAACCTCCGAATTGAAACTCGAGGTCAGTACCACTAGACCACGCTCTCGACCACCGGCAAAGCACATCAATATGAATTTGCAAGAGAAGCAATCAAGCAAGTTTATAAATAGGCATTACGGCATGGATACCGGCTCGATGCACATGTAATTCTACATATAGTAGGTTCGCATTTTGCAGTGAGTAACCGCTGTTTAAACAATGTCAGTTTATAGTGTAGCTATTTTAAGAGATTGCCTTGAGAAACCAATTCAGTCTGAGTGTCTGCTCAATACAAAGTATTTTACTGCAACTCATGTTTATGATCTCCTCTACAAATTGTAGGTTATTCATTAAATAAATAAAGATTGGTTGACATTTCACATAGCGCCTTTGCATACAAAGGCCTGTCAAATAAAAATAACATTGTATTCTTTGGAGTAGTGTTACATGGCAATTAACATTCAAAAGCAGTTCAAACGAGAAACAACAATCAGTGAATAAGTTAACAGATAAAAACAAGTCTAAAATTACACGCACAAGTATAAAATATTATATGGGCCTGAAATTTGACAGTTGATACAGGCACAGATATTAGTTCAAATAACAATTAGTTACATATCAGTCATCTGGTCCCAATGATACAAGCTATGCTTAGCTCATTTTGGGGCTAGATGGCGCTGTGTGAAATGTCCACCATTATTATTATTTTAATTGGTCGTAAATTCCTATTTGCTAGACAAGTTCTGTCTCCAACCGACTAACTCGAGAAGAAGAATCGCATAAGACTGATGGAAGGGAAAAGACTGGCACAAAACTTATCCCTACCTCAAAAGATACGTTGTTTCCATCAGTGCCGATCAGCTTGGCTGACCAGGAGTGCTTGTCTGGTACTGCGTCAGGTTTGATGAAAACAGAACCCTGGGTGTCCATCACTGGTTTATCTCCTGCACAGAGCAAAACACGTAGGGAGATATTATGATAGTAGGGGGAGATATCCCCTTATCATGAAACGCTTATTTTAAAGTAGCAGTAGAATTTGTGCTAAGTTCGCCCGGAGAAGTACTGCGGCCACACCTGGTAATCTGCCACCAAGCAGTGATGCACTCGTGTTGCTGTGTTCTGGTGGAAGGGAGAGGGTGCCGGTGAAATTGCAGGCGAATAAGACGTAAGATCCCCGTCTCGGAGTGATGGACGCAACGCAATGCGACTTAGGTCATCTTATACTTTGATGGAGAGGTCTTAAGTCGTATGTGCGGCGGTTACCATTTAACATCGGGTGCGCCGTCAGCTCGTTCTATCACCTAAATGATATAGTAAGTGGTAACCGCCGCCCATAGACAACTTTCAATGGGGAAAACCAACAGCTGGAGCAAAGACTAGCGACTAAGTTGGACTCACCGAGGGTGAAGAGGAGCTGTATCAAGTCATCGGAGGCGTCGTAGGGCCGGTTGAACGCTATAACGCCGTTGAACGGCTGACCTCGACGGACAATCGTTGCGGTCTCTGCCTCATCGTTCACCGCTTCGTATCTATAGTTTTATAAGTAAACAAATAAATATTAGTGAACGATGGTATCATTTTGACAGGCCCACAGCTCAGTTAGTAGTAACTCTGCCTTCTGCGCTGTAGGTCGTGGGTCGATTCCCACCCAGGACAAGCTTTTTTGTGACGAATATAGATGTTTGTTCTGTGTCTGGGCGTTAATATGTAATATATGTAGGTATTTAAAAAATATATATATGTAATATATCAGTTGTCTGGTTCCCATGACACAAGCTATGCTTAGCTTACTTTGGGGCGGTGGATGAATTGTCACCTTATTTATACACATTATATTACATTGTTTACATATATATTTTTACATTATATTTACACATATATTATACACATTATTATATTATTAATTTATATCTACTTACTTGATAGTATTGTGAATCTGTGCGTTTTCTCTGGGATAGAAGTGTACGATGTCCACAACAAGGGGATCCATTGTTTAAAATATAATATATCCTGAAAAATATAGTCGTGTCAATTCCATTCATATTTTCAGGCAGCTGGTAATAAAAAGCTATATTACAATTATGTCTCGAACAATAGGCATAACTAGGCCGACGCCAAGACAATTCTAACGTAACAAATTATAAATTAATTATTTAAAAAAATTGATCATTTCACGACATGTTTTAAACAATGTAAAATATCACCGTCTAGAGGTTTAGAGTCTAGAGATAGTTTCAATAGGCGAGCAAAAACTAATGTTTGAATTAGAATGTCGCAGGTTTGAATAAAGAATTGGATTCGATTTTATTGAGAATGTGTTGGCTCATTTTTCACCTCATTGCGATTACGCGATAGCTTCCCGATTCGGTGGTCGTAGCAGAGCAAAATCATCATAATACAATATAATGTATTATATTAGTGGTATATTTATATAAAGTTTAAATGATAATAATAATGTTTATATAAATAAAATTTCCAGTCTGGACAAAATCTCTGTAATATCTCTATTAAAAAAATAGCTTTTTATATTCGTATCATAGCATATCATCTCTTTCTGAAGACATAAATTTAATGGATGAAACCCGAATATTTTTGGAATCGCTACACCTACATATTTTACTTTTATCTGCCATACTATTTATGAGGATGATGTTTGCATCCGTTCCGTATATTTATAATTCAATACAGTCTATCTAGAATCTAGATTGAAGAATACTATCTAGGTTTCTTCTCCTTGAAGCCAATTGAAAGAAGTCATGCTTTATTTTTAACCTACTTCGGGTAAAGAGAAATAATAAAAAAGATTATGACATGTATTCTATGCGAAATTACAGATTAAATAAAACCATGATTGCTGTGTTATCATTAAAAACTTAAAAAATAACTACAACTTAATGTTGGCTTTAATTTTGGATTCACCCAATAAAATAAAATAAAATAAAATAAAATAAAAAAATACAATAAAATAATGGCTACTAAAAAGTTATTTAAAAACTCAGTCTTGTTTTCAATTTTATTTAGACTGTTTTGATTCACAATGATGCTTTAATTATCAACTAAAAACCTTCAGGATCTTTAAGTATAGGATTACATTTATCTCCTTTTAAAAAAATATCGAAATTTGTGTTAATAATGATGTAGACAATTATCAACAAACATAACATAGGACGCATTTAAAATATCAAGAATAAAAAAAAAACAGATTATTATTTTTGTAAGATAAGGCCGTAATTATCAAGCTTCACGAAAATAACTGTAAAGGTCGCTGAACCATTATATTTTGTGTTCAAACTCGGTTCCACCATATAGATGATGTTTATTAATTTCTAATATATTTTTTATGAGCGACCATATTTTATATTTAATCATTAATTTTATCTATCCATCAGAGGCAATGTAGTAGTATTTTGGGCACATTCCGCCTGAATTGGATCATTTGAGCAGTCTATAGATCGTTCGTTGGAAACTGTATTTAGAAAGATCCAATTGATTTAATTGTATGTTTAAACTATTATTATGTCTTCCTAAATTGTTCTAAAGTAAATTTTAATATGAATTTAATAAGTACTTTCTTCCAGTGGTAGATATTTTTATTATTTTATATCTACAAATTTTTTTAATCGTTCCTTTATTTATTACCTCAAAACTATTTCACTTCACTAATCACAACACTTCCGATCCAATCGCATATACAAGTATATAGAACGCACCGACACCGACCGACGCCGTGCGCGCGCGCATACAACTGACTGATTTTACATGTCGCGGACGATCCTATATGAATAAGAAACGAAGAATTGAACTGACGCGTGTGTGTAGGGTGACAATCATTGGAGATTAAAAACGTATAATATATATAATTTATTAAAGGTAAAGATATAAAGACGTAAATATCAAATTTTTATAAAAAAAACACAGTTTCCCATGCAGGTTCCCATGATACAAGCTATGCTTACTTTGGGGCTAGATGGCGCTGGTGTGAAATGTCCACCAATATTATTATTATTTATGTTTAATTGATGAGAAAATTACATTTCACAGTGTGGAATGGGACTACGTC
Source organism: Chesias legatella (assembly GCA_947359385.1). Taxonomy (NCBI): domain Eukaryota; kingdom Metazoa; phylum Arthropoda; class Insecta; order Lepidoptera; family Geometridae; genus Chesias; species Chesias legatella. The sequence goes on along the minus strand of OX375776.1, from coordinate 1,653,569 downwards.
ATTTTATACTACTTCTTTAGGGCGTAAAGGTTAAAAGTAAAACTTTGTGCGAAACTCGATTTGACACTAAAATGATCCTGTACAAAATAAAACGCATTGTCGTAGTACAGTTACGGCCTAGACGTATTCGCGGTATTCTAACTATAAATAAAGAAGCGTGACCACTAATAGTGTTTCCCAAAGGCCGCCTCACTGAACTGAGAGGCCAGTCCAGTTGATTACTTGTATACCCTGCCTTCTGCGCTGGGTCGTGGCTTCGATTGTGGGAATCGAAGCCACGAGAGGAGCCAGTACAAACATTTGTGTGACATAGATGATGTTTGTTCTGTGTCTGGGTATTAATATGAACCATTATGTATTTCCAAAAAATATATATTAGTATTATATCAGTTATCTGGTTCCCGTGATACACTAGATGGCGCTGTGTGCTTCCAGTATTATTATTTTTAATTGTGAATCAGGTATAATTTCTCACAAGAAAATTTCCTATAAGTACTATTTGCTTAAACCATTTATTCGATTTGATCATGCTTTTTTAAACTTTTGCAAACTATAAGGTATCTATAGGAGTTTAGAGACATGAATCAAATTGACGTCACAATTTTTTCATTCAAAAGGGATATTCAAATACCACAATTGCATGTTTTAAATATTGGAAAACCCATCAGTGATAAACTATTCGATCAGTTATTGTGTTAATGCTCAGCTTTGCTCAAAGCATATAATTACTACGTCATAATGATTCACACACAGTGATGATAATTGACTCGTAAAATCAATTCGTAGAACTCAGAATTGAATAAATCCAATACGAAAGTCGCGGTTTTTTATGCAAACGAATTTTCTCTCGAATCGCAGTTTAGAGTTCAATCACGAAAAAACTTTTCCTACATTACCTATAAGTTTTTTCTAATAAGCACATAGCATATTATAGAGGTAATGAATACATCTATATATTCATATGTACTTTATCACATAATAAAAATACATTTACGTATTAATCATTTATGTAAAATATTAATTATAATTAATTAAATTATTAAAATTACCTTACCGTGCTCTGCAAAGATTAACTGACTGATGTGAATATACGGTTATCAGAGTTATGGTCGATCTCATTAATCATATTTTTTTCCTCCATCACTAATTAGTTATTACATAGTTTTATTATTTCCTAGCCGTCGCCCGGACTCATTGATTATTTCGTGAGCATAAAATGCTCCCTCCCTGTCATATTATATCGGGAATGATCGCTGGTGAAAGTGTTAGCTGAGTTATCTGTTGGATAACAATGGCTCACCACTACCCAGTTCCCACGATAACGTCAGCCCACGTTAAGCTCTGCCTACACCTTTGGGGATCATGTATTTATATTTTGAATTTTGTCCTCCTACCTAGTGAATTACAAAATGTTAGGAAAGTTATTAAGTTATTTAGAAAAAGCTTTAATTAGGCATTAAAAACAGACACTTCAATTTTATTGATTACTAACTTGGTAATTAGTCTACAAACAATAATCTCAGACAAATTATCATGATCATTCATGTTTTGCATCATATCTCCAGACATTCGCGAACAGGTTCCCATTAAGGCCAGCTTGTAAACATAAGTTACGCAAGAGGATACATTTGGCTTGATCGAAACGAGTTTTTATTTTCACTCAAAGTGGACGAATCGTTGCCGCACGGGCTTGTCCTCTTTGGGTATCATGCTATTCGATCACGTTAATATTCGATAAATAGAATTGATTATAAAATTTACCATCGAAACACCAGCAGAGAATACTTACTACATTTTTCACATAGTTATAGAATTTAGAAAGCCATTGGTAGCGCACTGGACATAAGTTACGACCGACACAGATCTATGTAAGTTGATGCTAAAATAGCATCGTCCATTTACCGTTTAAAGTGAGGAATCATAGCGTGGTCGTAGAGCTAATGCCTGGCAAACTAAAAACTTAGAAATGTGCCACTAAGCACTTAACAGTATGTTTCGGTTGCCTCATTTGACAGCCTGTGACCAATCAAGTCGCTCTCTGTGCTCCACAACACATCTTATAATATCTTATTCCAGTATTATGTAGTCATTAAATGTTACACAGGTTTAAGTACTCGTATTGTTAAAAGGATCGTGCTGGCGAAATAAAAAGGAATCGCTCCTTTAGGGTTTCTTGTTTGTTCTGCCCTTGTAGCGTGGGTTACGGTTTGAACAGGCGTCAAACTTAGCGATAAAAGCATGTGACGTTATGTTCTGAACATTATGACGTTTCCAAGCTATTTGTTTATGGACTCTATGGAAAAAAGTTTATGTCTTCGACTTTAAAGGCGAAACTTTGTGCCATCATCGGCTACATAACAGCTGTGCTATGTAGTCAGAAAAGCCAGATAGAAATAAAAAAATATATTTAATTAAACAAAATTCACCACCCACTTTAAATCTAAATACCTACTGCCATACATTATAATCAATTCCCATTAGGGATACCGCTAGTCTCCGAAATTAGACTCAGACAGAATAATCTGCATAAAATTAAATAAAATAAAAACTAGTTTATAATTAAACGCTTCAAGATAATTTCAAGCTCTCAAATAAACCAAGGCTGTGCGGGTCTCAAATAAATTAATACAATAATTAAATACAGAGTGTAATTACACTCATACATTGACATAAGTAATAAATTACTTATGTCAAATACTACACTACTTAGTGGATTACTTAATAATTCTTTCAGTCATTTTCTGTCAATTTCTTTATCAAACCTATTACTTTACTTTATTACTTACTACGCATACCGGCAAATTTATTATTTAATGTGTTTTTCTCTGTAAGTGAATTATGTAATTCTTTTGAGAAAATAAAATTCTTAAACCGTAAACCTATAAATTTATCATTGAAATTAACAGAAACTTTATTAATCAAAAGTTAGTTAATTGACCGCCATTATCCAGAAGAGCAGCTAATTATTGATCTCTTCGTTAAGTACGACCCTCTTACTCAAAGCCTTATTTTTAACTTAAGTTTTTAGCTTGACTCTGAAGGACTTATGACTCATGGTTGAAAGAAATTGATGAAGAAACAGTTACGAGGAAATTTTTGATTTACTATAACCACAAGTTTACTGGTAACCTTTGGTATATCTCCATTACTTAGTCCGTGTTTTTACGTTCGTGAGCGATGATGGATCCCGGATATCACGCCCTCTGCGCTCACCCTCAGTAAATCACCAATGAGTAATGGAAATGCATGAATATGCAGTTATTATTGACTTAATATGGCTGCTTGTGGATTGCAGTAGTCATGTTTGAGAGCCTTCCGCTCTCAAGGTCTCGGTGTGAAGGCCACCAGCGCTCAACTGCTTCAAAGTCCAAATAAAATCTCTGGTCCTGTGCCAACATATTCAGATCCTGCCGACTGTACTTCGGCCGAAGACCCGACTCAAAGTTGTGAATAACGTATTTATATTACTCTCCTGGTTTCACCATAAATGGTGTTTCTATGAACAAAGATTTGCTTAGAGTTAGATGAATCAGCAATACTTTGTTGATTGTTACGATACATATGTTCTAAGTAAGTTGGTGTATAGCTAAACAATAATTAGAATAACTTAAGATGACCGCAGACATATCTTACGCATTGTCTATTATTATGACGCTTTTAAATGATTCACTTATTTATAAGTAAAATTATATTTATTACTTATTGTTGCTTTTAGCAAACAAAGTTCAAGAATTTAATGCCAATATAAAGTGAATTACTACGAATCAGATTATTGGTATCTACTTATGTAATAATGTTACGCAGATGGCCCCAAAAAACAGTTAGATATATTAACTTAGTACTTACACATTTTTTTATAAAAATTTAAATGTTAGCTCTATATAAATATTAAATATAATATAAATATTGGTAAACATTTCACACAGCGCCATCTAGCCCCAAAGTAAGCTATGCATAGCTTGTATCATGGGAACCAGACAACTCAGACACCATTATTTATTTATTTATATCAACACCCAGAAGCAGAACAAACATATTATATGTTCGTAACACAAATGTTTGTCCTGGGTGGGAATCGAACCCACGACCTACAGCGTAGAAGGCAGTGTCACTCCCAACTAAGCTGTGGGCCAGTCAATCAGTCTATCTCTGTTAATACAGTCATTATGATTGACAAGACTAATAAGAAGAGAAGACAAGTAACAAGATTCCACAGACCCAGTACTGAGAAACGGTTCCATATGCAGAGAAAACGTCATATTGATTCAAATTCCAGCGACGACTTGAGGTCTTGACACAATTTTCGAATGAGGCAATTAATAATTCAGTTTCAAACTTATCACTTAGGACATAAGGATGACGAATGATTTTATTGTGTGATGGTTAAACCAATTAAGAGTTTCGATGAAGTGGACATCTCTGAATCATTTTCAGCGTCGGGTTCGAAGCTTTATCCTGTACTTTTGGGGTCAATGTTATTTGTTACTGCTGAGTAACAAGAACTGTTTTGTAATTTTAATTATTAAAATCGGTTTCTACGTCAACATCTGAGGGAAAAGCTTTTATTACATTTATTCTGTATGATAGTATTTACCGCATTTTAGTAACAGTCTGGTAATAGATCGTATAGACTCCAAGTATTCCGACATGATCTGAATTAAAAAAAAAGTTTTTAGAAACCAATATTTTTATTTAATATTTAATTTATATAAAAATCTATATTGTTATTATATATTTGTATTTATATGAAATTGTTTTAAGAAATGCTAAATTGAAATGACATGATTTTTATATATTTCGAGAAAATATTTGGTAAAATCATTTAGTATATTAAACTCGGTCTAATTAGACAAAACAATGACCCGATAAAATAATATGGCTGAAGAAATTACGTATTAGTTGAAAACAGTAGGCAATGTGCTCAATTCTAGTCATGTCTAGTTCATAAAATAGTGTTTCTCTTTTGTAAAATAATGTAATCTAATAGTAGACCACTGTGGGGCCTCTGCCTACCTCTTAGTAAAAAAGAGTGAATTTATGTTATTTATTTTGTAATATATACATATACGTCCATAATAAAACTTAGTAAATAGCGGTTATTTTAATATTACAAACAGACAGTCCAATTTTATTTATTTGTATATATTCGTAGAAACAACGACAAAGTAATGTCAAATGATGGCTACTTATGGGCAGTAAACGTGTCATTATGGTTGGTTAAGGGATTTATAATATTGTTGTTTCCTCACATCGTGTACAGGCAGGTACACATTGAAAACGATTCGATTCTCACACTCACGCACTAGAATTCTCTTTGCAGGTGACTTTGGACACACTGGCTGACCTCACAGCTCAGTTCTGAGCTGTAGGTCGTGGGTTCGATTCCCATCCAGGAAAAAACACTTTTGTGACATGCATTCATGTTTGTTCTGTGTCTGGGTTTTAATATGTATTAACATTTAGTCCAATGTCTACGTCTATTCAAGATATTTATTAAACGACATTTCGTATATTATTATTATATTCAGTTCTTATATTCCTGTATCTTTTAATACATTTTTTTTCAGAACTGTACGTTCGTGATTATCTTGGCTACACACATAAAATATGCATTACAGGACCAACCGTTTTACTTTCGTTTATTTGAAAAACTTACTCCATAACCGATTACCTGTGTATATTGAATAACAGAGTTTAGCTAGAGGTTAACATTATCCATTTAAATAACACACAATATATTTTAGAACGTGAAGTATAAAGTAACCATAGTCGGAGCAAGAGCAACTTTTTAAAAAACAAATGGCTAGTGCATAGTTATTTGAACGTAGAACTTTTCACAGTTTTTTTTTAGGTTGTAGTGTGTAGTTTAATATCAAAGAGGATTTACTTCGAAGGTAGCCAGCACAATAAAAAAAAATTTACACATGTCGAACTTTTAGAGGTGAAAGAGGTTATACTAGAAAAAGTTTTTACTCAAAAGAGGATTTGTTTTTTAAGGTGGCCAACACACCATCTAAGCTATTGCGTAGATATGGCCGAATGAATATCGAATTCGAATACTCCAAAGAGGTTTTGCTTCAAAGGTGGCCAGCGTAGGTACCAGTAGGTACCGCTGCAGAAATGAGGTTGCAGATCTTGTTTTTTCTGCTGCTGGCTACAAGAGGATACGCTGATGATCTAGATTTGGTGATGTCATTCACAACCATGGACGAAAGGCCCGTGTCTGTTTTGATGCCGCATATCTGTTGGGGTCATTGTAAGTATTATTTCATTCAAAAACTACATTCCTAAAACATTGAAATCTAATACATACAAAATAATCTTAAAATTGTTTTTTTGGGTCGATAATTTTAACACTAATGCTCAGATGTATTACACGTAGGTATAATAACTGTCACCCATCCGAATGATAACCACCATGGAGGTTTCGTAACCTGCCACAATGGAGCTACGAGAGCTTTCGTAAACCATGTTATCACTTTTATTTTTCAGATAAACTCAAAACATTTACCAAACTATTATGTGATGCTGGAATCTCTTTCGCCTATTCCTTCCAGCCGAATAGAACGGCGTTTTATCTTCAGCACGTTGTTGTTATAGCTGACTTATCATGTCCTGACACTGACAGATTTTTAGAGAAGGTAAATTGAGGAGGATTGTTTGATTTGAGGTAGTAGATAGAACTGTGGAAGGTACTCGCTAATCAGGACCTACAGGACAAATATTTGTATGACAAATATAGATGTTTGTTCCATGTCTGGGTGTCAGTATGTATTATATGTATGCATTTACAAAAATAGAAGTAGTAAGTATTATATCAGTTGTCTGGTTCCTATGACACCATGGTACTAAATTTAGGAAGTCTGCGGTTTCTGAGTCCAATAGACATCACCCATCTTCAACCGCCATTCCTAGATTAAATAAATAAATATAAATATTGGCGGAGATTTCACACAACGCCATGGGAACCAGACAACTGATATAATACTTATACCTATACCTTTTTTTATACATACGTATAATACATGTAACACCCTATCCAGAACAAACATTTATGTTTGACACACAAATGTTTGTCCTGGATGGGAATCGAACTCACGACCTACAGCGCGGAAGGCATCGTTACTACCAACTGAGCTATGAGGCCAGTCAATGATTTCAAGAAGCCAATTCTTCCCAGGCAAACAGAGACGCACTCTTCAAATCTCCATATCGTTGGTTTATCCTCAACGCACATGGAGAAGACCTGGCTGTCCTGGAAACGCTCAGCCTGCTGATAGATAGCGACGTGGTCGTAGCTCAGAAGGCGCACGACAAATTCAACCTTATGGAAGGTACGTACCTAAGCTCAAATTCAGTTTTAGTAGTACCTTTAAAAAAATTAAGCATGAGAAGTTAATAACTTATTATATACAAACTATTATTAACTGACAGCATTCCGATTCGTACAACGTGATTTGAATTCCTTTCTAAGTACAAGACAGACTTGTTTTGGTTTTTATAGTTTTAACCTTCACACTTTTTACTAAATTACTTGGCTAGGACGTTATAAGGACATGAGGCATTATTCAGCAACTAGAATTTTGATAAAAAATACCTGCACAGAAACTGCAGATTCAATATTTTTTTAGCTTAAGTTTTTGGGTTGTATTATATGTATATTATACCTAATGCTTTCCAGGACCAAATTACCGTCAAATAAAAATTATCAATATACCCCAACCCAATTTGAAACAAGATCTACCTAAAAATTCACTCATTTTATTTTCATTCTATTATTATGTCTTATTTATAACTTGTACCTTAGGTAGGTACTTTTCAAAAACTGGGCTGGACTTCTAGGTAAAAACCTCTTTCCTGAGATTACCCCTTCATACAAAACACAAACAAATGTTACCTCTTTGTAAAAATTTACAGTAATGTAATAACGATTCCATATTTACGATTACCTGACATGTATTTGATTATTTGCAATTTATAAGATTACACAAGTCAACTAATAAACAATGTTACTATGATATTAAAGCCAATAAATTATATCAAACACTTAGTAATTTCCAAGCTACGTTTCATAACATTTTACGAGTGATAATGACAAAATACTCAGACAATTATGCAAACGATTCGCACATAGCTTTGACCCACTCATAGTAATGTGTACTCCAACCAACATCACGTGTCGTTATTTATAGCTTGGTCTAGGTGCTCTATGCTAGCATTCTAGAAAACGTTTTTCTGGATTCCAAAAAAAATTTTGAATAGATCGGGAGCTTGTGACCGGCAGTCTACTTAAATACCTAAATATATAATGATCTATTAAAAAAAAGCTTATGGTCTCAAATTATTCTTCTTTTATAATTAAAAATATATAATATTTTCAACTAAAATTAAGATTTATCTAGTATGATAATTTATGAATAAACTCTACAAAATCAGTCGTTGCTCAATGCTTTAGAGCTAAGTTAAATTGTATTACTGTTGAAAATATATGAATTATAGACACAGTCGTGCAGTAGCGTTTTGCTGGGTAAATTATGAAGAAATAATGACATTAAATCATCCTTATCATGTTTTTACATCTGGATTTAAATTTGCCACATTACATGAATCAAAGAAATTGATGGGCAATTGTAAATACAGTCAGTGGGTCAAATTATGCGTGTCTCAATAGCAAGCGCCAGCAATTTTATCGTATAACAAATAGCCTATAGTCAAACATTTAAATTCCAGCCGTACATAATTAGGTACTCTGTATGTACACGGTTGACAAAGTTCAATAGGTTCTGGAGTGAGTTTTCACTTAGAGTTTCTAAATTCAAGTGTAGCTGGAATGATGTCTCCGTAAAAATTTCAATTTTCATCATTTATTTTAAAACAATAACATGAACTGGTACTTATCAGTAAATCATCTACTTTCAAATAATATTTTATGTATACATCTTTACCATCAGCCATACATTTACCATAATTCCGTAAATAAAACTCTTTGTTTCAGTTTATAAAATTAATGACCAATCTGAAATTATGTACACACTAAGAGCAACCTGGCAAAAGCACAATTTGGTAGAAAATTCAATATCTTTGGCCTCTCGTAACGAATCAACCACCATTGTTATATACGGATCAAGGGAAAATCAAGAAACTGTCAACAAGTATGGACTTTTGAAAGACCACAGGACATCAAAAGTTCTGTCTACTAGAAGAAGGGACCTGAGACAGACTCCACTAACGATGGTCAACGTCATTACAGACACCAATGATACTATAAACCATTTAGAAGATAGACTGTAAGTACCTTTATGTTAACTCTATTTGGTTGGATTGGGTTTAACTTCTTCCCCATAAAAAGGAGGATAGATTTGTACAGACGCCAAACTAACCTGTAAGTTCACGTGATCTGTTGATTTTTAAAGTTGAATAATTTCAGTTTACAAGTTTTTTTTAAGAATTCAAAGGTATTAAAGTGTCTTAGATTTTTTTTTTATTTTTTTATTTTTTTTTATTTTTATGCAATACATTTACGGAACGAGCCGACGGCCCACCTGGTGTTAAGTGGTAACCCCTGCCCATAACAGCCGATGCGACTTGGGTCCTCCCATACTAGGTATGACAAGACCCAAGTCGCATCGTATGCGCCCGTAAATGTGAGACGTGTAGGTGGAATGTCTCATGTGCCTGTAATTTCACCGGCAACCACACCTTTCAAACCGGAACACAGTAACGCGGATGCGTTACTGCTTGGCGGCAGAAAAGGGCATGGTGGCAGTACTTCCCCGGACGAACTTGGCGAGAGTTCTACTGCTCTTAATTTGATTGAGATTGTCTACTGACTGCATGTATGCTACCTAATTGGAGATGCCATACAAACGGACATTCCTGTTATGTGTTGTAAATAAAGTAACGTAATGATTTCTAGCTTCTCCACTAATACTATTTTAAAAATAATTCGCCCATTTACTTACATGATAATATTATGACAAGAGCTCAAATTAAAATATTTTAAGGCTGGGGAAACTATGAATGTAGTCAAACAAGTAGTAGTCTTAAAACTGGTTACTTAATTTATCTTTCTATTAATTAATTGTATATCCACTAGCCCCAAGACACCGATCAACCAGAAATGAAAAGGGAAATTGCTTCATTAACTACAATTCACGTCAGAATGAAACGCATACCAGCCAAATTGCACGTAGGCATGAACTGAGCTGAAACTGGATAAAATTGTGGCTCAGTTTTTCTCTGCTTGTATATATCGTAATCGTAAAAACAAAAACTCCCGCCTAGTTCGTCTGGAGAAGTATTGACGCCATGCCCTTTCTACCAAACAATAACGCGATAGCGTTACTGTGAAAGGTGTGGTTGCCAGTGAACTTACAGGCACATGAGACATTCTTCCTACAAGTCTCAGAGCTACGGGTGCATAAGATGCGACTTGGGTCTTACGTAATTAAGTAGGGGAGGAACCAAGTCACATTCATTTTTATGGGCAGAGGTTACCTACCACTTAACACTAGGTGAGCCATCGGCTCGTTCCGTAACTTTATCACATAAAAACTATAAAATAAACCATATAATTTACCTCCTTCTATCCAAAGGTTCCTCCATCAAGACCTGATAGCAAAGATGTCGTACATGGCGGCCAAAATCTGCTTCGAGATGCTTAACGCTACGATCAAGTCCAAGTTCACTAACACTTGGGGGTATCAGGATAAGAACGGGAACTGGCAGGGCGTGGTAGACTTGATGATCAAGAAAGAGGCTGATTTAGGTGAGCATAGGGCGCAGGGGAGTGATAGTAATAGGCATCGAGTAGAAAACGAGTGGTTTATTCTATATGGATAAATCAAAACTGGGGCATCATTCCATGAATGGGACTCAGTACCCCAGGAGAATGAAAATAAGGTAAGTTTGTGCGTGGCCTGATCACATTAGTCCGATTGCTGCTGGCGATTTTAATGTCGAGAATACAGAGGATACCGCTTAATATCAGGACATCATCCCTTTAAAAAAATATTTTGATCAAATTTTTTCACCCGCAGGAACCATGTCTATCTTCACGCAAGACAGGATGAGGGTGGAAGACTACATTGCCATGGTAGCCACCACGTCAGTTCGCTTCGTCTTCCGGGAGCCCCCGCTTGCTTACATGACAAATATCTTCGCTCTGCCCTTCTCAAGGACTGTGTGGCTGGCCATCTTCATTTGTGTGATCGGCTGCGCTCTGTTCCTCTTCGTCACGTCGAAATGGGAGGCGTCCATGAGCATGGTAAGGTCTTTAAATAAAAAGGGATACAGTTTGTGTACCACTGTCCAAATGCTAGTTGTAGGCCGCAGATGGCCTTGACAGCGTTTGCGCGGGCTTTTAGCGAGTGTGGTAGGCTCTCAACGGGTAATAAATTTATAGGCATTCGTCGTCACTAGTCCACATTTAGGAATCACTCATTCTTTCCTCGTCAATCCATGTGTTCTCCAGTACTATTCCTGTCTCAAGACTGGCCATGACAGGACACCGAATCACATAACACACACTTTGTAAGCAATTGCAGAAGACCGTTTGGAGCGCGAAACAGAGACAGTTACCCGTCGCATCTATTCTAGAACGTTCCCCGCATGTCACAGATATGCCAAAATTTCCTGCACATCTTATGTAGAAATTTGCTGTTTCCTTTCTCGGCCATGTACCTCAAAGCCTACTTCGACGGACTTTTTACCAATCATATTATAACTGACTATCCACAGCACCCACTACAGCTGGATGGGTCTTGGGCTGACGTGCTGATTCTTATCATCGGAGCGGTGTTGCAACAAGGCTGCACCTTGGAACCGAGATATGCAGCAGGTGAAGATCATCTGACTTAAAAAACTTTTTCTGCCCTAGACAAGGCGAATAGAGCTCAATAATGTATTAATCATATTAGTTTAGAGATTTTGAACCAGTATTTGTCGATAGCTAAGCTTTCCTAAGTGAGTATAACACTAGCAGTAGAACCTTTGCCAAGTTCACCCGAGGAAGTACTGCCCCCATACCCATTTCTACCGCTCTAAGCAGTATGCATTTGTGTTACATGTTCTGGTTTGAAAGTAGTGGTGGTGACATAACAGGCAGTTGATACGTTCCACCTTCACTCTCCCTGTTACAGGCGCAATACAATGCGTCTTCCCATTCTGTAGAGGAAAACCCAAGACATTTTGCTTTTGCTATGGGCAGAGGTTAACCCTTCCCATCAGGTCCATTGACTTAACGTGAACTTTTAAATTTAAGTGAGTTTTATTTTAGATATCCTAATAGGTTACTGACGTTTCCAAGCCATGTTTTTATAAAAGCTTTTATGTAGTGGATTGCCAGCGCCTGATTCTACCAACCATCATTTTAGGGTTATAGAATTTTCAGCAGTAAAATCGTTGGCGGTCTAAAGATTCTCACCATTGGCTCTCAGCAGCTGTCGGCTGTGCTCACAGCGGCCACACCCTGATAACCACGTCGGCTCATGCTAGACCTGCTAGAGGGGGCTCGAGTGGCTCATCGCTCGAGCCTGTGTGGTTTACCCATAGTGCACGTTGATTTTAACAGTTACTCTATGGAATGAAAGTAACTTTGATAGAATCATTAGGTATTTTAACAGGCAGGGTTGTGATGCTGATTCTCTTCATCGCCATGACGGTGCTGTACGCGGCTTACTCCGCCAATATAGTGGTGTTGTTGCGAGCGCCTAGTTCCTCAGTCAGGACCCTGCAGGACCTGCTCAACTCGCCACTGAAGCTGGGAGCTAGCGACTTTGAATACAATCGGTATTTCCTCAAGGTAAATCCTGGTAATCTGCCGCCAAGCAGTGATGCACTCGAGTTGCTGTGTTCCGGTGGAAGGGAGTGGGTGCCGGTGAAATTGCAGGCGCATGAGACAACATCCCCGTCTCGGGGTGATGGACCTTGAGTCATCTCGTACTTTGGCGGAGAGGACTTGAGATGTATTGTTGTTGTCCATGGGCGGGGATTATCACTTAATATCACGGGGGCCGTTAGCTCGTTTTAACACCTACATCACATAAAAATAAACTAACTAAACACTTGAGAAATGATCGATTCCCCCATAGAAACTTTCATCTCCTATTTCAAGGATACTATGCTGAATTTATTGAGGGATGAAAGTATCCTTTGTCCTATCTCGTAGCATGAACTCAAATCAGATTCAAATTGGTCGGATAACGATCGCCGAGCGGGCGCGTTCATGAAGAAGAATGAAGTTGAACGTGAATGTGAAATACTTCACACAAATCTAATAAATAAACCTACTTCCTTGCCGCTTGTGACATGAGCATATTACTGTTTTGGCAAATAGGCTTGCTTTAAACCGTTTAAATTCTAAAACTTCAATCATTATCAGAATGTGAAAGATCCACTCCGAAAAGCCATTTACGACAAGAAGATAGCACCGAAAGGGAAGAAGCCAAACTTCTACAACATGAAAGAGGGAGTGGAGAAATTGAGACAGGTTTGTATCTTTTGCACTGATAATCCCTTGTTGGTAAAACAATTTAGACGTGTAATAGATTTTCCAAGATTATTTTGAACTAGATATGTTTTAACTGAATGAAGTTTGGTACTAAAAACGTAACCACTGAGCTTAGTCATTTTTATCAATTACTGAATTAACTTTATTAAAAGTGCCCTAAATATAAGAGCCTATTAAAAAAAATGGCAACAACTTTCTATACAACTTAGTATTTTAATTATTATTAATAATATAATTATTATCATAATCCGCTTAGATTGTTACGACGTAGTTATGTATGACGAGGTGGCCGAGTGGTTAAGGCGTTGGACTGCTAATCCAATGTGCTCTGCACGCGTGGGTTCGAATCCCATCCTCGTCGAACGTTTTGGAGTTATCACAAAATATTGTTTTAATTCATACTCATATTGAGATATGCGCCACAGATAATACTAGTGCAGAGATGTGAGTGTGTAAGAGTGTGTAGTGCTAATTCCAGGAACATCGCCGTACTTAGCTTAATTCCTATCTATACAAATAAATAAAATTTATGTGTCTGTTTGTAATGTCATAATAACAGCTTTTTACGAATCGAATACCCCATAATAAAAACATAAATAAAATGTCTGTCTGTCTGAAGTCCTGAGGGTCGGTTACTTTTTTATTTATTATTTAGATTATTCAGACTTCACATCAATTTTGTTAGTAAACATATTTCTAAGACTTTGTTAGCACATCAGGAAAACAAATAATTTTTTTTTTTTGATTAATTCAGTTTCATTCAGTTTCAACGATAAATCAAAAGATGTCACAGAAATTGATAGAAACTGCCAGAATCAAAAGTTACATAACCACCCCACTGTTTTGTCCAGGGTCTGTTCGCGTTCCACATCGAGCTGAACCCCGGATACCGGATGATACAGGAGACGTTCCAGGAAGACGAGAAGTGCGATCTGGTGGAGATAGACTATCTCAACGAGATTGATCCGTGGGTGCCGGGACAGAAGCGAGCCGCGCATAAGGACCTGTTTAAAATCAAGTGGGCATTATATAGTTTCAGAGCAGTAAAATTCACGCCAAGTTCTTCCGGGGAAGTACTGCCACTATGCCCATTTCTGCCGCAAGCAACTGTGTTCCGGTTTGAAAGGTGTAGTTGCCGGTGAAATTACAGGCACATGAGACATTCCACCTACACGTTTCAGAGTTACGGGCGCATACAATGCGAGTTGGGTCTTGTTCTACCTTAGTACAGTAGAACCCGAGTCGTATAACTTGTTATGGGCGGAGGTTACCACTTAAAAGCAGGTGGGCCATCAGCTAGTTCCGTAATATTATCACAAAAAAAAACCCATTAAATATATAAATAAATATTGGTAAACATTTCACACAGCGCCATCTAGCCCCAAAGTAAGCTAAGCATAGCTTGTATCATGGGAACCACACAACTGATATAATACTTATAAACTTTTTGTATATATATATTTTATATATATATATATATATAAAATACATAATGACACCTATATACCTACTGACATCTATATTCGTCACACATATATTTGTCCTGGGAATGGAACCCACGACCCACAGCGCAGAAGGCAGGGTTTCCAACTGAGCTGTGAGGGCAATTGTTTCAGTTTCATAAAGATCCGCGAGCGAGGCGTCCAGTCGTGCCTCACCCGGCGGCTGTACGTGCCCAAGCCGAAGTGCTCGGGCTCCATATCCACGTTCAGCTCGGTCGGCATCACCGACATGTACCCCGCCATGTTGGCGACACTGTACGGCTTCATGCTCTCCCCCGCGGTGCTGCTGTTGGAGATAGCTTACCATCGACTGTGAGTGATACTCAGTTTACAATCTGTAACTAAATGTGTGTGGAATACGGTTTTATCACGCACCCCTACTTTACCCCTCGGAAAAGTAGCCTAAGTTACTCCTTGTTACATCAGCTATCTGCCAGTGAAAGTCCCGTCAAAATCTGTCCAGCCATTTCAGAGATTAGCTGGAACAAACAGAAAGAAGGACAGACAAAAATTAAAAAAAATATGGTTTGGTATATGTACCGTGTATACATCCATATGCACTTAGTAAAAAACGGTTATTTTAATATTACAAACAGACACTCCAATTTTATTTATTAGTATAGATATAATATTTAAAGTTAGAGTGATTTTGTTTAGACCTTGACGCAGAAGCACCAATATAGGCCAGTTCCCAATGGTAAGAAAAGCTGCACGCAATTTGTAGTCACACAATCAATAAAGAGGTCGCTGCCTGAGGTTTTTACCTAGCTACCTTATACACCTAGTAATATCTGTAAGATAGATTTGCATTGAAGCAAAATATATCTTACAGCCTCACCTCATCTGTTCTCACCGTAGGGATAATTATGTCCCTGAGGCTACTCTTAACAAGCGGAGAGTCTATATATATATATATTCACTGATTATTCTTTCGTTTTCAGGCTGAAAGTGCGACAGAAGAGATCTCAGCTGCGAAGGCACGACGATGCGGCTGCTTCACGTTTACCTTTTTACTGAGTAACAGCATTAATTAAGTTGGCCCATCAAAATATTCACACGCACTCCACAAATAAATAAATATTGGTGGACATTTCACACAGCGCCATCTAGCCCCAAAGTAAGCTAAACATAGCTTGTATCATGGGAACCAGACAACTCAAGAATACCTACTTATATACTTTTTTAATACATACATTTTAAAGAGCAGTAGCACTTACTCCAAGTTCGTCCGGGGAAGTAATGCCACCATGCCTATTTCTGCCGCCAAGCAGTAACGCATTCGCGTTGCTGGGTTTCGGTTTGAAAGATGTGGTTGCCGGTGAAATTACAGGCACAGGCACATGAGACATTCTCAGAGTTACGGGTGCATACGATGCGACCGGGGTCTTGTCGTATCTAGTAGGGAAGGCACCCAAGTCGCATCGGTTGTTATGGGCAGAGGTTACCTTTTAACACCAGGTTGGCCGTCGGTTCGTTCAGTTATTGTATCAAATAAAAAATATACATATAATACATATTAATACCCACTTATACAGCACTTAAGCGATTTTCGAACAATCACTGGAGAATAGAATAGAATAGAATAGATTCTACTAACGATGCGGACGGAGTACCTACCTAATATTAGTTATTTAACTATAGTATTAACTATAGTTTTTGCGGGACTACGTTGTAAGTGGGTAAGCTAATTATGTTTAGTTTCAAATGTCTGGCCTTTTTTTTTGTTTTTTTAGAGTTTTAGCAGAAACCGCCGTCAAGCTGGTTAAACGTTTTTCCTACCCATCTGCTGAATTACCAAGGACAAGTGCTGGCTTTTAATTAGCAAATTTCGATGTAGTCTTCACAGTAGGCAACTTACACTTTTTCCTCACAAGCCTTTTAGTTTATAAAGTATGTACGGAAGAGAGCCAATAAAATAAAATGAGCACAGAATAAAATGTTTTATTTAAATGTACCAGAGTCATCGATGTTATGTTAATATTTTGTAAGTACCTATAGGCCTCATTACCTACGCCTTTTGTAATTTGCTACGCTTTTTGTTCAAGTTCTTGCCAGTCCTCAAAGTGCTAACTTTACGAGAAGTATCAGCTTTTGTAGGCCTAATGGACTTGTGCGAACGTTTTCCAGGGCTTCCTTTGGGGCTCGCATTTAACTTGTTAGGGAAAGGCATGTCATACATCCTGTCCCTCGGACTTTCTAAGCTCCTGGCGTTCAGTTTAGTCGGAAATGGTTGAATAATCTTCTTTTTCCTTCTTTTCAATGGCTCTTCGAAAAGGTGGTCGTATTGCATGGCTGTAGTCTTTTTTTCAGATTGTTTTGCATGTTCCGGTTTGACATCGGTCATAGCTCCACCAGATAAATTGCAAACCATTGAACGTAGATCGTTCAGAGTTTTCCCGTGGTAGCTCACATCTTCTCGCAATTTATCCAGTTTCATTTCGAACTGCTTGAATGAGCTCATGATGCGCTGCAACGCATCCAGTTTGGGACGCGTCTTCAGCAACGACATCTTGCTCAAGGAAATTAAAAATGATCACGAAAATTTTTATGTTATTAATAATTTTCTAAATGTCTGATTGTTTCGACTGATTTATTGTCACGCAGTATGTCTATGGTACAGTACGTCCAACACCCGAACTCGGGAAAACTGGGCCGATCTCTTTTTAAGTTCTCTACGGATAGCTCGCGAACCTGCACGAACCACACATTTATAAAGCAATTACCCTGTCGTAGGTGGTACGATAATAATAATAGCATCATATTTGTTTCTTCAACATTTGTTTCTTCAACGTTTGTTTGTATGATAATGAGCATATGAAAAGCAACTACATCTGAACGTATATTTTTTACCTGTACAATACCAGCCTACTTTTCACAAATGTCACCGTCAAAAACTCCGGCTAAAAATGACAGAATTGCTTTTGTCAAACGTGGATAGGATACTATCGTTATGGGTGACTCGGCCGTCGAAGGTGTTCAAAATCTAAATATTGACGAAAAGGCATGGTTTTAAGTAATTTATTACGTTTCCAGAAGTAATTCCGTGCCGTACACGAGTGATGATAAAGTTGTTTGGCTTCCGTGGCGGCTGCGTGGTCCGCTGCAAAGAGGGCTATGCTTACGCCACATGGGTTCGTAGGCTTGTAGGCATATTTCGTCAGCAAATGTGTGTTTCAGTAAATCTGTCTATTAAGAATCAACTAAAATCAATTCAGCTGTATTTATTAATTACCATTTCGTTCCTTACGGTGTAATAAGAATTCATTTCCGGCACAGAACGAGTACAAATACTGACGTTGATCCGCCGATACTTTTACTTTCTGATTTATGTTCGGAAATTTAATCTATGATTTATCTCTAGTATTGCATATATATAGCGTATAATTCTTTATGTATTTTTTTGTTGTTTTTTGTTTGATGTAATATAAACATTACCTTTAGTCCTTCTTCTCCAGCTGTTAGTGATTCAAATGTCGACAGTTCTATACAAAATAATCCATATTTTTAATCTTCGTCATTTTTTACCGAGTAAATTTATAAAAACTCATTTACAACTAAGTATTCCCTTCCAGTCAAAAACCAAAGCAATGAAGGAAAAGAAGAAGAAAACGGAAGAATCATCTGGGGGTGTGGCAGAATTGAAACCATGGCCGGAATTCATCCAGAGACGGATTGATCTGTGGGATAAATACAAAGTGGAGTACCAAGAGGCACTGGCGGCTAAGCCTGATATGAGCATAGTGGTCACATTGCCAGACGGCAAGACTGTTGAAGCCAAGGCGTGGAGAACCAGCCCTTATGATGTAGCTAAAGGCATCAGGTAAGATTTTAGTGTTTGATGAAGTTGAAAACTAAAGAAGAAAGTAATTAAAATAAAATAATGCTTAGTTTTACAACAACAAAAACTCATTTTTTTAGTTATGTTTAAAATTATGGCAGCATTCAAGATATGTACAAAATTCAACATTTTAAGCTTCTTCAAATAAAAGATAAAATAATGGTGCTCGCTACATTAAATGAAAGAAAAGAGAGTGAAAGATTTGAAAGTGTATGATAGAGGAATGTGGTAGCATAAACATACTGAACCAAACTCAATTTATTACCAATCAAAATTCGAAATAAGGCGGAAATGGCAAGAAGAAGGCGCACAAGCACTCATGAAAACATATTTCCACTTATTTCCCGCTTTGATACCACTCACACTGATAAGTTTGTTACTTTTAATAATTTAATCTTATTTTACTTGCACACAAGCGAGTTTTGGAATGAATAGTAAGTACATATTGTCAGTGCGACAGCAATGTGATGTGAATGGTTGTACATGCTTTGAATGAGAGCCTTAACTGTTTCTATCTATGCTTGCTTGATCACACCATACTGCCAATCAATAATAGCATGATTAATAATGCCTTATATGAAATACAGATTATATATTATGCACCATTGAATAATATCAAGACTATAGTCTGTATGATACATAAAGACCCTTTAAAGATACTTTATTCCATAAAATTCATAATGAAATAGCTTCTACTAGACATGTCTTTGGATGTAGCCTTTCAAGTTTAATTGAGTAAAACTATTGTGAAGATCCCTGTTATCTGATTAATATGTATTTATTTTTAATTTTTTAAATATATTTTGTTATATAATAATTCTAATTTTAGCTGATTGTACCACCGTCTGCGAAGTTGACAACACTCCAGATCATTCGTTATATGGAATAATCATCTCATAATAGCCTGTCACTGAGTTAATCGAGGAAATCTAACTAATAACTTATTTTTGTGATTTTGTTTTGATTGATGTTTACATAAGCAAGTAATGATTTAAATACATCAAATCACTCATGATTTAACTAAACTATATATCGTCGTTTCACTGGACATCCATGGGCCAGGGCAATGTTGGAGATACTGATGTCAGCAGTGCTGATGTCAAACATTTCAAAAACAACCCTGGAGCTCATCCCTGGTCATAATTATTACTATACAGTGTATGTTTTACACTATATACAAGGATTGAATTAACCTAACACCACTCGCTACAGCCCATATACTTCATTACCTCTCATCATTTCCTCTCCGCAGCCAGGGGTTGGCGGACTCTACCATCATCGCCCGGGTGAACAATGAGCTGTGGGACCTGGACCGGCCGCTGGAGGGTGACTGTAAGCTGGAACTGCTGAGATGGGATAATACAGATGCTCAGGCGGTGTTCTGGCACTCGTCTGCGCATATGCTTGGAGAAGCAATGGAGAGGGTATGAGTGTAGCACTATTAATATTATTTTAATGTAAATTTAAAGAGAAATATTCAGGCAACCCAGTAAATATTAACAAATAAACTGACCTGTTTAATAATAGTTATTAGCATACCAATCTATGCATAGCTTTGCTGATCCATTTCACACCAATTGGAAATTGTGTTATTTTTTTTATAACCTATGATAGACTTTATTCCAAGACTTAAGAAAAATACAATGATTTAAGACTAGAAAACGTGTATATGAAATTAACAATTTATAATTATGTAAAGTAATTCAGTTCTAAAATTTAGTTTCAACTTCTTTCAGGTTTACGGAGGCTGCCTATGTTACGGGCCGCCCATAGAAGAAGGATTCTATTATGATATGTTTTATCCAGATAAAGGAGTGAGTAAAAAATAACATAAAATTATGCTCCCCATCTAATGCTACCTAATGCGTACCGCGGACTACATATGAAAATCGATTAATAAGGAGCAAATTCCGAAACAACTGTCGTTTTCATTGCACACAAATAAAAAAGTCTAATGTCCACTATATTTCAGATTTCGTCCACGGATTTCCACGTACTAGAAAACCTTATAAAGAAAATAGCCAAAGAGAAGCAACCGTTCGAAAGGCTAGAACTGACTAAAGAACAACTCTTAGAAATGTTCGACTACAATCAATTCAAAGTGCGCATTTTGATGGAGAAAGTGAAAACGCCCACCACTACCGTGTACAGATGCGGGCCTCTGATAGATCTCTGTAGGGGACCCCACGTGAGACACACGGGGAAGGTTAAGGCGCTCAAAGTTACTAAGGTAAGAATAACAAAGGGAGGGTTAAGGCGCTCAAGCTTATAAGATTCATAAAGAGATGGTTAAGGCGCTCAACGTAATAATATTAACAAAGGGAAGATTAAGGTGCTCAAAGTAATAAGATTAACAAAGTGAAGATTAAGGTGCTCAAAGTTAATAAGATTAACAAAGTGAAGATTAACGTGCTCAAAGTAATAAGATAAGATTAACAAAGGGATGGTTAAGGCGCTCAAAGTTACTAAGGTAAGATTGTAATGTGAGACAATCTATTAGTAAATTTACATTTACTAACAGGTTGTGTGACATTGCAAACAGGCACTTAAATTTTATTAATTTCTATAGGTGAACATAAGTGGTGGTATGTTATGTCCTTATGTTACGCCGGTGTTGATGGTTCCAGAACTCGGCGACGTACTGGGAGGGCAGAGCGGAGGCGGAGAGCTTGCAGCGCGTGTACGGCGTCTCCTTCCCGGACGCCAAGCAGCTCAAGCAGTGGGAGACTATACAGGAGGAGGCGGCCAAGCGAGACCACAGGAAAATAGGCAGGGTGAGTTCTTGCACACCCTCTATAATAGCTCAGTTTGGTAGTTACCTTGTAGGTCGTGGGTTCAATTCACTCCCAGGACGAACGTTTGTGTGACGAACATAGAGGTTTGTTTTGTCTGGGTGTTAATTAGTATTATATGTAGGTATTTACAAAAAGTATACAAGTATTATGTCAGTTGCCTGGTTCCCATGATACAAGCTGTGCTTAGCTTACTTTAGCGCTAGATGGCGCTTAAAACTTTAAGAGCAGTAGAACACGTCAAGTTCGTCCGGGGCAGTACTGCCATCATGCCCATTTCTGCCGCCAAGCAAAAACGCATTCGCGTTACTGTGCACATGAGACATTCCACCTACACGACACGTTTGGTCTTGTCGTACCTAGTATGGGAGGATCGAAGTTCCATCGGTTGTTATGGGCGGAGGTTACCACTTAACACCAGGTGGGCCGTCGGCTTTTCATTAACTGTATCATTTAAAACAGCAGTGCCTTCTGTGATGCTTCACCAAAGTGTGGTCCCGCTAATATAGGTTGTATTGTTGCAGGAACAAGAGCTGTTCTTCTTCCACGAGCTGTCTCCCGGCTCGTGCTTCTTCCAGCCGCGAGGAGCGCACATCTACAACACGCTCGTCAACTTCATCAAGGAACAGTACAGGTGAACATACAACACATATTTTACAGGCAGCGTCATGTTCGTCCGTCCATTCGCCTTCAAAGTCAAAAACTATATTTCCATAGAATTCATAAAGAAATGGAATATAAATAATAAATATTGGTGGACATTTCACACATCGCCATCTAGCCTCAAGCTAAGCGTAGTTTGTACTATGGGAACCAGAAGACTGTTAGACTACATATTTTATATACTTTTTTTGTAATAACATACATATTAACACCCAGCCACAGAAACATCAATGCTCGTCACACAAATTTCGTCCTGGGTGGGAATCGAACCCACGACATACAGCTTAGAAGGCAGAGTAACTGAGCTGCGAGGCAAGTGAAATTAAAAGTGTTTTAAAATATAATAATGTGTTTCAGAGCTCGCGGCTTCCAAGAAGTGGTGACTCCTAACATGTACAACGCGAAGCTGTGGCAGACTTCCGGCCACTGGGCGCACTACTCCGACAACATGTTCTCCTTCGACGTGGAGAAGGAAACCTTCGCCCTGAAGCCCATGAACTGCCCGGGACACTGGTGAGGGGGGCGGGGGGAATTTAGGGGAATGCTTGTTTTTTTTTATTTAAGTTCACTAAACTGGCTTAACACTTTTATAATCTTAATTAAGCATATTAATATTATAAAATAATGTGTCAAACCTACTAGAAGCGAACACAGCTTGCCTAAAAATGAAATTCTCTCTATATAAAACTATGGAATGTGTAGGTAATAATAATATTTATTAAAAACACCCAAATATAGGAAAATTTATAAAAAAAATATAAAAAATTTATAAATTTATTTATAAGAGCCCATCCCGGCCTCTGCAGGACACCCGATGTTCCAAACTGTGCACTAATGTAGTTGTCCCCTCAGCCTGATGTTCGACAACCGCAACCGGTCGTGGCGCGAGCTGCCGTTACGGTTGGCGGACTTCGGCGTGCTGCACCGCAACGAGCTGAGCGGCGCGCTCACCGGGCTGACGCGCGTGCGCCGCTTCCAGCAGGACGACGCGCACATATTCTGCGCGCCACAACACATCGAACAGGAGATGGTGACTGATTTTATGATTGGACTATATTGCTGTTGGCCGCAGATGGCCTACCAAAATTTACTCACAACAGTGTGAGTTTAACGTTTGCTTCACCACCAGGTCGGATGCCTACAGTTCCTGGAAGCTGTTTACACTACCTTCGGGTTCACCTTCCAACTGAAGTTATCCACGAGACCTGAGAAGTACTTGGGAGATCTCGCCACTTGGGACCAAGCCGAGAAGGTAAATCGAAATGGAACTGTTGTGGTAATACAACATTTTAGATCAATTCTGACACTACACCACGTAGGAGTCTCTTTGCGGCACTTTATTCATTTCACCACACTGGTTCTAGAGAGCTAGTTAAACAGTTATTAGTACCACATCTACCTTTATATTGTTTTTATTGCACAGTCCACGACATTTTGTTGGCAGGCTTTACAAGATTCCCTGGAGAAGTTCGGCAAGCCGTGGCAGCTGAACCCGGGCGACGGAGCCTTCTACGGGCCCAAGATCGATATCACGATCCAGGATGCGCTGCGCCGCTCGCACCAGTGCGCCACCATACAGCTCGACTTCCAGCTGCCCGAGCGGTTCAACCTTAACTACGTCAGGTACTTGTTTGGCTAGCGGGTCAACTTAGACTACGTCAAGTACTTGATGCGCTAGCTAGTCAGCCTCGACTACGTCAGGTACTTGATGCGCTAGCTAGTCAGCCTCGACTACGTCAAGTACTTGATGAGTTAGCGGGTCAACCTCCACTACGTCAGGTACTTGATGCGCTAGCTAGTCAGCCTCGACTACGTCAAGTACTTGATGCGCTAGCTAGTCAGCCTCGACTATGTCAGGTACTTGATGAACTAGCGGGTCAGCCTTTATTACGTCAGGTACTTCATGCGCTAGCGCGAGACATCAATAATTTTCATATTACCAGTGTAAGCCCTGTATAACTTCTCATACTATTATTGTAAACCTGTATGAATTTATGAATTTCAGTGAAACCGGCGAGAAGAAGCGGCCGGTGATCATCCACAGAGCGATCCTCGGCTCCGTGGAGCGCATGATCGCGATCCTGAGCGAGTCGTACGCCGGCAAGTGGCCCTTCTGGCTCAGTCCGCGTCAAGTGTGTGTCGTGCCAGTTGGGCCCGCCTTCGACGCGTACGCTGTGCAGGTGAGGGGGGGAGGACTGAAGATTATTATTTTTTTACGTTAGTCGGGGGTCCATAGGAGATAACCCTCTGGCATCCCTACACGTGTCCCCCGGGTGGTGCGAAAGGAGCAACCCAAAGTAGCAGTAGAACTTGTGCTAAGTTCGCCCGGAGAAGTACTGCCACCACACCTGGTAATCTGCCGCCGCAGTGATGCGATCTGTTGCTGTGTTGTGAAATTGCAGCCGCATTAGACGTAACATCTCCGTCTCGGGGTGATGGATGTAACACAATGCGACTTGAGTCATCGCGTACTTTGGCGGAAAGGACTTGAGTCGCATTGCTGTTGTCTATGGGCGACGGTTACCACTTAACATCAGATGGGCCGTCAGTTCGTTTATCACCAACACATCATAAAAAAAATATATATAAAACAATATATTATGCGTGTGTGTGTGTCTGTTAGGTGAACGAGCAACTTTACAAGGCTGGTATCATGTGCGAAGTGGACACAGACGCCGGAGACACGCTCAATAAGAAAGTGAGGAATGCGCAGCTCGCACAGTTCAACTACATACTCGGTCAGTACCTCTCATACCGCTTTGTATCAGTCTAACCACGGTCTCACAGCTCAGTTGGCATGCGCATTCTGCGATGTACAGGTAGTGAGTTCGATTCCCACCCAAGACAAACGAATATAGTTTGTTTGGAATGTCTGGGTGTCCATATGTTAATATGGATATTTATAAAACGAGTATATATGTATTATATCAGTTATCTGGTTCCCACAGTACAAGCTATGCTTAGTTTGGGGTTAGATGGCGCTGTGAACAATGACCATCTTTATGTATTATTATTTACTCGTTCACATTTTTTTTGGTATCCCCAGTGGTCGGCGACAGAGAGAAGAACTCTGGGACGGTGAACGTACGCACGCGCGACAACAAAGTGCACGGCGAGATGTCCGTAGCGGCGCTCATACAACATCTCAACACGCTGCTAGCTGACAAAACGCTGGCCGAGGACAGCGACCTGCCACAGATCTAACACACACACACACACACACACACACAGAAAACTGAGCGAACTAAAATGTAACTGACACTACAATATGTCCACCGTCTTGTTTTTACAATCCACAGCTGCAATTGGCAGAGAGATATTCGTTTTCTTGCTGCTTCATTTTTTATTAACAACTTTGAGTAGACATTTACATAATGCATTTACTTAAATACTTATTATCTTGCTGTCACACTCTCCTGATACAGTCTGCAGTGTAGACCTGATTTCTCAATTCATTTCTCAAGCACAGGTTTCTGTATTGTTCAGCAGTCACATGTAAAGTGGTCAAATGATTTACATTAACGTAGTCATTCCACCTGCACCATTCAGAGTTACGGACGCATACGATGCGTCTTAGATCTTGTCATACCTAAGTAGGAGAGGACCCAAGTATTGCTTGATATGAGCAGAGGTTACTTTAACACCAGTCGGGCCATCTGCTCGTTCCGTGGAATTATCACAGTTATAAATTTTTGTTTTGTTGTACACTCTTTAGTTGACACTTAAGTGTATGGTTACATAGGATTGACAAAGTCAAAACACAAATATCTAATCCACTGCTAATATATATTTAAGAATATAGCTTTTATAATTATCAAAGTGTATTTTTATTCACTGAATTGGGATATTCTGAAGTCATTAAGTTCTAATTTTTTTTATTTATCCAACATTAAATAAAATACATTTTCTAATTAATAGTGTTAATATATTATATTTAAAAATATATGTAATCTCCATTGCCCGTTCAGAGTAGTTTCGCCTTCCTGTGGATGTAAAATTTTACTGTTATTGTTTGGCATTTATTTATTGGTAACATAAGGTGATTTACATTAAATAACTGTGAAATATAATTCATTTTTTTATTTCTCTCTAGCAACACTGGTGTCGGCGAGTCTGTGCTGACGCTGCTAAATGACACTTTGTCTTTGTTTGGCTAGATGGCGCTGTTTTATTTTTATTCATTTTTGATGATGTGTATGACGATTGACTTACAAGTAGTGTATCAGAATTTCAATGGCCAATATGGCGAGCGACAG
The DNA here is from genome assembly GCA_947359385.1 of Chesias legatella. Classification (NCBI taxonomy): domain Eukaryota; kingdom Metazoa; phylum Arthropoda; class Insecta; order Lepidoptera; family Geometridae; genus Chesias; species Chesias legatella. The sequence goes on along the minus strand of OX375776.1, from coordinate 1,627,008 downwards.
CGCCATGCCGGCACACATCAGACAGAGGACGGGCCTGATCTCGTCAGCGCCGACGCTGCTGAACGCTGACATGTTGCCCTCGCAGCGCGGCTTCCGAGTCTGGTGTCGCCGGTTCAGAGCCGAATGGTTGCCTGTCTCGCGGATGCGTTTGAAGCTGCAACAAAATGTGTAGATATTTTAGTAAAAAAATATGTAGATAGTTTAGTAGTTGCTCAGCACACATTTTTATTTCGTGCTTATCAAAAAAAGACCATATAGATCTGTCTGACGCTTACGCGACCCGTATAAGACACTTACGCGACCCGTATAAGATACTGACGCGACCCGTACAAGACACTTACGCGACCCGTAAAAAACACTTACGCGACCCGTGTAAGATACTTACCTGACCCGTACAAGACACTTACGCGACCCGTACAAGACACTTACGCGACCCGTAAAAAACACTTACGCGACCCGTGTAAGACACTTACGCGACCCGTAAAAAACACTTACGCGACCCGTGTAAGATACTGACCTGACCCGTACAAGACACTTACGCGACCCGTACAAGACACTTACGCGACCCGTAAAAAACACTTACGCGACCCGTAAAAAACACTTACGCGACCCGTATATGACACTTACGCGACCCGTATAAGACACTTACGCGACCCGTACAAGACACTTACGCGACCCGTACAAGACACTTACGCGACCCGTACAAGACACTTACGCGACCCGTATAAGTTCGATGTAAGGCGAGTCCTTGCCGATGGGCACGTACGGGTGGAACGTGTTCATGAGGTCCACCTCCGTGAGGTCGCACTTCTCGTGCTCGCGGAACGTGCGCTCCACGCGCCGGTACAGCTGCTCCGTCATGCAGTGGAACGCGAACAGACCCTGGAATCAAAGCTATGCATTTTGGTATCACAAGTAAATATAATAAGTCAGTTTAAAGCTTTATTTCCATAGAATTCATAAAGAAGTGGCTCGGTTTTTTTACATATAATATTACACCCAGGCATAGAACAAGAGAGTGGGAATCGAACCCACGACCTACAGCGCAGAAAGCAGGGTTACCATCTGAGCTGTGAGGCTTGAAATAATTTGTATTTATACAGACAACACCAAATTGGGTCCATACAGGTTACATTAAAATTTAATAAAAAAAAAAAAAATATTTTAATGAATTTAATTTAAAATCCCACCTGGCGTATCTTTTCGATTCCCTCCTTCATATTGTAGAACTGCGCGTTTCCTTTGGCGGGCTGGAGATTTTTGTACACCGCCACGCGAACCGGATCGTTGTATTGCTGCAGCAAGGGAAACCTGACACTAGTAAATACGTATAGTCCAATAATAATCATCCAACTTTAAGAGCAGTAGAACTTACGTCTCGTCCGGGGAAGTACTGCCACCATGCCCATTTCTGCCGCCGCAAAGCATTTACGTTACAGTGTTCCGGTTTGAAAGGTGTGGTTGCCGGTGAAATTACAGACCGTCGAAAATTGTAAAAAAAAAATGTGAGCCGTCACGGGACGCCTGGCAGATGTGAAACATCGACATTATTTTGTAAAAGTAATATGCAACGCATGCCGTGGCGACGCGCCGCCACGCCAGAAATCGGTTTTACGTGCGGCTGATGATAGATGTTTCACATCAAAAATATTCTTTGGTATATATCCACATGCAGTTAGTAAAAAGCGGTTATTTTAATATAACAAACAAACACTACAATTTTATTTATTTGTATAGATAAGTACTGTCCAATGAATAAAATAATCATACTTTAAATATAAAATGGTGGTAGTCGACGTCGTTGGCGGCCAGCGTGATCTTGGAGGAGACGAGCTGTGACAGAGTTGTGATGGAGTGTGACGGCGCTTGCAGCAATGTGACCACGTACGCCGAGTAGGCGGCGTGCAGCGCCATCAGCGCACCGAACACAGACCACACCGTTATACGACCTGGGGGTGAACATACAGGTTGTCTGGAAGAAATCCCTGTTAGCTATAAGGCCGCCCATTGTATTAACTTAGCTTAAGTATTAATCTTTACGAAATATCCATGTATGGTGGTCAATAAACTATTATCTATTACTGGCCTCGCACTCGGTTACTCTGCCTTCCGAGCTGTAAGTCGTGGGATCAATTCCCACCCAGGACAAACATTTGTGTGACGAGCACTGATTGTTCTGTGTCTCGGTGTTAATATGTATAATATATATGTATTTACAAAGAAAAAAAAAATGTGAGCCGTCACGGGACGCCTGGCAGATGTGAAACATCGACATTATTTTGTAAGAAACTAAGTACCCCATCACTAATAATGTTTATGATTTGTCGTAACCTTGAACGGACCAATCAGCGCTCATGCCGTGGCGACGCGTCGCCAAGCCAGAAATCAGTTTTACGTGCGGCTATAGATGTTTCACATCAAAAGTATACATGTATAATATCAGTTGTCTAGTTCCCAAAGTACAAGCTATGCTTATTTTGGGGCTAGATGGCGCTGTGAAATGTCCACCAATAATTATATTTATTATTTTGTCACCAATATGTATCATATTGTTTATATTTGTAATGCTTTGTATTGTTTATGTTTCTATTTCGTTAATTTTGAGCGGTCTTCGCCGCAGCCAAGTCGCGCTTCGTCCAACCTGAATTACCTGAACTCCGCTTGGGCTCCATGACGCACCCCTGCTGACTGACAGCACTGACAGTCAACAACAAAGCGTCGCTAAAGCCTCCGTCCAGTTGAGTTGAACTCTAAAAATACAAAGATAAATGTTTAAGGTGTTCCGTATCTTTCATTAATGCATTGTAACTGAGCATTTTTACAGTCGCAATAATTTATTTTATTTTTACACTAGCTGTTGCCCGTGACTTCGTCCGCGTGGAATTCGGGTTATCACGCACACCTATTTTACCTCGGAAAAAGTAGCCTAAGTTACTCCTTGTTACATCAGCTATTTGTCCCGTCAAAATCGGTCCAGCCATTTCAGACATTAGCCGGAACAAACTGGCAGACAAAAATTGTAAAAAATGTTTTGGTATATGTACCGTGTATACATCCATATGCACTTATAAAAAGCGATTATTTTAATATTATAAGCAGACGAAAGAGAGAAGTAGAGATTATAAGTAGAGATATATGCAGACACTCCAATTTTATTTATTTGTATTAGATAATTATTGACTATTGACTAAACCAGAAGTGAACCTTTCCAAACGTGGCCTCCCATCTGGTAGCCGCCCACAGCGCCGCCGCGGAGACCGCAGCGCAGGCCGAGATCGCGAGCCACACACCGGACGAAAACGGCATCGAGTATATGTTGGAGACGTACGACAGCGGCGGCTGACGGAATATAAACCTCATTCTGAATGGCGCCAGCGTGTCCGTGTACGATACGACGGACAGCCGCTCCGGGTCGGAGATCACGCAATTAGTACCTGATGATGGAATAGACAAGTAGAACTCACGCCAAGTTCGTACGGGGAAGTACTGCCACCACGCCCATTTCTGCCGTAGCAAAAATAGGTGATGTATCATCTATTTGACTCGACTCGACTGGCCTCACAGCTCTATGGGTCGTGGGTTCGATTATCGCAGGACAAACATTTGTGTGATGAATATAGATGTCTGTTTCTGGGTGTCTATGTATGTATTACAAAAAAGTATACAAGTATTACATCAGTTGTCTGGTTCCCATGATACAAGCTATGCTTAGCTTACTTTGGGGCTAGGCGCTGTATGAAATGTCCACCAATATTATTATGGCGTAGTAGTAGTCATGAGGAAAAAAGAAATGGTTTCTTAACTTTTTTGTCATTTAGTGACAGAACGAGCAAACGGCCCACCTGATGTTAAGTGGTAACCGCCGCCCATAGACAACAGCAATACGATTCGAGTCCTATCCACCAAAGTACGAGATGACTCAAGTCGCATTGCGTTGCCCATCACCCCGAGACGGGGATGTTACGTCTCATGCGCCTGCAATTTCACCGGCACCCACTCCCTTCCACCGGAACACAGCAACACGAGTGCATCACTGCTTGGCTGCCGATTACCAGGTATGGTGGCAGTACTTCTCCGGGCGAACTCGGCACAAGTTGTACTGCTACTTTGGGTTGCTCCTTTCGCACCACCCGGGGGATACGTGTACCTACAGATTCGAAGGGTTATCTACGGACGCGAGCAACAAGGCCCTCTTTTTTTCACCCGTAGCAAAAAAAGGTGATGTTTTATCTGTATGAAAAGAATATGATCAACACCTTAATATGCTTTTACCCAAATCAGCCTTCCCAGAATGCAGGTCGCTGATCATGCCGGACCACTGTCCGTCCACTTTGTACCCCCACCGGTAGCTGAACGTGTGACGAGGGGTCGCGTTCAGCATCAGAAACGCCAGCTTAGCGACCATCCAACAGATTTTCGTTATGGCGTCGTTAACGAAATCCCTGGATAACAAAAAAATTAAGTTGAGACCTGAGTTTTGGTCACTAGGCTTTTTAAACGTCTATAAAATACATATATTAATGAATATTATTTTGGTTACGTACTTGTGTCTGTTTGTGTTGTAAACTTAGTACCGCAAATAAAATATTTTTCTGTCTTTATTTCAAAACAGGTTTTTAATCCAAGCATGAGCTTAGGTGGAAAGGTAATGTTTAAAGGAAAATTCATATATATGTTAACTAAAAGTGTAAGAAAAGTATGGGCAAAAATAAATATTGGTGGACATTTCACACAGCGCCATCTAGCCCAAAGTAAGCTAAGCATAGCTTGTATCATGGGAACCTGACAACTGATATAAAACTTATTTTAAATACATACTGACACCGACACAGAACAAACATAATTATAGATAGATAGATGACACTTTATTGCTCACCAAATCAAAATAACAACAATCATTCAATCATTTTAAGAGCAGTAGAACTCTAGCCAAGTTCGTCCGGGGAAGTACTGCCACCATGCCCTTTTCTGCCGCCAAGCAGTAACGCTTTCGTGTTACTGTGTTCCGGTTTGAAAGGTGTGGTTGCCGGTGAAATTACAGGCACACGAGACATTCCACCTACACGTCTCACAGTTACAGGCGCATACGTTGCGACTTGGGTCTTGTCGTACCTAGTAGGGGAGGACCCAAGCCGCGTCGCTTGTTATGGGCGGAGGTTACCACTTAACACCAGGTGGGCCGTCAGCTCGTTCTGTAACTGTATTACATAAAAAAAAAAAAAAAAACAGTAACAATATAAAACAGTGAAACAATGGGCGGTCTTATCGCTATAAAGCGATCTCTTACAGACAACCTTATATATGCATCATACAAATGTTTATCCTGAGTGGCAATCGAACCCACGACCTACAGCATGGAAGGCAGGCTACCAACTGAGCTGTGATGCTAGTCTAAAAAGTCTAAATGTGCAAGCTCCGAGATTCTCTACTGCAGAAGACTTACAGACCGTCCTCCCTCGGCAGATGATACATGGTCTTATTGCTGTCCTGCACCACGTTGGACATGGTGAGCGGATGGCCCTTCAGGTCCATACGGCGCCGGTACAACTCCCGACGCGGGCGCAGCTCGTAGAACGTCCCGTTGTAGACGCCTCGGAGAGTCGTCACTGCTTCGTGGCTCAGTGATGGTCTGTGGACTGTCCACTGGATTGAGAAATTAAACACTTTTTTTTATGTTATATTTAGGACACATATAAGGTCCGCCTGATGTAAAGTGTCACCGTAGCTTTTAAACGTCAGCAACATCGGGAGCTTTACTGATGCTTTGCCTACTCTGGAGCTTTCTGAAGTTCCCTTGAAGAAGAGCTCTAGAAGTTTTCTCGTATCGTTGACGAGATTTGCTGTAAACAGGCATTACGTAAATTTTTAATTTCAACACAGTGTCTAAGAGCTAAAGAGTAATACATGAAAACGTTGTTAATGAAACATTTAATACTTAATGCCATATTTGGCACCTTTTTAGACTTTAAAACAAAGAGTTTATATAAACACAGAAATAAACCTCATATGCATTAAGATATTAGACAATAAAATAAAGTTAGATTTGATTGATCTGCACAAAATTCAAAAGCTACGAAAGTATAGACTAAACATAAAAATCAGACAAGCGTCACTAATTCGAGATAAATACCTTCAATTAAGTGAAAATAGTCTCCTCTTCTCCCAGCTACAACTACGTCGCTATCAGCCAGAACCGAACTGTTCATAAGGGCTTCATTGCCGGAGCTCTCAGAGCTGGTTAACATTAGCCAGCGGTAAGGAGCGCGAAGCAGATTTCTCGTCGACACCTGTCAGTCGAGGCAGATATAAGCAGCCTAGGGTAAAGATTACCTTTCAAGAAATGCTTCAATAAGAAAAACAAACTACAATAGACTTGGATAAAAATGTAACCATTATTTTTGTTCATTAAGTAACTGAAAGTTGATTTTCTAACCAATAGGTATCCATTCTCATATGTAAGTATATCATTTAGTATGTAAAATATACGTACTGCTAAACAAGCAGCCAATATAAATGAACTTTATATGTCTGTTTCAAGAAGCTGCTAAGAGATTAACAATCTTACGTTTCTTATAGTTTCTTCGGCGTCTGGACAGTCTAAATCAAGGATGAAAAGCAATTCATGACCCTGATACTTATTTTCCAAAAAGGTAGTCGAAACACGGTTTCCAGCTTTCATAAGTCCCTTGGTTAAAAATACCTGATCATCTGTAAAATAAAAACAAGAAGATATATTTTCAGTAGTTATTTTCAATTAAATATAATAAAAAAAAATGATGATATATCTTATTCATTATGTTATATGATGATGAAAAAATAACAACTCACTTTTATTCCAACACAAATCGTATAGAATCACTACGGTAGGTTTTTGCTCATTGAAAACAAAGCTTGAAACAAAATGGGTCCGAACATCATCCCTTGCAGAACACCAATTCAAGATCGCAACGAAAATGCCTATAAGTACTTTAAACTTCATTTTGATGCAGTGGTTAATCAGTTGGTTTATTTGAACGCAAGTGGAGTACCTAACAAAGCAAGTGGTACAATGGCGCTTGCGAAATATTTTGATAAGTGGTCAACAATATCACAAGCCTAAGTAAAGTTGTCACAGTGTAGACAATAAAATATTGTATGTTGAAAATTCTGTTCTTCAGGAAGTACTGTGAAGACATGGTTACCGAGAAGCGATTAAACTCAATACACTCGAAATAATATCAGCGGTCTTCTAATGTCATAGGCACAAATCCTCGATGGTTCCCTTTAAAAATGTAGCCGGATAAGTAGTCAATCCTTTGAGAAGAAAACCCTTACAGCCGTCATCGTATTGTTAATAATGGTTCATAGTATTTAATTCTATTTGGTGTACAATAAAGCTTCATATAAGTGCGCAGTATCTAGAATCGATTCTGATCGAACTTACGATTGTCGATTTTAAGAACTCAAAAGGCTATAATCACTTTTTGCTATTACTTATTGCAACTTTTGGAGAACTCGACGATTGACACGACACACAAACGAAGATAAAGTTGAGCAACTGTTCTTTACTTTTCTGGTGTATTTCATTTCCCCGTGTTTGCACAAAGCTATCAATATTTTAGCAATTAAACATGGCTTTAACAGTGCAGTGGTCTTTCACGAAGCAAACATGATTTAGTCTATAATTACAGGTACGGACTTGTCGTTCATTTTAGTGTGTAATTAAATCACCCAGCCTGCCCTCATATACATGAATAACTCGATGAAGGGTTTGAAAACTACCGAGATGTACCTAAAGGGCCGGGTTCAATTTCTATATCTGGGCATAAGTGCTTTTAAACAATTCATTAATTTAAAAAACAATTTTTGTAGGACATACAAGAATACTTATTGCAAACTACGACATCAACTAATTTAATACCTACCTGAAATTTATATTTATTTAATCCGACATAATTATTAAAAAAATTCGGTCTACCTACCAATTGCTATACCTTATACAAAAGGTTCACATGTGACACTACCTACTGTTATAAATATCCAAATTACCATGTGACAGCAATAAATATATTGAATTGAATTGAATAGGATACGTCGTTCTTTAACCCAATGTGTTATAATATCTTGCCTTTGATAAGAGGGTTGTAATTAAGTAATTAATTCTCTCTTGCTTTCACCAAAACTATATTTTTCTCCCCGAACCATAGATATAACTGCCCCCTTGACATTGACATTCTATTGTAGCCTATGACACAATGCATCACTTTCGATTTTGTAAATAATTGGCACACAGAAATAGTTAGATGGCAGTCTTATTGTTATAGAAAAATATAACAAATACCTTCGAATAATTTTATTGACACATTAATACAACTATGTATAATACAACTATATATTATATATACTATACACATTATACTACATATATATCCATTTATAAATTTTATAAAATAGTCTCACCTACCTAGGTGATACAATTTATACGAAAAATTGGTATTGTTTGAAGGAATAAAATATTAAATATTTAGCAGTAAGTTAATGAAATGACTAGCCTACATTGATGACAAAAATCACAGACAAAGCATACGATCACATAAACTAAGTATTTCTATTAGGATTATACAGGTTGAATCAGAAATCACTGTACTATAAGGTTTTTCGAAATCGATTACATACAAAAGTATTATAAAAAACGCGTATCAAATTGTTGTCTTTATTTTAATTTTTTTCTGTTTGTGGATTTTAGTTTATTCTTTTGCAGGTTTAAATTAAAATGCATCGCGAAATAAATTAAATATTCTAGAATACTTACTACATTATACACTCAATGTCATTATTATAGGAATAAAATGGAATGAATTTACGTGTAGTGAAACAGTAATCCAATCTTAAACCTACTTACAAATAACATATTTCAAAAACTGTATAAAAATACATCCATGTTATCCTGGATAAAAATGACTACGTGTACCAAAAATAGTATTATAGCTATTAGCTCCAAGCTTCAAGCAGTATTTAATGCCACCACAAGAATATCGTCCAATCCTCCAAGTGTTCGTCCAACCTTAATGTGGGGGTGTTAACATGTGACCCAGTTCGGTTGACACAAAATGTATGTAAAGTACAAAATGTATACAAAAATATTCTTACATTTTCTGTAATTTTTCTATTATCGCATTTTCACATAAGACTATTTTATTGCCTAAAATAAATACTTTAATCCATTAATAACGTAAATTAATGGGTGTAATAATACTAATCCCAAACCATAAATTAAAATTTAAGAAACGTATTTATCCATGCCCTTTTCAAAAATGGCATATCCTATTTATATACATACTGGTTTTGGCTTGCGATCCCGAAAAACAAATACGATAAAATCACAGAAGTCTGGTATTTTAATCGTGAAATAGAACTATACAAAATGTAAAATGTAAATAAAATAAAAAATATAAACTAAATGAAAACTAATAATTAAATAGCCACCTAGAATCAGTATTGCTGTACCCCAACAGGATTTAAAAAAAGTCAACGCCAATAAACGAGAATGGTTCCTCGATATCTCGCAGTTGGATGAACATAGGTTTTTCTAGTTATTTTGATTTAAAAACCATACTATATACCTATATACCATCTTATGTTATCTGAATTTTCTATGGGACCAAAATGAAACAATATTCTTTAAAAAAATATTCTTAATCGGTATAAAAATGAAGCTACGTAGCTAAGCATAGCTTCTATCATGGGAACTAGACAACTGATATAATACTTGTATACTTTTTTGTAAATACATTCATATAATACATATTAACACCCGGGACGGAATTAATATATACCGGGAATTTATATAAGAATATTAATGGATGGTTGTATATAAAGACTATAAAGACAATTATTACTATTAAGAATATACTGATTAACAGATACTGCATATTTAAACCTTGTGAGGAATGTGATTACCATCTGTCTCATTGGTTGGAGTCAACTGATGGACCCGCTCATTAATAGCATCATCGAGGCCATTTTTTAAATCCTTTTCACTGGGTGCATTGAAGTTATTGCACAGGTGAACCTGAAAAACAATATCTTTCTAACAAAGCAGTCAAAAAATTACTTAGAAAACTTATTGGTGCATGTTTGGATTCGAACCAGCGCCCTCTGGATTGGAACTCGAGGCCACGTTCTCAAAAGTGGAAATGCGCCGCTGAGTCAAGTTTTAGTTTTATGTATAGTTTTATGACTGAGTAAGCCTTGTAAAGGTAGTTTTTCCAACGGATCGATGGCGTCTGTGAGAAAATGGTATGCGCATTGGATACTTATATCGTCACTAGTTTATAGTTATGGTTTACCGTGTAGTCCCACCAGTGGTGCCTGTGGTCCCACATACGGGACAACCCACAGAACACCGACACTAGAGTCGGCGCAACTAGATCCACTCCTGTGTATATACTTACAGTGTACAGTAGGATGGGTAAGGACACTATGGCCCCGCCACCACGTTCCACCAGTGGTGCCTGTGGTCCCACATACGGGACAACCCACAGAACACCGACACTAGAGTCGGCGCAACTAGATGCACTCCTGTGTATATACTTACAGTGTACAGTAGGATGGGTAAGGACACTATGGCCCCGGCCACCACGTTCCACCAGTGGTGCCTGTGGTCCCACATACGGGACAACCCACAGAACACCGACACTAGAGTCGGCGCAACTAGATCCACTCCTGTGTATATACTTACAGTGTACAGTAGGATGGGTAAGGACACTATGGCCCCGGCCGCCACGTCCCACCAGTGGTGCCTGTGGTCCCACATACGGGACAACCCACAGAACACCGACACTAGAGTCGGCGCAACTAGATCCACTCCTGTGTATATACTTACAGTGTACAGTAGGATGGGTAAGGACACTATGGCCCCGGCCGCCACGTCCCACCAGTGGTGCCTGTGGTCCCACATACGGGACAACCCACAGAACACCGACACTAGAGTCGGCGCAACTAGATCCACTCCTGTGTATATACTTACAGTGTACAGTAGGATGGGTAAGGACACTATGGCCCCGGCCGCCACGTCCCACCAGTGGTGCCTGTGGTCCCACATACGGGACAACCCACAGAACACCGACACTAGAGTCAGCGCTACTTGAGCGATCAACACCGTGTTTCTGTTCAGGCGCGTGGCCCTTTTGTGAAGGTAGTACTGAAAGAATAAAGAAAATTGATAAATTTGTAATTTCAGTGGGACTAGCAGACCGTGGTTTTCAACTGATTACCATTTAGAAGGCTAATGTTTGGTAAAACACAGTATTTTTGATCTTGTTGGTGGAAACTGGAACTAATTTTATGTTCATATTTTAAGATTAAAATATAGTCTACAGATACCTAACGGACACAAGCTTATCAGATCTCTGTCTAGTCCTAAAAGGTAATTGCTTAAACTGTCTATTTAAAAAAGTTAATTGCTTAAGCTGTCTAGTTTAAAAAGGTAATTTCTTAAGCTGTCTAATCTAAAATGGCATTTTCTTGACGCTATCCCGTCTAAAAAAGGAATTGCTTAAATTGTCTAGACAAAAAAAAAGGCAATTGCTCAAGCTGTCTATTTTATAAAGGTAATTGCTTAAGCTGTTTAGTTTAAAAAAATAATTGCAAAAGTTGTCTAGTCTAAAACCTTAATTGCTTAAATTGTCTAGATCAAAAATAAGGCAATTGCTTTAACTATTTATTCTAAAAAGGTAATTGCTTAAGCTGTAGGCCAAAAGGTGATTGCTTTAGCTGTCTAGTCCACAAGGTGATTGCTAAAGTGGTCTAGTCTTAAAATTGTACTCACTATTAAGAACAGTCCGGCATGTAGACCCAAGGACGTGTGACCGGAAGGGAAGCTGGTAGCAGACTGCGTCAACCAATACGCCTTGGTGCAAGTGTAATGGGACACATATTCAGAGCTGTAACCATAACACATTGATACTTGTAAATAAACTAGCTGTTCCCCGCGACTTCATCCGTGTGAATTCGGTTTTATCACGCACCCCTTTTTTACCCCTCGGAAAAGTAGCCAAAGTTACTCCTTGTTACATCAGCTATCTGCCAGTGAAAGTCCCGTCAAAATCGGTACAACCATTTCAGAGATTAGCCAGAACAAACAGACAAACAGACCAAAATTGAAAAAAAAATTGTTGTCGTATATGTACCATTTACAAACAGACACTCCAATTTTATTTATTTGTATAGATTTGTATATCCCTCAAGTTAAAACTTTGCCACTTAAGACAAAGTCCAGACACGTACCTAGTCAAGTCAAGTCAAGACACTTAAGACAAAGTCTTAAAACCGTAAAATAATTTTAAAGTCTAATAATTTAACAAGATACAATAAGTAACGTTCATAAAGCTAGAAAATTTAAAATTAAACACTATACACCCACCCCTCACAGATGGCGGCTTCCTTGGGGCTGCAAGTGTCGAAGAAATGTGGCCGCGGCGACCCCACAATCACTTTTAACCCTTCAATGACAATCAAATTGACTAGGAGACCGTACATGTACTCTTTCCACCATCGCAACGCTTGCCTTGATTTGCCATTTGTGTCCAGGTGGTACAATCTTTCTACCAGTAACAGCTGAAAAACAATATATATAAATACATGATGTCAAAGTATCAATCTAAATGGTTAGGTTTGAGTACTTGAATAGTTACAGGGATCATGCGAGCGAAACAGGAATCCCTCCTTTAAGAGTTTCTTGGCTGTTCGTCCATGGAGGGTCGGATAGAATTTGAACAGGCGTCAAACTTAGCGCTAGCGCGTGACCTTATATTTTGAATATTACTTATTGACCTTTCCAAGCCATTTGTTTACGAATTCAAAATTCATAATAAAGTTTTTTTGTCTTGACTTGATTTTGACAATAGTGGTAACATCTATCACCGGCTTTCATGATTCTTAATATAGTGTGTGTTACATAGTGAAAGAAAACATCGTGAGATAACCGACATGTCCTAGAACCAAAAATTCTAGGATATCTGACGTCTGAAGAGAATTGGGTGCCCGCCGTTACACTGATCACCTTCCCTAGCCTATCCAACAAATAGGAGTTCGCCCTAGTCATGCTGATCATCTGCCAGAGCTGTTCGGGACTTGAACCAGTGACCTTGGGATTAAAAGTCGGCGTTACCACTCGGCCAACACGCTCATCACGTTTTGTCATGACTGTATCTAACCTAATTTGGTTTGACGCAGTGACGTAAAAGCGTTAATGTATCAACGCCTGACACGTAAATATCCAACCACAGACCACCTTCTGAGTATTACTGGATGATTTAATGCCTTTATATTTTATTTCCCTACTAGTACTACTACTAAAGGAGTCACTGGTTCTCTTAAACCAGTGTGGTGAAAGGATTAAAGTGCGCCTCAAAGAGGCTCCTTTCGTACACATATCTCTAATGTCACCTAAGCACTTGTAATGTGTGACCTTTTCACACAGCGCCATCTAACACCAAACTAAGCACAGCTTATACACGGCAACCAGACAATTGATACAATACTTATATATTATGTACTTTCGTGTAAATCATAATAACACCCAGACACAAAACAAACATCTATGTTAGTAACTCGAATATTTTCCTGGGTGGGAATCAAACCAACAACCTGCAGTGCAGAAGGCAGTGTACTACCGAGCTGAAGGCCAGTCAATATTTATATCTAGTTTGACAGCGCTCTTGAAAGGGATAGAAATAGATATGACGTAATGGTAAATGTAAATCACTATGTACTGATAACTTCTTAGATAAAACTTAAGGTACATTTTGCTATGCTTTGCTTTGCTATGATCACTAAACTGAATAGCAAGCCTGACTGGTAAAAAATATAATTAAAATAGAATAAGAAAAAAAAGAAAAAAAAACTTACTTTGCATTGTGGGATTATTTAGACAATGTAATAATAATGTTTTAGCATATGTCATGAAAACTGAGAAAATGGTGAATAAAAAATATAATAACCCTTTTAGATGTAATGATATTGTTTTTTATCTGAATATATTTTGACTGGCCTTATAGCTCAGTTGGTAGTAACCCTGTCTCCTGCCTGTGGGTTGTGGATTCGATTCCCACCCAGGACAAACATTTGTGTGTAGATGTTTGTTGTGTCTGGCTGTTGATATGTGTTTACAAAAAAGTATATACGTATTATATCAGTTGTCTGGTTCCCATAATACGAGCTATGCTTAGCTTACTTTGGGGCTAGATGGCACTGCGTGAAATGTCCACTAATAGTTATTTATTTATTGACTGTCTTATACTATGAAAATCTTATAAATTCACATGATCAATATATATATATATGCATGTAAATTTTTAAAGTGGAATTTCTCATAAGTCCATGTCAGGATTTGAACTAGCTATCACCAGATTAAAACTGGGGTCTTTACCACTCTCACACATGGTATACGTCACATTAACTATTATAAAATGGTCCCAACAATGATATTTTCAATTGTCTTACCACAGCCAACGGCATCAATATAACAGTGCCAAACAAATGCTTCGGTGTAATTGTGTCTCCCATAAAAGTGTGGGACAGCGCTGGATCATTGCATGTGAAGCCCACCTTACCTCCCGGCAGCACTCGCAGTTCCAGTATAATAAATATAAGTAAACCTGAAATAAAAACCAGAGAGGCTGCTAAATAATAATAAACTGTAGGTAACTTTTTTATGGGAGAAAACTAATGACTGGGTCTGGCCTACTTAGGTAGAAGACAGAATATGCATCACATGCGCTTGTAATTCTGGGACGTGAAGGTGAAATGTCTCATGTGCCTGTAATTTCACCTGGCACCCACATCTTTCAGGCCAAAACACAGAACAGAGAACACACAAATGCTTGTCCTGCTTAGCAGGTACTGTGGCAGTACTTCCCAGGATAAAACTGTCTACTAATTATTGCTTTGTAATTGAACATATGTATATAATAATTATTATGACAGTCATGTATTAATGACGAATTTGTTCAAATCTTAAATAAATTTCACAGTTGAAATGTACATTATTTATCTGGTTTAGCTCGCCGGCATTCAACAGCCTGACAAAACTGAGTTTTCTAATAATTTACACGCTAGATACATTGAGTGGTAAACTACATTTTCTAATAAAAAAATAGGGATTTGACTAAGCTTGTGAAAAAATTATTAACAAAATGCGACTATTTTGTGTGCAAATATAATATTATAGAATGGATACGTACTTCTGTGCCATCTATTAGTTTTAGACCAATACAGCTTAGCAGTCTTTATTGCTTTGTCCATTATTTATCCTTAAATCACAGCTACAACTCGGTAATAGTACTCAATTAGGTATAAATAAAATCCAATTCGCGCTGGGGAGGCACAAAAAAAGTCGTGACTGACTCAGTCGCGTTAATTAACTGTTACCATGCTTCTGTTTTTATAGCTGTTTGATTCATTTCAGCTAGACAGACAGCGCAAACTCCCTGATAATACATATTTAGAAATTTAGTGAATAATTAATGCACATCTTTTTTATATCCCTCCCACATATGCCAATTGTATTTAGTGTTACCAACACCCTAGTTAAACTTTTCGTTTCTTATCCATGACAGTAGTGTTGATCAGTGTGTCACATGGGGAAGTCAAAATAATGTAGCATATTACTCAATTAAAAGGCGTGTGTATTATTTATTACATTTTTAATATGATTTAATTTAAAAACTATTCTGCTTATCAATATCATAAGCACATTTAAAAATAGATACAGACAAAGCAATTGGTGTATTTACCCTAGATTGGGGTAAAAACGATTTAGCGGGAATCATTCCGTAGATTGACGTTAACAATAATGACATTGACATTATCTTATCTACTCGTATTTTCATGTCAATTAAAATTTCTCTTCAGGAACATATTTATGCGTATTAGTACATAGTGCTAGACTAAAAATATTGTTTCATGGCAGGGGGATATTGTTGCTAGACTAGTAGTTAAGTGAACAAAGTTGAGAATATTATGTTTATACCTACCTTATCTTTCAATAGCAGAGAATATATCCATAGCCGTGGTGGCAGAGCGTACCACCTTTTAGTTTTCGATCTAGGATGTGTCGTGTACTCACGCTTTTTTTCACCTTTTGGGAAAATGGTGACGTACTCAATTTTCAAATGAGAAACTCATAACCTGTAACCTTCGGAATGAAAGTCACGGTCCTACCACACATTTCTTTGGTATTATATGTATATTAAAAAAATGGACGTAAGAGTATCTTCGTGTGTGGTCACGCTAAGCTTTTAATTCCGAGTCGGGACGTTGGCCAACCGCGAGTTTTAATCATCGTTAATTTATAACCCAGAATAGATAAAATGGGTTACTTTTGGATTAGTATGTGTATTGAGTATGAATCGTGGGCGTTGATAACTGTTACAAAATAGTTTCGTGACGGGATTTGCCATAGCTATTAAAGTTAACGGATTGGTATAAGAAACAAAAAAGTTGCTATTATGAAAAGATTAGGGGCTTACGATAAATAGGACTGATAACGTTATCCTCAAGAAGTAGACATTATCTTCATGGATCCCCTTTCACTTTGGTTTACTGTAGGTAAATAGACGTGATTAGTGGTGAGCTGTGAGTGGGTCTGTCTGCCGTTTTTCTGTCCACCTACACGTCTCAGAGTTACGGGTGAATACGATGCGACTTGGGTCTTGTTGTACCTAAGGGGAGGACTTAAATCGTATTTCAGGTTACGGGCATAGGTTGCCACTTAGTTACCAATCTCGTTTTGCCCCGGTCTCCCCTAATGCCAGGTTGATACTCCTTAAGATTATCACAAAAAAAAGCAATTGTGGGACCAAATCTATTAGTTTATGAGGCGCGGAACGGGGAACACTTAGCAAATATTTTACCGCAACATTAGCAGTGAAATAAAAAGCCAAACAACTTACCTTACAAAGGGAACGATTAGCGGTGAAACCATTATGTTTGTTTAACTGTAGCCGCGTGCAGGGCTACGTTGACAGATTACCAACATGTGGTACCTACTTACCTAATGGTAAGTAATCGGTCGGAAATGAACTTGTAGTGAAGTTGAAAGGTATCCTCTCGACCTTATTTAGTTAAGTTTTGTAAATTTCATTTAATACGTTTACATTTGAACGTGATGAATGATCAAAATATTTTTTACACATAACTAAAATTGTGTTTGAACGTGGTATTGACTGATAGATACATTTCATTTCAGAATACCAAATATCTTATGAGATCTCTAGCTTAAAGCTTTTTGATCGAAAAATAAATAGGATATTAAATATATTTTTGTTGTCACGTCAGTTCTTGTTTTTATTTAAAAAAAAAACAATTTACCTTACATATTAACACACCCACAAACAATAAAGGTCTATTTTTATGCGATATAATTTACGGAACGTGCTGGATGATGTGGTGTGGTGTGGTGATGACCAGATGTAAAAGAGACAAAATTCCCTTCCACATTTTCCATACAATTTTTTTTTATAAATAAACTAGATAATAAACAAAATATATGAACAATAGAAACAATTTAACCTCCGATTTGAGTATAAATCCGAAAATATTGATCGTGGAGTGAAAAGTGCGAGAACAAAAGTTGAAGAAAATAAAATTCCACCCATTACGATTTTTTCGTAAACTTGGTAGTATAACTCTGCAAATATTGATCCTAGCGTAAAAATGATAATGACCAAACTTGTGGAAAATTAAATTTCCAACAGCTTTGGATAGTACCATTTTTACTCTAAAGTTGAAAATTAACGAGTTATTACAGAAAAACGAAAAAATTGAACTTTAAAACAAGATGGCGGCGAATGCTCTACCGGGATTAGTTAGAAAATCGAGATTTATACTCCCAACCACCACAACCGACGTTTAAAAAAAAAATCGCTCCCCGGATTTTTTTCTATTTCAGGCTTGTTTTATGTCTGCCCCGACTGGACTATCTATCCATAATATGAACAAGCAATACGACGTAGGTATTCCCCATCTTATCTACAAGTCCCAAGTATGCGCCCAAAGGTAGAAAGTCTTATGTGCTTTTAATTTCACCGGCAACACGCCATGCCACCTGGAACACAGTAACGCGAATTTATAACAACAGTAATGTTCGTCACATACACGTTTTTCCTGGTTGGTAATCGAACCCACGACCTACAGCGTAGAAGTCAGATACTAACAACCAGTCATCTAATATCCGTAGATTCACGTCAAAAACTGATCGCTTGAGAGACCAAGAAAATGATGCAACTATGGAGACATCGGATGCATTATTATTATCAAGCCATTTCGATATTTTAACATTTTATTTCAAAATAATCACTTATCGACCGGCTCACAGTCATTCACTAAAATTAAATGTCGAGATGATAGTCTGTACTGGCGCTATGAAAATGATTTCGTCTGTAATATGAGAAAATAAAACATCTGTAATCTATAATAGAATAATAATAATAGTTTAAAACAAAGTCTCTAGCTGCCTTTGTTTCTCCGTTTACTTCGAAACCACGCAATGGATTTTGTTACCGTTTTCACTTATAAAAAAAAAGCGGTAAACGAGGAAGGTTTGTGTAATTTAAACATCTGTTGATTCCAAGGGCTTTACGACATTATGTCTGAATTTTTTGGATATATTTTATATAAAAATTGTGAAAGTAATTGTATTGTGGAATTATTTCGACGCGTTTGTCAATTTTTGTTGGTCCCAAAAACATGTTCTGCGTAAAGAAAGTGATTTTCCCAATTTCTATACAAAATGGCTGAATAATGACGGTGTTTATTAAAAAAAACTGTATAATACTTTTCTTGACGTCTGTATTTTACTAACCTAACGATTCACATCGTAATTTTATACTACACTTATCACACATTACATAACTAAGCATTACCGAGTGTTTGCATAGTTAAATTGAACTTAGCTGGAGTCCACTTTACTTTGACGTTCAGGGTATGAGATGATACGTAGCTAATCCGTGGGGAAAGTTTGTGTTCTATTATCACACAAGATTTTATCGCTTTCGTAACTAGGTAGCAGCAGTAGAACTTATGCCATGTTTGTCCGGGGAAGTACTGCTACTATACCCAATTCTGCCGCCAAGCAGTAATGCATTTGCGTTACTGTGTTTGAGTTAGAAAGGTGTCGTTGCCGGTGAAATTACAGGCATGTGAGACAATTCCATCTTCACGTCTCAGAGTTACGGGCGCAAGCGATGCTACTTGGGTCTTTTCATACCTAAGTAGGGGACGATCCCAGTCGCATTGCGTGTTATGGGCAGATGTTACCACTTAACACCAGGTGGGCAATATCTGTTCCGTAACTCTACCACATTACAAAAAAATATGTTTAGGCAAATCTTTGCCCGGTCCAGAATCGAATCCTGGACTTTTGCTTTACAAACGAGTATTATATTTATTATTTATATATTATAATATTACAATATTTTGAATAAAATCAATTAAAAGTGAAATTCAAATTAAAAGATAATTAAATAAATTAAATTAAAACATTTATTAGTAACACTAGTATCATATTATTAAAGCGCGCAGTGTGAGACCAGAATGTATGTAATGGTAATTGGGCAAGATGTATAATTAACGTAATTTACTTGGTGTCCAGAAGCCAATTTGTAATTTACACACCTGTTCATTCCGAGGGCTTTACGGCATCATGTCTATATTTTATAGATATGTATAAATTGTGAAAGTAATTGTATTGTGGAATTGTTTATTACGACGCGTTTGTCAGTCTGTTTTTGGTCCCAAATAATGTTCGGCGTAAAGAAAGCTATTTTTTCCAATTTCTAGCCGCAGTTAACATCAAAAGGGCACATTATGTCTGAACTTTCTCACCAGAAGTGCTAATTTGATTAAAATCCCACGATTTATTGCCCTATAAAGCACGCAAATGCAATTAAAACTTGATTAAGAAAATTTACTGCGATTCATCAATATTTGTATGTTAATAGACCCTTGAGAATTGAAAAATATATACAGACAATGAGTTTCCTACTGGTCGAAGGTCAAACGTTTTAGTAATGGTTTTGGAAAAATTCACTCTGTAAGATTAAAAAGGCTTCTGGCATTTCTTTACCTCGGTAGGTGCATTCGCTGTAGTGACACCTTCTACGCTGTAGGTCGTGAGTTCGATTCCACCTAGGAAAAATATTTCTGTTACATTTTTGTTGTGTCTGGGATTTAATAATGTATTATATGTATGTGTGTATGTTATTCTATCAGTTGTCTGGTTCCCGTAGTAAAAGCATCCCTTATTTTGTGGCTAGACGCGCTGTATGGAATGTCCACCAATATTTATTTATTCATAGCCATTTCATAACATCAAATCGTCCCATCAAGTTACTCTATGGAAAAATGATATCTCTGAATATATGCAGCCATTTTTCCATAATAATATACTGTACTTGAGAATATGCATGATAATAGGCCGGTACGCATATTTCCACCGGATTTATTGCCCTCTACATATCCACGGAGTTGGCCACACCGGCTTCTTGCTTATATTTCAGTTGTGTAGGTAAGTGTGGCTAGGTGAGGGTGATGTGTGGTGATGTAAGGCTGCATCCATATTATACCGCATGCATTTTGGTTGTCAAAATAACCTAGCGAAAATCCTGTTTTCTGATACTTTCTTTGTTGACGGTACAACGGCCGTAAGAATTTGAAAAGTATTGAAATATGTATCTTACTATATTTAAACGAGCAATTCTTGTATATATATAATCTGAATCTCGGAAACGGCTCCAACGATTTTCATAAAATTTAGTATACAGGGGATTTCGGGGGCGATAAATCGATCTAGCTAGGATTCATTATCAGAAAATGTTGTTTTATTCGTGTTTTCAATAATAAAAAAAATACCGAGCAAAGCTCGGCCATCCAGGTACTTATACTTAATCACAGATTGGATATTGCTGTGACCCTCAATAGTTTATTAGTTATTTGTTTCTTTATCAATAGTTTTGTCAGTTGCTATATATTTAGGCAAGATAATATTTTGCAGTGGAATCTTACATTACTTGTATACCTATATATTTTTGGAAATGTTCTTCTCATATATTTTGATAGCATATTATAGTAAGCAGGTTATAAATATTAGTATTTATTGTAATTAAAAATACTACATATATGAACAGTTTTGTTTTTAAATTATCTTCACGCTTATTTAGTGAATCTTAGTAACTAGTCATAAATTTAAACTACATATAAGTAATGCTAGCACCATACAATGTGCATATGCCCTAAGCGTTTAACATTGGTGCCCTTCCTAATTTATAGTCGCAGCGCTCCACAATGGCTGCTGGCACGCAAGGTACTTACATTGTGCTCGTAATAGGGAGGGCCTCAGCACACTCACTTTTTTATATATGGACAATTTGCTGTTGGCCGCAGATGGCCTTGACAGCGTTTACACGGGCGTTTGGTGAGAGCAGACGGCTCTCAATCGGTAGACTACTCTCAACCGGTGGACCGCTCTCAACCGGTAGATGGCTCAACCGGTAGACGGCTTCAACCAGTAGACGGCTCTCAACCGGTAGCACACTACTCCTCGCCGCCACTAATATAACCTATAAATGCGTGGTTCCACCTTTCGCTTGACACAGGATTGGACATCTATACTTCATAACGTAGGTAAGCAAAATCTTGACTGGCCTCATAGCTCAGTTGGTAGTAACTATACCTTCTGCGTTGTAGATCGTGGGTTTCATTCCCACCCAGGACAAACATTTGTGTGACGAACATAGATGTGTGTTCTGTGTCTGGGTGGTTATATAAATGTATTTACAAAAAAAAAATATATGTATTATATCAGTTGTCTGGTTCCCATGATACAAGCTATGCTTAGCTTCGTTTGGGGCTAGATGGCGCTGTGTGAAACCTATGCCAATATGAAAAATTCAAAAAGATCAAATAAATTAAAAGACATCAGGAGCGTTCCATTATGTGTTAAATTTGATCAAATTATTTCGAATCTAAAAAAGGGAAAACACGATTGAGAAGAGTCCTTTCTGTTCCAAACTGTGCCTGTTTTAGTACTTAATTGTTTTTAATAAATGAGACATCTCTGTATTTAGACAACCGCAGCTTGGCGTCCTTTGAGCGGCTCTTTGAATGGCCTAACTCCTACATCAGGCTTTTTGTAATGTAACGTGAAGCCGTAATTAATATAATTATTGTTTAGCTGCTTTACTAGGTTATTGATCTATCAGTCGGCGCGACAAAAAGTCGCCAGTAAGCGGCGGCCCTGCAGGCATTTACATTTATTTCCTTTTGGAAATGTTCAAGTTTATGTAAGTGAACCGGAAATTATAACATGAAGTTCGAAACAGTGAGTTGAGACTGGAGTACCTAGTACATATCACCTGCTTCTAACCGTACGTTTTACTCTCACATCTTAATCTTTGGGAGTACTTCTGAGTGTTTACTACGACCAAATAAATAAGTAAAAAAAATTGTAATAAAATGAAAAATAAATACTGCTGTTGGTCATATATCTTATCATATTATATCATCTTATTTCGTCAAGACTTGAAGATGAAATTTCTCATGTATAGGTAAATAGAAATGACAGATCAATTACGGATCGAACAGATGGCCTATCTGGTGTTAAATAGTTCCTAATCTCTTACCATAACAAATCAATACAATTTAGGTCGTCCCCTAATCAAGTACAAGGCCCAAGTCGCATCGTATGCATCCGTACCTCTGAGACGTGTGGAATGTCTCAAGCGCCTGTAATTTCACTGGTAACATAATCAAACCGGGCTTTAGACGAGCTGCTCGAATTTTCAAAGATAATTTTACTTCAGCATGAAACTTGATGATGCAATTCTCATGTGCCAGTAATAGGCAAAAAATAATAGGTTTTCCGGTATGCCTAGTTTCTGAGCTCATAATCTGAAACGGATATAGCTACAGGGAAATAACAGGAGAATAATATAACCCGTTGACATGTTATACCTACCTGTTGATAAGAAGAATAACTTAACAGTGTAAAATAGCGATGCGGGCTTTTTTATTGACTTAAGTTTTGTTGCTTTGGGTATAGAATTGTAACTTATTTCGACACTTGGAATGCGGGAACGCGGTTTGTAGTCTTTCGTCAGCATGGTCTCACAGCTCAGTTGGTAGTAACTATGCCTTTTACGCTGTAGGCCGTGGGTTCGATTCCCATCCAGGACACAACATATTTGTCTAACGAACATGGTTTGTGCTGTCTGGTTGTCATCAGTTGTCTAATTCCCATTATACAAGCTACACTTATCTACTTTGGGGATAGATGGCGTTGTGTGAAATATCCACAAATTAAGACTGGAAATATATTGGTTTAAAATTGAAGATTTTGTATTTGGTGAATTTTTATAGTTAAGGTATAAATACATTTGTTTTGGCGTCCTTTTATTACAAGTTACCTTATATTTCCGTATGCAGTCGCAGTCGACAACATAACTAATGGTTGAGATAAAAAACTAGTTAGGAAATAATAGATACATTAATGAAACGTCCAATAAGAATGTCTAGACAATTTATTCTTGAAAACATACATTCACCCAATCATTCATTCAATAATTAGATACTAATTTAAACATTTTTCATTATTTACAAAATCAACAATTAAAAAAATAAATCTATTGGTAAATTAAATGCTTAGGAATGTCAATGTGTACAGATGATTTTTTTAACAAACCATTTTAATAAATTACTTTCGTCACAAAGTTATTAGCATGTACTGTGCAGTCTGCTTTTCAATTCAGATTATCAAAATGGTTTTATTTATTGTTTATATAATTTCACTAAAGGTGGGTGATTTTAATCGGCATATAAATAAAATGTTATTTTTATTTTATCTTACGACTAGACAGGTACTGTACGTACATCAAATACTGTTTTTATATATTATTTAAAAAATAATTATATTTATAAGTGGAGGCTATTGATCAAATAAGTCAATAAATAAGTAAGTAGAGTTTAGCCTTAAAATTATTTTAAGATATCAGTTTTGTCCTAGTACCACAAAAGTACCGGTATTCTAATAACATATTGAATTAAAACAATGTTAAATATATATACTAATTTGACATTGAGATGCCAAATGAATATTCACTGGTTTTAAAATAACTGTATCCTAAAATCCCAGAGTTACTTAACTATAGGTAAATCTGCGCCCATTATTCATAAAAGACCGTAAACATAATAATTTCAAAGCATCATCATATTGTACGTCTTTTGAATATAAATGTAAAGGCTTTTGTCCGTGAATACATGAAAGTAAATCTATTAAATACAGTATATGAAAGCAGCCTTATTCCTGTCCCAATGCGTAACGTTTAATTTATTTTGTGTCAAAGCAGAAATAAATGATAAAATTCTTAGTGTTCGTAAGTTTCATCATGTCCTTATTTTAGCAAATGTTGGCCGTCTCCGTTGGCAGAAAATGAATTTAATGTTACGTCTAAGATCGGATCAGGAATAGGTTTAACTTTGCACTTTTAATAATCTCACAAAACAAACTGACCACTTTAACTTAAACTTAACAATTTATGTAAATTAACAGCTGCCATGATTTAGATACTTAGAACTATCACGAATTTACATACAATGATTAACAAATAATTGGACTGAACGTTAATCTAATCCATTTCTTTAACACAAATACGAACTTTGCTTATAATTTGTATGCCTTATGACAAATATAATATATTATTTTGAATTAATATTTTACAATCTTATCCTTCATGGTAATCTTCTTCTTTGTATTGCTCTTAAAACTAATATGAATGCTTCGGAATTAAAAGCTTTCAGACTAAAAACTAAAAACTTTGCATTGCGGAAGCGATATATCAACTTTTTATTTCTAATGAATTAATACTACTATACTATATGGCGCAGGTAGCAAA
This sequence comes from Chesias legatella, assembly GCA_947359385.1. NCBI lineage: Eukaryota > Metazoa > Arthropoda > Insecta > Lepidoptera > Geometridae > Chesias > Chesias legatella. Next base: position 1,602,079 of record OX375776.1, on the reverse strand, counting down.
TATAAATAATCAGTGTTTAAAATATTATATAGTTTAGTGCACGAAAAGAGCCACTTTGAGGCGCACTTAAAATCCATTCACCACACTGGTTCGACAGAACCAGTGACTTGCCTAGTAGTAGTAGAAATGTTGAAAATTGTAGCTAAGTCAAAACGTGACAATAACCAACGTCGAATTTATATCTGTGAATTTTAATGCAGTCCTGAGAATACCAAAAGTCACAAAGATCTTTGAATATGCGAGATAAATTCTTACACGGTAATATTTTATCCATATTAATATAACATTTAAAACAAAACATAAACGTCATATAATTCAGAAACATACACTTTTTCAGCACAAATAAATCGTAGTCACACCATCTATGCTTTATTTAAGCTTTCTTAAATATTAATTTAGGGTCACATGTAGAAACCACGACAGCAGTTACAACCATAAGTCCAATGAATTGTCACAGTAAGCTGGTGCTTACACAGGTTGCGGCTAGGGCACAACGACGTGAGTCTCGCTTGAGAGCAACCGCCGCACCGATTGATGGTTGTTACCGTCACTGCTGGAAATGTCGCTGGTGCTCACCACGGCTGGCTGGGAGAAGTTCTTGCACAGAACTAGCACCTGCAAGTCATAATAATAATATTGGTGGACAATTCAACCGCCATCTAGCCCCTGTATATATGTACTATGGGAACCAGACAACAGATAGAATACATATATACTTTTTGTAAATACATATATATCTAAACAAATAAATAAAATTGGAGTGTCTGTTTGTAATATTAAAATAACCACTTTTTACTAAGTGCATATGGTGTATAAGTGTATATATATATATACACGATACATATACCAAAACAATTGTTTTTTATAATTTTTGTCTGTCTGTCTGTCTGTTTGTTCCGGCTAATCTCCGGAACAGCTGGACCGATTTTGACGGGACATTCACTGGCAGATAGCTGATGTAACACGGAGTAACTTGGGCTACTTTTCCGAGGGGTAAAATAGAGGTGTGGGTGAATTCCACGCGGACGAAGTCGCGGGCAACAGTTAGTAATACATATAATTAGTGATGAACATAATTATGAACAAGAAATTCTACGAAAGAGAATTCTGGCAAGGTCGTAGTGACGCTTGTGGGCCTTAGAGTTTCACACTTTGAGAAACACTGTATTAGAAAATTGTACGTTTCCTCACCGTGTACACAGCAGTGATGGCGCCCATACTCCCGCCGATCAGCACGTCCCACCAATGGTGTCTGTGGTCCGTTATCCTCGTGAACGAGCACACGGCTGCGTAGATGATGCACAGAACTTGCACTAGTGGGACCATCAGGACTGATCTGTTGTGCCAGCTGAACGCCCGCCTTTGGAGGTACCACTGGAAAAATTAAAAAGAAATCTTGAACCAAACTATGATATAATGATTAAAACGCAAAACTTATTAAGACCTAGGAAGCTGATCGTTGAAAACGAACTGTAGTTTAACTTAATTTACTTGTGTGTACAATTCTTATTTTGACTTCCCCAAATAATGTCTTTATCTCATGGAAATAAAGCGACGACTAAGTTACATGAATAATTATTTTGCGCAGCAAAATTCATCGCCAAAGAACGAGAATTATTCGTCATTATCTGGCATTGGGATGACATATTTTGATTTAAACACCAAACTACTGGACCAAATTTTATGAATTTCCAATGGAACCAAACTGAAAGTGAACCATTCAATAGAATGAATTCTAAATAGGTTTGTAAATGACGGGAATACGAGGTAAGGAAGAAAATAACGTTTGTATAATGGTCATGATGCCTCTGGTGATACTCTGAGTTGCTGGTGGCACGGACTAACTCAAATTCATAGCACAAACGTCCAAGAACATAGTACAAAATGTTATGCTCAACACACAAAATGTTGCCCCATGCGGAAAACTGAGCTTTGCAGGCCAATCTAGTTAGCCACAGCATAACCGTAAATATAATAACTTTAAATTTATGTCTATACAACATAATAAACATATTATTATTGTTTAGTTTTACTATTAGTATTAGTATTTATTATTTACCCGAGAGTAACTCGAAGAGTTAAATACACTTTGAGGTATAGAGAAAAACACAATCTTCTCTCTTAAAACTAGTAACATTACCAACATTAAATATGATAATTCTAAACAGCGTCGTTGTTTTTAATGCAATGGATCCTAATTATGTCCAAGCAGTGGTCTAGCGCTAGCCTACAAACCTAATTAGTTTAAGTCTAACAGCAGATGTCTCACACGGACACATGTGCGAAAATATACATTTTAGAACATGATTGATAGTAATGAGAACTGCGTTAAAATGACTGACATGATAATAAATAATCACAATTAGGTGCGTGAAGTGTGTACAACATGTTGGTGATATTCAGAAGAGAATAAACAAAACTTTGAAGAGGTAACTAAATAATAAATAAATATTGGTGGACATTTCACACACAGCGCCTATTTCTTTTTGCGGGCAATTACTGTAACTAAATATGGATCAGATTGTTTTTAATGGCTTTTATTTTATTTTTATTTCAGGCAACACAGTACTAGTAATAATAATAATAATATTAAAAATAATCATATTGGTGGATATTTCACACAGCGCCATCTAGCCCCAAAGTATGCTAAGCATAGCTTGTATCATGGGAACCCGTACTGATATAATACTTATATATTTTCTTTTGTAAATACATACATATAATACATATCAACACCCAGACACAGAACAACAATCAATGTTCGTCTCACAAATGTTTGTCCTGGGTACGAATCGAACCCACTACTTATAGCGCAGAAGGCAGCGTTACTACCAACGGAGTCATGAGGTCAGTCAACTATCTGTTCGTTCCGTAACTTTATCAAATAAAAAATTAATATTTATTTATTTCTGGGTTGCACATATTATATAATTAGATTAGTAATAAGGGTTATTTTATGTAATTAAACACACAAAGAAGCTATGAGCCGATTTCATATTAATGCTATCTTCAACTCGTACGCTGTGTATGTCAAATAGTATGTTGACGATCATTTAATGAATGCAGACATTAAGAGCAGTTATGGACACCATTTAAAACTTCTAATCAATTACAACCATTTAAAATACTCTGCAAAAAGTATTTCTGGATCATACGGGATAGTTAATAAGATCTTTGTATGCAAAAATAAAAGATGTTACTTCAAAACAAGAGTTGTGAGTAATTCTTATAGATAACATAACAAGAATGTATAATCGTGACTAAAATATTCTCAAATCCATTCATTTCGTTCTTTTTTTATGGACATATCATGTAACTTTTAATTAACGTTATTAAACGATTGATTTTCTGAATGCAAAACTACCCTTTAAAAGGAATAATAAAACACTAATTAGCTCTGTGATTTACCAATAAATCAAATAAATTTGATTTTTTTTTTAAAACTATTACATTTGTTTTTTCTCGAAAATTTGAATGTATGTGACGTATTGAGAACCTAGTCAAACCCTACATAGGTTTAAAACACTATAGACGAGAAAAGTAATTTTATTATTTGTTGGATAAATAAATAAATAAATAAAAAACGCTGCTGTATTTTTTTTTGCCCTTGTGTTTTGTCCATTGTTAGTCATTTTATTTTGCCTAATATAATAAATATGGAATACTGAAATAATACTCACAGCTAGAAATAAACCGCAGTATATTGACAGTGAGGAGTGAGCCGATGGGAAACTCCTGCTGGAGTCGATCTGGAGATATCGCGTGTACTTCGAAGACGTGCAAGTGTAGCTGCTCACATACTCTGAGCTGTGGAGGAAGATAACAATAAATGCCAAGTTGCTGGAAAGAGCTGACGGGACAAATGATAGAGAGTGATCAGCTATCATGGACATGTGCAACACTGAAAGGAGGCTATGCCGAAACAGAAGTTGGTCTTCTTCTTCTTCGAGTCACCGGTTCTGTCGAACCAGTGTGGTGAAAGGATTGTAAGTGCGCCTCAAAGAGGCTCCTTTCGTGCACTCGACACATGTCTTCGAATTTTTAGTTCTAGGACATGTCGGTTTCCTCACGATGTTTTCCTTCACCGTTTTGAGAACGTGGTATTGCGCACATAAATCTTTCAATCGCAAAACCCATAGGTGCACGTAGGGATTTGAACCGGCGATCTCCGGATTGAAACTCGGGGGTCATTACCGCTAGACCACCACGCTCTCAAACAAAAGAACAACAGAAGTTGGTGAAGACCTGTGAAGCACCTATATCATAATGCGTATTCTTTTACCGTTGCTCTTCTCAGTACTGACAATCAGTTGAAGTTTTTTTAATAGTTTTATGTTATTTAAGGAAACCTAATATAATTTGTGAAAATTTCTTGAATTCATTTGTTCATTTTACTTTGTTTTTTTTGTAGGCTTTTTTAGTTTATTTGATTTAAATTTCAACTTGATAATTGATTTGATTTGAGCGACAGTGTGAAGTTCACTTTTAAGTTAGTACTAGTAAGTAATAGTAAGTTTTGTTATAACAGAAGAGAACCAAAACTGCGTTATCATTAAGATAATATGTTTTTTTAATTATCTTGTAAATAAAAAATATATATACCTATATTTATGATATATCTATAATATATAATATCTATTATGTATTATTATTTTATCTATAGATCATTCTCTATTTAAAAAAAATAGAGGGAATAATATTTTCATTTTATAACATCATTTAATTTTGGAAATCATTGTAATCAGCCTTTGTACATAACTACTGCGCACTTACCAGTGGCTGTCAACTTTGGTGACGTTGCCCCCATACAATTGTCTGACAGATATCCAAGTAAGGACTTCTAAGGTTGTCCTTGGATTTGCGACGGTCTCACCAGACAATGTGTGTCCATCCAGATATTGGCAGTCGTACCATAAAACCGCTTTTAGCTTAACACGTTCAATAATCATTGTCTCCATATTGTCCGTCTTGAACGTCATCAAACGGAAAGAGACGAGATGACAATAAAATTGTAAAATTTAGTAAGCAGTAGAACTCACGCCAAGTTCGTCCGAGAAAGTACTGCCACCATGCCCATTTCTGCCACTACACGTCTGAGTTACGACGTCCCACCTGGTGTTAAGTGGTAACCTCTGCCCATAACAACCTATGCGACTTGGGTCTTCCCTTACTAGGTACAACAAGACCCAAGTCGCATTGGATGCGTCCGTAACTCTGAGACGTGTAGGTGGAATGTCTCTTGTGCCTGTAATTTCACCGGCAACCACACCTTTCAAACTGGAACACAATAACGCGAACGCGTTACTGGTTGGCGGCAGAAATGGGCATGGTAGCAGTACTTCCCCGGACGAACTTGACGATAGTTCTATTGCTCTTAAACTCATAAAAAAGCTGTTGATACTCACTCAACACAAGTCTTCGCTTCCTCCGGCTGGCACAGGTCGAAGAAGGTGGGCCTCGGAGAGCCAACCACACACTTGACAACTTCTAGAACAGTCAGGTTGAAGACGGCACCGTATATATAGTCTCTATAAATCAGACCCGTGGTCTTGACGCTGGAGATCAGCTTGCTCTGTTTCATGCTATACTCGTCATCGCGGTGAAGCGTCAGTTCTACAGCCCAAATCTGAAACAATGAGGGTGCTTTTAGAAGACGGCAATGGAGACGTTTCAAAACAGTTTCTTACAGTTTTATCGCACAAAAAGACACAAGTCCTATCGACAAAGCTTGCGCCTTACCACTTTTGAAATCTTTTCGCTGCACGCAGTTAGCTAGTTGACCGAGTTGGCCTTTTTCTTTTGTCTTTTATTTTGACCAAGTGGAGACAAACATCTGCTCACGAGTGTAAAACTCTCATGTAAAATGTTTAAAGTAACGACGATTTTAGGATTTTAGCACATGCTAAGCTTGCCCGCATGTAAAACGACGACAAAATACGTTTAATCATACTTACAATTACAAAAGGCATGATTATTGTGATTGCAGCGACGAGTGAGATGGTGAATGTGTCTCCCGTGTGAGGGAAAGAGAGGGCTGGATCGTTGCAGGTAAAGCCGCTCCGTCGGCTCGGCAGCGCCCCCACCTCGAGTAGTATGCATACTGCAGCCACTGTCAACAAAATTTAAAAAAGTTTACCACCTGCGTCAGAATTAGAGGTAGAACTTCGAGTAGAATGCATTCTCCAGCCATTGTCCACAACATTTAAAATGATTGTCTAAATTACAGGTGTATCTTTGAGTAGAATGAAAACTCCAGCCACTGTCCACAAAATAAAAAGTTTACCACTTGTGTCAGCATTAGAGGTGGCACTTCGAGTATAATGCATTCTCCAGCCACTGCCACAAAATTAAAAAAGTTTACCACTTGCGTCTAAATTGGAGGTGTATCTTTGAGTAGAATGCAAACTCCAGCCACTGTCCACAAATTTTAAAAGTTTACCACTGCGTCAGAATCAGAAGTGGAACTTCGAGTAGAACGCATGCATACTGCGGCCATTGACGACAAAATTAAAATCACTTGCATCTAACAGCAAAGTGGGTGCTATTATTAACTAAATTAAAAAAACAAAACCTACCTGTCTCACCTTCTGAGGTCATTTCTTCACTTACTTTTAAAGAAATTGAAGAAATGACATTTAAGAGTGAAACAGAAATGATCAATTTTTGGTTTCACATAATCTGAGGTTTGTCCATAGGTAAATAGAGATAGAAGTTGCGTCGTTGTAAGTAGGTACTTGTCAGTTATACAACTTATTATCAGTTTAAACAACTCCAAACAAATCTAAAGCACACACAGACTAATGACCTAAATGTTTTGTGTTATCACACCATTCACTAATGTTTACGAGTTACTTAGTAACTAACCATAAACTGTATTTAAATTAACTGATAACATACCTAGTTGTAATGTTTTTTAAATTGTCTTTAATCCAGGCGCTATTAATACGTACAAGATATTTTGTGTAAAGATTGTGTGCGTAATATTTATAGAATTTATTAAAATAATTTAGCCTCAGTAAAATAATGGCTTACTATTTGTCAGAAGATTGAAAAATAAACCTACACTTATAAATGAACAAAATGATAAATTTATGCAAAAATGTTTAGTGACGCAATCAAATGTCAGTAAAATAAACATGAATACTGTATTGGCGACTAATAAATAGACATACATTTATGGGGTTTAAAGATATTAAGATCGACACGTCAGTTAAGTTAGATGCAGATTTTGGAATTTAATTAAGCGCGAGGCGAGTGAGCGTAGCCGTGGCCACCTCCGCATGACCAATTCCGAATAATTTTTAAGAACATTATGTTATATATATGCTGTTTGTACCAAATTTTTATATTGTACGCCTGTACTAAGGTAAAAAACGACATAAAACACAACCATGCTCCATGTAGTTACTGTTCCACAAAAGAAGTATTTGGACTTTTTTGTATCTATATTCCGTCACCTCCTTTCTACTTCTAAGCTGATAATTTTCTTTGTTTATTTTGTGAATTTGTTCAAAAAAATATGAATTGAACCGCTACCCGTTGAGTCAAGACCAACTTATTATATAAGAAGTTTTTAAATAAACAAATTTATTGGGAACATTGCTTTTCAAATTTATTCATCCGTAATAACTTTACACCATAACTTACACGCAGCAATAAAACAATATTTATGCTAAGGCAGAGCATAAAACTCCTTTTAATTTCAACTTTTCGGTCGATAAATTATGAAATTGTTAATTATGATTGGGAGTAGGGTTGCCGGGCTGTATAACCTAAAACCCGGACAGACCAGCTAGTTTAGCCGGACATTTGGATAAAAAAGCTGAACATCTTTAATTTTAAAGCCTTAGTACATATAACAAGAAATTTTATTTTTTATGTAAATCTATGCTTTTTCATCATTTATCATAAAATCTTAAATTCTAATGAAACAACAATAAAATTGATTGAATCAGTCTTTTTTATACAACACATGACAAATGTAAAAAAAACTGACCAAAATTAAAAAGCCGGGCACACTAATTTGTCCGCACACGCAACGAAAAAGCCTTACTATGTCCGGCTTTATCCGGACACCTGGCAACGCTAATTGGGAGACATAATACTGAGTTTAATATTTATGGTGTGGATGTTATAAATACAACTGTACAGATTTGAGTCTCAGTAACAATGGGTTAGCAATATTTCTTTTCGAAAGAACCCCATAATATTTATTTTACTCAAATATTTGGATTAAGCCATAATATTATACAACTTTCTGCGAGATAAGTCGAACACCGTGTTGCAATGCAGTTTCCGTAAAATAACATACTATATAATCTTGTTTTTGACGTTGTGGAGATTTGTAATCCAGGGGACCCTACATATTTGCCAACCTTCTACTTTTACTGCTACAACTACTATTCGAGTACTTGCTCGCTCGAATCTGTGTGATATTATGACCTTTACAACGCCAAACACACAGATGTCATCCTTATTGAACGGGCCCCATTCAATTTCTTCTTCTTCTTCTTCTTCTTCTTCTTAATTGATGGCTACAGAGGCTATATGAGCCCACCAGTCTGCCAATGACCGCTAGTGATAGTGTCATATACAACATAGGAGTTCATGTTAAAATTTTGATAGTAATTATTCCGAAACAGTAAGAATGTAGAAATTAATTAAAAAAGACCAAGGTGAATCTCTGTACCGAGGAATAACATATATGTATGCTACTTTTACAGACTGTCAAATGTCAATGTCAAAAATTAATCAGTCAATGTGATAATGACGGCTAAATGAACACAGCTCTTACAATTTTATTTTTGGAAATATTTTTAAAGTTTTTTCACAAAATTTTCAAAAAATATATAAATAGAAAGAGCTTTAAATATTTATAAAAAAAAAATGTTAGGGTTTCTAGTAGACAGATGGACAATAATGTCTGTCCAAATAATAAACAATGAGAAATTGCATTGCCGATTCTGAAATCACATTCAATTAGAAAAGTCCACATTTTTGAAGTCGATTAAAAATACGTCCACGATCAGTTCTTCCGTCACTTAAGTACAAACCGTTAGACGCTTCGGAATACCGTACTAAGCATGCTTCTCTACAATTTAAGGGCGTGTTCGCTTATCAAAGCATTTAGCCATCACACGCTAACGGTTCTTCTCGAAGCCCTAATCGGTTAAGTCGAGGTAACGTCAACGTCAAGTCACTTATCGAACAGTGTTATTTTAAGTGAGCTTTGGATAAACAGTTACTTTTGCTCAACAAATACCTTTGGATCTACCGTACTGTCTGCCTGTCCAATGTTATTATCTCCAGAACAACGTATTTTTTTAATTAATGATTTATCCCTCATACTGTACTAGGATTCCATGCAGGGGTACAAAGATAACGAGGGATGAGGATAAGAAGAAGAGGAGGAAGAACACAAACCCTCCTCTAGGGGTTTCTTGGCTGTTCTCCCGATGGAGGGTCGGAGAGAATTTAATGTTAACTTCACGGCCATGACGTCATGACGGGCTTTAAAATGTTGATTTAGATTTTGTTAACAACATACAACTTACTTGCTATTATTTAATAGGTTTTTATTAGATTCTTCTCTCGATTTACTTGAGCAAAGTTATTGACACACACACAAGAAACTAACACTGACAGAATCGTGCGAGTTAAGTATTCATAAAACCCATTGTGTTGCCTGAAATAAAAAATAAAATAAAAGCCATAATAAAACAATCGAATCTATATTTAGTTACAGAACTTGCTCACAAAAATTAATAAATATTTCGAGGTAGGTTAAGTACCTAAAAACCGAGATATTTTTGCATAATTTTCATTAGCTTTTATATAATATTCGTTTTAAGAGGCGAAGTGATGAAAGGCCCGTGTCAGGGCTAAGATTTGCTGATAACTTGATGAACATAACAATGCGATGCCATGGTGCTGATAAAACGAGATTTAAATGTCTAGACCTGAGGTTTTCAACCTTACACAATGAGCCCCTTTTAGTAGGCCTGAGCCCCGTATGCTTTGTACTGCCGACCGTGAACATTATCAGGTCTGCAGATGCTGCGTTCATTATCTTGTCGCTCTCTTTTAATTTTTTATTTTTTATTAGTAGAACCCGCTAAAGTTATTCTGCCATACAACAAAATGGATAGCAGAAAACGTCTTTCTTGAATAAAACACTTAGATGTGTAAATTTTCACGGTGATCGTTCAACTGGTATTGGAGTTTAAGAACTTCATACAAAACAACGTCTACTTTTCTTATATTCTATATAATCTATAGTAGCCGACTCATTCTTGGGTTGTTAGAGTCATGGCCATGGAGCATTTTACCAGAGCTACTACTTCTAATCTTGTCACTGACTCTCTCGAACCAGTGTGAAGGATTGAAATGCGCTTTAAAGAGGCTCCTCTTGTGCATTTGATATATTCCTTCAAATTTTTGGTCCATCAAAGATTCTAAGACCGCTATACGAAGAGCAGTACGGACTGCCGAGAGTAGGTCTTTGTCCCAGCAGTGGGAACCTTAGAAGGTACACGTTGGTAGAGCAAAGCATTCCGTTAGATTCCTGCCTATAATTAACAATGATGAAACAGGCAACCTAATTACGAATGTAATTATATACGTAAGTTTGGATCTTGTTCCACCGCATTTCGCACCTACAATAGACTTCCAAAGCCGCAAATGGACTTCGTAATGTCTGTCAATGATTGAGAAAAGATATATGATATAAGACATAGGTTGAACTGACTAACTCATAGCTGGCAAAGATGTGGAAATACCAATTGTTGTATGAAATCAAAAAGCTGTCACCCAAATAATAAGCTAATAGTAGCAGCCTCTGTGTCAAAAGTAGTATTATACAAATTTTTCCATTAGCCATTATATAAAAAAAAAAGTTGATTTGTTGGCCGATTATAAGGCTTACGTGTTTTAGCTCAGGGCTTATAACGCTTTAATGCCTGGATGTAATAGGAACCTATTGCGTATGCATTAGTTACCTGACCTTAAATTTAAACGCCTATGTCAAATAAATCTAATGTTTTAAACATCATTCCCATGTTTGTATTCTAATCGCGCAAATTCATAAGTGCCTACGAGTACACTGCGAATTATTATTGCCATAGACAAATATTAAAATTCTAGAAGCGGCTCACTGATTGAGGTGGTGATGTGACTGTGCTACAAGATACTAAAATAGTTTAAAATTCACGCATGTTTTTCTGTCTGTAGTGAATAAAAAGAGAACCATAAAGTCAAAGTAAAATTTAAAAAGATTGCAATGTATAATGACATAAGTGAGGCATTTATTAACGTCATAAGATAAGATATCATATCAGAATTAATATATGAAGGCAATATAAGGCAACCAAATATGCAAAAAATTAACTTTTATTCGACAAATCTAATATTAACATACTGTGTCTCTTTTCGGCTAGGTTTCATTTCTTCTCAGATTTTGGAGTTGTTGTTTTCTGTTATGTATTACCTATTTTTGTTTATGCCATCTGGGATACAAGGAATCCTGTGCAGAGATATGGTTTTTTCAATACACATTTAGGTACGATGTTGTCAAGTTGACACAAATACCTAGTGGAATGTGATGAGAAATAACCGAAGTTAACGAATGAAATAGCATTTGTTTTGCTGGGTTGGTATACTATACCCAAGCAATAAGCAAACGTTTAATTTTCCAGCATTGAAATGTCGTCGGGAAACCTGAATCACAAACCAGGAGAAATAGACACCATAATAAAAATTCATAAATTGTCTATGGAAGCCGGTAGATATTTATTTGAGATCAACACAATCTCTCTCTCTCTTATTAAGTCTTATCATAGAATTTTATTATGGAAGTTTTGCATTAAATGTTTATCCAGCATTGGCAGTAGAACTTATGCCAAGTTCGTCTGTGGAAGTCCTGCCACCACACCCATTTCTGCAAGCAGTGATGCATTTGCGTTGATGTGTTCCGGTTTGGAGTGGTTGCCGGTGAAATTACAGGCACATGAGACATTCCACCTTCACGTCTCAGAGTTAAGGGTGCACAAGATGCGACTTGGGGACTTCTTAGGGAGAACCCAAGTTGCTTGTTATGGACAGAGGTAACACTCAACATCAGGTGGGCCATCTGCTTGTTCCAAACTATATCACATAAATTAGATCTTGCCACCGCTTGCCCGCACCTTAAAACTGTTAAATTGTTAACTAGTCTATTCCCATTCACGAAATGCATAACGCCTAGGCTTGAGTGTGAGTTTCTCCGCTGCCCACGCCATCTTGTGAAAGTTTAGTCAAATTAGATGTTTGACGTTTTACGTCTGTGTCTAGATTCCGGAGTGCTATTCTAAAACGTTTCTATTACAAATGTATATTGTGAAGTACGTTGGCTTAAACGAGTTCTCGAATGGAGACCGCGAAGGGCAAACGTAGGGCGCCCCCCGACCGGGTGGAGCTGGGACCAACCACTATAATAATAATATGGTGGACACTTCACACAGCGCCATCTAGCCCCAAACTAGCAAAGCTTGTACTATGCGAGCCAGATAACTGATAGAATACATAATACTTTTATTTGTTGTATATTCGTCACACAAATGCTTGTCTTGGGTGGGAATCGATGCCACGACCTGCAGCGCAGAAGACAGAGTTACTACCAACTGAGCTGTGCTGGTCTCACTCAAATATACTTATGTTTTGTGTGCAATAAAGAATTTATTTAATCTATCTATATATTTTGGAAATACCGAATTGTGTATAATGAAGGTTAATGGTAATATTTTTAAGCAGACATTAAGTGCATTTCATTTCTTTCGGTTTGAATACAAAGGCAGATATGTATAAATATGTCTTATCCTTATTCTTATACAAAATTATTATTTGGTTAAATTATACGCTGATGATAATATGATAGATTACGCCCAGGGCAACTTAATATTTATTGTGAATAGACCGCCATTTTGTCTACGAAGCATAAACTTAGAATATCTCGGAGTAATAGAATTGTTTTATTATAAAGGTATGACCAGGTTAGTCGATAATGTTTTGTTATTATCCTTTAGTTAGGGCTCATCAATCATACCGAGTCTAATTCGGACCTAATGACTGGCCTCACAGCTCAGTTGGTAGTAACCCTGCCTTCAATGCTGTAGGTCGTGAGTTCGATTACCATTCAGGACATGACGAATATAGATGTTTGTTCTGGGTCTAGTCTAGTGTCAGTATGTATTATATGTGTGTATTTAAAAAAGTAAATAAGTATTATATCAGTTGTCTGGTTCCCATGACACAAGCTATTTACTTAGCTTACTTTGGGGCTAGATGGCGCTGTGCGAAATGTCCACCAATATTTATTTATTTACTCGTTACGATAAATTGAGTTTCGATGTTATTGAAGTATAAAATTATCAGAAAGCTGTACTGTGTAAATGGGTAAGTTCTTTGCAACCCTCGAATTGAATAATTTTTTGTTAATATACGCTTACACATTATGGGATTATATTAGGATTCCCTGTGTCGCATATAATACGGACACAAAACAACTAACTATAAATTGTGACGCGGGTTTCCCATACCTATGTAGGGGACTCCAAAACGTATGTTCTTAATTAATTTATGACCGCTTAACAGATTTCGCTCGTTCCATAACATATCATCCCACACTGATGTAGACACCACGCCTTCTCTGGTTGACATAAAGTACCAGTACTTTTGGTACTAACTATCTCGCGGACGGAAGTCGTTCGGCATGTCTTAGATTATCTCGAAAACGGAGTTAAATTTATCTCGGTTAAGGTTGCGTCTCACTGTGACTATATTATGACTGCCCTTACATCTCAGTTGTTAGTAACCCTGGCCCTTCTGCGCTGCAGGTCGTGGGTTCGATTCCCACCCAGGACAAACATTTGTGTGGCGAACGTAGATGTTTTTCAGTGTATGGGTTTAAATTGTTTTTACAATAAAGTACGGAAGTCTTATGTTGTCTGGTTCCCATGATACAAGCTATGCTTAGCTTACATTAGGGCTAGATGGCGCTGTGTGAAATGTCTACTTATATTAATTTATTATTACTTATATGAAATATAAACTAATCGAGTCACTCACTGGCTTTCTCAAACCAATTCGGTGGAAGGATTAAGATTGAGAAGAAGAAGAGCCTTGTGAGAGTGTATACAGAATTTAAAAAGAGAATAGGGTAGGTACTGAAATGGGCAAAAGGTAATTTAAAAGAAAGAGTCATTGACACGACGAAGAAGATTTGATGGGTCTTCTTCTTCTTCGAGTCACCGGTTCTGTCGAACCAGTGTGGTGAAAGGATTGTAAGTGCGCCTCAAAGAGGCTCCTTTCGTGCACTCGACACATGTCTTCGAATTTTTAGTTCTAGGACATGTCGGTTTCCTCACGATGTTTTCCTTCACCGTTTTGAGATCGTGGTATTGCGCACATAAATCTTTCAATCGAAAAACTCATAGGTGCACGTCGTGATTTGATCCGGCGACCTCCGGATTGATTTGATGGGTGGAAACAGATAATAAATGTACTAATTAGATAATATAGGCAACTATATATAAACTTGTGTAAAAAATATATCTTTCAACTCAGAAATTTTTAAATTGCTTCCCCTGTGTCTTATTTAAGGAAAGAAACAAGTTTTTCATTTACCAAAATCTGAATTACAAAGTGTTTTGCTACAAAATAACCTAACACTAAAATAGTAGTCCTTTCTTCTGCAAGTATTGCTATTTGCTTTTACAAACTCTTCTCTAACTACCTCTATATGAAATCTTTATCTGCTGATGAGAAAATGCGTTGCGACGGTATATCTACGAAGTATCTTCTGAGGAGAACTAATTGGCTTGAGAAACCCTGGTACCTAATCTCTTGGCAGTTACATATACCATGACAAGACTTATCGTTAGATAAGGCTTAGAAAGTATCCAATCTACTGCTGTATTGTAAAGAGGTATCAAAACGTAATAAAGTATTAATCAATTTTGTGTATAGAAGAAGATATAAAATAGAATATGATATAATATAGAAGACGGAATGACAGACATCGGAACTACAAAAAGATAAGCTAAACCATTGGTCCGAGAGACATGAAATTAGAGTTTTTATATTAATCTTTACGATGTAGGAAATTATAAGTTTATGTGACTTACCCTTGCGTCTCACGTCTCACTCTTCGATTCCTGAAGCGGACAAAAAGTTAAACTCAAAGTTATAAACTTTATTTCCATAGAACTCATAAAGAAATGGCTGAGAAACCTCAATAATGTTCAAAACATAAGGTCACGCGACCCTCCATAGGGAAGACAGGCAATAAACCCCTAAAGCAGGAGTTACTTTTTTTTCACGAGCCGATCCTTGCAACAATCTGAGTACTAAATATATGTTACATTTGACTAAGTTAGCAATGTCTTGCCACTTTTAATTATGTAAAATCTTAACTTTGATTATACAAAAGCTGTTAGTTTTTGCCTTTCATGGGACGAGCAGGTGGCCTATCTAATATCAAATAGTATTTGCCCAGTACAGTTTAGGTGATCCCGTACTTAAGTATGGAAATACCTTCCTATGCAGTACACCCGTCTCTCTGAGTATGAAATGAAGATTTGTCTGAAGATGAAACTCTCATGTGGCTGTAATTGTCAACTACCCGCGATGTATTCCATCACCGCTCATAGTTAAAAGCAAAAATTGCTTGATTAAAAAGTCTGGCTCATAATTTACCTCGTCGACTACGCCCATAAATTTCTTTCGTCACTTTATTAATAGATTTGAACTCCTAAAAATAACTCGGTTACACGGCTGTGTGGGAGTTCTCCAGTCGCATTGCATCAGCTGTCACATGTTAGATCGCGTATTTAAGTAAACACTTTTTTTATATCATATTATAATGCAATATTAATTTGAGTATCGTCTATTTTTTAGAAGTTAAAAAGTGTAGTTGTTTGGCCCCACAGCTCAGTTGGTAGTAAGCCTTTTGCGCTGCAAGTCGTGGGTTCGATTCCCACCCAGGACAAATATTTGTGTGACGAACATAGGTGTTTGTTCTGTGTTTGGTTGTTGATATGTATTATATGTAAGTATTTACAAAAAAAAGTATATACGTATTATATCAGTCGTCTGGTTCCCATGATACAAGCTATGCTTAGCTTACTTTGGGGCTAGATGGCGCTGTGTAAAACGTCCATCATATTATTAATATCATATTAATATTATCTGTCTGTATCAGAGAAACACAACAAAAAGCAGTAAATCTGTTTTTGAATGAAATTTATCTCTTGTGTAACTTGTAATTCATCATTTAGGTTTGTATTAATCAAAGTCAACCTAACCTGCCTTGAGTTAACCAAAACAAATGGGAAATTTCACTTCTTAGTTCACCATAATTTGTATAAATTTTTAGTTCCAACTTTCCTTAAATTTTCATAGTCCTCTCCTTGCCGAAGATAATTATAGCCATATTTATATCTTTTATAAATGTCACGGCGTTTCGTCCGCCCATAAACCGATCTGACAAATTATTAGAAGCTATCGACACCTAAAACCAACTTTCGATGAATGAATTGTGGGCTACTGTTGGCACAGTGCAAGTAAACCAGTATCACAAGTATATACTCACGCTATATATTATAATAATATATAACACAGCTATATATTAGCTTCACAATTTCTTAGAATCGGAACAAGAAAGGTATAATGGCTGGCCTTACAGTTCAGTTGGCGATAATTCTGCCTGCTGTAATGTAGGTCGTGGGTTCGATTTCCATGCAGAACATACGTTTGTATGATGAGCATTGTTATTTTTTCTCTGTTTGGGTTAAATTATATGATGTATGTATCATTTATTTATATGGTTTCCATAGTCCATTCAAAGCCTCGCTTAATTCGGGGCTAGATGGCGCTGTGTGAAATGTCCACCAATATTTATTGTTTATAATATTATTCCAAAAGAATTCCAAAAAATAAAAAATCGTTTAATGTGTAGTAGTTTTTAATTTTTCAGCTAATTAACAACAAGAACAATTCATTACAAAACTAAATTCAAAAAAGTGAAAAATAAATTTAAACAAATATTATTTTCTTCGTTTATTCTTAGCCTTTCTTTAGAGATATTGTCTGGCTGTCTACAGTACTACGTTCGGAAATATATTTCCTCTGTACAGAATATCTTTTTAAAACATTAATTATAATGAAATGTATTTGTAATACATTGATTTACCCAATGAAAAATGCTAAAGCGTTGTAACACATGTAAATAAAATACCAATATGACTTAGCCATCAGAATACGAATAAGAAAAAATTTAAAAATATATATATAACTGTCGTACAAAAAAGATCTTAAAAATATATGGTACGAGTTTGTTTGTCCATTTCGGACATAGAATACAGTTTTATATAATATAAAATAATATATCTAAGATTATTTTCCTATGTTTCAAATTTAAACCGTAAGATGAGCTACTGCACGATGGCTTATCTGTTATATTTAATTAGTTAAAACAGGCGCCACTGTCACTTTGTTATCGCGATGATTTCCGTGTGTCAATTAGCATAGAAATCTGTTGATTGCATTACTCGGAGGCGACTGACTGGCCTCACAATTCAGCTGGTGGTGACTGTGCCTTCTGGCCGTGGGTTCGATTCCCATCCAGGAAAATGGCGTTACGAAAATAGATGTTAGTTCTAAGTCTGGATGTTAATATGTTTTTACAAAAATCATATATTATACAGTTGTCTCGTTCCCATAGTACGAGCTATTGTTAGTTTGGAGCTAGATGGCGCTTTGTGAAAAGTCCAATATTATGAGGTACAATTTATTTCACATTATTTATTTTGGTTTATGAATTTTATTTTATTGCTACAAAATAATATTAATTAATCATTATAATTTTTATAGATGAGACAAGTTCTAAAAAAGCTATCAGTGCGCCATTGGAGTTGTGTTACTGAAATAGTCACTGTCACAAGATTTCGGAGATTTTACATTCTGGACTAACCAAAGGAAAATCTCGGACCGTTCCTAAAATACTCATTCGCTGGGCTCTGTCGTAAACAGCGTTTATGGTCACACATCCTAGTGTCTTAGCAGCCATCTGCGACGTTACACCGAATAAATTAATTTAGGACGACTGCTGAAAACGTTAATTTCTAATCTCCATTTTATAGAAAGTGATAGTAAACATAGAACAATATATACAATAACATGTCCTAGACCTAAAAATTCGAAGACATGTGTCAAGTGCAAGAAACGAGCCTCTTTGGGGCGCACTTAAAGTCCCTTCAGCACGTAAGTTCGAGAGAACCAGTGAATAGAATAGAGTGGAATAGTAAACATAGAAACTAAACTCGTGTAAACTCTCTGCAATATACAAATGAATTATTGTCACGTAAGTCTGACAGCTGTCTAATGACGACCAGCCGACGAAACAACGGTGAATTATATGTATTTATAGATCGGCAACGTGGAAACCTTATTTGGAAGAGAAAGCAAAAAATGACGTGGGCAAAATTGGTTCCAGCGTAGATTTAAATTAGATATATTATTTAGCTTGACTTAATATTGGTTTATAGTGGAGATTCCATACCAACCTCCAAATGTTCCCCCTTCAGATACACAGGCCTGTTAACGATAAGCGAGAATGGGCTTTACTATAACTTAGTATCTGGACCATTTTTTTAAGTACTGTGCATGGTTTGAAGTGCATTTCGTGGTCTGAACAGCGAACTATGGACTAGATGTCAAGTCCATACCAATGGGCCCCCAAGCCACACATATTTGATCACTTAACTATGTAATAGACACGAGTTTTCAAGTCTTTAGTGAACTTATAAATAATTACTCCATTACACAAAAAAGTGTTTTAAAAAGTACGAATAACGGGTACATAATACCAATATCTACAGAATTTACGTTATATGATGAATTAAACGAAAAAAACACGGGTAAATTAGTTCTAAATATATAATTTTCTTATTAAATTCAAATTAAATATTTTTTATATTTATTTTATTTACTGTTTCAGAATTTTTCTTATCACTTTTTTGAGCATTTTTTCATAGTTTATATTACCTAATATTACTAAAAAACGTAAAAAATACGACAAAAAATTAAAACAGGGCAGAGATTTAAAAAATATTATAGGTTGGTTGCAGTTAAGTTGATTTGGTGCTAATCCCTCCTTCGCAGACACAATAGCATTCAATATTAATTGTTTAGAGCTTATGTTGAGCTTATAAGGCAAGCTTAAGATACTATCGCGCTTAGCTGATTACCACACCCTTTAGTTATCGATAGGAAAGTAGCCCAGTAGCAGTACTCATACACTACGATACTTATCGCTTTCACTGCGACCACACCCTTACGTCCCCGATGCAGACAATACAAGCATAACGTCACTTGTTACAGTATCTTGTGGTCGGATATGTTATGAGCAAGCTATAGACAATGCTGGCGAAAAGTATGAACCGATTAAATGAGCTGTTCACACTTCCGTTTAGTGTTGACATGCAGAATAATATGCCAACTAGGCTTTTCGCGGCCACGTTTCTACACTTACCATTAGCTAAGTTATAAGTTACGTGATAAGGTTTCAAAGTCAGTGAAATGATTGTAATATATTTTATTTTTTTAATTACGATTACATTTACATACATTTGACTGCAATCTCACCTTAATGTCAATATAGTTACTAAGCAGATCTTTTTTTTAACAAAAAAATTTGTGCCTAATGACAAAAGAAAATCATAAAAAATTTTGGTAACTACGAGAATACATGACGAAACATATGAAGTGAGTTTGTTTCAAATGTCATGCAATGCTTTGAAATTATTCATGTTGTTTGAAACATTGTATCTACTTAGCCATCTAAAATAATCTGGTAATTATTACGTAAATAGATTCACGCCTTTATTTCCGAAGGTGTAGGCAGAGCAGTGGGTTACCTATAGTTATTTGAAAAAATATATGTATACACTTTTCACCAACGGATTTATATCCTCAATACTCTCGCAAGCCATTTGATGTGGAGGACAATCCTCGGAAACGAAATACCGAAATACTCTTTCTTGGTCAAATCCACACACCCGTACGAAGCTTTTGCTTCCACTTTCATAATACGGACAGCCCAAGAGTGGAACTCCTTGTCTGCGTCCGTATTTCCTGATACCTACAGTATGAAACTCTTCAAGAGGAGAGTGAATAGGTATCTTCTAGGCGCGCATGCTACATCGTAGACCACATCGTCACAGGTGAGATTGCGGTCAAATGCTAGCCTATCACAAATAAAAAAAATACGTCATTTTAAGCCGTTTCATAATGAACTCTATGAAAAATAAAGATTTTGACTTTCACTTCGATTAATGCAGGTTTCCATACAGGTTTTTTATATTATCATGTTACGAGCAGATTGCTTACGAATCTCGGTTTTCTTCGATACCTCCCACCTTGTTAATACTCTGTGATATCAAAGCTGGTAAAATAAACTTGTAGGCGGTTTTCAATTTACAAATAACGGAATTTGAAATATATTAAAAGGTATTATCACAAATCCAAAGGTCATTATGAATGGACGATGCTATAAAACTTAATTTGCTACTATCTAAGTGGGTATTGTCATTTAGATATATGAGTGTCTGCACGTTGTAAAGCGTATTTTATTAGAGCCCATAGCTGTAATCCGAGATCACCAATTCGATGATAACTCTCTTGGTATTACACAATTTCTTATCAGAAAAAAGAGTTTAATTTTCTTAGTAGCCCTAACGTACTAACTACACGTACTAAAAAAAAATGAAAATTATTTATTTGCTTCGATATACACAATCTACATAACTAACAACCATTACTTGAAATTAAATATTTATTTATTAATATATTTATTTATTTAAAATGACCATTTAATGACAAAATTGCATTTTGGAAAAGTCAAGATGTCCGTTAGTGGGCAGATCGAAACGGGTATTTCAAATAAATAGCCGCCATAACTTATCCGGCGCTGAATTTTTATTTATTTATTTATTTAAGGCACACAATACACATTACAAGCAAACAATATAAATATTAATCTAGAATACAGTTTTGATCTGGCTTGGAACATAACAGATGTGCGCACTGCAAAAACCACATTTAACAGTGTTAAGCTAATACAAAAAAAAATTAAATGTTCGGGAACTTAATACTAAAAAGAATGAAGTACTTCCCAAGAATAAAAATACAAACAAAAGGAAAAAGGTCAAATAAAAACTAGACAAGAATAAAATAAAATTAAATTAAATAAAAATGAGTAATGAAATAAAATCAAATGTAACATAAAAAAAGCCAAAATCTTAAACTATAATAGAAACTACTTGATTATATTGGTTTAGGTGAACTACAATGCTCATCATCTGAACTACCGTTGAAATGGAGGATGTCTTTCAGAGTTGTTATGTAAACGTAACTTTCGTTTATTTGTTTAATAATGATTATGGTTTGACAGTGTGGATGGAGCCTTATAAAACTGGTTCAACCTACACATTCACGAATGCTTGTATGGCAACACATTGACGTCTGGTTCTTATCAGTGCAGTGATTTGTTGCGGGGAACGTTTGTTAGCTAGATGCAATCACTTCTGTTGATAGCGCTGACTGAATCCTGAGATAGTATTTAATTGATATCTTAAAATAAGATCAGAGAAACGAAATACAATATTATAATACAGCTGACCACTCGCGACAGAAAATATGGAATCTGTTAATAACTCAACGAAAACAATGTAAGCAAATTTTGAGACATATTTATTTAGCCTTTTTTTAAATTATTATAATAATAATAATAACAATATTGGTGGTCAATTCATACAGCGCCATCTACCCCCAAACCAAGCATAGCTTGTATTATGGTAACCAGACAACTGATAGACAACATATAGTTATTTTTTGTAAATACATACATATAATACATATTAACACACAGATACAGAACAAACATCTATTATTCGTCACACAAATGTTTGTCCTGGAATCGAACCCACGCCCTACAGTGCAGAAGGCAGAGTTACTTACTACCAACTGCCTGTCGATAAAATCTAACAAAATTGAAGTACGACCCAGAGAGCTCTTTGAATATGTGGGTTCGACTTGGGTCGATTTTAATAAAAGTTACAAAGGGAAATAATTTTAAACAATTTATTCACATTGATTAACCTTAAAAAAAGCTCTAATTACATATTTCATAATTATAGCAAACAGGCGCCAGTGAACTTTAGAAATTTTGCTTTCTACACGCGAAGTGGGGACTGCATAGAATTCCGCATTTGCAATTGAAATAGAAAAGATGCACAGAGATAAGAAGGTAACATTTGTATGGCTAATAGTGACCCAAGGCTAGAGAAATCCTGCGCGATTGTATTTCACGTAGCTTTCACTGTAAACTTAGGGGAGTATTTGCTAGGCTTGGTACGACAAGACACAAGTCATATCGTATAACAGCCCGTAACTCCGAGACGTGAAAGTGAAATGTCTCATGTCACAGACATATGCCTGTATTTTCACCGGCAACCACACTTTTCAAACTGGAACACATAATACAATCTAAGGTTTATTATATACAGAATTATAAAAACGGTCCTTTCTTTTTTAATATTATTTCTCAATTTACATATAAAGTAGATATGTATATATTTAATTGTGCAATTATTTTATTGCCATCCCCCGGGACTAGGAACTCGTAGATATGGAGGCAAGAACTAAATTGGGATGACTTTAAAACTATTTTAAATGAAAAAACTTTCAATTTCAGATCTTTGTAAGTTAATATTTATTTAGTCAGTTCGACAGTTTTATGGTAACAAGTTGATAGGCCAATCGCTGGAAAAACTAGGCCATTGCAATTGCGGTGCAACAGAACTGCATTTGACTGCGCGAAATAGGGCATCAGGATATAAACATACGGAGAGTAATTGCAAATTGCATGTGGGCCTCTGAAGTCTAGCGGAATCTTGTTTTCTTTTATATGTCCATCTTATGTTAAGTGGTAACTTTAACTCTGCCTATAACAAACGATGCGACTTGGGTCCTCCCCTGCTAGGTACGACAAGACCCAACTCGCATCGTATGCGTCCATAACTCTGATGCGTGTAGGTGGAATGTCTCATGTGCCTGTAATTTCACCGGCACACCACGCATTTACTATTCTTGACAAATATCTTGGACATGTTTTGGGTATGCCTGGAGAAATCACTCACTTCAGCTAGCTGAGTGGAAAATGTATTTGTATGCTACCTATGTTATTGCATTTATAGTTAGTAATTTTAATTTTTGCTGTCGAGAATAGAATTTAATTTCATTTCAAGGTAAAGCGACAGAGCAGTGTTCGCGTCCACATTCCCTCCCCGTATGTTTCCCAAATAGGAAATTGGCGTTTATCTTTGTAATGATGCGTCGTCCGCCTTTGAACCTAAGGTACTCCGATCACTCTACTCAGCTGTGATGATAACGTCATTATCGTATATGTAATTGCTGTTATTCTTGCTTTATTCTGTTTTTACAACTTTTTATTCGTTATTAAGCTATTTCTTTGAGAATCCAATGGTAAAAATATATTGTCTATTTAAGTTGCCTCGATCCTATGACTTTCCGGTTCAAAATCAGTTCTGATCCGGTTTCATTTGTGACCATGGTAGCCATGTAGCTTCCACCCCGTGTTTCGAGTTGCAGTAGTCACAGGTTCAAATCAAGAGGTGTACCGATGAGGTTATCGGGAACCAAAAAATTCTGAGATCATGATTGTCTCAAACAATTATGTTTATATTGGGAATTGCTTTTCTTTATATTTAACCGACTTCAGAAAAAGGAGGTTATCAATTCAGATGTTTGTTTATGTTTATTACTTCAGATATGTCATTTATTAACCGGTTTGAAAAAAAATGTTATGGAAAGGATATACTTTCAGATTGGTCACATGGAAATTTCGTCAAATCATTTCAATAGTTTGCTTTATACCATTGGAGTTATTTTTTTCAGTTTTTCGTTTAGCCGCGCAAAGTAATTGATTAATTTATATTCTATTGTTCTTGGTGTAACTTTAGTATCCATGATGGTTTCAAAAGAGTTTCATTCAGTAAAAAGTACAGACATCACTACAACATTTTGATTCCTATACTTTTCGTTACATTACCAGATTACACTGCGTTTGTTTTTATCGAATTAGCATACTGCATCGCGTGACCTGATTCCTGATATAGACTTAACAACCCTAGCAGCTTTGAAATAGAGTCGAAATTTCACAAACAAACTGTTTAAACGTGTGCAAACGCATATAAGTAATTAACATTAGGTAGGTACTAGGGGTCATTGAACACCGGCCGGCTTTGAGGTATCCGATGTTCTAAATACTGGCGGGTACATAACTACTTCTATTCTATTCGAGTCACTGAGTCTCTCGAACCCGTGGTGAAAGGATTTTAAGTGCGCCTCAAAGAGGCTCCTTTCGTACACTCGACACATGCCTTCGAATTTTTAGTTCTAGGACATGTCGGTTTCCTCTCGATGTTTTCCTTCACCGTTTTGAGAACGTGGTATAACGCAAATAAATCTTTCAATCGAAAAACTCATAGGTGCAAGTCGGGATTTGAACCGGCCTCCAGATTGAAACTCGGGTTCAGCACCACTAAACCATCACGGTCTCGAACTACTGAAACATAACAACCTAATGGTAATGAGAATGGTAAAAAAGGATGTTATTGTGCTAAATTATTTGAAGCAAACAAATCATTTGCAAATGGAGCATTGAAATTCAACACTGATATTGGAATTAGTTCTATAAACAATATTTTTTAGATTAAACCTTGGAAAATGTGGCGTTTTTCCTTCTTCCAGTGTGGTTGCGGACGTAAATACGTAGCTTCATTTGTGTAACGATAGTTTCAATTCAACTGTTTAGTTTGTTTGGATTAAGTTACGGCGCGGCAAGCGTTGCCAGGCATCCGGATAAAGGTCAGGCTTTTTGGTTGCGTTTGCGGCCAAATGAGATGGTGTCCGGCTATTGCTATTCTTTTTAAATTCAACCATTTTTTAAAATATATCATGTGTTAGTATAAAGAAGATGGATTAATTTGATTTTATTGTTGTTTCATTAGAATATAAGATTTTTTTATGGTAAATACTAAAAAAAGGCTTATTTTTATTTATAAAAAAAATTACGTGTTATATACTAAGACTAAAATTAAAGGTATCCGGCTTTTTTACCCACGTGTCCGGCTAAACTAGCTGTTATGTCCGGCTTTTCGGTTTTAAAACCTGGCAACCCTAGGCGCAGCCAAAACCAGGATTAACTTTTGTGTGACGAGCATTGATGGTTGTTCTGTGTCTGGGTGTTAATATGTATTTATTCTTGGTCCAATTACCTCACATCCGTACGAAGCATTTTGACCCTTTCACAATGTGGACAGCCCAAGAGTGGAACTCCTTGCCTGCGTCTGTATTTCCCGAGAACTATAATCTGGAGGTCTACAAGAGGAGAGTGAATAGGTTACTTCTAGGCGGACATGCTAAATCGTAGACCGCATCGTCACTTAACATCAGGTGATAGCCTAGCGCAAATAAAAAAAACTTCTACCTACATTTATTATCATTTATTTATTATCCATAAAATACAGTTTTCATCATCTAAAACTAGGTCATAAATAGCAAATTCCTATTTTTATATCATGTTTTTTAATCTGTGCTGCATCCCGTCGTCGAGGATGGAGGATGTTTATGTATATTGCATAACAACTCGCATACACGTCAAATAACAATTAGTTTGGCAAGGGGTCATGAAAGGTTCATAAGGATTTCGTGAGTTCGCAGTAACCCTGCGTAGAGCACTAAAACCTAGTGCATTTATAAAATATAAATAACATTTCCTATTTGGTCATACAGTTTAACAAAGAAGGCAATTTATCATCTTCTCATCATTTTCATGATATTGTCATTTAATATAATTGTCTTTTTTATTTTATTTTATTTTGTAAATGTTAACTGTGTGTGTCAAATAAAATATATTCTATTCTATATGGGAAAACAGCTATCATTCCAAGGCTTATGGGATGAGCTATCTTTACGGGGTCAAAAATTAGCGCTTTCGCACTTGTTACAACGCAAAATACTTACAAAATACTAACTAATGATAATTATAATACTCGGGTCGTTCATAATAAATATGTGACCGTTAAATTCGTCGGTCATCATTTAGTCTCATATTTACCGCGATGTACTAATTTTTTTTCAGTTCGATCAACCAGGCCGTCGGCGTCGTGTCCATTGTCTAGTACTTTCCCGCGAACCTAACCACAGAATAACCAACTTTACCATTTCCTGTTTTCAAATGCTTTCACACAACCGCAATAATTTTCACAATTCAGATTTCAGACAATAGACTTATGGGAAATACTGTCAATGCTTAGTCAATGTTATTGTTGCAATTTTGTTGGATGGTATTACGTTATATACGTTATACGTTATATACGTATTAAGCGAGAAAGTATTTACTTTTCAGCCACATAATTTATTATTATGAAAATATATTTTAATAGCGGCCCGTTTTCGCTTCGCACGGGTTAAATGTTTATGGCTGGAACTAATCTTTATCAAAACAAAAGTATAAAAAGTGTAAAAAATATAATATTACGGTAAGAATGTATCGGAGTATCGGAGTTAACCCTCTTTTATTTAAAATTACAAACATTACCTCTTTATAATACTATACGTCGGTACAGAAATATCGAATGTGAATATAATTCTATAATTTATTAAACATAATCTGATATTATATTTACAGGCGGTTCACTCTTTAAACTTCTTCAAAGCTGGTTAACTAAATACTGGCTATTTAACCTCAGATGAGTCATCTGATCTTTCCAACTTTTGTGCACGAAAATATATTCATTTTTAACTCATTTTCCTACAAAATTATAAATAATAAAACACTATTAGCATCACCGTGTCTGATTGCATGAATGGCTATCTGTTACCTATTATTCCTGTTGAAAGCGCAAGCCTCGAGCGACGCGACGTTGGCACATAATTTAATGGAGATTATAGGATCGAGAAAGCCTTTACCTTTACCCCTTCAGGGGTTAAGTGTAGACATCATCTGTAAATCTATTGTTTCATATAACTATATATTTCTGCTATTACCATAAAGTCATAACCGCACTGCATTAATTTGAGATGATTGGTTTTTATTCTTATTTTACGCGATGTCCTTTGGCCAAGACTTAATTTATAAAGCCATATAATGTAGCCTTATAAAGTATTTATTATTAACTTATTCACCAATGATTGCCATTTTATTAATTTCTATATTGATAACACAGTTTATGTAACATTAAATATAAAATTTATTATATATCCACAGTTTTTTCTAATTCCTACTATTTAATACACATTTGAACCCATAAAAACGACGGAATTGAATACATATAGCAACGGAAACCACAGCTTTGAACTCTTCAATAAAAAAAATCGTAAACTGTCAAGTGCATGAAAGGAGCCTCTTTGAGGCGCAAATTAAATACATTCACCACACTGGTTTGATAGACCATTGACTCGACTAGAGTCTAGTAGTAAGGGGTAGCAGGGGTTACTTTCGTTAGGCATAAGTCTAATTAAAATAACATTCAACCAAAAGTAACAGTCATTTATAACAAACACGTGTAAGGAACTATGTAGGTATGCAAACTGTATGACCGTGACATTGACTTGACCAACAAAACAAACCTCTGACATTGTAACTAAAAGATCAGTTATCGAGGTTTTATGTTAGATAAACTTTGAGATAACATTGTGGTGTGAGCAAGCGTTGCGTGTTGGACAGTCGACATTAAATTTTGCCAATGCTTTAGAAGCGTTTATGTACATTTCATGAAGACATTAGAATTTTAAACAAACAAAAGGAACCAACGTCTATATAACATGAACGAACATAATGAAATACAATCTAATTAAGAACCTCCTTTCTTTGAAGTCGGTTAATAATAGCACGTGTTCTTCTCAATGGGACAATTTATCTCTATATCAAAATTCAATAAATTTGGTTCAGTGGTTTGAGCGTGAAAAGACTTTCGCATTCAAAGTCAGTCAAAAACTTTATTTCCATGGACTTCATAAAGATTTTTTTAATGTCAGGAACACTTACAGCTAGGTTTACAAAATAGGTGATTGAATAAATATACAACCATAAATGCTACATATAGGAAGGCCAACTAAAAGTTTCTACATATAAATTAAAAGTGTCCACATAATAATCATTATTTATAATCATAGTATATATTTTGTATACTGTGACCTATGCAGCCGCCTGTACACAGAGTATACAACGTGCCGAGTGTGAACTGTCAACTGTCAACCCGTGGTATGTCAACAGAGCAGTGTCAGGTGTCCGGTGACGAGATGACCACCCAGCTAGTCGGTAACTGACACCGTGGATAAATTGTGTGACGCCGTGACGTGACGGCACGTTTTCTTTGTTACGGATACTTTACAGTCTCCATAATTATAAATATGAGGCTAATTACTAAAAACGAACTTCACTCGTTTTTAGTAATTAGAAGAAACAAAGAACTCATGTATTGAATAGAAAAAAAAATATAATAATAAATAAAGAAAGAGACTAAAAACTGGATCAAACTGGAGGAGGCCTGTACCCAAGTAGGGGTTCCTATCCATGTAAATACATAATTTAAATGAAACAAACACAAACAAATAAACATATTTTTTTTATAAATAGTTTAACTTAAAGTGAAATTTCATAATATTAATGCTTACAATGTAATACTTAGGTGATGGGAAATAAAAAAGGCTTTATTATTATTAATTATTAAAAAGCTGAGATATAAAAGTATATTTATGATGAAGTACTTGCTGAAATTCTAATTGCATAAGTACCTACGAATGGCTCTTGGTGGTGGAAGGTAATATCCAGCTCTTGGATCCGTGAATAAATCTGTAGTGACTTTGTATAACGAAAAATACCGGGTTCGATATTAGCACAGGGCATAACTTTGGATCAGCGAAAGCAAATGTTGCCCGTAATTTTTTATATAGAAAAATTTCCAAGACACAAGAACTTCGGGCCAAATATATATAACTAAACAAGGACGACTCAGTTGGAGTCAGATTGGTGGGGGCTAGTGGGAATAAACCCATTTTGGCAGACTATGATATAATAATAATACATATTGACCCAAATTAGGGTTCGTTAGGATCTTTAGGACGATCTCAGTGTGGGGTCCGATTCCAGTAATGACATTCTAGACTAAATTTCGTAAGAATATTAATGTACCAAGGTGGAAATTTAAAAGCAGTGGAACTCAAGTTCCAAGTTCGTTCGGGGAAGTACTGCCACCAACCCCATTTCTGCCACCAAGCAGTAACGAATTGCTGTATTCCGGTTTCAAAGATGTGGTTGCCGGTGAAATTACAGGCACATGAGACATTCCACCTACACGTCTCAGAGTTACGGGCGCATACGATGCGACTTGGGTCTTCTCGTACCTATTATGGGAGGACCCAAGTCGCATCGGTTATGGGCCGAGGTTACCACTAAACACCAGGTGGGCCGTTGGCTCGTTCCGTAACTGTATCACATAAAAAAGAAGTCTTATAAAAAAAGTAGGTTAAGAATGTGTTCATTTTTATATCACAAAACTTAGTAAAATACATTTGATAAGCTTGAACTTGACTTATTATATAAAAATATTGCGACCAAATCGTTGATATCAGTATGTTCATAATAATGTGACGCAGACACTTCAATATTACACCATAGTGTGAGTGCTTCAACGTTTCGCAAATGTCAGGTCGCTTATAAAATTGTTCGCTCACCAGCTGGTGATCATTCGACTTGACCCGGCCGGTACATACACCGGGAAAGTAAATAGCCAAGATAATAAGTAAATATGCTGAGCTAAAAGAAGAAATAGTCAGAATAAGGAAGCAAGATAAAGTATTTATAGTCCCCACTAGCTGTTGCCGACTTCGTCCGCGTGGAATACGGTTTTATCACGCACCCCTATTTTACCCCTCGGAAAAGTAGCCTAAATTACTCCTTGTTACATCAGCTATCTGCCAGTGAAAGTCCCATCAAAATCGGTCCGGCCATTTCAGAGATTAGCCGGAACAAACATACAGACATAAATTAAAAAAAAAAATTGTTTTGGTATTATGTACATCATGCACTTAGTAAAAAGCGGTTATTTTAATATTACAAACAGACACTCCAATTTTATTTATTTGTATAGATTGGTAAATCTATTTGTGTATAATCTATAATGTGTGTGATATTGTGTATTTTGTATTTTTTTGTATTTTGTATTTGTATTTTGTAATATGGACTTGTTCTGAAATAAATTTTATTATTATTATTATTTAAGTAATTTAAGTTACTGAAAATAAATAATAACATAAATAGTATATAATACCTGTGTTGTGTATGTATAACGAGCGACACCATCGGCATTTAGTGGGAATCTTACTTAGTTTTGTAACGAACTGATAGATAAACTCATTTTACGTACAAGTAGGATGGAGTAGGATGGACGTGGATGGAGTAGGATGGAGTAGGATGGACGTGGATGGAGTAAGATGCGTATTTTGCTTAAACCACGTATTCCAGTTAGCCTTTGAATACAATAATTCAGACACCTGACGCCGACAGTACCATAATATAACTCGAGTCGTTGACCCCAAACCATAAAGAGCATAATATTGTAATTGTAAAAATATGCCAAAACTATGGCGCGCTATGATGCATTTGCATACGAATTGTTGTTAAGATATAGTTTCCATCTGCATATTTTACAGCAGTGTGGTTGTTTGATGCATTTTACATACGTTCAAATGTCAGGCGTAGATCAGTTTTCATCATACAGGTATCAAATGTTGGGAATTTAAATTTTCACATACCATGTAGAATGTAGATAAATAAATATTGGTGCATATTTAACACAGCGCCATCTAGCCCCAAACAAGAAAAGCTTGTGGCTATGGGAAACAGCTGATAGAATAGGTACTTTTTTCTTTTTTGTAAATAGATTATATAAAAGTTTTATTAAAGACCAGACCCAGAATAAACGTCTATGTTTGTACACAAATGTTTGTCCTGGGAATCGAACCTACAACCTACAGCGCAGATGGCAGAGCTACCAACTGATCTGTGAGGGCAGTTGAAGGAAACGATATGAAATGCTAAAACTACTATCCAAATAGCTCGCTTCGTGATTGGGTCTAATTTTTTTATAGCGGTGTGAAAATAGCCAGTGAGAAAGAGAGTAGAACTTATGCCCAGTTTGTCTGGGAAAGAACAGCCACCATACCAGTTTCTGCCGCCAGGCAGTAATGCTTTTTTAGCGTTACTATGTTTGAAAGGTGTGGTTTCCGTTGAACTTACAGGCACATGGGACATTCCACTTTTACGTCTCAGAGTTACGAGCTCATATGATCCAACTTGGGGACTAGGTAGGGGAGGACCCAAGTCGTATTGCTCGTTATGGGCTTACGACTTACCAGTAGGACATCTGCTCGTTCCGTAACGTTATCACATAACAAAGACATAGCACATAGCTCGCTTGTATTAGTACTGTGTTTAATTGCGGCGTTCAAAGATTCAGTACCTATCAGGTTGCTTTACAACGTTGAGCCATGTTTACATACAAACATTCCAATGCATTGAGTTACAGGAAATGCAAACAACGGCATTTTTGTGAGATATCCATTTATTAATGTGCATAGAAGATTATGTTGTTATGCTTCTCTGAATATTTGTATAATAGAACAAAGTCGTTATCTGCCTCTCTCTGTTTCTTCAAATCACAAGACTTTGAATACGTTATGTTTGTCTGTTATTCGCCATGGAGGATCAGATAGGGTTTGTAGAAGTGTCAAACTTAGCAATGAGTATATGTGACGTTTCCAAGCCATTTCTGCATGAATTGTATGGAAATAAAATTTTTGAGTTTAATATTACTTCCATTTGTCACTAAATGGACCATTGCATCTTTAGCAATATGGACTATAAGATCTCCCAAAGATATTGGTACCTCAGGTGTGGTATTTACCGTATCAGCCTGCTATCATGGAAATAAATGAAACACGAAAGGAGCCTCTTAGAGGCGCACTTTACACCTTTCACCACACTAGTTCCAGAGAGCTAGAATTGTACTACATGCTTACTTTCACAGCTGGGTAACATTTTTGAACTACATAGGAAATAAAAAATACAAAATAATAAATTAACATTTAAAAACTAGCACTTGGCACGCGATTTGACAACATGAAGTCGCAAGCGAGTAAGCTGTTTAAAATTACTTTAACAAAGGCTCACAAATAACGTATCAAATAGAACGAAGGAATGTCCAACAGTGCATAATAACAGAACTCTTGTTCAAACATAGAGCAATGAAGAACACCTACGTTGTACAGCTGTGAGTAAAAGTGCTAGAAGCTGAACAGAACAAAAAAAAGTATTGAAAATGTATGTAGAACCCGATGTTTTTTAAATAAAATGTTTAACTACAATCTAGGTTTGCTGTGGTTCTGCTTACTTCTTTGTGTAACAAAGGCATGAATGTAAAATACAACGAAAAATAAACAAATAAATAACTTAGTAATACATAAGTAGGTATATTATTATGTCAATACTTAGGAAAAATGAGGTTTCAAGAATAAGAATTATATACTTATATAACAATTAAAAAGAAAAAAAGAAGTATATATTGTATTATTGATAGATTTCATTAATGATTTCTAACTTTCAGGAATGTCAAGTTTAAGTGAAAGGTGGGTATGTTGGCGCAACTACACTTATATTTTAAAGTTTGTAGTAGAACTGACTTAACTGATTTTTAAAAACATTTCCATTTATGGAAACCTACATTATATCTGAGTCAGTATAATACTACATTCAAATTAACTGTTACTTGATCTAAGCGTTAGCAGAATCTAGTATAAAATGACAACACTTTAGCAAACACCTGTACATTGTAAAACATTGTAATTAAACGATTCAATGAACCGAAATAATCATGGCCTTAAATTGCAGCAAACGACGCGACGCGTGCATTTTAATTGTTCGATTAAACAAAATGTTGTTATGAATGTGAATAAGCACTTTTAATATGTGTTTTATGTTATAGTTACGAATATATTATTTTATGTAACAGAAACTCATTAGTATTTTATACATTTTATTTATTTATTATTAACGGAAATAAAGGTTGTGTGTTCTGCACCTTTCTATGCTATTCGTGTCACTGGTTCTCTCGAACAAGTGCGGTGAAAGGTTATTAAGTGCGCCTCCTTTCGTGCACTTGACACATGTCTTCGAATTTTTGGTTCTAGGACATGTCGGTTTCCTCACGATGTTTTCCTTCACCGTTTTGAGAACGTGGTAATACGCATATAAATCTTTCAAGCGAAAAATTCATAGGCGCATGTCAGGATTTGAATCAGTGACCTCCTGGGTGTTAATAAATAAATGTATTAACACCCAGACAAATTACCAACATCGATGTTCGTCAAAAAATTGTTTTTCCTTGGTGGGAATTGAACCCGCAACCTGCAGCGCAGAAGGCGGGTTAACACAAGACATACAATACTACCAGAATTGCAACCATAGTCTCACCATTATATCCAATATCTCTAGTGGTTATGTATGTATCAAAACCAATGGCAGAGCAATTCAAATGTGGGAAAGTTTTTCTAAAATGTCGGATTTAATTGCATATTTATTTCAAACGCATTTGCAATTATTCCTTTGTAAAGTAATACTGCTCAATTGCCGCCTCATTATAATAACTAATTAATCGACCCTTTGTAATTTCCCCGTCAGGACTAAATTGTAATGCCTACGCCGCCGCCGTGTGCGGAATTGGCACGAAGCCTGAACGCGTATTATGTATACTAATTTTAATTACTCAACTAATTATATAAGTAGTCTTTGACTTAACTATTTAAGAGCAGTAGAACTCTCGCCAAGTTCGTCCGGGGAAGTACTGCCACCATGCCCATTTCTGCCGCCAAGCAGTGAAGCATTCGCATTACTGTGTTCCGGTTTGAAATGTGTGGTTTCCGGTGAAATAACAGGCATATGAGACATTCCACCTTCACGTCTCAGAGTTACGGACGCATACGATGCAACTTGGGTCTTGTCGTACCTAGTAGGGGAGGACCGAAGTCGCATCAGTTGTTATGGGCCGAGGTTACCACTTAACACCAGGTGGGCCGTCGACTCGTTCCGTAAATGTATTAAAAAAAAAAAAAAAAAAAAAAAAAAAAAACTAAACAGACATAAATCATTTTTTTATTTTAATATTTATCAATAAAAATGCAAAAAATAAAATTGTAGTGTCTGTTTGTAATGTCAAAATAACAGCCTTTTACGACAACTCAAATATTTTTTGTAAATAAATACATATAATACAAATCAACACCCAGACACAGAACAAACATCTATGTTCATTAAATTAAGTATTCATGTGACATGTGTGAATATTTTACAGATATGCACGTGGATATTTTGTTTTGTTTACTTGAAACTGTTTGGGTCAAGGTTTATTTGTAAGAACAAATGACTCCTAATGCGTTCAAGACGTACAGGCCCTGACCTTCAGAAGGGCTGGTTGCGCAACCTAAAATTACGAGGATCCTTTACATAATTACAGATTAGAAAAGAAACCCAAATTATTCAAAATGCTACAATTTTACATCAAGTATATAAGGATTATGTATTATAAAAGATTAATTACTAAGCCGATCAACACTAATATGTACCTATTATAAAGAGAAAATGTTTATAAATTTGCATATACGAGGTAATTTAAGTTTTAAGTTCTAATTAATTCAATAAAACGCAAATGTACACTTAGTTATGCATAAAATATTTTATATCTCCAAAACTACCAACTAATCCGATTCTGAAAATTCTAATACTAGTAGATAAATAAATTATCTCGTGAGATAGATTTTTATTCTGATAAAGATGAGTTCCAGCCGTGAATACTGAACGCTACCGTGCGAAGCCGGGACGAGCCGCTAGTTCTATATAAAATTACAAAGATAAACATAATAATATTTTTGTAATAAATAAATATTGCCTATTCTTATAAGGTAACCCCAAATTAAATCTGGTCCATCCATAGAGTAACGCAGATACAGAAAAGTAATTGATAACGCATGTGCAATGTAAAGAATCGTTGCTTTTATAAATAACTAGCTTTGCACCGCGGTTTTCGCCATTTTCGTCGACACAGGCATGCACAGTTCAGCTCCTCTCAGTAATGCTCAGTTCCCTATGGGCAGCTAACCCTTCCCACCTCCGACCCACCGCGGCACATCGCCCCCGCCTGCGCTTAAACTCACTCGCTTCGCTCTTTTTACTCTGCTCCAAAGGTGATGATAAATACCCTATAACCTTCCTCAAGAATCAGACTAACAAATGCAAAAATATTTTTTCAAATCCGATCCCTCCTTCCTGAGATTAGCGCGTTCAAACAAATTTATTATCATCAGTATAGATTAAAAGCTTACCCAGAAGTAGTATGGGCAGGTCTATGAGCAAATGCCACCAGAAGCTGTGCCGCGCCTGCATCTCTACTGGAGCGGAGACCCGCTGCTCTGACACTCTCTGGAACAAACAAATGTTTCATGTTAATAGATGAGAATAATAGTATTGGTGGACACTTCACACAGCGCCATCTAGCCCCAAAGTAAGCTAAGCATAGCTTGTATCATGGGAACCAGACAACAGATATAATACTTATAAACTTTTTTGTAAATACACATATACATATGACACATAATAAACAGACACAGAAAGAACATCTATATTCATCACACAAAATGTTTGTCCTGGGTGGGAATCGAACCCACGACCCAGCTCAGAAGGCAGAGTTACTACCAACTGAGCTGTGAGGCCTGTCAACGATGTAAATATTTTTTTTAATCTCTGTGCAGCGCAAATAAATTATTTCTTTCTTTCTTTTTAAACTGTAGTGTAGGACCCGTGGTTCTGGTCGTGTGTCCTCACCGGACCACCGGTATAGGCAGGACTAATATTTCATACAACTATTTTAAACCAACCGTCAGCCACAGTTAAAATGAAATAACATCATTCGTCGGTGCCTAACCGCGTTCGTCGTGGGCTGTAAACCTAGTTAAACCAATCGTTAAGTTAAACGTTACTGATAACAAACTAACCGTTACAGTAATACGCAGCCCGTGTGGGTGAACTAGGGCACTACTAAATTACTATTTCGGTTACGAAAACCATTACTAAATAGCATTTACCAGATATACTAATTTAGTTTTGTGCGGATTTGCTTTTTACAAGCTTTTAACTTGGCATGTATGTAACTATGTTTGTTCGGGTGGAATCTTGCAACTAAATTTTGAAGCAGATGTCTTCAACCAATTGAACTGAAATTTTGTATACACATTTAATTTGGATGACAATGCATGGTTGGCTGTGTAACGTCATTCTAAATCCAATATGGCGGCCTTCTAAAGATGGCGGATCAAGTTTTTTATTCTTTCCTCCAATATCATTTCCTGAACAAACATCAATGTTACAAATGTCACACAAATGTTTGTCCTGGGTGGGAATAGAACCAACGACCTACAGCGCAGAAGGCAAGGTTAC
Source organism: Chesias legatella (assembly GCA_947359385.1). Classification (NCBI taxonomy): domain Eukaryota; kingdom Metazoa; phylum Arthropoda; class Insecta; order Lepidoptera; family Geometridae; genus Chesias; species Chesias legatella. Next base: position 1,565,415 of record OX375776.1, on the reverse strand, counting down.
TACCAACTGAGCTATGAGGCCAGTCAGCTATGTTGGTTATTTTATCCAATATCCAATGTTTTTCCATGATAAACAGTATTAATAGTAGTATCATTCTAATTCATAGGTCATCTAAAAGCGAACATACCTAGAACAGGGTCGAACATAAATAAGGCATCACATCACAGTATCGCTGACTATGTAACAGTTACTTTCGATCTAGGAATTACCATTGTATTTATAGACGGTGTCTGGAAATATTGAGTCACTAGGATTGACATCTTGAGAAAAGACTGTTAGAAATATCCCATTGGATTATTGTGTTATGAGTTTTTTATAGCTGTGATTGAAAATGTCTTCATTTTATACTCTGACTATAGTTCATTAGCCTTTATTAGATATTCTTGTCAATGTGAATTGGAATAATAAAGGTGCCACAGAAAACCAGCGCTGAACAGCCACTCCGCTGATACAGCACATGCTGAGTGGTAGCCTTTTTTGCTGTTACAAGCCATATTTTCTTTTATTTGTACCAAATTTTATTTCTAATGTAACACAAAATAAATATTTTTCTTTCTTTCTTTCTAATGATTTAATTTCAATGACATTCCGGAATAAGAACAGAATAGTTTTTCTGCTTGAAGTAGGCAAAAAAGCACAAATTGAGCTCTAAGCATGATTCTAATGTTTTTTATGTGTTACGGAACGAGCCGATGGCCCACCTGGTGTTAAGTTGTAACCTCGGCCCATAAGAACCTATGCAACTTGGGTCCTACCCTACTAGGTACGACAAACCCCAAGTCGCTTCGTATGCACCCGTAACTCTGAGACGTGTAGGTGGAATGTCTTATGTGCCTGTAATTTCACCGGCAACCAGACCTTTCAAGCCGGAACACAGTAATGCGAATGCGTTACTGCTTTGCGGCAGAAAAAGGCATGATCTTCAAGTTTTCTTCATTTAGGATAATTTTATTACATAAGTTACATACGCTGTTTTTTTTTTTTTGATTTTGGAACTTCACTTCAGATTTCGGAACACCCTGTACATTGTGGTGTATTATCATAGGAATGTGGTCTACAGTTCGGGCGCAACGGTGTTTATCAAACCGATGTGCTTGGCCTTGGACCTTATGGCATAGAAATCTAGGCAAGATAATAATAATAATAATAATAATAAATAATCTTTATTGGAAACTACTATTGGTACTTAATACTAAGAGTACAATTGCAGTGTATCCAAAAGGCGGTCTTATCGTAGCCGATCTCTTCCAGACTACCTTAAACTAAAACTAAAAAAGAAAAGTAACTTATACTAATGAAAGAAACTATGCTCTTGAGCAAGGGGGTAGACAATTGGAGGTATACACTGGCCCCCGAACTAGTATAAACTGTATCTCAGGAGGCACAGTGTCTACCCCAACGTCCAAAACCCCGCCCCGCCCCGTGTCTCAAGAGCATGGCCTCGATGTGCACATTCGGAGTGTTAACGGTGTATGAATAAATTAGAGCAGAATTTTACAATTATTTTAAGACATTATTAGTTTATTTAAGATAGGGTGTGTGTCTGTAATTTTGTGTGTTGTGTGTTGTGTGTAAGGGTGTGTATTTATGTGTGTAAAAGCGAGTGAGAGAAGGAATATATTAGTGTATGTCTAATATGGATTTCGTATGTACTGAAAGTTTACCTCAAAATTGAATAAGGTCTTCGGTATTCTTGTAGTCCAAATTCAGCAGCCAGTTCGTGACGATATTCTTCAATTTATGTCTGGTTAGGGGATATATATTAATTTTTTTATTTAAGTGATTGTAAAGTTGTGGAGCAATAATGGGATAGAAACGACTGAAAAATTTAGTTCGACATTTACTAACTTCACAAACTCGATCAGACCTGCGTTTCTTACCTATTTGGTTGGCATTGTAGGGTAAATTCTTGTGCATGCATAATATTGTTTGGAGTACAAAGTGCTGTCTCACTGTAAGTACTTTAGCATCTTCATATAAAGTCGCAGTGGAATACCGATATGGTTTCTTCAGCATAACTTTGAGTACAGCTCTTTGCGCTCTTTCTAATTGAAGCAGCTTAGTCTTCCCAGAACTTCCCAGAAGAAGAAGATGATTAGAATAAAAATAATGAAAGTAGGGTAGAAATTTCTACAATGTCTGAGAGCCATAATTGACATAATTCCTCGTCGCTTGCGGAAGTAATGGTTTTTATTTTCATATAATGGGCGCTACAGATAATAACTTTATTTACTAGTTTTTTTTTTAATTCCAAGTATATAAACTTAGTTTTCCTTCTCAGAGTCACGGGCACACATATTCGATTCTTAAGTAGTAGAGGACACAAGTCGTAATCCTTGTTTAATATGGGCTGAGGTTACTATTTCACACCAGGTAATAATAATAATAAAAATATTGGGAACAAAGCTAAAACACGTTAAAAAATAGTAATACGATGGTGACTGCAATAGTTATAGAAAAAACTGTGGCGCAGTCATCAGTGTCCATCTCTTGGTGCGCCATCTGCTCGAGCCCTAACTTTATCACATTATTTTTTTTGTTAAATGTGTATTAACATGTGGCTAAAGTAGGCAAAGTGGATATATGCTGCTATGCTAACCATTTCATGATTGGACCGTATAACACACACAAAAAAAACTTTATTGATATGTATGCTTTTGACATTTCTCGAATCTATAGTAAAAATATGGCGTTTTTAAATGTTTCCTAAATATTGCAGTAATAAATTGACATCTGCGATTTACAACTTAGCAACCTTGTTTTTATTTATTAATGAACACAAAGTAATAAAAGATGTTATAAATAAGAGCCAACCGCAATATGTTAAATATCACTTTTTATTTATACTTTAGTGCACCATTAATAAGAAACAATAAATAGCCCACACTGCGTTTCGACATATTTATAACGAAACAAAGAATACTGTATATTTCACACGCGTTTTTGGTTAGCCAATATTGATTAGGACCCACGAAAGAATAAAATTAACTGTGCAGACCAAATATGTCATAGCCAGCCAAAAAAAACTAAAGTTTTTTTTTTATGTTATCGGCATTCACCATTTTATTCCGACGTGCACCTATGAGTTTTTCGATTGAAAGATTTTATTTATGTGCGCAATACCACGTTCTGGAAAGGAAACTGACATGTCCTAGAACCAAAATTTCGAAGACATGTGTCAAGTGCGTGTCAAGTTGAGGCGCACTTAAAATCCTTTCACCACACTGGTTCGAGAGAACCAATGACTCGAATAGAAAAAAATCGGTAAAAAAACTTTTAAGTTAAACAGTTTTATTTTATGTGCACTGAAAACTACAAAATAAATAAATAGTTACTTACCTATCAACCTACGTTGGTGATCTCGGTCATTAATATCTCTGATGGTAGTGGTTGTCATAACATGAACCATGTCAGCGGCTGAAAGGCAGTTCATGAAAGAACACTAACACCAGGGTTTGCTTGGTAGGTAAACTAAGCAGCCCACACTATAACAAGTAGGTATTTTGACCTTCTAGTTCAGAAATATTTTAGTACTAGGCAGAATAGCTTTTAGGCATATTAGACTAAAATAAAAACGTGGGGCCCCTCTGAAATCATACCTATGGCAGAGCATATCTTATACTTTGGTAGATCATGAGCTCGGCGCGGCGTTCGCTGGTGAAGCCGTAACGGCTGGTTATTGATGGTCAAAACCTCCAGTTACGATTATAGTAGTTTTTAGATTATAGTTAGTCGATTCAGCGGACCCTGGACTCCGGAGCTATGAGGTTTCGGATGCGACCGGGATAAACCGCTAGGATGATGATGATGACGATTATAATAAGTCGATGCAATCCACATTTAGTATAGTAGAAAGTAATACAGAAATAGTTAGTGGGCCCCACGTTTTTATTTTAGTCTAATATGCCTAAAAGCTATTCTGCCTAGTACTAAAATATTTCTGAACTAGAAGGTCAAAATACCTACTTGTTATAGTGTGGGCTGCTTAGTTTACCTACCAAGCAAACCCTGGTGTTAGTGTTCTTTCATGAACTGCCTTTCAGCCGCTGACATGGTTCATGTTATGACAACCACTACCATCAGAGATATTAATGACCGAGATCACCAACGTAGGTTGATAGGTAAGTAACTATTTATTTATTTTGTAGTTTTCAGTGCACATAAAATAAAACTGTTTAACTTAAAAGTTTTTTTACCGATTTTTATTTTCTTGTTTTTAGTATTTAGTGAAATTGTCTACCGAATATTCCTCATTCTATTTAATTCATTCAGTGCATCATTATTACATGGCTGGAAGATCTTGGAAGCATATTAGGTAATCTTTCACTGACCTCAAAGATATCTTGGGCAAACAACACTGCTTGTCCGCGGAAACCGTAGGTACTGCCCGTATAGCCCAGTAAATTTTACGATTTTAACAAACGGGATGATTCTACACAGCAATCGCTGCTCTGCTTGCGTCAGCGCTTGAATCTCATCTGGTATTGAACCTGGATCCAGATTATTCCAGTACGCCTTTGATGGTGCTATTGTTTTATTACTGGTCACATGTGTTTGGCAGCGCGAACATAAAAGTAATGTTGTTTTTGAAGAGAGTTCTGCAGGTAGATATCCTAATGCAGCTGTGTTGTAACGTACAGTATGAATTTGGTTAGGATAACAATGCTTCGTGCAAATGTCACAAACGTGTATACACGATGTGTTAATAGCATTTTCAAACGCTTGTACATGATTTTCAGCTCTGCGTTGCTGTGCACGCTCACGTTGGTTATTTAACCTGTCGTGGCGTTGCTCAGGTGTTTCTGAAGCTTCTAACTCCTTTCGTCTCTCACGCCGTCCTGTTAACCTGGCCTCATGTTGCTCAGGTGTTTCTGACGCTAATAGCTCTCTTTGTCTATTACGTTGTAATCTTAGCCTGGACTCATGACGCTCAAGTGTTTCTGACGCTATTAGCTCTCTTCGTCTGTCACGTTGTGATGTTAGCCTAGACTAATGACGCTCAGATGTTTCTGATGCTAACAACTCTCTTTGTCTGTCACGTTGTGATGCTAGCCTGGACTCATGACGCTCGGGTGTTTCTGACGCTATTAGCTCTCTTCGTCTGTCACGTTGTGATGCGAGCCTGCACTCATGACGCTCAGGTGTTTCTGACTCTACCAGCTGCCTTTGTCTCTCACGTTGTGCTATTAACCTGGTATCATGTTGCTCAGGTGTTTCTGATGCTAACAACTCTCTTTGTCTGTCACGTTGTGATGCTAGCCTGGACTCATGACGCTCAAGTGTTTCTGACGCTATTAGCTCTCTTCGTCTGTCACGTTGTGATGTTAGCCTAGACTAATGACGCTCAGATGTTTCTGATGCTAACAACTCTCTTTGTCTGTCACGTTGTGATGCTAGCCTGGACTCATGACGCTCGGGTGTTTCTGACGCTATTAGCTCTCTTCGTCTGTCACGTTGTGATGCGAGCCTGCACTCATGACGCTCAGGTGTTTCTGACTCTACCAGCTGCCTTTGTCTCTCACGTTGTGCTATTAACCTGGTATCATGTTGCTCAGGTGTTTCTTTTTTTTCTTCTTTCCGTTCTCTTCGTTTCTGTAGTCGACTATGGGTTTCATTTTCACTTTCCTTTGCACGTTTCGTTCTATACTTTTCTTTTGCCTTTTCGAGCCTTCTTTTTCGTTGTGTAGCAGTTTCGTTTTTATTTTTGTTTGCTTTTTTATTTATTGTTACCATGTTGTTCCCACGATTAAGGGGCATTTTGACGGTCGACCCCCCCCCCCCCCTCCCCAGAGGTCCAGTAAAGGGACAAGGCTTAATATACAACAAGATGCGCCCAATCTTGAGGGGGAAGCGCTTACGACATTACATTTTTATCCACCCTAATGCCATACAGTCCTCGGCACGTTTTAACCTATTACCTTAACTTGGGTGGTATAGCTACCGCTTACTAACGAGGTATCTAATTACGTATTTTTTTTATCTGCCCCTCTAACGTCACACAATCTTGGACGCAACTGTTCTCGACACGACTAATCATGCCCCCACCTAATACGCCATTTTTTAACAGCGTCCATCTTGAGTATGAAATTTTGACATAATGACAGTATTCTGCAGTGTAGTCCTATTATTTGATACCCATATTGTGGTGGTTGTGGAAAAATATGTACCTAGTCCGCCATATTGGAACGGCGTCCATCTTGAATTTTAAATTTTGATATAATCATCGTGTTTTACTAGTGTAGCCCTTTGATTTGATACCCATATTGTGGTGGTTGTGGAAAAATATGTACCTACTCCGCCATATTGGAACGGCGTCCATCTTGAATTTTAAATTTTGACATAATCATCGTGTTTTACTAGTGTAGCCCTTTGATTTGATACCCATATTGTGGTGGTTGTGGAAAAATATGTACCTAGTCCGCCATATTGGAACGGCGTCCATCTTGAATTTTAAATTTTGACATAATCATCGTGTTTTACTAGTGTAGCCCTTTGATTTGATACCCATATTGTGGTGGTTGTGGAAAAATATGTACCTAGTCCGCCATATTGGAACGGCGTCCATCTTGAATTTTAAATTTTGATATAATCATCGTGTTTTACTAGTGTAGCCCTTTGATTTGATACCCATATTGAGGGGGTTAAGGAAAAATATGTAATCCGCCATTTTGTATCGGCGGCCATCTTAGATTTATAATGTTATTGATTTTATTATATTGTATTGTCATCTAAATTAAATGTGTGTACCAAATTTCAGATCAATCTGACAACGGGAAGGTGCTTAAATTTCAATTTCTAATTTTGACCCAAATAAATTCCGTACGGGTCGAGCTAAATAAAACCGTTTAAAAAGAACCCATTTTATTCTAATAGTTATTAATTTAAGCAATTGACGCTCAAGAGTTCATGGCAGTTTGACAGATGTCAAATAAGGCATGACAGCTCCTGTCCCGTATCCGTTTGAGATGCCACCTGGTGCCGGATGACCTCACAATGCACGGATTGAATAAATATTTCACATTGAAACAATAGTGTGTTAATTCCATTGAATATTAATATTTTTAAAATGGCAACAATTTAATAAGACTATCTTAAGTGAAACATATTTTGGACAGTAGTGCAGGTGTTGTAAGGCAGGCGAATTCAATTATCATGACGGCTAACTATAACAATAATAATAATAATAATAATACACAATATTGGTGGAAATTTCACACAGCGCCATCTAGCCCCAAAGTAAGCCAAGCATAGCTTGTATCATGGAAAGCAGACAAGTGCTTTAATACTTGTATTTTTTTTGTAAATTATATAATACATATGCAGACACAGAACAAACATGTATGTTCGTGGGAATCGAACCCACGACCTACAGCGCAAAAGGCAGGGCTACTAACAACTGGAGGCCAATCAAACTAAATGCAGCGTCAATGAAACGTTTAAAACAAATGGCGCTTTAATTTCGAGTATTCGATTTTTGAGATTGATTCTCAGATTATGAATCCTACAATGAAAAAAATAAAGGCTATCTTAAAAATCTCCATTGATTTTTGACCTTATTACGACAAACAATAGATTCAAATCATTATTCATATAATTTCACCGTTACATAGCGAATATTTTCGTCATTAAAAAAGCCATGTAGGCGTTAGACACGGATAATAAGTAGCAACAAACTATGAGATCTCTTCAGAACACTTAATTTGACCTCAATTTTGAAAAATAGTGTTATACTGTTTTGTTACGCCCACGCGTTGTGAAAATAAATAGTTAAGTTTCTACTAATGTACCTACTTAGCTGTATTCACACTTATTAGCAACTAGCCTTACCCGCGGCTTCGCCCGTGTTGAATTCAGTTGACTAAAAGAGTTGATCCGTGGTTCAGTGATTTTTATAAATTCGTGTAATAACCATAATTGACTAAATTGACTGTCCTCATAGCTCAGCTGGTAGTAACGCTGCCTTCTGCGCTGTAGGTCGTGGTTTCGATTCCCACCCCCAAACATTTGTGTGACAAACATAGATGTTTGTTCTGTCTGGGTGTTAATATGTATTAAATGTGTGTATTTAAAAAAATATTTATATATTCTATCAGTTGTCTGGTTCCCATAGTACAAACTATGTTTAGTTTGGGGCTAGATGGCGCTGTGTGAATTGTCCACCAATATTATTATTATTATTAATAAGAGAAGGCTATGTTACTACTTATAACATCAGCTGTCTGCCAGTGTCCAAGTGTCCAAGTCCCGTCAAAATCAGATAAGTCGTTTCGGAGATTAGTCGAAACAAACAGACAGAGAGATAGACACAAAAAAAATATTATTGCGTTTTAAGTACATTCATATGCATGTAGTAAAGCTGTTATTCTGACATTACAAACAGTTCAATTCAAACAGACAAATGTACACGTTTTCATTGGCGTCTTTGTGTCATTTTAATGTTTTTTTTATGGGTCCACATATTATTCATGTTATTGTATTTAAAGTTCACTCGACATAGTAGTTTTTATAAAATAGTAGTAAGTATTTTTATAAAATTTTATTCTATATCTCCGTCACTTCTAAACCCATTTGGAAAATTCTTTTTTATATTTGAAAGGATATACCATACTTTCAGCTTGGTCACATGAAATTCCATTAAAACCGGTTTAGTGTTTCGATTCTAAATCGAAAAACCTGAAAAAAATATGTCATCCAATTACGAGATAATGACGAATCATTCTCGTTCATTGATGATGAAGTCGGTTTTCGTTTTGCTGCGCAAAGTAATTATTAACAAAAAAAACGTTTCTCTAGTATTACAGTGGTCCAAAAAGCTCCAGAGTACTGAAATCTCGCCTTAAATGTCTTTAATGGTTACTATTAATTTTGCAATAAATTTGTCTCGCTTTGTGCAAATTAATTTTACAAGACAGTTGCATAATAATACGATCAAGCAATCGCAATCCGCTATCAAAGCAAGCCCCTGTAGATTACTGGCAAATGAAAAGCAAACGTAGTAACTTATGTACAGTAAACAAACCTAAATGTAGAAGTTATTATATTTTGTGCGAGGCGGCAAATACATAGAATGTCCCGACTTTCTCAGAGTTTACGGCCTCACTACACACGTTACTGTTTTAAAATATCAAAAATTTAATAAAAATATGTAAACCAATGTTCCCGATATACATGAGAAAAATTCGGTCACATTCAAATATTTTCTTGCATATTTTGGTGAACTGCTTGTAAAATGGCAGTGGAATATTCCTTTACCGAATTACTCAGTCATATTAAATAATTTTCAGCCACCAAGTCTACTAATATGTCCTCATCTTCGTTGAATTTAGTTCTTTTCGTTTGTTTCCTTAATAAAAATAAAAGTATTTCTTATCGATCACGCGTTTAAAAACTAGCAAACGCAATCGCCTATTCTGAATAGTGCATAGGCCCCCTTTTAGTAGGTAGGTTTGCGGTGTCTCGGCGCCATGTTCGCACAGATTATACAGCTAACAAGCATATCATGTTGGTACTACCGACACTCCACACTGACAGCTGAGCACTTTCCCGCCGTTTTGTCCGCGCCAATTCTATAGTAAAGTTCTGTATAAATTACGGAACAGATAATCTAACGCTGAACATCATTGTCTACCACAGATTACATGGTATAGACCATAGACTATATAGTATAGACCACAGACTAAAGTATGTGAAATATACAACGTACTTGCTACTTTTCATATAAGATGAATTAAGCCGATATATTACTCAAATTATTTTAAACAGATTTCAGCTGTAACTCATGGATCGTTTAGCGACGCTACAGGAACGGACCCTTTGGCTACTAAAACCTAAAATTTGGCTTACAAGTACATTTCCTAGTACAGATAAGTACCTAGTATTCAAAAAAACAGACAGTGGATTATTTTCTTTGGTCATATGAAGTTGAGGAGGGTTATATGAATTGAGGTAATATGATTATCTGTCAGTGTTGCCAACTTTTCGTTAACAACAGCCGCAAATGTGCAGAATCGCAAACATACATGTTTTGTCTAGCCGCTTCTGAACTTGCCGCGGACGGAAATGCACAAATTGATTTATTAGAAGGGCACGTTCAATGGATACCACAGAAAATCGTTTAAGTTTAGCTTAGTTAAGTTAAGTTTAGCTAGAATTTAAATAATAACATAATGATTTAAAACAAAACATTGTGCAAAACAATGTAAGTGCCTTTACCAAGAATGTTTTCATTTTATTTTATCATTATGTAAATTATATTTAACTGCAATGTTTATAAGTTTACTAAAAACAATGAAGACTTCAGATCTACATTATCTAGAAAATCAATAATATATTAGTAGTCGTTTTTATAAACTGATGAAACGATAAAATACTAGCCCTATTCAAAATATCTTAAGATGATATCCGGCGTGATTTGTTTATGTGATGTAAGTGACGGAACGAGCTGACGGCCCACCTGATATTAAGTGGTAACCGCCGCGGCGCCCATAGACAACAGCATAAAATAAGGTTTTTTCATAAAGTCACACCAGATTTTAACAACTAAGATAGTTAACAAAATCAACCAAATAACTTTCCACAGTGTAGCTAATGGCTGCCACGCAATGCCTGGACTGGTATCTGGTTCTCATATATAAAGATGCCGGAATACATTGTTCAAAAGAAATAGTACCAAAAATGCTATAATTTTGATCAAGGAAGTATACAATCATCCAATAACAAAGCCCGGTCAATCAAAGCTGCCCTGCCGACCCCTCGTTATTTATAAGCGTGAAGATAGCAGATAACCGCTTTGAAGTGAGGCCCATTTGTTCTAAATAATGACTGTTATTACAATATTATTGGTCAATTACTTCAGTTCAGAACGGTGATTTAGAAGGTAGGAAATAATTTAAATTTGAAGTTAGAAAGTACAGAAGGATATATAAATCATCTCGGCCGTGTGACAACTATGACCTTCAATCTAACTATCGTAGGTTCAAATGTAAGTGATAACTTTCTGCACTGTGAAAATTACATGATTTTGTATATTTCTCACAGTAATTAAGTAACGAAGCCTATCTCCACCTTCTCGTTGAATACAGAGATCTACGGCCACATACTTGATGAGCGGCAAGGCCTAAGTCCCCATACTTGATGAATACAGAGATCTAGGGTGCACACTTGTTGAGTAGCGAGATCTATAGCACACTCTGTCTTATTCTCTTGACTGGCCTCATAGCTCAGTTGGTAGTAACCCTGCGTCCTGCGCTGTTGGTCGTGGGTTCGATCCCCACTCAGGACAAACATGTATGTGACATTTGTAACATTGATGTTTGTTCTGTGTCTGGGTGTTTTATGTATTATATGTATGTATTTACCAAAGAAAAGTATATATGTTATATATATGTGTGTAATGTCCACCAATATTTATTTATTTATTTAGTCGCTCACGCCGAAGTTAGCTTATAGAAGAATAGGTAAGGCGACGCGACGGATAGATAGCAAAGCATGTGCAACTCGAGTAACAAAGCGAGTAGTATAGTCTGACCGCGTCGTTTAACTTAGTAGATAAGAAAGAAGTTCCGTATTGGTTTTAAAACTGATAATTAAACACATTTGTACGGAAAAAACCCCACTCTATACAAAGATTTTTTGATAGTTAATTAGTTGAAACATTAACATTTACTTTAATTATCTACAACGAAACAAAAACTTCGATCGATAACGGAATACAGGCTCTCTTTTTGAGCGCTTCAAATTGTGTGATGTGTGACAGTGACGGAGTTAGCGCGTGTTTCTGTTAAAGTGCATCAAGTCAGTGTTAAAGTTTGAGGTCAAAGTTTTCTTATCACAGTCACGTCGTGTAAAGGTTAAGGCATGCAGTTTGTTTCTGTGTAAACAAACGCCCACGTAATTTATAATTCAACTGGGTACAATTTTTTTATTTGATATCTACAGTTACGGAACGAGCCGACGGCCCACCTAACCAGGTGGGCCGTCGGCTCGTTTCGTGGTAACCTCGGCCCATAACAACCGATGCGACTTGGATGCTCCCCTACTAGGACGACAAGACCCAAGTCGCATCGTATGCGCCCGCGACTCAGACGTGTAGGTGGAATGTCTCATGTGCTTGTAATTTCACCGGCAACCACACCTTTCAAACCGGAACACAGCAAATGCATTAGTGCTTGGCGGCAGAAACGGGCATGATGGCAGCACTTCCCCGTAGGAACTTGGCGAGGGTTCTACTACTATTGAACTAGCGAAATAACCTGTGAAATTACCCTCAATAGAAATTTAATTTCCTTGAAGTTGTCTGCTGCAAAATGAGAGGTTACCATTTCTATTCCAGCCCTGGAACAGTATGGGAAGACTTTCATGTTTGTGGAGTGTATCTGTACTAACTGCGATATATTTAAGCTTAACGATTAGGGTATATCTGGCACCAAATTTTGATAATACTTGATTAAATGATTAATGCTATTAAATTATTAATGATTAAACCTAATAATCACCTTAATAACCTTAATATTTGATTTTACGATCACTATTTTGTAGATCCATATTGTATGTATAATATCAGTTTTTGCAGAAAAACGATTAATCTTTGGTTTGTATTTAAAAATGGACTTTTAAGAGCAAGTTCAATTATATCTCGGACCACTGAACCTAGTTATAAACACTGAATAATATAGACTTGAAAGGCAAGTAGTTAGAGGTATAATGTGCCTCGACAATTTCCTAATGCATTAGAACGTGAATGCACGCCTTATTACTTCTATTCATAATAAGATTGACTGCCTGATAGTCGGCCGTATTTCACTCCATACAGTCAGTTTTGATTTAAACGGCCGTAGCTTCTTAGCTGAGTATTTACCGAATCAGGTTTTTGATATTGCTGGTTTTCAATAACGGATGCAAGCTTTCATCTGTTATTAACCAAGATAGATAGATAGAAAATTATTGCACAAGAAAATCTATTATATAGGCGAACTTAATGCTAAAATTAGCATTAAATTCTGCATTAACTGCTTACCAAAATAATTAAGAGCCATTTTATAAATAAATATTGGTGGACATTTCACACATCGCCATCTAGCCCCAAACTAAGCATGCTTGTATCATGGGATCCAGATGACTATTAGAATACATATATACTTTTTTGTAAATGCATAGAACACTCAGACACCGAAAAACATAAATGCTCGTCACACAAATGTTTGTCCTGGGTGGGAATCGAACCCACTACCTACAGCTCAGAAGGCAGAGTTACTAACCAACTGAGCTGCGAGGCCAGTCGCAGTACTTTAGGTATAAATAACAACAATATATATGGTTTTCGAAACAGTCAACTTACACCGAGTTCGTCGGAGGAAGTGCTGCCGCCATGCCCATATGGGCATGCTTGACGGCAGATATCTGCCTTCAAGAAGTATGTAATGCATTCGTGTTACTGTGTTCCGGTTTGAAAGGTGTGGTTGCCGTGAAATAACAGGCCCATGAGACATTCCACCTTCGCGTCTCAGTTATGGGTGCATGCGATGTGACTTGGGTCTTGTCGTACCTAGTAGGGGAGGACCCACATCGCATTGCTTGTTACTGCAGAGGTTACCACTTAACACCAGGTGAACCATCTGCTTGAACCGTAACTCTATCACATACAATACCTTATTTATGAACATAAACCTATTTTAACCTGTATAACGATCAAAAATAAATGCTGCTCGATTTAAAGACAGTGATCTCGCCGTAGCAGGGACTGAGTTATCTGCCTGCCCCTATTTTAATGTCTGAAAATCAGGCCAGTGTTGAAAATGTGAATAAATGTGGGCAATAAAAAATTCTATACGACTATAAAATCACTCACTATGCAATTTCAATTGACTGGGCCAATTGATCGAATGAAAGGAGTTATCATTGATCATATATGTGACATACAATATTTACGAGCGTGCTAATTATAGATAATTCACCGAACGTCATCCAGCCCCAAACTAATAACAATAATAAATAAACAATATTGGCGGACATTTCACACAGCGCCATCTAGCCGCAAAGTAAGCTAAGCATAGCTTGTATTATGGGAACCAGACAACTGATATACTTAAATACTTTTTTATACATACATATTATCTACACCTATACACATAACAAATACCTATGTTCGTCACACAAATGTTTTTCCTGGATGGGAATCGAACCCACGACCCACATCGCTGAAGGCAAGGTTACTATCAACTGAGCTATTAGGCCAGTCCAATTGAGCTATTCGCTTGTACTATGGACACCAGGTGACTGATGAAAAAAAGAAATAGAAGAAGTCATACGTGTTCCGTGTTCTGGACTAGGTTTAATAATATGGTTTCTAACGTAAGCCCTTTGCTTAGCTGGTAGATTAGCGGCACTTGTAGGAGCTCCGAGGGTATATTGAATTAGAGCTTCATGGGGTCGAGCGACATGGTTTAAATAACAATCTTAAGTTACTTTGGGATTCAATTTCCAATTTTCTATGGAGTTCGGTTACGATAAATTAAATTCATAAATAAGTTTCGAAATTAGTAACAAAGATTGCTAGACTCCCTGTGTACCAATGGAAAATAAGGTTAGTGATAAATGAAAAATCTTTAAGGGGAAAAAAGCGTATAAAAATTGTGGTGGACATTTCAAACAGCGCCATCTATCTGCAAACTATTCATAGGGGACGGGAACCAACTAAATGATGAATACTTCGTTTATTTTGTAAGAACATAATTCACATTAACACCCATACACAGAACAAACATATATGTTAAGTATTACAATTTGTTGTATTGTCTGAGGTACAGAATTTTAATTCGCCTTGTACTGCGATTTGTTGTATTCTAAAAAATGTACCAATGAATGATCTATGCCGAACTGATTCATTGCACTGTCCATCAAACCAGATGCAGATTTGTACACTTATCTTTAATCGATTCCTACCCGTGTAATAAACAATACAATTACATTGTAAACGCACTGGGGACCGCAATGCCCATAAAATAGCTTTACGAGCTTTCTCCAGGAAATGCCGAGTTAGTACCGTTTCTAAATATAGATGGCGCCATGTCGTTCTAGAGACCGCAGCAGTCATACTCAAGGTCATATAGGTGATTATCAATTATTCCGATCATCTCGTCTCTGCCACTATGTTGGTATTAAACACGTGACAGGTGGTGAGCTAGAAATGCAGCCTCGTGTATTTTGGCCTAATGAATATCATTATGATTCTAAGTGCTGGTTCATAGACTTCAATACTGGAAGAAAAATGACTTCCAACTCTAAATGTAAACTCTAATATGTTGGTACGTATTTGGTGAATGTAGATTTCATATTTGTAATTGTGTATTTTGCCCGGTTGGCAATTTCATTCAGCCGAGTTATTCGTGAGGAAACAACGGCGGGACGAGCTCACTCCTAGTCACTTCTACGATAGTGTAACCACAAGGGGAAAAGTGGCCCAGCTCTGCCTACCCCTTTGGCGATGAAGTCGTGAATCTATTGCATTACATTTAGAGAGATACGTCTATTTTAATACCAGTTCTCCAATCAAGCCGTAATTAGATTGGTAAGCAAGGATTGGAAAATAAATCACTACTGCGTGTATTTCGAAGTATTTGCATTAGAACCTGTTATCTAATGTAAAACAAAGTATTATTTTGAACTGTGGAATTACGTGGGTCGGCTGCACTAAACCACTCACTACAGACTGGAGTCACGGAGATGACAGTCGAGAGGATACATTAGAAGAACTTCTTAGCGAAGAGGAAATCTTCAAGAGGAGAGTGAATAGGTTACTCACAGGCGCGCATGCTACATCGTAGACCGCATCGTCGATTAACATCAGGTGAGACTGTAGTGAAATTTGCTAACTCGCAAATAAAGAAAACTTAATCTTGTTACTTTTTTTATTAGGGGAACTAAACAATGGATTACAATATAAATGAGAAACGATGATGTCTGCAGAAGTTGTAAAACTGTGTCGCAGACATCAATGCCCCGTTATCACTAAGATTGCTGCTTTGAATCAGTAGTAAGTAACATTGAAGTTTTCACTTAACTTCTTGGACATTATCATAAAGTATGAGGACTGACTTGAGGCACATTTTACCAATCAATCTGTTCTCATATCTGTAGAACGTTAATTACGAGATCACTACAAACATATCTTGACAGAATTGGTGCTCACAGACCAATCACTATCAAGTTATACTTTAGTACGACAGTCGCTATTTCGCGCGACATAGCGTAAGTCTCTTGATTGTTCCTGACGACTGTTGGACTGTGGAGAACGTGGTGATCTGTGGTACTGACCCCGAGTTTCAATCCGGAGGACGCCGGTTCAAATCCCGACGTGCACCTATGAGTTTGTCGATTGAAAGACATAAGTGCGCAATACCACGTTCTCAAAACGGTGAAGGAAAACATCGTGAGGAAACCGACATGTCCTAGAACTAAAAGTTCGACAAGCATAAAAATAAACAAATATCGGGGGTAAACTATTTTAGCCCTCCAGTGTGATGTTTAATCAAAAAACGATGAATTAATCTCGTTAGTCGAGTGTAAAGGTCTCCCCGGTGAGTAAACATCAACGCAGGTGATTTGTTCCTCATTATCCGTAAGAAACTATCGCATAATGGCCTAGGGTTACGGCCGGCTGTTTTCAAGGCGCCATAAAAGAGAGGCGAATAATTGGCGGCGAAGATTGCTCATTCTGCAGAGGGAACCTGATAAGGATCTGCCAGTCTATAAAATAGTAGAACTCAGGCCAAGTTCGTCCGGGAAGTACTGCCACCATGCCCATTTTTGCCGCTGTCTATGAATTATATCCCATACATGAAAATTATGAACATCATAATGTTCCTTACATGCAAAGTATTGCGGTTTTGAAGTACGGGGATTGTTTATAGACGTGGGTATGTGACACTTAAGTATGATATAAGGTGGTTTCGCGGTTTCCATTTTAGTCTTCTGCATAACATGTTTATGAGTCTTGTAGGCTGAGAAAAGTGTGGATACAATGCAAAATTACAGGCACGTGAGACATTCCTAGTAATAATAATAGTAGTAGTAGTAGTAGTAGTAGTACCTAGTAGTAGGATAGAGTACTGTTACCTAAAATAAAAGTTCGCTTTTAGTTTAAGTCTCATTGGTTACAATTTGCAAAACATAAATCTTCTGCTTTTGTACTGCTTTGAATACTGTCGTCCTTTAACTAAAAGGCCGTTAAGCCCAAATTGTTGTTTTTGAGATATCTTCAGAGAACTCTTTTTAATTCCTTTGAAACCCGTCACTTAACGGCCTACAATTGTTTTTATATCTCCGGAACGAATTTTAATTTACAAACGTTTCTTAGACAGAAAGATAGAGAATTTTGAACTGTATCGCTTTCTATTAAAAAGTAAAAATTTACCTGAGAGTTAACGGCTTTCTAGTTAAAGGACGGCAGAATATGACAATAAACTATTATTATTCCGCCTTGGCGTCTCAGAGTTACGGGCGCATACGGTGCGACTTAGGTCTTGCTCTACCTAAGTAGCAGAGTCGACGGCCCATCCGGTGGTGGTAACCTCTGCCCATAACAACCTATGCGGCTTGGGTCCGCCCCCACTAGGTACGACAAGACCCAAGTCGCATCGTATGCGCCCGTCACTGTGAGACGTGAAGGTGGAATGTCTCATGTGATGTTTGCGCTATTGTTAAGGGCAGAGATTACCGCTTAAATCATATGTAAGCGTAACCTATTCGCATAAAAAGGCGCTTTGAATGCAGCAGTAAGATGAAGATATCATCTCCAAGAAGTATGCAAAATACACACTAAGACCAATGATTAGGAAGGTAACAGATTGCCTCATCAATTCTCAGTTGACGCCGCTAATAAGCTGTCTGCGTGTTTGACACTCGTCAATGAATAGATCGTAGCAATTTGCATGAGAGGCTCTTCATTGTGAACATGCGTTTATTCTACTAGCCTTAATATGTTGAAACGTCTTCCTAGTTGCCTCTTGACTGGCGGTGACACACTGTCAATCGGTACAGAATGGCTGAAACATTGATGTTTACAAAGTTTTTTTATGTCATTGAAGTGACGGAACAAGCTGACGGCCCACCTGATGTTAAATGGTAACCGCCGCCCATAGACAACACCCACTCAAGGCCTCTCGAGATGACTCAAGTCGCAGCGTTGCGTCCATCACCCCGAGACGGTGATGTTACGTCTCATGCGCTTGCAATTTCACCGGCACCCACTCCCTTCCACCGGAACACAGCAACACAGCAACACGAGTGCATCACTGCTTAGCGGTAGATTACCAGGTGTGGTGGCAGTACTTCTCCGGGCGAATTAGGCACAAGTTCTACTGCTTCTTTGGGTTGCTCCTTTTGCACCACCCGGGGGACACGTGTAGGGATTCAAAGGGTTATCACATACGGACGCGAGCAACTTGGCCCCCCAAAGTAGCTAGTATCTCTCACGAAGTCTAAGTACCAAAAAAATCTTCCATCTTATATCTTTATATCAAACATTGATAAAACTCTACAATAACAAAAAGTTTTGTTATTGTAACCTCCAAGTGTTTGATCAACAAAACGGCAAGAAGGCCCAACGTCTCAAATAATATTCCGCGCGACAGTCAACCATTGTTAGTTCAGATCTTAAAATGGGACAAGCAGCTATTGATGTAGTCTTTGATATCTGAGTTGCTAACGGGATGACTTTTGTGTATTTGATCAAAGAGGCACAAAGGTTTAGCACAGTTTGAATTGAACTGAGTTTAGTGTTTGTCCAAGTGGAGAAAATCGACCACAAAAATTATTGAAAATTTGAAGAAAACAGTTCCAAACAGATGAGTAAATTGTACTTTACTTCACTACTTTAATCTTTGAAACAAAAAAAAAAATGTTTTTAACATAAATGCTAAAGATAATTTTGAATTCGTCAAAAGATACGAAAACAAAAATAGTTTCATAATTAAATTAGAAAACGGTATGCAACTATTTTGTCTTTTCCTATTTATAGATAGATTATTCCAAGTGTCCCATAGCGTAGGTGCGTCCTGGCTGTAATGTTTGAACTGTAGGGCGGTATTATAGATCTGCTGTGCAACTTAATAACAAGATTTCCTGATGAGTATGGGCTTTTGACTAATAACAACTTTGTAACCTATGTTATATTGAGACGACCGGATAGTTTCAACCGAATGCACATTAGTTAATACCAGCGTAGTCTTTTTTAAAGCTCTGCCTACCCCTTCGGGTTAAAGGCGTGAGTAAAAAACTTCATAGTACTTACGTTAACATATTGGAGTAAATCTATATATTCATAACCAGCTGAACTAGAAATCTAAACCGAATCTGAAATCAGAAATATTATTACCTCGACATGTCTATCAGTCAGTCACGTTAGACGAAGTAACGGACGTCGCTACGATTTACGATTGAAACGTACAAAAACTAGTTGCTGGCTGACTCATATTGAAAATAAGTCCAGATATTTAGATAGACTAGACTGAAAGTTTAAGACGTGACCATAAATACGTATAGAGGTTTTAACTACTTATGTGCGAGAAAGTTTGTAGTAATATAGATAATTGCAAGGTATATATTATTTTATGTAGCATTTATTTTTGCCTCTTATTATTTTGCTAGATGTGAAATATTTTGTTGCCTATATGTTATTTTTTGTTGTTTACTCATATAGAGTTCAATTCTTTAATATAGAGGTAGGTATATTATGATGCTTCCATCAATTCCATGTTTTAGTGAATATTTTTTTATATAATATTTAATAAGTCAAATAATGTTTGGATTTTTGGAACAAATCTATGTTGCTATGGTTTGGCGTTTAATTACGCTAAACCATAATATAAATCATAATCAAATTACTAAGAAACTTTCCTATTTTGAAAAGAAACAGAAATCAGGAATCTAACCCTCTACCTACAGCGCACGTGGCAGGGTACTAACTGAGCATTGAGGCCAGTCATCAAAATCTTGGAATTTCAAACAAATTAATCTATCTATCAAATAGGCATTAACAAAAACGGCCCCATAGTCACCCTACATTTTCAGCTGAAAAGCTACAAAAATATTTACAATTTTATTCCCCTTTGCTTGAATCTCACAATAATAATATGAACATATAATAATATTATTAACACAATAGTAATATTTTTCTTATACTAATATTTTCCCTACTCTTATTATTTTCTCTACTTATCCTTATATCTTCTTAACGCAGTAAACTAGTGAGTAACTAGTAAATATTTGTCACCCCACACAATAAAATACGGAACGTAATTCAATTCTATGATAATTGAGATTACATTGAGAAATTCGTTTGTTTATTTTGTTGGAATAATCTCGTGAGAGGTTATCGCTGGAGCGGAAGCTAGCGGTGCATAAAAGAGAGTTGTAAGTTAGAAAATATTTATCAGCAAATGTATTTTGCGACATGTTTTTGTATTATATTATATCATATGTAGACATTATTTACACGGCATACCTAAAGCTTACTCTGACTAAATCCATGATCACTGTGTGACAACATAGATATTTGGTCCATCACCTATATTTTCTTATATTATTGAATTAATTTGTTATTAACGATTTAGTTCAATTTATTTGTATAATTTTAGTTTATGTGGTTTAATTTAAACTTGATAATTAGTGTAACATTGCATTAGATTCGTATATACGCTGTGCCATGTTTATATATAAGTAGGTAAATACAATATTATATATAAATGTATATAATAACTATAATACTTTAAGTAAATAAAAAAAAAAAAAAGGAAGTTATATCCTCCGTTTTATTTTACATATTTTAATGGGTCTGTGTAAATTTTATGAATAAATGATTTATTTTTATTTTTATTGTCTTTCCCGAGAGCACAACGCGGGCTAAAATCCGCTGGGCTAAAACCTTATCACTTCATTATTACAATAATTAATTAAATGATTAATTCATACTCCTTTCTGTTGTTCGCTCGTGAAAATGCAATTATTTTTAACTGCAGTAACCTAACCTGACACGCACGCAGTTGCCGGCAGTTACATGATGCATTAGTCGCGCTTTCAAATCCCTGCACAGTGCACAGGGCTGCATCCAGGCATTAGGCATTTTATTATTTTATAATAAATAAATAAATAAATAAATTAGCGCCAGGGCTTATCAGTATTACAGTTACGGCTGTTTATACTCTTGAAAGCACGAATGCCCATTAAAAGAGTAATGTATCAGTGTATGTGTTTTCAGGGTTCATGTATGTGAGTTTCTTTATTTTGTAGAAAGTAACTTTGAAATGCTTGAATGGATTTGGATGGGGTATCGCTAGAATCCTTACATCATCCTGGTGATACTGGCTATAATGTTTTTAACAATATGGCAGTAATATGACTGCATTTCAAATGCGAAAAAAAACTTTAATTATATTAATTTAGTATATTAGTTATATAAGTTACTGGTTCTCCTCATACGAGCTATGCTTAGCTGACTTTGGGGCCGGATGGTGCTGGTGTGAAATGTCAAAATAAAATTACTAATATTGTTCTTAAGAGTGCATTAGGACGGGATCAACTCATGTTATTATGCATAAATTCAATGTTAGTAGTTAGTGACCCAAGTCACAGGCAGAGGCAACGTTCCATAATTTAATCACATAATAAAGCCAATAAACCATTTAAAAGCCATAACCATTCAATATAACGACGCCATTAAATTTTACAATGTTTAACTAGATACCCCTAAATCGAATAATATTCTCTTAATCATGCCCTGGCCGACTTTCTAAGGTGTCGACAGGTTGATTACCAGATAATTACACGAATCAGATAGTGATGTCTATTATATATGTTTGTATATGTGTATTATTATTTTATTTAATGCGTGAAAAGGCACCCGTCATCTTTGCCGTTAAATTACGAACTCATTTCCGGAATTTGTAGGTACAATTAAATAAGATTTGCAGTTTTGTCTGTTCATCCCCATTGGTCAGCGTCAATTTTGTGATAAATACACGTCACCTTATGTTTTGAATATAATTGACGTTTTCAAGCCATTTCTTTATGAATTCTATGGAAATAAAGTTATTGACTTTGACTTTGAAAAAATTATTAAATTGTTGCGTTCGACTACAGATTATCTTATTACTAGATTAATATATATTTCTTCTCTATTTTCTCATGTCGTCTACTTAGTTCTGATTTCTTTTCAACTTACTACTACTACCTACTGCTACTTTACTACACTTCTAATTTTCACCTATAAGTGGAAACTTTTAATTAGCCTTCAGCTCAAAATGCATGTGCCTTGCCATGTATTTTTATATATTTAAATATCTTTTATGTTTAACTGTAAGTTTTCCTAAAATATAAGTAAATAAATTACTTTAGGTTAATTTTTGTCACGCTTGTATGCCTGGTGTTGTCGACATATTTCTTAATAATAATGAAGATTATATCTTAATCTTTCTCTTTTCACAGTAAGTGAGACATAACTCTTTACGATCTATATTTAACAGTTTCCGCCCAAAGATACAATCTAACTATACAACAGAGTTGTGGTTTACACCACTGTCAGTAAACACGGCTGAGTGCCGAGTCGTGTGACTCTTGAAGATTTTCGTTTCAAACGTCTTTTGCTAAAAGCGATTCTAATGTGAATTTGTCCCTTTTACAGTGTTCTGAAGTTTAAAAAAAAATGGTTGTCTGTAAAGTCGGTTTACTGACGATAGTTGAACATGACAACGTCTTAAGAAAATACTGATGGAATGGTAGCATTTTTCAAAAGAAAATTTTAATTTCATTTGTTTAATAGATTTGTATATATATAGAGAAGGAGGTAATTGGAAATCACAATGAAATTGATCAAGTTAGATTTATTTGTACGCATAAATACAATTATGTCAATTTTTTTTTTACAATTTAATAGTTTTACACTGCACTTGATACTCGATCAAAACAT
Organism: Chesias legatella; assembly: GCA_947359385.1. NCBI lineage: Eukaryota > Metazoa > Arthropoda > Insecta > Lepidoptera > Geometridae > Chesias > Chesias legatella. The sequence goes on along the minus strand of OX375776.1, from coordinate 1,542,455 downwards.
GTAAATGTAAGTATTAGCAGCTGTCCACGCAGACGCATCGCTCACTCAAGTAGGAGAGAGACGGATGTCGAACGCTGCCGAACGCAAAGGCCGATTGTGCTTCTTTGTCGCTCGTTCCGCGCTCTCGCTTGCACTTGCACAAGCCTTACATGGAACGCCTCAGAGCGAGGTAACGCCGCATGAGTCATGTTTTTTCGTGCGTGCAGCCGGCTCTATCGAATTATAAGACATTGTCATGTCAAAAAACCGCTCTAGAATTTAAATGAAAAAATATTAATATGTCGTGTTAACTTGAAATCACATTATGAGTATCGAAAGGGAAATTTATTTTCTAGCTCTTAACTTTATACGGTCTGATTATTTAAGGGTTCTGTACTCAAAGCACATGATCAATTTATTACTGAAGACAAAAATACTGCAAAATGGAAATTTTGCAGTATTTTAAGTAAATTAAATTTAAAGTTAAATTTTCATGGTGCATTTTCAAACTCAGTCATTTCAACGAACAAAATGCATGTTAGTGAGCACGAGAATATATATTAGTTGCTTCTTCTCAAACTGAACTCGAAGAGCTGAACGACTCACATCAGAAGGTGATTGACATTATACTAAACAGTTTAGGCTTGCAGCATGACATGAGTGCACATTCTTATCATGTGGGCGGAGCAGCGGTATTAAGATCCAGAATTGACCAAATGATGTATAGAGGGCGTGTGTGTACACCACCATGCTGGGTCGAAGACAGGGTAGAATCATATCAGAAGACTTCAATTAACTTGAGTGCAGCTACAAGTAGCAGAAAGTAGTAGAAAGAACAGAAAAGAAACCCTAGAGCAGGAAATTTCTTTCTTTTTGACAGTGCGATGCTTTTCAAACAAATTAAATCTACCTTAAGTCTTTATAAAATTTTATTTAAAGGGTTTGTGCTTTCTTATATATACTGGTTTCACAGTCACATAAAATACAATTCAATTTCTAATAATAGCATGTAATTTGCTAAATCTTTTCTTGGGACAATTAAGCATTTAATTATATGTTTCGCACCTTTCACTCGCATATTCTAATAGCAAGGTAAATTGTAATTTATTTGAGTTTAATCTATTATAAACCTTATGTTACTAGTTATATACTAACTAGTACTAGTTTATACATAAATATATACACGAATAGTTCCTAATTTCAGATGATTCATTTTAAATTGAATTTCCGTATTAATATGAATATTACCGAAAATTCGCAAAGAATATATTATAGAATTATAATGCTTCTAATGTGTATTTGTTCTTTTCAAGTGTTTATTTATCTTTTTTTTAATATAGGTGGGACGTCAAGCTTTGTCGAGATTTAAAAGATTGATTGACCACGACGTATCACCAAGTGTTGCCAGAGAGTCCGAATTTTTTTGACTTAAAAATCGCTGATCGACTTTGAAGCATTCTGGACGGATGGAAAAGACAATACTGGTGGCTAACAGCTCAATACATTAAATCTGATTAAAACCTGCTTGTAGTCTCAAGTAAATCACTCTCTAACGGTACTTAGGACTATAAGTTTTCTCAGTAAAAGCGATTAAATGCTCATAAGCCAGGTACTTAGACAGGTCCATACTTAGTACCAGTCGTTAGTCATTGCCGTCCAGAAGAAATCAATTAACATTCTCCCGACGTTCCCTTACGGATGGCCTAACTGTTCTATTGCCAACTATTTATCCACACAATATACGTTACAAGCAGTGAATACGTTGGTAACACTGATTTTGAAGAAAAATATGTTTTGCTTAAAAGAAAGCATTATCAGGAAACGACAGGCTATAAATTAAAAAAAAAAACAGGACTCAATATAATCTGTTGGGCTTTCTACGGCCCGAAAATAACATTTCTTTATCTATATATTGTTTTTTATTCTTTTCTTACTAATAAGCTTTTAATAACCAAAAAAACATTAGCAAATTTAGCAACGAACGAAATGAATTTCTAAGATTTGAACAAAAGTGTATTAATTATAATGTTTGGAAACGAATAATACTCATGTCAATATTGCTATAATTAATGAAAATAGAGTAAAAGATATATTTTTATGAGCATTTTATAGAAAACACACGATTTTATTATTTTTTACACAAAACATATATCAAATGACTCTCACATATTTTATAATATTAACGGAAAAAACAATTATATTATTGGAAAATCACTGTTACATATCGTAGTAAAATATATTCAGGTACTTTGCCAACTGCTCGATCCATATACAGTGAATTTATGCTTAGACACAGAGATTTATTTGAGGTAATGAAATTTTATTGAATGCCTGCTTTTGCTACTTAAGATGCGCTGATAAGTAACTTAGTAAGTAAGTAGTAAGTTATATAGAAACTAGGTACTAAAATCGATTGCTGAATTTCATTTTTTAACTTTCAATCAAGCTATGTTTAGTTTGGGGCTAGATGGCGCTGTGTGAAATGTCCACCAATATTTATTTATTATTTATTCTAATTAATACAAATCAATATTTATTTGCCAACCATATGGTACAATTAGCTGTTACAGATACTTTGGTGCTAATGACTGGCCTCACAGCTCAGTTGGCAACCCTGCGTTCTGAGCTAGGTCTAGGTCGTGGGTTCGATTCCCACCCAGGAAAAACATTTATGTGACATTTTTAAATTGATGTTTGTTTTGTGTCTGGGTGTTGTATGTATTTACAAAAGAAAAGTATATAAGTATTATATCAGTTGTCTGGTTCCCTTAATACGAGCTATGCATAGCTTACTTTGGGAATAGATGGCGCTGTGTGAAATGTCCACCAGTATTTATTATTACTATGCCAGGCTGCAGCGTGAGAAACCACAGCATGATGGTACAGGGCAGATTCCACTGAGCTGTCGAGATAACCGGCCACTATGCCACTGACCACAATGGTGATTCCACAATGCACAATCAACATTGTGCGCTTATCTTTAATACAAATTGCTTTTTATATTTGTATCCTATCTGTCACTGTTACTGTTCCTGGAGGGCCTCGTGGTACTGAGTTACAATCTGGAGGTCGCTGGTTCAAATCCACATGATGACCAAGATGTTTTTGCTTGAAAAAAGAAATGCGCGCAATACGTTCTCTAAACGATGAAAGAAACCGGCATGTCCTAAATCCTAAGTCCTAGGTCTTAGGATCAAAAATTGGTTAACATTGTGAAACGTATATTGTCATCCTTGATAGATAAAAATAGCTTATTTATTCTGGCTTGTCGAGAATTGTACTATTTCGCTGCAGTAGAAAATCAACATTAGAAGCAAAATAGCATATAATTAATAAAATAGCAAAATAATTATAGGGAACCGAACCTGTTGCATTAAGCACGTGATTCTATCACTAAGCCATTAAGTCGTATAAATAAACACTGTGTCCCACCCTCAATACACAATGAAAATGTCACAATACAATACTCATTTTGTGCTTATCTTTACAACAAATTTATATTTTGGTCCAGTTACACATCGTACCTTTGAATGAGCGTTTAGATAAAATTAAGACTGTTCGATGTCTAGATCATATAAAAAATAAATACACTAAAATACATATAATACATATAATTAGATAATGGAATTCGGAATCTACTCGTGACTAGCGATAGTGGTCGTACTATTAATAATGGGAATTTAATTGATATAATCAGTATACTGACTCATCAGTCGTAATCAAGTAATTGGAATTAATCAATTAGTTAATAACACACAGGTTACTTTAGATACAAGTGTTAATTTCGGTGGCGGCTTACTAAAAATTTATTTTTTTAAATAATGAATTATCTTTTTCTTATTTATGCTCTATATTTTACTATTTTAAATGTAATGCACATCATGTAAGGCAACGAATAAATTCTATTCAATTATATTATATTAGAGTCACTGGTTTTCTCGAACCAGTGTGGTGAAAGGATTTTAAGTTCGCCTCAAAGAGGCTCATTTCGTGCACTTGACAAATGTCTTCGAATTTTTTGTTCTAGGACATGTCGGTTCAATTGTTTTATTATATTTTTATTATTCAATATAATTTCGTTATCGAATAAATAATAGTATCTGAGGTGAGAAGAAAACATATCTCCATATCTATATCTATGTATATATCTAAAAGAAGAGTCATAGAATTAATTATAAGATGTCGTTGATTCTAGTCCATTATTTAGAAGGATATTCAAAACCCAAGAATTTTTATCGTAATATTAATAATTATGTACATTTTTGATTTATATATGGTATGTGTTTTAATGTTTTGAACAAATTTTGGTAAATATGTCTTGATTTTAAAATTACTGTGTTGCCTGATTTCAATATTTGTTTAAAAACTGTTAACTTAAATAAAAATATTGCCTGAGAATTATCACAGTTACAAAGTTCTCGTAAGGGCTTCTCGTAAATCAATAATCAAAAACACATTAAATATAGCCACGTTACGGCACTTACGATTGACAGACAAACAGACAGCTGAACAAACTGTGTTTATAATTTATATAGATGTTAGGAACCACAGGGACGGGGTGAGGATGGATGAGAAATGGGTAAATCGAAAATTATAAATTCGAAAGTTATTTAACGACACATGATTTAATTCTGGCTTTTTTAACCAAAATAACTTATTTTCTTCATCTTCTTGACACTCAATCTTTAATTTACAAATCTAGATTTTAATAAAATATCTACAAAAAGAAAAATTTTAATTTTTACCTTTAAAATTATTTTATCAAAGAAAATGACATAATACAAACACAAGACGCGAGAACAAATGTTATGCTCAACGCATAAATTTTTGCCCCAACCAGAGATTAAAGAAGGTAGCGTTACTGCGGAATCGAGCAACGGAGACTAACACTTTGTCGAAGCGACCACTTCATCGAAGTATAGAACAAAAATTACTTCTTTTAAACTTATTACTTATACTTATTTTTAAACGTATTAAATGATTTTAGTTCCAAATCGTTTACATGAAAGGGCTTATAATTCCTCAACTTTTTCATACACCACTAAATTCTCAATTTGAATTACTAGAACACATATAAAAATACGTGTCAATGGGCTAAAACGAAACTTGCCAAGAATTACGAAAGATAAGACATCCATTTACATAACTTACTGGTAAGTTAAGACCATCGGGAGTAGAGTTGAGAAAAGAAACAGAGCTCCGGTATTTTCAAAAGTCGGTGACAGTCTGTCTAATATAGATTATTTTCCAATTAAAATGTGATTTACATTACATTAAAAACAGTTTTACGTTATATTCTCCGATAAAAGCTAGATAACATGAAAGTGGGAACGTAGTATACGTAAGAATAATATTTTATTAAAAATTATATTATTACGAAATTCAGCTTATATTAACAAAACAAGGCACATATATATCTCTTGTATACGTGTCAAACAGCAAAATCTCCACTGCCATTGTTTTTGCTCTCATAAATCAGCTTCCACTTTTTTCCATTACATATATCATACCCATACAATCGGACAGCTATTACAAACCTAACACTACCTCAGTGTTTATATTTATATTAATATAACTATATAATTTAAAAAAACTACTGATTATAGTAGGGCATATGCATATCTCAAAACTAGATTATAAGTAAAAAATAATTCGAACAGCGAAAAAATATTAAATCTCCGATCAATTCTATTAACTTGAAAAGCATGAATTAATTGGATGGTAAAATTAACCGGACTAGGTACATAATGTAAGCCATGTTCCATCTCTATTACAAGAACTTATTACATTTAAATGGCTAGATAACGGATTGCCTAATTCTTTAGTTTACTGTTGGTCACTTAGAATTCCACAACAGCAAAGTATCAGGTTCCAATAATAACGATAAAATCAGTATTTTGATTGTTGAAGCAATATTGTTGCTTCAACTTATTGATGAGTTATCGTTATTGGCCATCTGTGAAACACGTACTCACAGTAGGAGACTTGTAAATAATTTCAGATTTAGTAATGATTGGTTTCACGCTGAAACAAAACGATTGTTTTTGTTTTGTAGAAAACTCCTAGCTTATGATTAAACTTATTATTTTATTCTTATTTGTTTTATGTACGTGGCAAAATTTTTACTGAGAAAAGATTATTATAGAAGAATAGATTTTTTTATGTATAAATACTTATTTACTTAATTATTCAATTTATGGTATAAATAAATAAATATACGTGGACATTTCACACAGCGCCATCTAGCCCCAAAGTAAGCTAAGCATACCTTGTATCATGGGAACCAGACAACTTATATAATACTTCTATATTTTTTGTATATATTTATACATATAATACATATTAACACCCAGACATAGAACAAACATCGATATTCGTCACACGAATGTATGTCCTGGGTGAGAGTCGAACTCACGACCTACAGCGCAATACTACAAACTGAGCTGTGAGGCCAGATAGATAGATAGATAATACTTTATTGACCACCATACATGGAAATTTCGTAAAGATTAATAGACGTATAGCAGTATGGTATAATCGTACCAGTATAGCTTATAGTTGGTGTTCAAACGAAGCATAAAAAAGCCGTGCCCCAAATAATCATCCTAATTAGGTCCCTGTCGGCAAATGCACTCGGAGGGGAGAATTCAAGATGACGGACGTAAAACATGATCTCCGGGAGATGTGATCTATCGATTTACTGGAACACCGTGACTGGGGTTATGAAATATTCGATAGCACAAGGCAAGTGGGTCATTGACATGGCGTCACTGTTTCTATACTTAAGATAATTAAGCGCTCACAGCGTGGTTTGTCAGGTCGGTTTCGTTTCGTTCGTATAAGTGAAGGAGCGATCATAATAGCTAAGATGGTGTAAATATGTACGCCCATCACATAAGTAATACATATAGAGTATTACCCTTACGGACAGTAGAGAATGTGACAAGTTCGAACGGGAAAGTACTGCTACCATAGCCATTTCTGTCGCCAAGCAGTATTAATTTATACGTTGGAATATATATATCAACAGTGAACACAACTTCAGTAAGATCTTTGAAAAATATCTCTATCAATCTAGATTTTGCGCTTTTTTCGAGTACGAGGAAGCCGGTGTAATTACAGACTTGAGACATTCCACCCCGACGTGGCCTAACGTCTGGGGTGTTGTTGTACTATGTGTAATACTGCTTTGTTACGGGCAGAGTTACCACTTAACACCGGAAGGGCCTGAGCGTTCCGTAACTTAAAAGAACTTAGGTATGGGTGTAAGTCGCATCATATAGCGTCCGTAACTCTGAAACTTGAATGAGAAACGTCTCTTTTGTCTGTAATTTCACGGTAACTCCTACTGTCACTATTACTCCTGTCAGAAGCTCTCTCGAACCGGTGCGGTGAAAGTATTAAACAGCGTCTCAGAAAGGCTCCTTCAGCGCACTGACCGGATAATAAACTTAACACACGTCGAATGAACAAGCAAACCAAATAATGGACAACTTAACACGATTTGGATGAATAGACGGGAAATGCTGTTCCAGATAATGAATGCAAGTTTTATACACCTGCTTCAGATACGTACAGAGAAATAATACGTTTTACAGAGGAGTTTATATTCAATATTGCTAATATTTTAAATTAACTTTTTCTAACGGATTCGCCCGCGTATTACCGCGATAAAAAGTAGCCTACGTGTTTTTCCTACTCAGTCTGCTTATATTCGAGCGTGGTGGCTCAGTGGCCGTTGGTTCGAATCCTGACGTACACTTGAAGAATCTAAATCACAATAATACGCTCTCAAAACGGTGATGGGAAACTGACGTGTCCTAGAACCAAACATTTTAAGTAATGTGTCCTTCACGAAAAAAGCCCTGTGTGAGGCGCACTTAATCTTTTCCTCTGGGCGACCGCGCTCGAAAATCGTATTTTAATAGTCAGATAAAAGTTCAAACCGATATTGGAAATTGTTAACACACTGGCCGCACAGCTCAGTTGGCAACTCTGCCTTCTGCGCTGTAGGGCGTGGGTTCGATTCCCACCCAGGACAAACATCTGTGTGACGAGTATAGATGTTTGTTCTGGGTCTGGGTGTCAATATGTATCATGTGTATGTAATTACAAAAAACTATAAGTATTATATCAGTTGTCTGGTTCACATTATACAAACTATGCTTAGCTTACTTTAGGGCTAGATGGCGCTGTGTGAAATGTCAAAAAATATAAAAAAACACTCTTGAGTCGAAATGTTTTTTAACGTACGCAGATTTCGAATGGAGATTAACATGTCGTGAGCTGATGATTTGAACAGATCATTGAAATTCAAAACCGGTCTTAATTTTTACTGTGTATTTAATTTATAGAACAGTAAATTGATTATTCTGATGGCTTACTAATGGCATGAACAGTTTGAAAGATGTATTTTACGTGTCTAAATAATCTATCTATACTTATAAGGTGTTTTTTTTTAAACAGAAATGTAGTATTTATAAGTAAATGTAATTTTCTCTGTGACCAACAGTGAAGTATTTTGTTCTCGTAAAAGGTTATTACGCAGTAAGCCCCAGGGTGTCCGTACGGAAGTATTTCCAATTCATTAATAAAGGTATATAAATTATCTAAAGTGAGTGCCCACTGAATGCTCAGTGAAATGCACATTTAGCCGGACACGGACGCGGGTGCGCTCCGGCTATTGACATCACTAGTTATGTAACGTTGTGCGTGGGGTTTATATACTAGCCGTGAGCAGCGGCTTCACTCGCCGTTTTCTTTGACAGGCATTCACAGTGGGGCTCTTTTCAGTAAAGCGGTTCTCGTCGGCTTGACTCCCGACCCACCCAAACTCATCGAGTCACTTAGCCACTGTTTTTTTTATGTGATACAGATACGGAACGAGCTGACGGCCCACCTCGTGTTAAGTGGTAACCTCTGCCCATAACAACCGATGCGGCTTGGGTCCTCCTCTACTAGATACTGAACACATTTGACCGCAATCTCACCTGATGTTAAGTGACGATGCGGTCTACGATGTAGCATGCGCGCCTAGAAGTAACCTATTCACTCTCCTCTTGAAGACTTGCATATTATAGGTTTCAGGAAATACGGACGCAGGCAAGGAGTTCCACTGCAGAAATGGGTATGGTGGCAGTACTTCCCCGGAAAAACTTGGCGTGAGTTTTGCTCGGCTCGTAAGTAGTAGCGTGATGTTAAACAGCCTAAAACCTTCTTTAAGAACTAGGCTATCAAACGCGAAGAGAATTTTTCAAATCCGACCGGTAGTTCCAGAGATTACCGCGTTCAAACAAACAAACTCTTCAGCTTTTAGTATATGAAGATATTATAGATAGGGATACTAATATTAAGACATTATGAGTGCTACTAAGTGTGCGAGTAAATAAAAGTATTACACAACGTACTTAAGTAGTCAATTATGCAATGGAGTTTTTTCGCTCGTAACTCGTCATTATTTATATTTTTTAAAACCTTGTAAATGCATTAATAAAATAATTATAATTTTAGCAAATTACTTTTTACACTACTCTCACTTATTTCTTCGATTTGCTGATGCTGGGTGCCAATAGCAAGAGAACGGTTGATTCCATCCGATTATATTTATAGGTAATTTTGCAGGTAGAAAACTTGACCTGGTTGTCGGATTATATTGGGAATTATTTACTGGAGGAAAGTGTCTGCTGAGATGTTACTGGAGGAATTTAATTACAGTATAGATACAAAAGTAATTTATTATTTATTTATTATTTTTATTTATGTATTATTATTTTTATGGGACTTTCCAAAGGTAATTTTTAGAATATTTTATTGTTTTTAGGTATAACTATTTGTTTATTTTCGAAAACTACAATGTATAAAGTAGAAATATAATTAAAGAATTTTATGACTCAGTAGGTAAACCGTAAATAAGCAATAAATATTAGAACAGCTTACAAAATGGCACCATCTTAAAAGAAAGAGGTTTGAAAATGAGCAAATAGGTAATATACCAGGTTAATAATATTATTCTATGTCGTAATACTTTTCGCCGATAGTCATCTCGCTGAAAATTCCTCGGGTGTTGCTAGCACTTACTATCAGATGGACCGTCAATTTGTATTATATCATTAACATAAAAAATCGTAAGGCAACAATATTCAACTATAAATATGCTGTTACAATTACATTTTTCTTGGTGTTGTATAGTGTCTATAATTGTCAAATGCTTGTCAAATGTGCCTATTAAATAGTTTCTGGCGCATCACGTCAATTTAGGTACAGTGTTATCCCGTGGCGCCGCGCCAGCGGGCCACAGAACTGCATTCATATGACCGAGTTCACGCAGACAAAGGTCAAGGCACTTAGATAACAACAAATCTTCATTGTGTTATTCTTGCTGATTAAGGCAATTATTTGTTATCGCCAAAAAAGTAAGTTGACAGATCAGGTTTTTTGTTAAGTGTAATGTCACGTGTGCGTCAAAGTAAAACAATCTTTTTTTTTTTATTTCGTCCAGAAATTAACTATTTTTTACACTCAAGTATTAACAACCATTCAACCTAGTTTTAAGTATTTGTTGAATTAAGTTACTTAATTTTACTGGTGGCAGGCATGTTATAAAATTGATAATTTTTTTTATTTTTTCATTTAGCTCAAAAAATATATTGGATTTATTGTTTATTTTATTATTCTAAGATGTTTAAAGGTAAAACTATATTTTGTTTGGTATAAATCACTTAAACATTTAAATGTCAGTGTAAAAATACTTTAAATTCAGTAATGAACTAAACGATATTTAATTTTCAAGTAGGTGTTAATGCAGCTGTCGGAAAAATATTAAAGACATGCATAAACTATTGAGCTAGTTAACACTATTAAAAACTCACCACACGAAATATTTCGACAAGCCGGCAAATTTAACCAACAACATCCGTATTTTTTTCGTACAGTTTTACCACAACACTAGACACAAACTTTTTTTTAGTCGCCAGATTTTATTTTAAATTGGGAAAAAGTTTCTATGTCCAGTTTGAATTTCGAATTCGATCGCATTCGTACACGCACGGGATGGCGACACGCGCAACCGCCGCGTAGTGCATTTGCCGACTGAGCGCGTCTGCGGGCAAGTCGCGATTGTTTGCTTGCCTGCAAGTGCCTGTACTGTACCTATTAGGGAATTGAAGATGGGAGGGACACGCACACACCGGTTTTTTAACGGATACATTTTGTTTATGTATATATATATACATATATAAACGAATGTTGGAAAACTGTGGAACAAGTGATTCGTCAAATCAAAACAAATAAAAATATTCAGTCTAATTTTGCCGAATGTTTGACGGCATAAGTACAACTTTTAACTTTAATATATGAAAAAAACTTACAGTTATTTACGGTTTGTATGTACAACAAAATGTAATTTTACGTAACCCCATAGGTTAAAATCTGCAGAAATCGTAGTTTGTTATACATTTATTGGGCTTAGTATGACTACTCGTTCATAGATGGCGGTAGTTGTGCGTACATAACATAAATCTATAATGTTCGGAGGAACGAAACCTAAATGGTTCCAAGAAAATTTACTCTAGCTTGTTACTCCATAAGAGATGGCAGCACTTTTGTAGTAATTGATGGTGCGGGTTAGAATTGCACGTATTATGAATTTTAATATATTTAAATATTATAGTATGTATATTTTTTTAACAAATTAACAATCTCTTCTTCTGTGCAAATCCGTAAGAAATTGAAGTACTTAAATTAATGGGCGGCTAAGTATTAAAAAGGGATGGTAATGTTTAAACTAGTTATTCGTGATCATTTCCTTACTGATACATATCAAGATTCGTTAGAAAGCGTGAGTGAAGTAGGGCCTCCATACAAAGCAACTTGGCCACCATAAAATACTTTAAATAGCTTTACCTTAGATAAAGCTAAGCTGACTATGTTGCGTTCTGGGTTTTAGCAGTCTCTAGTAAATAAATATACATATAATAGTTTATTGGTTATATTAGAATCAGTACAAAAACGTATGTAGGAACTATGTGCTAAGATTATTTATGATTTGCAGATTGTGAATAAGTGAAGGACAACTTGGGAATAACTTAATTTGCATACGAGTAACATCGCAATGCGAACGTAACAGCAACGAGCGAGTTAAGTTACAACAGACAAAGTAACGTAATTCAAAGGTTATTCAACCACGAATCCAATGAGTATTACCTAGACGTGACCGTGAATTCCCCAGCTAAATGAAAACATGCAAACAGTGCTTCGAATAGTAAACAAACCGAGATGGCGGGTTACAGAAAACCTCCAAAGAGTCTTTAAAACATATAAGTTTTGCAGTCCAAGTTACATTTTTAATTGTTCTTATTTCAGGTTACATTTAGCTTTAAAATAGCTTTAAGAATTAAACACCTCACCTCCACAATAATTAAAAATATTGCTAATTTTAAAGATTAAGGGGCTTATGTGGAATCTATTGAAATGATTAGCTTTAAGAACGAATAAAAAATAACAAAGTCAAAGTCAACACTTTATCCATAGAATTCATAAAGAAATGGCTTGAAAACGTCATTAATATTCATAACATAAGGTCACGCGTACTTATCGCTAAGTTTGATACCTGTTCAAACCCTATCCGACCCTTCATGGGGAAGAACAATATTTATATGGGACTATGTCGGCTGTATTGATGAGCTTAAGGTGGATTTTTACTGTAATTTTTATAAAAAAATTGTGCTTGTGTTCTGATGACAGAGAATTACATCCTTCGACGTATGTAATTCAAATGACAACAGATAAACAGGATGGCTCCCGCGTTACTCAACCGCGAAGTCATTGTGTGGTGTGCGACAGAAAATCCATTGAATCAATTTAAATGGCACAATGGAAAAAAATAACTTTATTATTGTGACCTATTTCTTTATAGCCTATAAATTAAAACAAAATTTATAATAAAATCTTGTTTTGATTTATAGGCTTATAATAAATAATTAATAATATTGGTGGACGTTTCACATAGCGCCATCTAGCCCCAAAGTAAGCTAACCATAGCTTGTACCATGGGAACCAGACAACTGATATAATACTTATACTTTTTGTAAATAAATAAATAATGGTGCACATTTCACACAGCGCCATCTAGCCCCAAAGTAAGCTAAGCATAGCTTGTACCATGGGAACCAGACAACTGATATAATACTTATATATACTTTTCTCATGTAAATACATACATATAATACATATAGACCCCCAGACGCAGAACAAACATCTATGTTTGCTACACAAATGTTTGTCCTGGGTGGGAATCGAATCCACGACAGCATGGAAGGCAGGGTTACTACCAACTGAGCTGAGGCCAGTCAATGATATTAATTTTATAAACATCGCATGTATTCACAGATTATACTTATTAAGGAAAAGTGACATAATTATATCACTTCTTATTATTCTTCTCCTTAATATTATAATATTTACGAAATTACTATTTTGTATACCTACATAGATACTGTTACTAGCCGGTAGCCGGTTTAAATTCAACAATACCTTTATAACCACGCGTTTAAACTCAAAGGGTACCCTAAGCCACATACAAATAAAAGTTATATTAGTGCTACCAGCCGACAAAGAGATGTAGGCTTCGAGGAAATACCTCGGATGACTAAGTCGGTATTTCCTTTGAGTGTTTCATACTGTGAGGAATGCTGTTATCTTTATATACAAATAAATAAAATTGGAGTGTCTGTTTGTAATATTGAAATAACCGCTTTTTACTAAGTGCATATAGATGTATACACGGTACATATACCAAAACATTTTATTTTTTTCAATTGTTGTCTGTCTGTTTGTTCCGTCTAATCTCTGAAATGGCTGGACCGATTTTGACGGGACTTTCACTGGCAGATAGCAGATGTAACAAGGAGTCGGCTACTTTTCCGAGGGGTAAAATAGGGGTACGTGAAAAACCGAATTCCACGCGGACGAAGTTGCGGACAACAGCTAGTTTTATATATATATGTATGTACAAAACATATAAGTAATTAGTAACAGCTTCATATTTTTTCATATGAGTCGTCTAGTATCAAAACCCGCCAGATCCAAAAAGGTCAATTTTACAAGAAATTACTTTTCTTCTCTATTACAGTTACAAATGACATACCATTTTATATATTTAAAGTAAAATTACTTTATTCGAAATTCCGACTTATCGTAGTTAAATTATTTTTAGCTTTTTGACTAAACAACTAAATGTAGGCAAAAAAAATGGATGTAACGGATATTGATATTGAGTTATGGATGTGACGGATTTTGTTACTCAACTCATTGGATGTAGCGGATTTTGACAATCACTTTCTTAATATACAGGGGATGTATTAAAAAAGAGGCACTAGTGACCCTGACTTGAGTATTATAAATTGAAAAAGTGAAATTAATGAGTGATGTTAGGAAATACTCATTGAGCAGTTATAAATAAAACAATTTACTTATTAATAAAATATAAGAATTTATAGTAGTTTTTATATAAAATTTTCGCTTTCTTCTAGTGCGACACACTGAAGGTACTCATGTTCTTCAAAATTGTCATTATTTTCTTCTATGTCTTTAAAATATTTCAAACTGTCGATAGTATTCCAGTCTTCACCGAAGTGCTTTTTCAAAAGGTTATTAACATCACGTATTTTCTTGATGTTTACCTTATTGCCTCTTCGCAAAATTGCAGGTGCCAAATCAGAGATTTTCTTGCCTCGTTTCGTTACATATTTAGGTTGCCCAATTTCACTCCGATAGTTTTCTTCTCCTTGCACACTAACGTTCTGTCGACCTCTGTGCAGCATAAAACGTTTTGATGGGTTAAACCTAAAATGCCAATTTCCTGGATTTTTTAGTGTTTTATTGACTTCTTTCTTCCAATCACGCACTTCGACGTCGTCATCGCCTAAATGATAAACGGTCGCATGTTCCTTGAATAAATTCACATAGATTTGTGGATCGCATATGATGGATTTTTTCTTGGTCTCCTTTTCAATCTTTGCAAATATGCGGTCCGGTGGCAAGAACGAGTGTCCTACCATAGGAAATATAATTTCAAGTTGATTTACATGTGATGGTGCATGAGAAAATAGCCAACTTGAACACATGCCCAAAAGAGTTGTATTCTTATTCTGGCCTCCACAACCGTCAGCGAATAGTCTTATTTTTTTAATATTTTCAGGAATTACCAGATTGTTCAGTGTGTGGAATACTGCACTTGCAATTTCGTTCGATGATTTTGAGTGTTCGTTTTCACACCAAAAGTATGTACGTACATTATCTAATGCTGATTTGGAGGTGCCGATAACAACTGTAAAGTTGTACATATTAAATTGCCTACTGAAGTAAGCAGCTTGATCGGGTAATTTGGGAAGTGGGTTGTTTTTTTGGCAATCGAAGGAGAATGAAATTGTATGTTCTGGCTCAACCTTTAATAATTCATAAAAAGCTTTAGCTTTTAAGGTATGTATTCGTTTTTGTGTCATAAATGTTATCTTTTCTTGACTTGTGGAGGCATTTTCTATTTTTCTAGTCAACTCAAAACATCGAGAGCAAGTATCCTTTAACGGTGACCCGAATCCAACATTATACTTTCTATTAAAAATGTCACGGAAAAATGATTGTTTAACTTTAAGCTGCGGTGTGTTTTGAACTTGCTCTTGGTACATTTTCCAGAGCTTTACAATATTAAGCTCGGGTGGCAAATACAGTCTAATAGACGATTTGGCTCTACAATAATGTGGTTCAGCAGCTTCTAAACTTTCTATAAATTGCTCCACCCTACTTCGTTTTTCAGCATACCGTGCTATTTTATGATTGCCACCGCGATTTTCCTTTGCTGTACTCCCTCCATCTTTAAAAGACCTTTGTAAAACGCCTGTAACTCTATCTTTACCCACATTTAATATTTTAAGAAAGGCAGATTTGCAAACTCTTATCTGTTTGTGCGGATTTTTAATCGTTATGTAGTATTCTGCACTTAGATTTTTTGGCCCTCTAGATTCATTTTTTAGTCTAATTCTAGAACATTTCGCAATACGGCAGTGCTGTAGTATGAAATTATCTTGATCAATTTTATTACGCAATTTATAGAAATTACGGTGCATTCGAGCAATGTCTTGCGTCTTTATTGTCGAGCAATGAAATGTCGTATTTTTTTTATGATTGCACTGTGGAGGATGCGGAAAGGCTTTAGAAGCATATCTGAAATTTTTTTTAAATATTTCAATGAGTATAAGACAAACTAACCTAACCAACGTAATCTTACATAATGCATTTATTTTTAATGTCATCGATTCTTTCGTTTCGATAGACCAAATCCATTAACGGTTACTATTAGTTCTACTCACACCGTTGCAAAGAATAATTTCATTAGATTGATCCGAATTTTTAACATTTTTATACATGTATTTAATTAAATCGTTCGTTACTGTTTATGATATAAGAAAATAATGTCATCTAAACATTAAAAAAAAAATACACTTCGGTAGGTACATAATTTTGATTCAAAAACGGACGCTATTGTAGCAACCTGTATAGCAATATCAATGAAATTTTGACTAACGTTTCTCGACGTTTCCTTTCTCTCTTCCAGTTTTCTCTGTCTACACCTCGCTTCCTTGCCTGATTAGGTGGAACTTTTTCTATTTTTTTTGGTAAATCAGACATTATTTCCTATAAAATTCACAAGAAACGCAGCACGAAATCCACTAAACAATGTACTGGTGGCCATACTGACGCCGAGGGCGCCATGACAGTTACCCGTCAAAATCGTGTGTTCTAATTGGTCTATTTGGATCTGGCGGCGAATGAACCTCATTGGTGAAAGATCTGGCGGGATTTGATACTAAATACAGTTTTTAAACTCAATTTACTAGGGATGTAGCTGGAGTTGATACGAATTAATTAATGGGAAACATAGATTTTAATCAAAATAAACCATAGAGCATATAATTTATTTTTTTAATAAAAATGGATCTGGCGGGTTTTGATACTAGATGACACATATAAAATACAGTCGTTGTAAGAGATAACAGGTACTTGGATAGAAATGAAGATAGTAGAGATAAGACTACAAATATTTAATGTCTGAGATTGTTTTTTGTGCGGGGTATGATTCTCGATTTATGAGATTGATTTCGAACTGTGTACTCATGTATTGTGTGTGTGTAGTCATGAAAAATATTCTTGTAGAAAGAACGTATCTGTTCTTTGCTCAAAATGATGTGAGACAAAATGTTGTTTTGGTATATGTACCGTGTAGGTACATCCATATGCACTTAGTAAAAAGCGGTTATTTTAATATTACAAACAGACACTCCAATTTTATTTATTTGTATAGATTTATTCAGTATTTTGTAACTGTATGATTGTATGATGCGATACAAATAATACAATTCTCGTTAAATTCAATTACTCAGGGTAATAATGCCCATATCTCATGTTATAACCTGGTTAGTACTCCAGATAACATTTATATTTAGACCTGTACAATAGTAAATAACGCTTTGACGTGTGTATGAATGACGTCACACGCGAAACTAGTTCAACGCTTTTCAAGATTAGCTAAAATATTATCATGTCAAATTTACGGGAATACTCACAACGGATTCCGTAATACGATTTTTTCGTTTATAATACGTAAAAAAAACTAAATTGTTTATTTCTGAGTATTCAATACATATCATGTCATACATATATAGATATAGTTACATATTTGTAATGCTTAGTTACTCAGTATGTATAAAATCAAAATTAATTGAAATTAATTTAAACTGACATCTAAAATTATAATCAAAGGTTTTGAAATGCAAATTAAAATTAAGGTAACTTACTTTTAACTTTAATACGTTAATTTAGGTTTCAAAATTTTGCAATTTGCACCCCTTAGGTATCGAAATTGCAGAATGCTTATTTTATTGTGCGCCTGCGAACTTTTAGGAACACAGTAAATTTTACTGACGACAAGTCAGTCAGTTAGGCCAGCCTCTTCTATAAAATAAGTTGATTTTTACTTTTCATTCGACTCACAATATATTTTTAGACTTAAACACTGTATGAGGCACACAGGAGATATGCATTTTCTTACAATAAACAAACAGAGAATCAGTTATTTATGGACATAATTTACCTTACAATTATAATAAAACAAAGCTATTACGGATTTCCATAATCCAGTATTGAGCTTGAGTTGCAAGTTACTAACTATTATACAAATATCTATTACCTTAGGAACGTGTTCTATTGAGTCAATAATGAAATAGTCATCGATATGTATTCATTTGTACCGACTTCAACGTTACTCTGCCTTCTGCGCTTTAGGTCGTCGATTCGATTCCCACCAAGGACAAACTTTTGTGTAACAAACATTTGCTTGTCCTGCGCCTAGGAGTTAGCATGCGTGTAGGTATATGTATTTACAAAAAAGTATAAAAGTGTTCTATAAGTTGTCTGGTTCCCATAGTAGGTGGAAGCTATGCTTAGTTTGGGGCTGGATGGCGCTGTGTGATATTATCACCGATAAAAAAAAACATAAAAATTGTAACTATTATATACTGATTATATAATAAAAATAAAATTACATGATTTTTACATCTTTCTGTATAGTTTTTTAAAGTGACAAGATCTACGCGCAGTCGTGCCTAACCCTGATGTTATAAGGGTCAGTATTATACAGTAAATCTCATAAAATTACTTAATTAGTTAGTTAATTTTACTGTTTACTGCTTCTCCATAAACACTTACAGTAACAAGCTATATATAAAATGTTGCTATCTGCCTTACATTATGTGTTATGTAAACATAATGTTAATATTATATGTACTATGAACCAATGAAGAATCAATATGAATCAATGAGGAAGTAATGATAGGAATGGGGGATATCTTTTCGAACTGTACCTCATCGCTGTACCCTGAATATACTGAAACTTGCTTAACCGGTTATCAGGTCGTGTGACTACATCATAAAACAGATCACTTATACTTATATTTAAGTATAAGCTGTATTTTATATCAAGTCTGGTCTGGACTGGACAATTCCCAATATTATAATCAAGGAGAAAAATCTAATGTAAAATATGGGATCAAATAACTTAATTTGTATATAATTTCTCATTTTGCTTTACAACAATTTACAAATATATATGAACATATCAACAAAATACAGTGAAACAATTGAAGTAGCTGAATACAGTTTCCGCCGGTTTATAGATAGCTCAACTGATGAGTTACACTGAAGACTGACTGTTAGACTGAACTGATGAGTTGACTAGCAGGCAGAATTCGCTCAAAACGCTGAAGTCATTGCCTCAGTGAATAGCAAATCTCAGTCATTGAGCCAAGAAGGATTCAGGTTTCTGATCACGTGTCACATTGACGACCAGGCGCTACCAGACAAATATGCTTTGACTTTAACTGTGGGAAGTAATAATTTAAAAATAAACAGCAAAACGAAAAAACCGACTTCATCGTAAATGAACAAGAATGATTCTTCTTTATCTCGTAGGTCAATAGTAGAACTCACGCCAAGTTCGTCCGGGGAAGTACTGCCACCATGCCCATTTCTGCCGTCAAGCGGTAACGCATTCGCATTACTGTGTTCCGGCTTACAAACAGACACACCAATTTTATTTATTTGTATAGATAAAAACAATTTGATCACGTGCCAATGTTTAGGTTAGTGTACAGCAAGCAACCCAAGCCGCGATGTTACCTCACAGGCGAAACGTACAATGTGTTGTAACTTGGTGGCACTATTGTATTCACTGAGGAAAGTGTTAATTTTACGAAACAATAGAGTGAGTCATTTATATAAGGTCTTTATCAGTGTATACTTTCTTTGCGATCGGAAAGCTACACACTTCGTTGTGGATAAATGTTCGGACCCTATTTACGACAATATCTGAGATGTAGTCTTTATTTATTTGAAAGGATATATTTTCAGATTGGTACCATAGAAATTTCATACAAATAGTTAAGTAGTTGGGGTTTTCATTTTCATATGTCATCCAAGTACCTTTTTTATGTGATACGGGTATGGAACGAGCTGACGGCCCACCTGGTGTTAAGTGGTAATCTCGGCTCATAACAACCAATGCAACTCTACTAAATACGACAAGACCCAAGTCGCATCGTATGCCGGTTTCGCCGGTAACCACACCTTTCAAACCACAACACAGTAAAGCGAATGCGTTACTGCTTGGCGGCAGAAATAGGCATGGTGGCAGTACTTCCCCGGACGAACTTGACGTGAGTTCTACTGCTCTCTAAATCCATAACTTGAGCGCATGAATTCCATATGCATATTGGACGCCATTCATGCAGGAGTAGTCACTAAGCTGAATCATATTACTTAAATATTATGAAATACTAACGGCCATATATCACAGAGTACAAAGAAAACTCCAAGTATCAAATAGCCCAACCACCTTATCAATAACGGCATCAACTTACAGAAACATCCAATGTTGACGTCGAAGACATATCGATAGTGAATATGCCATCGCCGCTGGTCGCCGGCACCACTTTCCCACGTTTGGGCAATTTGAAACACCCGAACACTTTAAATGTTCGCACCATTATCACTGTTTCTTTTTCAATCAAAACAACACGAGGAGTCCGCTCAACGGACGAAGTCCTGCGGCGATTATTGGAACTAACGAACAGCCGATCTGATTTTTGTAAAATGCATAGACACTAGCGCCACACTTAGGGGAATTCCTTCGTGGAACTAGGTTTATTTTTGCTGTGGATAGACGAAACTCTGTATCGTGCGCACGCGCTAGGCTGCGGCGCGCAAATGACAGGCCGGTATCATTGAGTTTTTGCCGTGAGTCAGCCAGGTAGCTTTCAACCGTTCCATTGTATCGGCACGCATACAACCACTACAACACAGTGTAACCAGTTTATCTGACCTCTGTATTACCTTCGGTGTATTAAACGTACCTACGTCTAATACACCGAAGAACTATTTTGTCGATACATTCGGTATTTTATCCGTGACTCTTTAGTTTTATCGATAATATATTGTGTGTGAAATATTTATTAACAGCTCTGTTACTATTTTTCTGGTTGTTTCGCCAGTGTCAGTTTAGTTTCAAAATAGTGCAGTGACCTTACGACCTTTAATTTCAGAACGGTGACGATCTAAAGAATTTGTCTATTTGAGATAGTGATTGAAATCAATGGGTGGTCTGAATTATATACTTAAACATAGGCTAGTTACAATCTTACATCATTTAGTAGTGGTCTTGTTATAAAAAAGTAAAAGTTTAAGCGTTCTGTCAACAACAGTCAAAATTATATCTTAAAAATATTTCTTAAAGAAATCACTTGGAAACGTCAACTAGCCAAATTAAAACACAAAACTATAATAAAAAAGTTTTGCTACATTGCACATTGGTATCTCCCATGTCACAGATGGCATGAACACACAGATACCAACACATCCAAGCACAAACTTTATGCTCATCACAAAAACGTTGCCGAGACCGAAAATCAAACCCAGGCCCCTCACTTTGCAGGCTGTGTTTATTTTATGTAACTCACCTAACTTAGTAATGGCGTCATAAAGTTTGGACGTGGTGGCGACAAGGCTGGATGAACTTACATTGTGACTTGTGGGCCAAATAACGTGGTTAATCTATACTTACTTGCCCATAGACCATTGTAAATCACCATAGATGACTTTGAGCGATAAAACTGTTATTTTTTCGGTTTCTAGAAACAGTAATTGCATGGTTCATCGCTGAGATCTTGCTATAGAAGATGGGATTTTGTATTCGTAACAGGCCGTCTATTCTCAGCCTCATGTATGTAACATTAAGTTCATTTTCTGTCGAACGAAAAGCATAAAATTAAAAACTTGACAACATACTTTAAACGTATACATGTTCTTAATATAAAATATCTGGATATAAATTAAAATACATTTAAATGTTCAAGATGCTCGAAAAGTAAGACGAAATTTAATTGCTTCTATATTATATGCTTTAAAATTTAAATCTACACCTGTTCATTTTTAATTTTATGTGAGTACTTATTATAAACTAGTACCGACATGAAAATGTTTTATATTTATTGCGTTCCGAAGATTTTGACATTAATCTGTCACGGTATTTGTCATTTTGATGAGGCCCTATATCCCAGTCCATACAATTGAAAAACATTGTTTTATATAAGCAATCGTGTTCAACGCTTTACATATCCAATATTAGCAATTCAGATAAGGAGTGAAAGTATAGCACGCGAAATAAGAACATTGACTCAGAGAGCCTGCTAGACATTGACGTTATAAACCGGTTAGCGTAGAAACAAGTTACGTACGGGAGTTGTCAAGGCGTAGTTATAAAAATAGTAAAAACTAGCTGCTGCCCGCGACTTCGTCCGCGTGGAATTCAGTTTTATCACGCACCCCTATTTTACCCCTCGGAAAGGTAGCCTAAGTTACTCCTTGTTACATCAGTTATCTGCCAGTGAAAGTACCGTCAAAATCAGTCCAGCCATTTCAGAGATTAGCCGGAACAAACAGACAGACAGACAGACAAAAATTGTAAAACATGTTGTTTTGGTATATGTACCGTGTATACATCCATATGCACTTAGTAAAAAGCGGTTATTTTAAAATACAAACAGACACTCCAATTTTATTTATTTGTATATATACCTAGTAACTAGTGCGCCAAATATGGAAATAATTCTCTCAGTGACGCAATTTAAAGATGGTACACCATAAATGTATTTACGGAAACGGACAAATTATAAACTAAACTTTTCTTGTTAAGTAGCATAACTTATTGGTTCACTTCAGGATTTGAACCAGCGACCTCTGTCACTTGTCAAGAGTATGTAATCTGAGAGTACATAAGAGATTGATAAAGCAAAGAAGTTGAAGTTGGTGGAAGTTTCCATGAGCTACTCAGTAGCTCAGTCATTAAGCTTATAGATTTCCTAAGTGGCTTGTTGATTGGACTATCCAGTAGCTCATAAAAATTTTGCTTAAAACCAATAATCAGTGGAAAAGACATCAACGCGCTAAGTGAATATTAAACTTTATGGTATGATTTTGATGGGAATTTATTAAGTAAAAGTGATGCTAAATATATTCAATCCTTGAGATTTTCATTTTGTAAATTTCAGTACAAGGCTGTAACTTAATAATTATTCGAATAAAACAATAAAAAAAAACATTGTGAAGTACTGACACGCAACCCTTTAATATGACACCGTTCATATAAAGCTGATGGAATTAAGTACATATCAAAAACCACTTTCCAAAATTATGCCAGTCAATTATCGACCTACCATGTTTTAAGAAGACTGAGTAAATAACGTGGGAGTTTCCTTTGGACAATCATACTACATCATCATACATGAATACATACATAAATAAATAATAATAAATAAATATTGTATATAGTGGACATTTCACACAGCGCCATCACGAGCTATGAGGCCAGTCGTATTTGTGGGTATGTATCAACATATATTGATACATACCCACAAATACCATTTCATCCAAATCAATTTAGAGGACTTCGCATGTTTCACTGTTGAAAAACGACAGCCCCTGAATCACACCATAAACAAAAGTACGTACCCATTATCCTTCTAAGAATGGTGCTCCGATATAATCAAAGTCGTATTGGCGCCAAGTTTCTTATAATAATTAAGAAAATTCTACCGAACACGAGTTGGATTCAGGGGTCAGGGTTCCGACGAAAGTATTGTTCCAATTTTTCCGATCCTGCGCACACAGGTGATAAAAAGTGAAGTTATAGACCCAAACTTGAGAGTTTTTCTACCTTCCCTGGTCTACCGTTTAGCAGCAGTAGAACTTGTGCTAAGTTCGCCCGGAGAAGTACTGCCACCACACCTGGTAATCTGCCGCCAAGCAGTGATGCACTCGTGTTGCTGTGTTCCCGTGGAAGGGAGTGGGTGCCGGTGAAATTGCTGGCGCCTGAGACGTAACTTCCCCGTCTCGGGGTGATGAACGCAAAGCAATGCGACTTGAGTTATCTCGTACTTTGGTGGAGAGGACTCGAGTCGTATTGCTGTTGTCTATGAGTGGTTACTACTTAACATCAGATGGGCCGTCAGCTCGTTTTGTCACTAATATGACATAAAAAAAGGACACATTATCAACATGTTCCCCGCAGCTTGCAGTAAAACGAAAGAAAATATGTTTAGTGTGTCTCACAAGAACGTGTTCAGAATACAAAGAAGATATGTTTTGGAAACGCCAGTCAAGGAGGACGATTCAAAATTAAAATTCAGCAACAGAGTGAAAAACATAGATTCAATATTTTGAACACGAAATTAGCATAACGTACGGAACTCTATCAAGGTGTGCATACCGCGGGGCGCACGCGAGATTACATCCTCAACCTTCTGAATATTTCAAAGAACACCAATGGTATGTAAGTGTGCGTCATCAACGTTTTCCTTATCGCTTTATTGAAATCTTTAAATCCATAATGTATAAACTAGATTATCGCCTCGTCTTCGCTGTGTATATATAAAGTCAGTGATTCATGAGTTAGGTCAGCGTAAGATATTCCTACGATATAGATAGATAAATAAATATATAAAGGTGGATATTTCAGTTCCCATGAAACAAGCTATGCTTCGCTTACTTTAAGGCTAGATGGCGCTGTGTGAATGTCCACCAATATTTAGAAAAGTAACCAATCGCAATGTAAAGGTATAGAAAAACTACAAACAAATAAGATATAGATAAAGATAACGTCAAATAGTACCTCCGGCTCAGGTAATCGTAGCGAGATAAAAAAATAGACATTATAATCGATGCGATAGTATTTCGTGATCGAACATCACGAAAAACCTACCGCACCAAACTAAAAAACATACCACGTTCTCCAAAAGGTGAAGGAAAACATCGTGAGGAAACAGACATGTCCTAGAACAAAAAAATTCGAATACATGTGTTTGTTTGTTCTGTGTCTAGGTGTTGATATGTATTATATGTATGTATTTACAAAAAATAAGTATTCAAGTATTATATCAGTTGTCTGGTTCCCATGATACAAGCTATGCTTAGCTTAGTTTGGAGCTCAGCACAGCACAGCTAGATGGCGCTGTGTGAAATGTCCCTGAATATAAAAAAAACTTTACCCGTAACAAAGTAAAAGATTCTTTTACAAAATGTGTACATCCTTTAGTGGACCTTTCAAGTTACATCTATAGAGCCTAAAACATCTTGATGCCCTCAATCCTGTGAAAGAACTTGAGCTTCATCTTGAGGAGGGCCAGGATCCAGTCCACAGTGAGTGCCACGAAACGGACGTCGTGTTCCGCGTGCTGGCCTTCCATGCGGAACCTCATCTGGTGATGGACACCATTGTTAGTACAGCTTCTAAGTTCTAAGTTAGCTTCTAATGAACTGCAATTAATAATAAATTATATAAATTTATATAATTATATATTATTATTATATTACATTATTTATTATTTTCTAAATAAATTTTTATTTCGGGAAACTTTATATTAGATAATTTAAAAAGTATGTGACCCTCTTTTATGTATAGAGATACCTGTGTTATTGGGTCACGATCTTCTGTATATATGTAATATGTATAAGTATTAAATCAGTTGTCTGGTTCCCATGATACAAGCTATTGTTAGCTTACTTTGGGGCTAGATGGCGCTGTGTGAAATGTCCACCAATATGTATATATGTATCATAGCGCGCCGTTTACCATGGGCACTCCTCGAGAATCTTGTGGTTCCACGTGCTTGTCCTCGACTCTGAAGAATACTGACACTGTGGCCTGGGGAATCGGGTACGACTTCGTTGGCTGGCTGAAGACGGCCTGTAAGAAACGAATAGTTCAGAGGGCAATAGAAGAAAGAATGTTTAAGAGGTCACTAATGTAAACTCTCGCGCGTTTCGCGCATAACTGCATGTTTTTTTTATTTGTGACCAGTTAAAAAAAAAAAAATGCGTTTTATTTTGGCGTCACTTTATCTTCATAAGAGTATATCATGCGGCTGATAAGCGCAAGCGAGATCTAAATTGTTACTCTTCTCTTTTTGTACCGTAGCTGGTTTGGAGTGATGTGGAATATTGGTGGAAATTTCACACAGCGCCATCTAGCACCAAAGTAAGCTAAGTAAATAGTTTGTATCATTGGAACCAGACAACTGATATACATACTTATTTTTTTTTTTGTAAATACATACATATGTAGGTCGTGGGTTCGATTCTCAAATCGACATCTACAGCGCAGAAGGCAGGGTTACTACCAATTGAGCTAAGAGGTCAGTCTTCAATCTTTCCATCGAAAAACTCATAGGTGCACGTCGGGATTTGAACCGGTGACCTCCGGATTGAAACTCGTGGTCAGCACCACTAGACCACCACGCTCTCCTCGCCTCGTACGTGTGATAATGACGCACCTCATAATAGTAATACTGCGAGCAATCATCCTGTGAAATGCCCATGTACTTCAAGGTATACATGAAGATCGGAGTCAGGTTCCATTTCCTCTCGATCGTCTCCGCTATGAAGGTCTCACTGGTCCTCGCGAGAGGGTCTCCTAAGCTATTCAGGGACACCTTAGTCTGCTTGGTGAGCTCGTTCCGACTTCCTGGAAGACCATCAGTTTATTAGCTTCTCAGTTCGTATTCTCGGCGTTTTAGCTTGATACTTATTTTTGTAAATATGTTAAAGGAAGAACAAGATGGTCCACTATATAAGCGGTAACGTCTGTCTATTAAAAAAATAAAACTCTTTTGTCTTTGGTCCTGCCCTAATTAGTTAAGGGAAACCCCACGTCGCATTGTATTCCGCCCGTAACTTTGAGACGTCAAGATGGAATGACTCTGTCTTTAATTTCACTGGCAACCACTACTTTTTAAAACTGAATAGTAATGCGTATGCTTTACTGCTTGGCAGAGATAAGTATGGGAGCAATACTTCCTCAGACGTATCGCTGTAAGTTCTACTGCCTAAAATCAAGTTCGACTGTCTCATATCTATTTAAATATGCACCTTCTGATTTTAAATCAGTTTTTTTCCCGCTCTGGATTTCACAGCGATCGTCAGCTTCACCGTGATGACAAACTGCTCTAAATGAGAGTTCAAACAGAATATTTGAGGAGCAGTAAAACATTTTATGCAATTCTGAGCATGAAGAATATGAATTCCGTCTCATAATTCTGACGGGTATTCGATTCTCCTGTATTCTGGAAGCCTTACCCTGAACAGTTGTACTTACTGGCAAGTTGCCTCAAAGTCTGCCTAGAGCCGAGCCTAAACTTGGCGCTATTGATAACAGAGACTACGATGTCGATAGCTTGTTCTTCATAAGGTTTTATTTCCGGTAAATTCATGATTTTCAGTTAAAATTTAGGAATATTTAATTGTGTTTTTTACAAAACGTTTTGACAAACTCAGTTTTAGATTCTCTGTCATTCAATTGTCATTTTTGAAGTGTCCGCTTTCATGAAACTTACTTTACCCGCCACTTTTATATCATCTAGCACGTGACAGTGTAAAATGGTGTTTAAAATATTTAATCGCCGGTTTATTATCAAAAAGCGAGAGTGAGTATAAACGCTATGTTCAAACCAGATTATAAGGAAGTTTTTGGAAATTGATAGTGACTGCAAGCCATTCACAAATATCTACTTTCTTATTTTGTTGGTGAAGTTTTCTTAGTCACATTTTGAGAGTTGGACGATGGTGTAACAGCTGTTTTGTGGGATCGATCATGTGTAAGCTCACGAGGATTTATCCAAAGGACGATAGTCTAAATGCAGCATTAGAATCTCTGACCGTCCCCCCTAAATTTCATACGTTTTTCTTGGGAAAGAGTGACCGAGAGATGGGAGATTTTCTTAAATTTTTACTGACATGCAAAATTCTTACTTAACTGTATGGATTTCATGGATCAAATTGCGTTAGAAAGAGTGTCAATTTCACTGTTGAATGTGAATGAGTAGGCCGTGGTGTGAAAAAAGCAAGCAATTACGAGCATACCTTTACTGATCTAAGACCAGGCCCTTACTGGTTTGAAGTATATTTCTTGTACAGAATTCTCATTTACAAAAATAGATTTGTTCAGCCATAAAGTTGTAAATTTACTTGTGATTTTCTTTTCCGGTTTTCAATGATATGTAGCGATGGTAAAAAATTAAGATACATCGTATATTGTAACTTTATATTTTCATATCCAGGGTGATGACGGGAATTGAATAAATCAACTGGTTATGACCAGAGGATATCGTACAGTAAATCAGTAGTCTTCTACTTGTATAACGTCTCTGAATCGAAAGACAAATTAAATTTAAAAAAAAAATTATCTTGATTATCGTTTAATTTTTTTATAGTGAAGTGAATGCTTGATAACATGCACAAACACAGATAAAGCGAAATAAAATGTTTGCATGCACAATGGTTGGCGTCGAAAGGTGTTTAACCCCAAGGTACCTTGGAAACTTTACTCGAGAGAACGGTCTTAAAATTGTAAATAAATACTCCTTCCACCAAAACTGTTTGAAGAAAATGTCATTGGGTAAAGCCAAAAATAACATCGTCAGTCCTGATAGGGATAATAAAAAAACGTATTGCCTGGCTTAGGAAGAGATCTTTTTGATTTTATACTAGCCATTGTTTTTTTTTTTACCTTGTACCTGGGAATATGTAGCTGACGGTAACATCAAATGCAAATGCCTGAACGGCTCTGTATGGTCCACTTCAAGCTAAACCTTTCAACCAAGTCTGGACCCTACTTTCACGAAATGAGTGTTTGTTCTCGTGAAAATTTGGAATTTAGATCAAGAAAAGACTGTAAAACTCAAGATTTCGACCGAGCCTGAAATTAAAGAATATATTTTTCCACATCGATCACATAATAAAATCGTTTATTATTGTGTAAAATTAAAAAGTACAAAGTAATTAAATTGCAACCAGCTCAGCTTCCAATCACTTCAAACATAAATTATTATTGAACTATCGTGTATTATCCTTACTTAAATATTCAGGGCATCTTTGAGTAAAAGTTAACGTGTTTAACGAAGTTATTTGAACAAGCCTGAGTCACATAAAAAAAATAAAATTCCGCAACTCCGTCTGTATTTGCAGTAGGTCAATATAATGTGTTTATTTTTAACTTACTAAGAATACAACTTAACTGAACATGGGCTGTGCCCTTGTCTTTTCGTCGAATTTTATTTTAATTTTGTTAAAACCAAAATAAAGTGAATAATACAAATAAAAACAGTTATCATATATCAGTTATATATATGATTAAAAGCTAGGATTGACAATTAAAATAAAACAATAATCCATTTTGCGGACGTAATGTGGCACTGAAAATAACGATAAAATGATGAAAATACTTACCACCAAAGCGACTTGATTCACACTTACGATTTACAATCCGAAGAAGCCTTTTCAAATCCAAAACGGGCGCAGTAATAATATATTCATATAAAATGTCCGACCCCTTTCAAAACCGGTGGACTAAACTTATTATATATATATCTAAATTCACAAAAAATGCCTTACGATTATCGTTTGAACGCCCGAAGGTTTTATAGCCTGTTCATTCAAGCTTTTCGACAGTAAACCAATGTAGTATTAATATTGATTGACAATTTGACTGGCCTCAGTACAGTTGGTAGTAAATCTATCTTCTGCGATGTAGGTCGTGAGTTCGTTTCCCACCCAGTGCAAATATGAAGAACATAAATGTTTCTTATGCGTCTGGATGTTAATATATTTAAAAAGTGTATAATGTACCTATTCTATCAGTTGTCTGGTTCCCATAGTACAAGCTAGTGTGGAACTAGATGGCGCTGTGTTAAATTTCCTCCAATAAATATTTATTTATATTAATCACTTTTTAATATACAAAGCTAATACGGTACAATGAGGAAAACTTCACAACATCGATTTTATTCAATAGAATACTTAAGTAGGCAGCCACCATTAGAAGAACCGGAACTTATGAGAATGACCCACAAACTGACATAACTCCTGACAACTGACTCATGCATAGTTTAATGTGATTCCAAGGAGTTAAATCAACTAGAAGTGGCTTGTTACGTAAACTTTTTGTATACGAGGCACGGCGCGGTGGCTGCGGCGGGCAAGAGTGACATAACTCGCGGGCGTACTGCAAGTCCTGTCGACTGCGCAGTAATATCGTCACAGAGAGTTACATGCACTAGATGCGACTTGTTACGTAAACTAGAGGGCGTGGCGGCCCAGCGGTACCAAAACTTCAATCCAGAGGTCAGTGGTTCAAATCTTACTCGCTCCTCGAAAGAGGTAAGCAATTACCTACACACCGCCTGTGATCCTAAAGGAAGCCCTCCTTTAGGGGTTTCTTCTCTGTTCGTCCCTATAGAGGGTCGGATAGGATTTGAACAGGAGTCAAACTTAGCGATAAGTACGTGTGACCTTATGTTTTGAATATTATTTCCAAGCTATATTTTCATGAATTCTATGGAAATAAAGTTTTGACTTTGACTGACATCGTAATACGAAGAATAATACGAAGTGATGTAGGCCAGCTGTCATTCGGAAAAAAGCAATTTCCACTAACCGCCTGCAATTAATTACGATAAATAAAGGTGCTATCAATTGTAATTAAATAATTCAACAGTAAATTATAAATGCTTCTTTTCATTAGGGAATGGGGGAAAGCTGCTTTTCATTGGTTTGTGGATTGAATTCTGAATGGCGCTCGCTGGGTGAAATGACGACCAATATTACTTATTGTTGGTTTAAAAACTACAATAACTTTCTATAATCTTTGAAACTGACCCTGTGGGAAATCACAAATACTCATAATTTCAACAAATAGAGAGTTAGATAACCGAAAACAACTAAGTGAAATACATCAGTGTTATTTTTTTTTAAGTGATCATTGCGTCATTTATTTCGTTTGCGCTGTTTATTATGTTTTTTATTCATCACTTCAAATAACTAATGTATTCTTCCAGTTAAACCCATTAATAATCCGATACTAATGAATAGTTATGTATATTTATGTATTTATAGTTGTGTTAAGTAACTAATTATTCATTTATAAATTTTTAACGTGTTTTCAATCTGTTAACTTAAAATTATATAATTCCTACGTATGTACACCGCCGATGTGACTTCTTTGTTTCCTGTCCATCCAAAGGTTGCATGGAAGAGATCACTTTTAGTGATAATGCCGCCCATTGTGTGCCTAATATTTTAATGTATTTTTTATTTATTTTTTGTAAAATGTTTTATGGTGTATACAATAAAGAGTTAATCTATCTATCTATCTATCTATCTACATCATTTAAATAATTAGAATACAAATTAATAAACGTTTCATAATAAAATTGCAAGAAACTGATACTAATTGTCAATATAAGCAAGCATTATAGTTAAATGAATGCGGATTTTCACTCAATTATGATTTAAATTGTTTGTTATCCTTTTATAAGTATTTTGTTATTTTTATTATATAAAAGCCAAAACATATTGAATTTCGATAACAAGATCTGTTTTCTGATTAGTTACGATGATCGATCGTACACGGAAATCCTGAATATTTCTCAGCTATCAAAGGTTAGATTCTCAGCTATTAAAGGTCACCTCTGCGGGGCAATTACAGTTGTACTATTTGAATTTTTAAATTTACATTTAACGGTTAAATGTTAAATTGCGAATCTCATTTACCTCTCAGTTACCTACCTGTTTCTTTTTCATGGTGTTTTTATTCAAAAACTAAATAAACTTTAAAAAATACATTGGTGGACATTTCACACAGCGCCATCTAGCCCAAAGTAAGCTAAGCATAGCTAGTATCATGGGGACCAGACAACTGATAGAATACTTTTTTTATTGTAAACACATATTATACATATTAACACCCAGAAGAACAAACATCTATATTCGTCACACAAATGTTTGTCCTGGGCGGGAATCGAACCCATGAGCTACAAGGCAGAGTTACTAACCAACTGAGCTGCGAGGCTAGTCATATAATAAACGAGCGACTTCGTCCGCGTCGAATTCGATTTTATCACGCAGCCCTATTTTACCCCTCGGAAAAGTAGCCTAAGTTACTGCTTGTTACATCAGCTATCTTCCAGTGAAAGTCCCGTTAAAATCGGTCCAGCCATTTCTGAGATTAGCCGGAACAAACAGACTGACAAAAATTGAAAAAAAGGTTGTTTTGGTATATGTACCGTGTATACATCCATATGCACTTAGTAAAAAGCGGTTATTTTAATATTACAAACAGACACTCCCAATTTTATATATTTGTATAGATGTATAGATGATTATATAATTTGGTTAAGTTACATATCGCTTCCAGTGCACACGACAGCTGTTGTCACACGTCACAGCGTGCGCGCGCGCACTCCTCAACATAAGACCATACACTTGAAGCGGACACAATCTCACAAAAAGTGGTGAGAAATAGACGTCCACTACATTTTAAAACCGTGTTATTTAAATAACTTTATAGTTTTATTAGCCGGTTCTTGTGTCGGAATTAATCGAATTGTTTTAAGTGTCTATTAAAAACAAGGAAAATATAAAGTTATGTTGTAAAGACTGTTTAGTGAAGATTTTGTGTGTTGAAAAGTATATTGAAGTTGTGATACGTTCAAATTTGCGAGCTACGTAGCTTAGTTTTGCAGGATCAGTACTTGTGTTGAAATGAGGGGTGCTCTAGATTGTGTTTCCGCGAAGATTTCGCCAACGGAGAGTACTGAAGTATTCACAATACATTCGTATTCAGCGCCGGATTTGACTGACGAAGTGAGTTTACCTTTACACTTATATCTTGAGTTTACCTTTACACTTATACATTTTCATAATAATAATAATAATAATAATGGTGGACATTTCACACAGCACCATCTAGCCCCAAAGTAAGCTAAGCATAGCTTGTATCATGGGAACCAGACAACTAATATAATACTTTTAAACTTTTCTTTTGTAAATAAATACATACATATAATACATATTAACACCCAGACACAGAACAAACATCAACGTTACAAATGTCACATAAATGTTTGTCCTGAGTGGGGATCGAACCCACGACAGCGCAGAAGGCAGAGCTGTGAGGCCTATCATCAGGCATGCTTTAATGTTTCCCCCTATGAGAAGATCCTCCATGCCATGTCTGCAACCAGGTTACCTGGTGGTAGAGTTCTTAATACTCTCGGGCTATCACCGATGTCCTTTGTCGATGACGGCTCCAATAGCTAAGTAAGCAGTTAAAGTGGCCTTCCTAGCGGGGTCCCAGGTTCAATTCCTGACCGCATGTGTGTAATAAACATGCATTTTTATCCAGTATTTTGGATGTTTGTGTTATGTATCTGTGTATCCTGTGGCACAGGGATTCCTAGTGCAGTAGTATGAGCGTGTCTCTATTGTTATTTTATTCTGATCTTAAGTGAGTATAGCAGGTGCTAAATAATACTGAAATGACAAGAATATTGAAACTTAGGAATTATATTCATATCGATCTTATGACTGATAGTAGAAATGAAATAGAAAGAGAAAAAGAAACTGCCACTTAGTAAGTCATCACTATCCACATCATTTTATTTATTATCAAAATGGACCCGTAGCAAGCCGGGGCACGTCGCTATGCACATCATTTTGATTTATCGTTCGAATGATATTACTTTTAATACAGCGCCATCTATTGCCGAGTAGCCGAACTAGGTATAAATTATGTTTGCATCGAGTCTATGCACTGCAATAATTTTGTCAAAACGCTATAATTCTATTTGACGTCAGCGAAAGCATTCTGACGTTTTGATGACGTCACTACTCGCACCGTCTTGTGCTCACATTGCTACTCTGTTGCTGCTGTCTAATATGACTTTCAATCTGATGGATATAAGTTTTATTATGTATTGAATCGCAGTCATTGCTATGCTGTATTCGTTCAATATGGGAATAAAAAAAACATGATATTATAACCTTGAAACATTTCTTTTAGAGCGACGATCGTTCCTAATAAAGAAAAAATGGTGTTTAAATAAATATAACAGATAAAAACTACGTTCAGTATTCATGTAGCGGTCAGAAAAGCTGTTCCGAAATGATAAAGTGCCAATAGCGATGTTAGGTTAAAAATCCAAACGGAAATTAATTACCTACATTTAGCGCTGTGAGCGCTAACAGCGCTTTCGTAGCCGCAATGCGCCCCTAATGAATCAAGTTCAACGTATTAACGCGAGAGATAAAGCCAATAATAATTAAAACGCATATTTATATACAATTTATGTCACTTATCTAACGTGTGATTTTTATGTTATCACTATCATTTTACTAACGTAATACTGTATGATGTATGTATGATGAAAGGCTACACTACAACAATGCAGAGAAAATATATAAAATTATAGGCTCTGCACAGCTTGCCTCTACTCTGTAGGATTTGGGTTCGATTCCCACCCAGGACAGACACTTATGAGAGGAACATAGGTTTTTGTCCTGTTCGGGTGTTTATATTGTGTATGCATTCACAAAAAAGAAAATATGAGTATTCTATCAGTTACCTGGGAAAATAGATGTTTCTCTTATCTGACTGTTTATTCGTGTATGCATTCACAAAAAAGAATATATTAGTATTCTATCAGTTATCTGGTTCCTACAGTACAAGCTCTGCTTAGTTGGGGCTAGATTGCGCTGCGGAAAATATCAAAAAATATTAGTGATTATTATTATTTGTACGTAAAAAAATAGTCTAAATTTTATATCTAATAAAACAGGGAAAATGCCATTCCGAACAACAAACAGGAAACAGATTTATTAGGTAATAAAATCAATGCAAATTTCGTCCAGGGAAAAACTGCCACCATATTTCCGCCACAAAGCAGGCGCTTACGCATGACTGTGTTACAGTTGGCATCTTGGCAAGGTGCCAGTGAAATTATAGATATTTGAGTGACTTTATTTTGACTGGCCTCATAGCTCACTTGATACCCACCCAGGACTCCAGGACAAACATTTGTGTGACGAATATAGATGTTTGTTCTGTGTCTGGGTCTTCATATGTATTATGTAATGTAACGTAATGAAGACATTTCAAGTGTTTTTGATGTGAAAAGTTAAGGAACGAGCCGATGGCCCACCTGGTGTGAAGTGGTAAATTCTGTTTACGACTTGGGTCACCTCTTGACCTACCCTATTTAGGTACATACGACATGACCCAAGTCGCATCGTATGCGCCCTTATCTTTGAGACGTGCAGGTGGAATGTCTAATGGGCTTGTAATTTCACCGGCAACCATGCCATTCAAACCGGAACTTAAACGCGATATCACTGCTTGGCGGCCGAAATAGGCATGGTGGCAGTACTTCCCTGGACGAACTTGGCATAAGTTCTACTGCTACTAAAGCGGCTCTCAAGCGCACACTTACGTTTTGCATACTGCACCTATTTAGTAAAATATGGACGCTATTTGTCTTTGACAATGTTGCAAGTAAATAATTGACAATAAAATATAGGATTTATTTATCATTACTAATTCAGTGTTGAATTTACGATGGGATTGTATGAAATATCGGCGTCTGATTGGTTAGATATTACTTACTTACATAAGCATCCGGTTTGAAAGGTGTGGTTGCCGGTGAAATTACAGGCACATGAGACATTCCACCTACACGTCTCATAGTTACGGGCGCATACGATGCGACTTGGGTCTTGTCGTACCTAGTAGGGGAGGACCCAAGTCACATTGGTTGTTATGGGCAGAGGTTACCACTTAACACCAGGTGGGCCGTCGTCTCGTTCCGTAACTGTACTACATAAAAAAAAGGTGTTGCCATGTGAAAAATCTCATAATATTTTTTTTCCAGAAACATACAGGCAATTTTTTTTACTTTTTTTCTATTTTCGTATTTTGAGCGCCATATCTCCTTGTATTTTAAATCCAGCAATTGTATTTCAAAACTACCTACGAACAATTTCAGCCGGTAGTTTGTACATGGTTTGTGTTTATGTTTACGTTTACGAAAACTAATAAAATTAAACTCGATGTTCGTTACACCATATAAAATTTTATTTACCTATCTATCTTTTAGCTTAAACAAAAAATTATACATGTTCTCGATTTATAGAAGAATTTTAATTTATCAAAATAAGATGTAATTTCTTACCAAGTTTTTTTTAAATGATAATAATATTGCGCCTCGGAGCCGCGCTATGCCGACCACTGACGTAGACAATTAGATCTGTAGGTCAAGCTCGGTGGTCAGTTTGACGTACAACGTAATTTCATTTCCAGTTAACGTATTAGAAATACTAAAACCACATATTAGGTTGGCCTTACGTCGCGTCGGCGTCTCGTGAAGTGACATAGGACAGGGACGGTAACGAGACGACTTAAATAATAGAATCGGTAAACGCTAAAAAGGATTATAACTCAGTTTTTTTAGTAAACTGCTTGCAATTGCCGGTTTAAATCGAAACCTTAGCTCAAGCAGGGAAACAAGGGAAATTTTGTAGTTTTTTATTTATGTGTGAAGGTTTGATGCGTTCGAAATAGACAAAAAATAAATTATTTAATGAAAGTAATCTATGGATATTCATTCATTTTAAAATTTACGAACAGACGTCTTTACAAGTCAACCGTTATGTTGATGACAGTGACTCGCAATGTCTAGATTTTAAACCAACTCTCAAATAATTGCAGTTACTTTGACTGGCCTCATAGCTCCGTTGGTATTAACCCTGCCTTCTGCGCTGTAGGTCGTGGGTTCAATTCCCAGGACAAATATTTGTGTGACGAACGTAAGTTTTTGTTGTGTCTGGGTGTCAATTTGTATTATATGTATGTATGTACAAAATGTAAATAAGTATTATATCAGTTGACTGGTTCCTATGATACAAGCTTTGCTTAGCTTACTTTGGGGCTAGATGGCGCTGTGTGAAATGTTCACCAATATTTATTTATTATTTATTGTAGTTGCAGCTTGCTGCTATTAGTAAAGTGAGTGATAATCTGAACTGTCTGTTACTACTTCAGCTAAGTTTGATTTTTGAGATTGCTAAGTTTCTAAGATCCGTCACGTGCCGAGCTAAATAAGTGACACAGCACTAGCAAATTAAACTTCATTGTCTGGTTTTTCCTTCACATTACTCACCAAATCATTGAAACATATTATAAAGTCACGTATTACAATTTATTACAACCAATGAAACATTAACACTGTGCGCTCGTTATACTTTTTAATTAATTTAATAACTTTATTTGAATTCAAATTAAGATAAGTAGCCAAATTTCTAGTCAAAACTCAGTACAATAAATATCAAGTGAAATATGAAGTGAATCTATAGTGGTTTTGTGAGAAATTGTTTGGCAAAAAATGGTTTATTCGCAAAGAAATTCGGCGGTACAAATGGGACTAGAGAGCATTAAGAGGGTTACTTCTTACACGCGTCAGTTATGTACGGATAGCAAAGAAGTAAGTTTGAGCCTAGTGGTACATCGACTTTCAATGTGAAGGTCGCTGGTTTAAGTCCTATAGCACTTATTTTAGTTTGACTTTACCTACGAGTACGTCTTTTTTTTTTGTGCCTGGTAATGGTAAGCTCTGCTTAGAACAAAGGAACCAGACTTGGGTCCTCAAAAATAGACCCACAAAGTCTTTCTTTGATACAGACAAATAATCCTAAACGCGTGGTTTCATTTCACCCGTACGGTCTACGTTGTAGTTGTAAAACCATCCATAAGTATTTTAAAAAAGCCCAGCATAACTGACGTCACTCATCACAACGTCAAGTGACGTCATTCGTCTCAACGTCATGTGATGTCACTCATCACAACGTCAAGTGAAGACATTCTTATCAAAGTCATGTGTCGTCACTCATCGCAACGTCAAGTGAATACATTCTTCTCAACGTCATGTGACGTCACTCGCCACAACTTCAAGTGACGTCAGTCGTCTCAACGTCATGTGACGTCACTCGCCACAACTTCAAGTGACGTTATTCGTCTCAACGTCATGTGACGTCACTCGCCACAACGTCAAGTGACGTTCTTTGTCACACAAAAGATAAGATTCCACAAGTTCTAATTCTACAATAGATAAAACTTTATCGCAGATTACTCATAATAACTATTTACTTATCACACATTATTGCTAATAAAATGGCAAAGTGTTGAAGTTTTTCGGTGTGATATGGGAAATTTAATAATTAAAATAATTATTATATTGTGAAAACTAGTGATTTATGTTAAATTATTATTGTATCAATGACTTTGTTGAACTCTTACAATGCTGTTGCGGTAAGTTTTATTATAAGCACTCATTTTGACTGGCCTCATAGCTCAGTTGGTAGTAACCCTGCCTTCTGCGCTGTAGGTCGTGGTTTCGATTCCAGGACAAACATTTGTGTAACGAATATTGATGTTTGTTCTGTGTCTGGGTGTTGATGTGTATTATATGTATGTATTTACAAAAAAGTATTTAAGTATTATATCAGTTGTCTGGTTCCCATGATACAAGCAATTAGCTTACTTTGGGGCTAGATAGCGCTGTGTGAAATGTCTATGTCTATTTTATAAACATTGATATGTATAAATATAGTTTGATGTACGCCACTGTTAGCAGTTGTCCACATATATCCTGTCCATACAAAGGTTGCCTGGAAGAGATCGCTTTTAGCGATAAGGCCGCCCATTTTACCACTTGTATGTCTACAGCAGTATATTTATTTCGCTTGTTTTTACTTA
The DNA here is from genome assembly GCA_947359385.1 of Chesias legatella. Classification (NCBI taxonomy): domain Eukaryota; kingdom Metazoa; phylum Arthropoda; class Insecta; order Lepidoptera; family Geometridae; genus Chesias; species Chesias legatella. The sequence continues at coordinate 1,503,739 of OX375776.1, read as the reverse complement.
TGGTGTACAACAAAGATATATTCTATTCTATTCTATTCTGTGTATACTATATGATGCCACTGGGCCTATCCTATATAATACTAGATATACGTGTCACAGCACTTACATAAAAAATGGAGCAAATAAATCCAAAGAGGTTAACGTACCAAGCCAAGGGCGGCGCGAAGGTCATCATGGTAACCCACAGAGGTCAAATGAGGACGCGACCCTAGGGGTGCTGCTTGAAAAACTTCTAATACTTTTATTTGCGTTTTTTTTATGTGACACAATTACGGAACAAGCCGACGGCCCACCTGGTGTTAAGTGGTAACCTCTGCCCATAACAAGCGATGCGGATTGGGCCCTCCCCTAAAAGGTACAATAAGACCCAAGTCGTCGTGACGTTTCAGAGTTACGGGCGCATACGATGCGATTTGGATCTTGTCGTACCTTCCTACCTCGTCTTGTCGTAGGTGGAATGTCTCATGTGCCTGTAGTTTCACCGGCAACCACACCTTTTAAACCGGAACACACACGCGAATGCGTTACTGCTTAGCGGCAGAAATGGGCACGGTGGCAGTACTTCCCCGGAAGAACTTGGCGTGAGTTCTACTGCTCTTGAGATATAATCCGCTTGGGGATCCTCAAGAACTGACGTGAAGTTGATAGTAACTAGTTGTAGTTGGTAATGTCGTCGATATAAGATTTGTTTTGGCTGTTGGTTTATTTTGGGAAAGATTTACCGGGTATACCTGGGTGTCAGCTGAGTCTTTTGTGTGACAACTGCGACAAGTTCACCAGCTTGTTTCATTAGCTTGTATACCTATCAACATTTATGTAAACAGCAAACTCTTTGCAATTGTAAATGAAATTTTACCATGATATGAATTTACCTCACAGGCCTCACAGCTCAGTTGGTAGTAACTCTGCCTTTTGAGCTGTAGGTCGTGGGTTCGATCTCACGATCGAATCCACGCGGACAAACATTTGTATGACGAATACGAGTTGTTTGTTCTGTGTCTGGGTGTTAATATGTATTATATGTATGCATTTACAACAAAAAAGTATATATGTTGTATTTTATCAGTTGTTTGGTTCCCTTAGTCTTGTACTATGTGAATATGCTTAGTTTGGGGCTAGATGGCGCTGTGTGTATTGTCCAACAATAAAAAAAAATGATAAACGTACTTGTTGACTTCTGGGGTATTTATTGAAATAGCATTACATTATAAATTTCTTTGACCAGTGCCGTCTAATGTTAAGTTTAGATGCAGGACCGTAAAAACATCTCAGGTTTATTTAAACATTTGCTACTGTTAGATGCTAAAGTGATTTTTATATAGAAAATATTTTTAATATATTATTGCTATTAGAGCAACCCTTAGACAGCGAGGCCACCGTGCCTGACCTTGCCTCAGGGCTGATAACAAACTCTGACTTTCAGACCCAACTTTATCAAGATTACGAGCTTTTGTAGAGAACTGACTTTATTTAGGGCTTAAGGAGTTAGTTTTCTACAGAGGTTTGTTTTCGAGATGAATTACTTTTGTTTTTATTCAATTATTTTATTTGTATATCTGATTATATTTTCTTCTGCAAATTTTATTAAAATAACCCAGTACTCCCTAATACATCGGCAATAAGATTCTCCGTGTCGCAGGTGACACTTGAAACAATATGTGCTACAGATTTTTTATGTAATCTGAGTAATCGAACTAAGTTTATCGACAATCGTAACGAGTTCTTTATCTGATGCAATAATAACTATTGGGGACTTTTCACACAGCGACAAAGTTACCCCAAATTAAGTAAAGCATAGTTTGTATAATGGGAGCCAGACAACTGATATAATACTTAATAAGTATTGTTATACATTAGAATACATTAGAATGCATATTAATACCCAGCCGTAGAAAAACAACACAACAAACAAACATCTATATTCGTCATATGTAATGTGGTTTACTCAAATAAAGTTTTTATTATTTATTTATACAAAATATGTTTGTTCTGGTGGGAGTAGAACCCACGACCCACAGAGCAAAAGGCACTACCACCTAAGCTGTGATGCCTAAACTAAGGAATGACTTATATCAATATCTTATTATAAAACATTGTTCTATTTCTTTACAGAGACGAGACATCGAGTCACAGTCAAGTAAAGGAGCACGGAATAAATATCTGTGGTCGCTGCTCGTCGATTTTCCCATATTTATATTACGTAAGTATATTATTATTATTATATGTACGATTCTACCTGTGACTTCGCTTATGTGGTTTCGGGGTGAAAAATACTCTGCATTTCAGGTCACAATTTCTCAAAAAATATTCTAAATTTTATTGTAAATTAAATAAATAATTACAATAATACACAACCTATCAGTATTCATGTCAAAATGCATGAATAACATACACCTTTCAATCCATACATATTTTTGCAATTATAATACACTTGGCGTCACAAAAATCGCACCTTTTAAAAAAGCAACTTTAGAATACTTTTACTCAAATTTTGTCAATAGTAAGGGTATGATTGTAGGATATCATTGGAAAGGTAATTGAATTGCTTATTAGAAATTAAAAACATGTGTATGTGTTTTAAATCTTTTAATAAAAAAAAACATAAATAATGACTAAGTTACAAAAAATAAAATTTAAAACATTTAAAAAATTACAAATAAGTCCTTAAAATCTAGTGCTTCCGCCCCTTGCTTTGATCACAGCTTCCATCCGACCCTTCATGGACCTCACGAGGGTCTCCACTCTCTCTTGGGGTATGTTCTCCCATTCTTCCGTCACGGCATCCTGGAGCTCTTGGAGAGTGGTGGGAGCAGGATCTCGTGCTCGTACGTGCCTCTTTACATCGTCCCAGAGATGCTCAATCGGGTTCAGGTCTGGGCTTCGTGCTGGCCACTGCATAACAGAGATCTCAACCTCTTCCAAGTAGTCCCGCACAGTAAACGCAGTGTGGCAACGGGCGTTATCGTGCATTAACATGAACCCATCGCCAACAAAACCGGCATACGGGACCACATGGTCTTGTAAGATCTCCGTTATGTACCGCCCAGCATTCAGCGACCCTTGCCCACGACCATCGCCAGTCCGAGAGACGCACACAAGCTCCGTTTTCCCTTCGACGGATATACCACCCCAGAACATACAGGAACCACCTTCGTATGCGACGGATTCTTCTATACAAGCCTAGGCAAAACGCTCTCCTCTTCTTCGGTATACTCTTCTGCGTCTGTCGTTGCAGAAAAGACATACTCGTGTCTCATCGGTGAAGAGAACGGCCCTCCACTGGTCAAGCGGCCAGTTGACATGCTCCTGAGCAAATTGCAACCGCTCTCTTCGATGCTGCACGGTCAGTTTTGAGCCCTTAGCAGGTCTGTGAGCTCTCAATTCCTTTTCTTTCAATCTTCTTCTAATCGTAGAGACACGAACAGACGTTCTGCGAGCTGATTGGAGCTCTTGTTGTACCTCAACAGCATTGCTGAAGCGGTGGCGCAACGACGTCGACACAATGAAGCGGTCGTCTCTTTTTGATGTGCAGCGTTTTCTTCCGGATCCACGTCTTCGAGTATAGCCACCAGTCTCACGGAATCGTTGGTATACTCGTCGAACTGAGAATCGGCTGGGGTTCAACTGTCGAGCAACGTCAACCTGTCGCAGTCCTGATTGCAATAGCGCAATGATTTTAGCTGCTTCATCACAGGTTGTATCCATCTTCAGGTATTGTTCTTTTGCGTATGTTGTTCCCGTGTGTTCACTCTAAAGTCTGAGTAGCGACTGACCCATTTTTTAGCTGGAAATGACCTTTTATACCCTTTTAAGGTAGCTCAACTAGCGCTCGCTAAAGTGGCAATTTTTTCCAACATTTTGTTGATTGGTCCCTGGTTAGAAATGGTAATTGGTTTTTAATGATACAGGTTATTAATGTAAAGGTATTGAAGTGCACTTTACAATGATATATTTTTTTCACATGTGGTATTTATGTGCTAGATTCTAGGAGCGATTTACTGAAAAAAACATAAAGGTGCGATTTTTGTGACGCCGAGTGTATTAGTGTGGTGACAATAGAAAGTTTTCGCTACCATATTATCACGCTGGTTTTCATGAAGGGCAAGGGCAAACATATATTAAACCATATTGCTTGTAATGAGCAGAAATTACACTAAACACCAGGTGGGCCACCTGCTCGTTCGGTAAAGTGTAAAGGATAATTAAGCTATTGTTTGGGATGAAACGATAACTAAAATCGATTAGTGAGAAACACCAAGGATTGGTGATGAGAACGCCAAATTTATGACTACGCCCCGCATTTGGTGAGAAACATATGGGTAGAAACGATAAGCCACCACTGATGTTAAGTAATTTAACTTAAACTAAAAATCCATGCGTCAATTTCAAATTACGGTTTACGATACAACGATAACCCATTCAATTAAAAATCCAATAAGCGTGACTTCCAAGGATTTAAGTGTTTTTAAAAAAACGCTCCTAAAAACATAAATCAGTTGAGATAACAAATGAAAAATGGCTCTCTCGAAATGGGTTAAAATGCAACCTAATAAGAAAGTTTTTTTGTTCGACGACTAAGAATTAATGTCTTTGGAATGTATCCTTCTCTCAAGCTCATTTAGAAATAGGTAAAAAATTAAACTTACGTTAAATAAACCTGCCAAGCGCGAGTTATAACCCAAGTACGGCGTTTCCGTACCAATTAATTATATTTGATTTTGCTTTCAGTACGCGATCTTTAGCGCGAGTCTGACTACCGATTTTTATTAAATTGTGATTTTAATATTTAAGACTGTACCATAGCCACATCAAATAGCATTACGTAAATTACGTAAATTAGCATTATACACACTAGTTTTAATCTTGAATGTGATACCGTTTCTACGATAGACCAGTACCAAAATTACGTTGTAAAACATGTTTTTTATATTATCTCATATAGACTCTGGTTTTTATATTTATCTTAATAATAGCTACAAATATAGATTTTCTTTCTATATAATTTATTTGGATATCCGCCAGCATAAGGCTTAAATATTCTGTGAAAATTTCATTCAAATATAACGCTTCATGAGATGTTAGAGAGGGCCCGTCGATGAGTACAAAAAAAGAAATAACACAGAACCGTATTAAAAAAGGATTTAATGTATTTATAGTTTACCCTTCAAACGCAAAGTTGAGATTAAATAATATAGTAATGTGTCACATGTGGTCGGACCTCACAGTATGTGTGCGCGCGACAAGATGCGGCAGAATGTAGGTACTAAGCAACTGCATAATGATGATAAAAAAGAAAGTAAATCCGGCCAATGAACTTTTGGCCGTAGTTAATTTATTTTTGGCGGTATGGATGAAGACCAGATTGCGTAAAAAAGGCAGGAACAAAAGTGATTAAATTAATTTATATTTCAATATAATTCAGTAATTACACCGGGAGTTATTTATTGGAATTGGAAAATAGATGTAAACGTGTCAACATTCAATAATGATTATATTAGTGCCATTACACGATTGAAAGCGTAACACGCATTGAATAAAAAACGGTAGTTACTAGCATTTGCTTTACCAATTAGTTATTCTATCTGTTCAAGTAACTACATACCAACTTATTTTACACACAGTTTTTTGAAATCTAAGACGTGAAAGTGGAATGTCTCAAGTGCCTATATTGCCTCAATGCTTAAAACGCAGTAATGCCAAATCGTTACTGCTTGGCGGTAGAAATTGGTATGGTGGCTACTACTTAGAAACTGCATCCACATATTCCATCATAAATATTAATTTATAGTAGGTGTCTATATTCTTATCGATTGGGTATGGTTCAATCGATTCTACGGAGGTTGTGCATAATAATCGATTTTTGAACTATGACTATGAAATTCCTAATTAGGTACTAACTGCGATACCAAGAAAATATGAACATAAATTATACATAGAAAGAAAGAAAGAAAGAAAGAAAAAATTATTTATTTTGACACAACTATTTACAAACAATGGACACGTAAGATTTATAAAAAAAAACAACAAACAAGCACGAAAAGTAAGTAACTTCCTACGTATCCCAAACAACCGAAACCATAAAAAATTATATATAATTGTATATATTATATATATACATATTGTTTTTGATGCCGAGCTCATAGGTACTGCATTTGTCACAATTTTAACACATTTAATTGCAATGTAATGTTATAAAAAATGTTTTCTTCGAGAGTCGAGAGGCCAGGTTTCCTGCAGTTGGAACAACGACTTGAAAATTTTATTATTGATTGTTCTATGGTATAGTTTCTTAAAGAACATTTCATTAGATTGGTTGACATGCCAATCAGGTTCAAATTAGTATGAAAAGGATGGTATTCGTTCCTTACGGCTATTTGTACTAGAAAAAGCAGGAGAGAGCGACATATGCCAAGGGAGCGAGATAATTCTCCGTGTTTACTATAGTAAACATGGTGAATCGAGCGACCTACAAAATGTTAACTATAGTAAACATAGTGCTTTGAGCGGTTATGCGATCGCGTAGCATTTCTGACAAAGAGCGCCATCTGTTGTCGGGTAGCGGTACTAAAAATATCGTTCCTGCTATTTTTATAAATTTAAAAGAGCTCTTGGTATGATAGTTGTTAGATTGTAATAATTATGATAATTAAAAAACGCTGTCAAAGGTGATTTATGACTTCATACGAAATATCAGTCAATTTTGGATCTTACATCCAGAAAAAAAGGCGCGTGACAGGAGTGTTTTTCATTTTAGCAAGCAGTTTGGAAATTAAAACCATATTTCCAATCCATTATTAATCTGCAACAGCTAAACAAAATTAGCATTGCTCCGATTTTTTAAGAAGTTTTTGATTAATTTGAAGTATTTGAGGTTTAGACACATAGGCACTTAGGCACATATTTTCTTTTACATAAATCCATTCAATCTTGTACTCAAGACCTAGGACGTCGGTAAGTTCGTAACATTATAATGGTCGTATGTGCCTAAGGTCCCTCCACATGAATCTACACGTGGTCGAGCCAGGATGTCGCTCGTCAGTCTACAATCAGTTGCATCATCCTGTAACAGGGTTCATGTAATCGGGCCCGCAGGTTGAATAATCTGAAACTATCATCGCCAGTATAGGCAGTTCCATAAAAAATAAATTGTACGTTTGTAAGTAGTCAGTAGTTTGTTCTTTTTTCAAACACAGAAATGAAATGAAAGCCGGTCTCAGCGATTCAAGAATAATTTTCAGACGATCCTTCTTTATTTGAATTACAATTTTAATGTTATATCGAAATCACGTTTATGTGCCATGATTTTTCGCTGCAGAAAAATAACGTGGTATAAAATTGCTAATAATAAAAATCTTGACTTCAATATCACTATTGCCATTTTAATAATTGCTTTCTGATGAAACCGGAGTACCTACCTAGAGTTTTGAAATAAAAAATACATAGCACATTGCTTAAACGGGTTATGGTCATTTTGTGTTCCGCAGTTAGGTTCTACATTTTACACTTATAAAAGGCTAGTGTACTGTAAATAAATTGCTAAGAGCTAAAGAACTAAGTCATAAATCATCACACAAAAACAAGTCGCAAATCGCAACATGTACTTACTACGCACATCCGAAACAAATTCATACTCATAACACTGTGATTATTTCGACATTGACTTTGAACTGGGACGGACGCAGGACTTGCCAAATAAATTGGATAATGGTTACAAAACATTTTGCACACTCCGTGACGTCACCGCGGACCCGGAATCGTCTTGCTCAACAAAATGGACTATTATTGTCATATACGTGTTCTTTTTCCCGAATATTCTTCTTCAATTTATACTCTACATCTTCTATTATTTATTGCTGTAGGCTGTGACCCCACAGCGCCATACGACAGAACTGAGTTACCCTTTGGATTACCTATAGTCGTTCTAAGTTCATTTCAAACATCAGTTTTGACATGTTTTAATAGATTGATAATTGTAAATTGTGTTGATATTTTAAACATGAATTTTATTTTATTTGCTTGCCTACTTAGTAAAAATACCCTTAATAAAATTAAGTTATCTGTCATCATATTTTTATATTTCGAATATGTTGAGTTGCTTATACAGTTTGAATGAATAACACCCACCATTTTATCTTAATTAAAAAAATAAATTATAAAAACTCTTACACTCAAGCCTCTGAACTAGGAATGCCTGTGTCGCAGGTGGCATTGAAACAGATACACAACACAAAACTACTGGGACTCTCAAAATTTGCGAACAAATATTTAAAGTTGTTACACAAATTATATTTGGTTCTCCTCGTACCCCGCTAACCTTATGATAACCTTTAGTTACTTTTCGAATCAATATCATTGAAAATATTATAATTTATCTTATTTTATTTTCAGTTCTGGTTGTAACTATCCTGTTTGAGCTGGGAGTGATCCCCAGCAGGAGGGGTGGTTTCTACTGCAACGACCCCGCCCTGGCGTTCCCGTACCGGGGGGATACAGTTAGCAACACCATACTAGTGAGCGGAGTGCTTTTCATGCCTGTTCTTATTGTAAGTATTTTAGTCAATTTCTCATGTAAATGTTATGGATTAAGTGGGCATTATACATAACGCCCGGGTTTATATTTTATTTTCAAATATTGGTGGACATTTCACACAGCGCCATCTAGCCCCAAATTAAGCTATGCTTAGCTTGTATTATGGGTAACCAGACAAATTATATTAATACATATTATTTATTTTTTAAATAGCGCCTCATTGAGGTGCACTTAAAATCCTTTCACCACACTGGTCCGAGAGAACCAGTGACTCGACCAAGTCTTGTATCTAGTAAGGGAGGACCCAAGTCGCATCGCTTGTTATGGGCAGTTACCACTTAACACCAGGTGGGCCGTCGGCTCGTTCCGTAACTGACTATCTGTACAACATAAAAAGCAATATTTTATCTTCCAGTTCCTCATAACAGAACTAACGTTCACCAGATCGAACGAAACCCGTTCAAAGATGTGCCAGGCACTCGTGAACAGCCTCCAGCTATATCGCTCGTACTTCACTGGATTGGTGATGAACTTCACCGTTATGGAGCTGATGAAGGGGCTCGCGGGAACCCCAAGGCCGACGTTCTTCGACCTGTGCAAACCTGATGTCGGAATGGGATCCACTTGCAATGCGTAAGTTATTTTACTTGTACCTTTGTGAAACAGAACTACGAGTACTATAAAAATAAATAAAATGTTAGTGTCTGTTTGTAATATTAAAATAACCGATTTTTAATAAGTGCATTATGTATGTATACACTGTACATATATAACAAAACAACATTTTTTACAATTTTTGGGTATCTGTCTGTTTGTTCCGGCTAATCTCTGAAATGGCTGGATCGATTTTGACGGGACTTTCACTGGCAGATAGCTGATGTAACAAGGAGTAACTTAGGTTACTTTTCCGAGGGGTAAAATAGGGGTACGTGATAAAACCGAATTCCACGCGAATGAAGTCGCGGGCAACAGTGGCATAAAAAAACACTCCTTTTTTGTGCTGTCTTGTATTTCATTATATATGTATTTCCTATGTAGATAACAGCAGATATATAAAAATGTATCTCCTCTTTATGCAGAACTCAGTACATAAGTACGTACGTATGCACATCGACGCACTCCGCGTGGAGTCAGATGGACTCGTACAAAAGCTTCCCATCGGGGCATACTTCCCTGTCCGTCTTCTGTGGATTGTTCCTAGCGGTATGTTTATAATAATAAATAAAATAATAATATTAGTGGACAATTCACACAGCGCCATCTAACCCCTAACTAAGTTTAGTTTGTGCTATGGTAACCAGACAACTGATAGAATACGTATATACTTATTTTGTAAATACATACATATAATACATATTAGCCAGACACAGAACAAACATCTATATTCGTCACACAAATGTTTGTCCTGGGTGGGAATCGAACCCACGACCTACAGCGCAGAAGGCAGAGTTACTACCAACTGAGCTGTGAGGCCTGTCGCAGTTACTATACACGTATATTTCTATGAGATTGAATTATACTTCCTATTGGAGTCACTGGCTGTATCGAACCGGTGCGGTGTGGTCAAAGGATTTAAGTACTCCTCAAAGAAGTCCTTTCGACATCTAGCGTCCGGATAAAGCCTTACACAGTCAGGCTTTTTGGTTGTGTGTCCGGCCAAATTAGTATGTTTATGATTTTTGTTAGGCTTTTTAAAGTTGGCCAGTTTCTTTACATTTCTCATATGTTGGTATAAAGAAGACTTATTCATTCAGTTTTATTGCTTATTATTATTTATTATTTGATTTCATTGACAGTGTTACCTGCAGAGGCGCTCGTTCGACTGGCGCCACCGCACCGTGCTGCTGGTACCACTCGTGCAACTCGCTCTCATCAGCTTCGTCACCGTCTCTTCCCTCACCCGCATCACCGACCACCGGCATCACTGGTGGGACGTGCTGACTGGCGTCGCCATCGGCATCTTCACAGTTCTTTATGCTGTAAGTATAGTATTTGTAATAATAATAATAAGTCCCATATCAAAATCAAAATAGCCTAAAACTTATCGATTTAAAAGACAACACGTATATAACCCTACAAAAAGCAGCCATGTTAAATACTTGCAGGATAGTGCGAAAGTTCTTGATGAAAATTATATGGATCAACATTTTACATCCACAACAAACACAACACATAGGTACTGTCATTTACTTGGTTAATAGTCTGTAAATGCAGTTATCACCAACTTTAAAAGGTTGAGCAAGCAAAGCTTTCCGCAAATAATAACAATAATAATTCATTTATTTCAGGTGACAATTAAAAAAAAAATTAATTAAAAATTAATAAAAAAATTATTAATAAAATAATAAATAAATAATATATATATATTATTTTTATTAATTTATTAATTAATTTTATTAATTTAATTTATTGACCCTACATTATATTCTAAAACAGACAAAACTAAATATTCTGATGTTTAAGCTTAAAGATCGATTTAACGTTTGTTGCTTTATATCACTATTCAACTTGGCTCTGCTTCTTTCTTCGTTAGTATTTAGTTTCATACTTAGCGCGTCGTGATTCAACTTGACTCTTCTCATACATTAGTAGGGAGAGACCCAAGTTGTTATGGGCAGAGGAAATCACATCAAATACATTTTAAGTCAGCCATATGAACTAACGAAATAGTTTTGTACATTTAGTTTTACCAAAAGTTTTTACCATATCTGTACATATTTTACAACTACCTCCATTTCTGTACATAATTTAAAAATTGCAATTTTGAATACAGAAACGTCACTTAATCACTTTTATTTCCTTTTCAGGTAATATATTTGAGCGAGAATTTTGTCAATTTATGTTCAAATGACAAAGCTGCTGGATGTTCAATACCTTCAAACAGAAAAACGAACAGACAGTTGTCCTTAGACGAATGCAGGAGCTAACGATTAGTGCATAACTTTGGACAATATATTTGTTGGACATGTAGATATCGGTAGACCGCTTTGAAGGGGCTGTTCACAACGAAGGCGGGGCGGTGGCGCGGGGCGGTGGCGCGGGGCGGTGCTGTACCTTGACCGCGGCTGCTGACTTGCAAGACGACGTTTATTTTAAGTTTGGTTAAGAAAGAAAGAAAAAATATTCATAACTACAATTAACGCGTACAAATGAAATAACAGCAGCGTTATCCAAATACGCTCTAGGCTACAGCTTGGCTACTAAGAGTCGTATAGCTGTTGTCTGGGCGGTAGTTACCACTTAACATAAGGTGGGACCTCAGCTCGTTCCGTCATATCGCATAAAAAAATCAAAGAACTAGGGTAAGGCAGTGGGCTGATCTTCCGCCAGCTCCTACATACTGTATTTGGTTTAACATGAGTCTAGTTCAAAGTGAAAAATCTACCGTTTTCAATGTTGTACTCGTCCCAGGCTTACAGAGTATACTAGTTCTTAGCTTAGGTAGATGTAATTACACTGAACTGTTTTTCTCTATTATGGTTACGTATATTTTTAAAGAGACTGGCCAAGCTTTACTTACCGCTAGTTTCGACCCGGAGGTCACCGGTTCGAATAGCGAATTGCACAAGTCTTTTCAATTGTAAAAATTATGTACGCAATAGAAAATAGGATTAGGAAAACATCGTGAGGCATGTCCTAGAACCATAAATTCCAGGACATTATGTCTTGAATTAGACATGTGTGCATAGAAGGAGCCTATTTGAGGCATACTTCAATCCTTTTACAGCGTTCGGGAGAACCAGTGACAGAGTAGAATTAGTAGTGTATATTTTATTTAGAATTAAGTTTTTATTTTAATTATGATATGACTCAGCTCAATAGTAACTCTGTCTCGCTGTAGATGTGGGTTCGATTCCCACCCAGTATAAACATTGTCAGATGTTTGTTTTGGTTCAGGGTGTTTAGTATAAGTATTTAAAATATGCATAGTATTCTATCAGATGCGATTCCCGATGTGTGAAATGTTTACAAATATTTATTATTGAATGATTTTATGATTATTATAAGTTTTATGTATATATTTAACATGTATATAACATTGTTTCGTTTGTTTCGTTCAATCTTGAATTCTATAGGTATATAGGTAAATAGGTACATTGACAGGTTTTTGCTCTTTTAATAGAACAAAATGGTTTACTTGTTCAAGATTAAAATACATGAAACAAATAGGTATTTCTTGTAGAAAACTGAATAGCGACGATAAATTATGAAATAAGTGTGATGTTTATAAAATACTTGCCGTGGCGTAAACAGAAATCCTAATAAAAGAATATCAGATATATATTATTTTTTATTTTCAACTAAGTCTTTTCATGCCCTTTTCATGACCGTTTTTCTAAACTTGACAACAGATGGCGCTTTTGTATTGATATGTTTCAAAGAAACTGTACCTACCTACCAACGTTGGTTGTATTTTAATACTTTGACGACATTTGCCACAGTTAATAAAATGTCTCCAATTAGCGCCATCTGTCGAGCAAGTTGGAACTATTATATCGATACAAGATACAAGATATTTTAATGCATAACTAAGTGTACATTTGGATCTTATTGAAATAATTAGCGTTTACAACTTAGTTACCTGTTATAGGTATGGCAATTTATGTCTATTTACAAAAGAATTGTTTAAAATCATTTTAAATAGAAAATGATAAGCCCTGATCAATTCACCTCTCTCCATTCCACCACAAGACATTCCTTTCTTGGTAGAATAAACTCACATCCATGGTCACACACTTTTATGAAGTTGAAACCCAAATGTCACCAAATGTCACACAAAAGAGAAGAGGAACTCCGCGCCCGCGTCTGTATTTCCCTAAAACTCCAATCTGGCAGTCTAGGATGAGAGTGAATGGGTTATAAAAGTAAGCACTGTGTAATTAACATGTCTACATCGTAGACCGCATCGTCTTTCATCATCAGGTTAAATTGCGATCAAAAGTTAGCCTACATTGTAAGGACCCTAGAGCGAACGAGATTTGATAATAGTAAAAAATAAAAAATCATTGATATAAAAGGTATGTTAAACTCGGCTATGGAGCTGCCATTTTGTAATATAGGTAGGTATCGCAAGAAGTCGAGTCGCCATAATGCTCCTTCAAATAAATTATTACATAATAGTACGTCCCTTCACGATATCGGCCGTAATAGCGCGTTGGGCAACCGACATTTAGGGCCATTACGGCCCATTACTTCAATGAGGATGTAGCCAGTTCGATTCCCGTGTGAGGCCCTTTGTTCAAGAGCTTGTTATGAACGATCATGATTGTAGATAATATTTGAGCTGTAATTTGCATTTGTTATTCTCTGGCTGTAAGTGCTGTCTGTCAATTTTCCCCACCATAAATGACTGGCCACACGGCTCAGTTGGTAGTAATCCTGCCATCTATGCTGTAGGACGTGGCTTCGATTCCCACTTAGGAAAAATATTTGTGTGAATATAGATGTTTGTTCTGTGTCTGGCTGGATGTCAATATGTATTATATGTATATTATATTATATCAGTTGTGTGGTTCCCATGATACAAGCTATGCTTAGCTTACTTGGGGCTAGATGGCGCTGCGTGAAATGTCCGCCAATATTTATTTATTTATTTATTCTTTAAGAATGCAATAGTGCACTAGAGAACAATGATGCACCGTGCACTAGATTGTAAACAACTCATTAATGATTGATCGATTTTGTACTGATCGATTATTATAACACTTATCCTTACGCGACGTTTGGCCCAGCGATAAACTATGACATTTGGTTCATTAGTTAGTTTGAAGTGATAAGCATTTTGGCGCCTAGATCTATGATCTGTTCTAGATGCCAGATGTAAAATTAGATCATAGAACGGTCCAAAATACAGATGCGTTTAGTGAGAAGTTTAGTTTTTTTTTTACGTATAAACCTTCCTCTTGTATAACTCTATTGCTGAAAATAGCATTAAAGTCTGTTGCGTAGTTTAAAAGATTCAAGCGTACAGATAGTGGGAGAGACTTTAGTTTTTACTACGTATAGATAGTATGGGTGAAGTCGCGTACAGAAGCTAGTTATACCTATAAAGAACAATCTTATAGGTGTCTGATGAACGCTGTTGTAACTGACAAAGCGTCATACCAAATCAATTTAAATTTTGAATACAATAAAAATTGACATAAGCACAGCCAGCACCGCTAACAAGGGACCACCTTACCCACGGAGATGCCTGTCTATTTATTCTTCACTGACGTGAATTGGTTCGTAGGTACCTAAGACCCTCTCATAACTTCTCATTTAGTTTTTCCGATAGCTGTTTATCAGAGCCGGCGCGTTGGGGAGAGGGAAAATGTTCATAAATCACAATGAACACTCAAACACAAACAAATGGTAGACTGCCTCCGTGAGAACATGAAAGTAACTCAGTTGGTATCTGCAGATAAGCAGAAGGCAAGCGGTAACTACTTGTAGGAATGGGCAGTTTGTCCGAGTGAAGGCAGGGGCTACAAATAGATCAGGTGGTGAAAAAGTGCGTCTCAAAGAGGATCCATTCGTGCAATTGGTATACCGTCAACCATATTAGGATCAAGTCATTTTTTTTATGTAATTGTAGAGACGGAACGAGCTGACGGCCCACCTAATGTTAAGTGGTAACTGCCGCCCATAGACAACAGCAATACCACTTAAGTCCTCTCCATGGTACGAGATAACTCAAGTCGCATTGGGTCCAACACATCGAGGCAGGGATGTTACGTCTCATGCGCCTGCAATTTCACCGGCACCCACTCCCTTCCACCGGAACACAGCAACACGAGTGGATCACTGCTTGGCGGTAGATTACCAGGTGTGGTGGCAGTACTTCTCCGGGCGAACTTAGCACAAGTTCTACTGCTACTTTGGGTTGCTCCTTTTGTACCACCCGGGAGACACGTGTTTTTTCAAAGGGTAATCACTTATGGACGCGAGCAACTTGGTCCCCCAAGGTCATGCCGGTTTTCTAACGATGTTTACCTCTTCTGTTTTATAATCCTAAATTTAGTTTTAGCTATACATTAGTTTATGCATTACAGAGGGTTGGGAAACCCCGTGAATAACTAAACACTGTATGAGTCACGTCACGCTATGGTGATTTAGTTACCCTCCCAATGGAACGCGATAAAAGTGTCCTGCGAATTCGTGCAAATTTTATTGTTCTGTCCTGACTGACAATCGCGGAACTAAAATTTGATATTGTAGTGTCCTAACGTTTGACATTTCACACAGCGCCATCTAGCCCCAGAGTAGGCTAAGCATAGCTTCTCTCATAGGAACTAGCCAACTGATTTAATACTTATATACTTCTGTAAATACATACATATAATAAATAGTAACACCCAGACACAGAACAAACATCGATGTCCGTCACAACTGCCAACTGAGCTATGAGGCTAGTCAACCAGAACTGTCATACGGGTGACTAAAATATATCATTGCTATGTCCTGACAACGCGACTAAAATATTTCAGTTAGAACACATGATAAACACTTGTATATCGCGAAAATTCGCGCGAATTTGCGAAGATCGCAATCATTCTATTAGGACGTCGCCTTTTGCATGCATTTTTATCAGATCGGCCGTTAATAACGGTTTTACGGACGTCCGGTATGTTTTAAATATACATTTTTCTTTGTGTACGCCCCGCTTCCGTAGCTAATGACTAAAACTCGTATTCGATGCCTATCATTTCATGTAACAGTTAAATTATTAAATTAAATAGTAGTAGCAGTAGAACTTATGCCAAGTTCGACCGGGGAAGCACTGCCACCATGCCTATTTCTGCCACCAAACAGTGACGCATTCGCGTTACTGTGTTCCGGTATGAAAGGTGTGGTTGCCGGTGAAATTACAGGCACATCGGATATTCAAGCTTCAAGTCTTGGAGTAACGGGCGCATACGATGCGACTCCGGTCTCGTCGTACGTACCTATGTAGGGGAGGACCCAAGTCGTAATACCTACTTATTATGGGAGAAGTTACCACCTAAAACCAGGTGGGCCATTAACTTTTTACATAATTGATTTGTGTTATATGTATTTATAAAAACAAAAGTATTTAAGTATTAAATCAGTTGTCTGGTTCCCATGATACAAGCTATTTACTTAGCTTACTTTGGGGCTACATGGCGCCGTGTGAAATGTCCACCAGTATTTATTTATTATTTAACTTTATAAAATTAAAAACTAATTAACTATTATACTAAACCATGTCGTAGTTTAGTGGAAGGTTAACCGAAAATACTCAATTGTACGTCTACAGCATTTATTCATTGTTTGTTTATTTTAGTCGATTTACAACACAATTAGGCGGCGCATCACATTCTATCAGTTGATTATTTTAGCAGGATTTCATCATTGTATCTGGGTCAATAGCCTATACAAACGTATCTGCATAGGGGAGAACGGGGATTGGTTGTGAGTTTTTTATTTAAAGTTTAGCAAAAGTAAGTATTAGCAGATGGCCGGTTAGCCCTGGCCATCTTCTAATAGCATACGTACAGTAACAGCTTTACTGAATTAGTTTTATTTGGCTGTACCAAATAAATTATTATAACAAGTTGAATAAACAGTCAACTGTGAATAATATATCTACTATTATAGAGAAACATCTAAAAATAGTATTCTAATTAATAAGGAATTGAATCAATTTATTTATTAATTTATTTTATTTCGGAAAACCAAGAGCTTATATACTATGTCCTTATTATTAACTATCAATATTTTATTAAAGTATTACTCCTTTATATTATTATGTTGGGAGTTATTTATTTATAAAAGATGTATTTTTTATTGCGTTACAGGAATAAAAATTAAAAAGATAGGGAATAAATTAAATAAATACTGCAATCATCTTAACACCCAAGAAACTACTTATTTTCGAGTAAATATAACACCAAAAGTAGTAAAACTTTTATAAATGTTCTTGGAAGAAGCTAATCTCGACTTTTAAAACATTTTTGTCCCCTGTCTCCTCTACTTTATACAAATGTTTTGCAACGCAAGATAATAAGATAGGCGGACGGCTGGCTTTGATCTTTGGTGGGATGCTGTGTTACAATCACATACTGCAATAATAGCGCTAAGGAATCTGTGATTATCTTAGCATACCGGCAGGTTTGTGGTTCTATAGTAAGGGTTTTAGCTGCACCTAGTATATATATATATATATATATATATATATATATATATATATATATATATATATATTATATATATATATATATACTAATATACATATAATAATAACTTAGTTAACAGGTAATTTTTCCATACATTATAGAACCATGGCAGTCTCGGGCAACTCATTTCACGAAGACTTTTCTACCGCACACTTGTAGGCACTTGTAGGTGTCCACAGATTGGGCTACCTCCTGAGGTCTTCCCGGCAAGGTATGACATGGGCAGCTTCAAGAGAAATATAAAAAACAATCTCCAGGGTAGGCAACGCATCAGTAATGCTCCCGGCGTTAGCCTTGTGCTCTGCTACAAAAATATAAATCACATAGCTTAACAATTAAAGTCCAATTTATTGTGCAAGGTAAATAAAAAAAAAACATTTTTCTAAACGTACCTAACATAAAAAAACATTAAAATATGGTTCTACTGTTACTTTTACTTGGTAACTTAGGTAATTCAGTGCCATTAGGTAGATACGTAGGTACTTTAGCGCAGCGTCGCAGTTCGAAGTGACGACGCCTTGTGTTGGCTGGGAGAGATGCCTGTTATGCATTGTGCTGCTGAACGGACACGGTCTGGGATATGGAGGGTGCTCGACACCTCATCTGCACGTTTCCATGAACTTTTGCCACGACAATCCCACAACCTAATTTTGGTACGTTTTCTTTTAGTACGTAGATATATTCCAAAACAGCTTGTTATTTGTAGTTACCAATTAGTGTCAGATGGGCCATACGCTCGTCCAGTAACATTACCACATAAATAATAACTTTGTAGTACCAGCAGCAGCTGGGTGGGCTGTGGCATGTGTTCAGTAAGCGATCTGTTTTATCAAATCATTTATTTAAAACTTATTACTTATTTATTATATTAAACAAATACAAAATCTTGATAATTTTCTGTGTGTGAGATCGCATCGACCGACATTGATTTTGGAATAAAATACAACTTCCATCAAAACTAAGCTAAAGTAACATGTTTTATGTATTATTATTTTTATTTACCATATAAGCATTATTATTATGTCAATCCATTTGTCTATTTAAAGTATTCTTGTACCTTTAGGGAAACAAATAAATATTTTTTAATTTAATTTAATTTGCGTTTAATATGTTCGGTTTATTAATCAGTAAAGTAAAAATATCATGATGCAAGTATGCAAGCAATATTCTACTTTAACTTTTGTGTAAATAATTCTGTGATTTGCTTTTACTTCAAAGTGCCAGTGAATCCACCGACTTCCCGTAAGACAGTGGAACCGCACACAAACTAGAAAGCCTAGCAGACGGAAGCAAGTCTGAACAGCGCTCAACAGCCCTTCATTGCATCGATGGCACTCGACACTGCATACATTGACGCGGGAAACTATGGGTAGTTGTGTGGAAGGGAAGATTCTATAGCAGTCACAGCCAGCGAAAGCGGAACTTCGACGTACGGGCCTACACAAACACAAAACTATGCACTAGGATTCCCTTTATCGTAGGTGCCATCGACACAGAAACACAACACAAACATTCAACACAGGAGAACAAACACTAAGCTAGTCGCACGCAAATGTGCCCAAAAAGGGCACGAATAAATGTTGTCGTTCGGGGATAAACCAGGATCTCAGCTTTGCATCCATGGATAATTATTCTGTGCCTAATAGCTTACTTGAGAGCATTTTGGCTCAGTAGTACAGAACCTGAGTTTCAATCCGGAGGTCGCTTGATCATATCCTGACATGCACCAATGAGTTTTGCGTAATGCAA
The DNA here is from genome assembly GCA_947359385.1 of Chesias legatella. Taxonomy (NCBI): domain Eukaryota; kingdom Metazoa; phylum Arthropoda; class Insecta; order Lepidoptera; family Geometridae; genus Chesias; species Chesias legatella. Next base: position 1,484,281 of record OX375776.1, on the reverse strand, counting down.
AATGTAAGTGCGCAACACCACGTTCTCAAAACGGTGAAGGAAACCGACATGTCCTAGTAACAAACATTCGCAGACATGTGTCAAGTACACGAAAGGAACCTCTTTAAGGTGCGATTTACATCGACCTTTCAGTACACTGGTTCGAGAGAGCCAGTGGGACGATAAGTAGTAGTAGGTAGTAGTAGTAGTAATAGTAGTAATAAAATGATGATGACGACAGAAGACCGATGAAATTGACGGTAATGAGGTCTTTGAGTCTTCTTGTAAAACGCAGACGCTCTCTATTACGGGATTTTGAGATACCCGTCATAAGTGGACAAAATAATTAGGGTTAGGTATTGTTATAGAAAATCTTAAAGCATTGGCGGAGTGTCGTTTTTGGATCGCAATTGGTACCTAAGTACCAATTTCATACCCATGCAAACGGGTCCACTACAATAGGTGCGTATACTTTGTCCCCCTCTAGCGGCGACCTTGAACTTACGAATAGTTCAAGTGCGAGGGAATGCTAAAGCGCAGGAGGCAAATGGCAGACGAATTGGCTAATAGCTTGATGGACCAATCTGGACTCTTCCCTCATACTTTGTGTCAACATTTATTGATTTATTTACGTCGTGACGCAAGTGAGATAATTTTCTCCTTTATTTAGAGTTGGAACGAATTTATGAATGTAGATTATTTTGTCATTATTTTAAAGTACGTTCACAAAGACCTGCGCGCTGAATATGGTAAAATTAATAATAAAATAATAAAATTTAACAAAACAATTAGTATTAAAAAATATTATGACAGTACGCTGGTAGAATGATATGATAGGAATTACAAAAATAAAAGAAGTTCTTCGTCATTTATTTATTTATTTTTTGATCAAATCCTGATATGCACCAAGGAATTTTATTGACCATACACACTCGCGATAATAATGCGATTTGCGGAGTCGGGCAGAATAACCACATTATCTATCACCTAGTCGGACCAGAGGCGGAAAAGAATAGCTTAATGCCAAAAATTTTATCGCCGGTCCTGGAAAAAGATAGTTATAATTTTTTTCTGATATTGATTCTGTAATGTCAACTGTCAAGTCTTTGAATGTCAATGTTAAAAAATATAAATAAATTCAGATTTCGCGTAACGAACGATTTTCAAACGGTCTGATAGATATATTAGTATAGTAGATTTTTCAAGAAATTTTCCCCGGAAACCATGAACCCCGAGATATCTGACGAACAATTTGTGCCTTTTCTGCACGATTTGGGTGTGGATACTCACAAACAGTCTTTCGAATGGATGTTGAACGATCCAAACTTCTCCGGAGTTTTGAGGTGGATGTACAAGAATTTAGACCACAATAATGCATTGACTGCGCGTGAAGAATTTAGGTAAATGCATAAGCCGCAAAAGTGCACAGATTTTCTGCTCCTAACTTTGGTAATTGGTGATTGACTCCGCAAACAAGCATCGTTAGGACTCAGAAATTAAGAATCTCCAAAGAAATGAATGTATTTGACTGATAAGTATTTAGTTCTAAATAAATAATGCATATCACGAATCATGTTGACCCATCTTGATGGATCACTGTCATGTTTTTTGAGCACCAATGTTAACTATTGCATTTTTTCACCATGATTACATAGGGTAGGTAATATTTCAAATTAGGCCAGTCTTAGTGTAAGGTCCACAGAAATTTGACAGATTGTAAGCTTGTTTAGATAAATAAATTTTAATGATTTGTCGTTAAATGCCATTCACTCTCCTACCAGAATAAACTATATATCTTTCCTTGTATACATTATTTCTGTTATATATAGAGAAAAGCTGTAATCTTTGTTTTGAAATACTCTACACATTCCAGATATAAAGAACTAGAGAAAGAAGGCTGCCTGTTATCTCCAGAAGATCTAGAAACGTCCCTGTCAAATATAAAAGATGAATATCCGGGCATTTGTATACCAGGCGAGGAGGAGAGTAGAGAAGAAATGGAGCTTGATGTGAAAATGCTGAAGGAGCGGCTACATGAATTGGAGAAACATGAAATGGTGATCAACAAACTGATCAGGCAAAATGAGTGAGTGGACACAACATAAGTTTTGATTCATGCTTCAGTATTACGGAATCCAGTCTTCAGTTCTGCTTGTGGTCACCATGGTGGTGACCCATCTCACAAGTCTCCAGGATGTGTGGATTTTAACAAGTCATGGTGCTGATGCTGTTACTATAAACTAAAACTAATTTTAGGTTCCGTCACTATAAAGAGAACAAGACGTTTCTTGTCCTCGTGAATGAAAAGAGAAAAACTATAGTGTTTAAGTACAATCACATAATAAAAAAGTAGCTTGTTACTGGCTTGTATAATGACTGCAGAACTAGGGCATGCAATATTGGATATCAGTTTCCAGAACTGAGTTCTGATACTGAAGACCTAAGTTTAGAATATATCTTTAGGAATGATCAAACAATGTGTGTTATATTAATAATTCACAATAGTTATTTAAGTCAAATTGGGGCTCCAAGGAAGCTGCATATGTAGGATTAGGATAATTGAACTCATTTTGTTTTGTATATTTCAGCTAGCATTGTAAATTAATGATATTCTAATATATTTCGTCGTTACATGGTTAAGGTAAAATATTTTCTATGGTTTTCCACTTCTGCTAATTAAGTATAGTTGAGAACTCAAACTGTTCTGTTGGTTTTTCTAACAATAGTGCCCCATCACATGGGTAAACTGACAGAATAACCTGAAGGTTGCGTTAGAAAAAAATATTTTCCAACATAAAATGTATTTACAGACTTATAGATGAAAAGCTAACCCTGGAGCTGACTCAGCTAAATGCGGCATACCAACAATGTGTTGAGGACGAGGGTTCAGCCGCAGATGAGTGCATCTCCCTCGCTCAGGAGATAGAGGCCATCACTGATAATGTCATCGAGGTCATCGGAGATAATATGGAAGTATATGCCAGCTGTAAAAAAGATAAGGTACTTATTTAATTAACAAAAACTGTATGTATGTGTATTATAATAATCGCAAAGTACTATTAGTATTAAGTATCACCTGTGTCTTATAAAGAATTAATTTTATTATCATTATAATGTTTTTCAAGTAAAACTTCTGCCCTGGTGGTATTGATAAAAGATTTAGAATTGAGAATAAAAATTTAAGGATGCATCATGTTGCACATTTTGTTACATGAGAGAGAAGAAACATATGACGTAAAGAGAAATAATAAATAAGAAAGACAAGTGCTGTAATATTGTGAAATAGTCTATTAAAAGAGGGTGTTGATACCCTAGAGATAGTTATGATCATTTTCTTCGATGGTTTCAGGCCCACTGCCTATATATGTTTATATATTTGATGGAGGCTGGGTGAACCTCCAAGTAAATTGAAGTAACAACCTAATATTGGTAGTCATACTACTAATTATATCTATACAAAAATATTACTACAATGTTTGTTTGTTTGTTTATCCAGGATGTGGCCGCGAGGTTCCTGACGTTTGCGCCCCTGGAGATGTACAAACACACGCAGGCACTGTTCCGCTCACACTCTGACCTGTACGTCTCTAAGAACTTGGTCAACAACCAGAAGGAGAATACTGATAATCAGTGGAGGGCTACCTTGCTGCAAGCTAACAATATGGAAGAGAGGTGAACAATCCTACTTCCTACTAATATTATAAACGTGAAAGTTTGTATGGATGTTTGTTACTTAACTAGTTATCGTTTATATATTTTTCAGATTATCTAAAGCAGCATTTGCTTACATAATATCGAAGGCGGACTTGTGCGGCGAACAAGCTAAACTGAACCTTGTATCCAACTATGATAATGTTCACAGCAGTCAAATACCGTAAGTTTTAAGGTATTAAGAGCATGAGGCACAGTGGTACTGACCCCGAATTTCAATTCGGAGGTCGCTGGTTCATATACCGACTTGCACCTATTAGTTTGTACATGAATGATTGATGTGCGCAATACCACTCTCAAAACGGTGAAGGAAAACACGTGAGGAAACCGACGTAACGAACTAAAAATTCGAAGACACGTGTCAAGTGTACGAAAGGAGCCTCTTTGAGGTGCACTTAAACTCCTTTCACCACACCGGTTCGAGAGAACCAGAGACTCATTTTGCTCAGTGTTGCCAACTATTCAAGTGTTGCAAACCATTATATGATATACCACATAGGTATGCAATCTTACAGATTTTACTAGTTTGGGTACCTATGTTATCCTCACAGATTTTCGATACATTAAGTAACTCTGTAAAAATATATCTAATAAGTGATGTTTGTAGTAAACAATTATGATTCAATAGATCTAAAAAAAAATCTTCTCAATGTCTAACTGGTGTTGGTTCCAGGTCAGTGCTGGTGGAAACCAAGAGTGCGCTGCAGCTGATCGAGCAAGAGGAGAGTATACTGGAGCAGCAGATACAAACCCTGGCGCGGCAGCTAGGGCGGAGTCACACCGCCCACATAGTCACCACCCTCACTACGCATGCACTCGGTGTTAGGCAGTAAGGTTTATTACTTACTAGCTGTTGCCCGCGGCTTCGTCCGCGTGAAATTCGGTTCTATCACGCACCCCTATTTTACCCCGGAAAAGTAGCCTAAGTTACTCCTTGTTACATCAGCTATCTGCCAGTGAAAGTCCCGTCAAAATCGGTCCAGCCATTTCAGAGATTAGCCGGAACAAACAGACAGACAGACAGACAGAGCTTGTACTATGGTAACCACACGACTGATAGAATACATGTTTTTGATGTGAAACATCTATAGCCGCACGTAAAACCTATTTCTGGCTTGGCGACGCGTCGCCACGGCATGAGCGCTGATTGGTCCGTTCAAGGTTACGACAAATCATAAACATTATTAGTGATGGGGTACTTAGTTTCTTACAAAATAATGTCGATGTTTCACATCTGCCAGGCGTCCCGTGACGGTGACATTTTTTATTTATTTTTTGTATATACATACCCACGACCTGTAAAGCAGAAGGCAGAGTTATTACCAACTGAGCTGTGAGGCTTTTCAATAATTTTAAACTATAATGTGGTATACATATTGAATGTTTCAGACATACACTAAACTCCCTGACTCACCTGGTGGATATGTGGCAGCGCGCGTTCTCCCTCGACAAGCTGCTGTACCTGTGTCTGAGGCGCGAACTCAGGACCATGGAAGAGTTTCTCGTGTTCGCGACTCAGCTGAGCCAGTATGTCGTCACAGAAAACCAGGCCGTTTCTGACAGGATTGTAAGTTCAAACACTTGGTTATATGACGGACAGAAACAGCTTTTGTACGTTTTAACAGACTTCAAAAAAAAGGAGGTTCAATTCGACAAAAGAAGAATCAATTCTACCCGTATGTATGTAATATTTCCAGAACTGCCCAGTTTTCGTATTATGTTGGTCTATATCAGCTTCTAAACAAGTGTGCCAAATTTCAAAAGTGTGTATGTATGTATCTTTGTATGTTTGTCCTCGCATATCTCCGGAACTAGAAGTTAAATATAAATAATTCTTTTTTTATTGAAATAGGTATTATTCAACTTAGGGAATAGTGCAAGTTTCATCAAAATCGGTTCGGTAGTTTTTGAGATAGGGAATTTTTTGTGTGTGTTAGTCATCATTCATGGCCTAACAGCTAACTTAAAAGCATGTTATTGGCTATGAAATTGGTTTTTTGTTTTGCTGCGAAAAGTAATTATCACTATTCCTAACGTCTTCCATTTAATTATATGCAAATCTCTTTAATGTAACAGCTTTTTATTATGTGCATAGAGATGCAGAGACATAATGATTGGTGTATAAATAACCATCTGTGTAAAAATCCTTGCAGTAGTATTAGTGAGAATAGATTTTGTAATTATTCGTCTAAGAACAGCTACCTACTAGATATATACAAATTAATAAAATTAAAGTGACTTTTATAATTAAAAAGTTTAGTTTTTATTCTGTGTCTGCCTGTTTGATCTGCCTCATCTCCGAAACGGTTGGACAGTTTTTTCAGCTAAATATCGATTGACATCTCACACAGCGCCATCTAACCTTAAACAAAGCTAAGCATAGCTTGTATCATGGGAAGTGATATAATTCATATTAACACCCACACGCAGAACAAACATCACACGAATCTTTGTCCCGGGCGGGTAAGAAACCCACGACCTACAGCGCAGAAGGCTACCAACTGAGCTCAAAACTCATCCCCACTTCCAGACATCCATGTCGGAAATCATCGCCGACCAGGAGTCGCGCGAGCGGCAACTTCAGTCGCCGCTGAACCGCGCGATGTTCGCGCTGGTGGCGGGCGAAGGCGCGTCACGTGAAGCCGCTGTTCTGGGGAAGCTGTACACCGAGCTGCGAGCCGCTGTTGAAGAGCTGACGGAAGCTGTCGATGAAGGGTACAGGTCGAAGGAGGCGGCTTTGGCTGATATGTGAGTATAAACATCGACTCTTGACCGCCGAGTTATCGTAAGCGACAATTTTACCCAAATCAATACCGTGTACCGTGTACTTAGTAAAAGGCGGTTATTTTAATATTACAAACAGACACTCCAATTTTATTTATTTGTATAGGTTTAGTTTCAAACTATAGTTTGTGTGTCCATTGGTTTAATCCTGTTGTTTCCTTTGCAGAAGGAAGTGTTCCAGGCCGCTAAGGGAGCACATATGGGACGGATGTACTAAGCAACCCAATTGCTGGGATAGGACAGTGGCCACTATGAATCACTCGCTCAAATACGAGATGGAAATCATCGAAAAACGGGTCGTTGAAGCTGGGTCTCTCTTCACTTCTGTCAAGGTAATTTACTCCTTACTTTGGATGGAAATAAAGACTATAGTCCTCTGCGTGTAATGGAAATAGAATATTTATATAAATAAACACAGCACAGCTTGTACTATGGGAGCCAGACAACTGATAGAATACATATACATTTTTCTTGTAAATACATACATATAATACATATTAACACCCAGACACAGAACAAACATCTAGGTATGTTCTTCACACAAATGTCTGGTTTGGGTGGGAATCGAACCCACAACAAGAAGCATTTCTTACCAACTGAGCTGTGGGGCCCGTCATAATATATACAAAAAAATATTGTATTTTCCCCAGAACGGCGACAAACAGAACTTGAGAAAACTGTGGCAGTGGTTTCTGACGGATCCTGCGCGATTGCTCGCCGCCATCAAAGCGCAAGCAGTATCACCTAAATAAGTATATACTATTAAAGTTAGTATCGTTGCTTGTTCTAGTTTACTGTTTTTATTCTCTAAGAATTAAAACAATATAATAAAGAAAATATAGCTTTACATACATTCTTAAATATTGTAAATGAGTGCCTATATGAGTATTATTTCGTTATGAGTGTTAATAAAGTTAAGTTAGTGTTAATAAAGTGTTAGTGGAAATAAATGATTTTTTTTATAATAAAAGTATATTTCATTTATAACTTAGGTAACAGTATAAAAATATATCTAAATAAATACTAAATCACAACATTGCAATATGCAATATAATAACTAGATTATAAGGAATAAAATAATTATTTATTTATTTACAAATCTTCCGGCCGTGATTGAAATAAAATTATACAATTACTAGATTTATTTATACGTGTCCTGGCCATTTTATGAAAGAAAAAAAGTAATTACAAATATAACGTAACATTTATTTAGTATACCTAACACATATTTAGAAACATCGAAATCTCAGAGACAGCGCTTAGTAACTGTTCCCTGTGTCTATCTCACACTAGGGTAGCATTCAAACAGATACACATAAACAAACAACATCCGAATCAAAATGAATTCTCATATCAATGCATGCTCATCATATCAATGAATGCTCATCAAATAATGCTTTTTTTTGCTCATCATATAAATTAATGCTCAATATTATGATATATGCCCGGGGATCGAACGCAAATCAGCCCGAACTTGAGGGCCCAAACTTGATAGAATAGAATATGCGTGATCGTAAGATCTATTTCTACAATATTCTTTTTTTTTTATTTTGGATTTTATAATAATTTCTACCTTAGTATTTCACATATTTTTTTTCATTTCTATATGGTTGTGTTCACTGGAATCAAGGTGTGTTAATTTTGCTAAAAAGTGATACATCTCAATCCCAAGTGGGTCTCGGCGGTTTCTTCATGAAGGTGTCTTCAGGCGCGATGTGTATGGGGTTGGTGAAGTCCACTTCTATGTTTTCCGGTATCATGTCGTATGCGTGATCGTTGGCAAAGTCTGAGAAGACATTAAAACATATAAGACTTATTTATTTACATGTCAGAATATAATTGTAGCAATTAATGTAATATTACGCGTCGCGTTGAGCTGCGAGATGATTTCGTCGAGCGCGTGCGCGTGTAGAGTGGCGCGCACGGGCGTCGCGTCGCGGCGCAGACTGCGCCGGCGCCGGTGTCTGGAGGAGCGCGCCCGGTACCGCTCCAGCAGCGGCAGGGTGAATATAGACTCGGACAGCGGTGTGTTATCTGGGCCGAACTCCTGTAACGTTCACTTATTACTAGTTAAAATGTTGGATAGAGGTTAGTTGAATGTTTTTGTTTATTTGGATTACCAAATGAAATGTACGTATGTACGTACCAGACACTTGCCGCTGACGCAGTAGGAAGCGTTCTTCTTCCCGCACGAGGTTCCGAGCGGGAACCAGCCTTCTTGTCCGTTGACGAGGTAGAACCTGTGGGGCACTCGCTCGTCTTGGCACGCGATGCGGCACGGACGGTCTGGGTCCTCTGAAAGTTGCAATTAGGACTTTGGGGTCTTTGGGAAAATGAATAAATGTTGGTGGATTTTCACACAGCGCCATCTAGCCCCAAAGTAAGCTAAGCATAGATTGTATCATGGGAACCAGGTAACTGGTATAATACTTATATACTTTTTTTTTGTAAATACATATGAACACTCAGACACAGAACAAACATTTATGTTTGTAACACAAATGTTTGTCCTTGGTGGGAATCGAACCCCACGATCAAAGGCAGGGTTACTACCAACTGAGCTATAAGGCCAGTAAATTATATATTAAGTGATATACAAAGGATTAAGTGTTCCCGTGGGATGACTTATTCACCGCGGGGCCCAGCTAGTAGAATACAAACGTGTGAATTACCGAGGACTGGCGATATCTGCATCCCGAGTCCCGACAGCCGCCGGACCCTCTCCTTGTACTTACTGCACACCATCGTCGCGTACTGGTACGGAGACTTACGTTCAGCGCAACCCTGGAGAACATGTCAAAGTCAAAGTCAAAAACTTTATTTCCATAGAATCCATAAAACTTGGCTTGGAAACAGCAATAATATTCAAAACATAGGGTCACGCGTCCTTATCGCTAAGGTTGACGCCTGATCCAAAACTCTATCCGACCCTCCATGGGGAAGAACAGCGAAACCCCTAAAGGAGGGTTCTTTTTTTCGCGAGCACGATCCTTGTAACAATCTAAGTACTTAGATCTATGTTACATTTATGACTACATAAAATACTGAAATAAGATATTACAGGATGTTTTGTGTGTCGTTGAGCAGAGCGAAATCAGACCATGGGGATAAAACGGTTATTAGCTTCATACAAACTGGTGGTTTTGTTTAAGTGGCAGTTACAGAACTAGGTTTTGGCCCATCTGGTGTTAAGTGGTAACTCTCTGCTCGTAACAAGCAATCCGACTTGGGTCCTGCATAGTGACAAGTCGCATCGTGAAGGTAAAATGTCTCATGTGCCTGTAATTTCACCGGCAACCACAGATAATAGCAAACGACTCCGTCTTTTTTAGTGACTACACTATTAGTCTATTAGTTACGCTGCATCTTTTTATCTATGGCTACTAATGGCTCTCATAATAGGGGTTATTACTTATATGACTTCCATAGATTGCCATCTTTTCTTCTAAAAGTCGAGCCGGTAGGCCGCTATCTCGTTCCGTAACTGTATCACATAAAAAAATGGTGTAGTTCTGTGGGCTGGTGTTCTTACCAGATCGTGCCTGGTGGAGTCCGGGTGGCACAGCTGTATGGAGGTGCGCTTGCTGGAGGAGGTGACGAGCCGCAGCCCCACCCCGGGGGATATGCAGTGGTAGTGGCAGCCGCTGGCGGGCCGCCATTGCGCGCCCACCGCTCGCCGCCATGACGATTTCGTTCTGGAACGTTCCAGATTATGGTATTTAACTCTAATGTATAAAATTCTCCTGTCACAGTGTTTGTAACCAAACTATAGGATATAGGATAATATAGGAATATGTATTTTTGTGTATGTATATTCATTAGGTCCGAGAATCGGACGTAAACTATTATTATTTACTACTCTGTTGTATTGGGTTTACCTGTAATGATAGATGTATTGGTGTAATAAATAAATAAGTTAGCAAGTTGTTGAGATGTCTGACTTACGATGTGGTGTGCGGTGTGGCCGTTTGTATTTGCAGCGCTTCCCATTCACAGTCAGCCGGTTTCAGTGAGAACTCCGCGTCGGAGTTCGAAGAGCACGTGAATTTCTGAAATTTTCATAGAAATTGCTCCAATTTAGTGAAAATGACTTCTACAAATGTTCAATCAATAAAGATAATAAAAGACAGGCCCCACAGCTCAGTTGGTACTCTGCCTTCTGCGCTGTGGGTCGTGTGTTCGATTTCCACCCAGGACAAAACTTCGTGTGACGAACATAGAAACATAAAAAATCTAAAATGAAAGTTATTTAGCACTACGAAGTAATATCAGTTGTCTGGTTCTCACAGTACAAGATATGCTTAGCTTATTTTTGGGGCTAGATGGCGCTGTGTGAAAGGTGTATGATACCTGACACAGTCCAGAGATGCAGAACATTGGCGCGGCGGTGGAGCACGCGGTGCCGTCGGGGAGGCTCCACCCGCGCGACTTGTACCCGCCGCCGCGCGTGTCGCACCACACCGCGCACGCGCCGCTCACATCTGTATTAACACCTCAACATTATATACTAGCTGTTGCCCGCAGCTTCGTCCGCGTGGAGTTCGGTTCCACGCACCCCTATTATACCCATCGGAAAAGTTACTCTTTGTTCATCAGCTATCTGCCAGTGAAAGTCCCGTCAAAGGTCCAGCCGTTTCGGAGATTAGCCGGAACAAACAGACAGACTACAAAATGTTGTTTTGGTATATGTACCGTGTATACATCCATATGAACTTAGTAAAAAGCGTTTATTTTAATATTACAAACAGAATCTCCAATTTTATTTATTTGTATAGATATATTTTATTACTCCAGAAGTTAAATTGTATCAAGAACTTGCCATCAGAATCGATCCTTTGCAGTCCAGTGCCGATCAAATCGGGGTCGACATCTCGCGCCCGCGAGCAGATTTCGTCGGCAAACTCACGAACCGTCATCCGAGGGACGTTGTTGCACTGTAAAGCGACGAAAATATATTACTTTTTAAGGGTACTCAAAAAATGGGCTTCTAAAGAAGTGTGTGATAATCTGACAAATAATTTAACATACTTGTCTTTACATCTTTTTTTTATTTTATAGGAATTCTCAAGTAGGTAAGGTAAAACGGCAAATATAAAAATAGCTAAGTGTGAGTTGGCTTTAACAAAACAGCTGCCATTAAACGGAACTGTTTTTTAACTCGATAGGAGAGCGCGTTGTTTAAATATGTCAGTAGATTTAGTTAAATTTGGTTGTGTCCGCTGCCGCGGCACGCTCCCTGCCCGCACTCGTGCAGCTCGTCACCATAAACTGCCTTAGCGTTGCTTCCATGTTTTCCTTCATTGGAGCTTTGGTTTATAGAATTTTTTTCGTTCGGTTAAGAAAACAGTATGGCATTGCTTGGAAAATGAGATCTCACCTGTTGCGCATGACACGACTGGTATTTCTTGTCGTGGCCGGTGCAATAGTTGTTGTTGCTGTTTCTGTAAACAAACAGAGAATAAGTCGAAAAAAATTGTGGGTTTTTGGTGTGAAACATCTATAGCCGCACGTAAAACAGATTTCTGGCTTGGCGACGCGTCGCCACGGCATGAGCGCTGATTGGTCCGTTCAAGGTTACGACAAATCATAAACATTATTAGTGATGGGGTACTTAGTTTCTTACAAAATAATGTCGATGTTTCACATCTGCCAGGCGTCCCGTGACGGCTCACAATTTTTTTTTTTTATAATAGGTGCACGTCGGGGTTTGAGCCGGTGAACACCGGATTGAAACTTGGGGTCAGAACCGCTAGACCACCACGCTCTCACTGTATCTCATAAAAAAGTAAGTCACCTGGCCCTTGTACACCGTCTGGTAGCGACGGCGACCCCGGCCGCCGCCGGCGCCAGCGTGTCGTCCAGCAGGCACGCGGACGCGCACTCCGACCACGCGCCCCACTTCGCCCACACGCCCCTAGCGCTGCGGGGACCTGAAGACATCCCCGTCGATCCGGTCCTCTCCACGCACTCCCCACCGCGACAGTACTGAGGGAAAATGAGTTCTTGGAATTGTGCCTTTGTCGTTTCAAAGTCAAAACTTCATATCCATAGTTTTTTTTATTAGCGATAAGCAAGCATTTGACCGCAATCTCACCAGATGTTATGTGACGATGTGGTCTACGATGAAGCATGTTTGCCTAGAAGGAACCTATTTACTCACCTTTTGAAAAGTTCATAAAGAAATGGCTTGGAAACGTCAATAATATTCAAAACATAAGATCACGCGTAAGTACGCGATAAGTACATAGCGATACTTATCGCTTTGACGCCTGTTCAAACCCTATCCGACCCTCCATAGGGAAGAACATAGGGAAAAGGAGGCCTTACTTTGTAACAATTTGATTCGATTCTGTTCTGGCACTGTTTTCTGATGTACCTAAGCGTTATTATTATCATTAATATAAGTAATTCCTCACCATATCTGCACCACACTTGGTTCCCTCCAGCGCCGGGTGCGATGTCCAGGTGTACCGTTCCCTCTGGCAGTGCAGGTCTCTGCAAATATCCTCTAAGCTCTGACCAGCCGAGTGGCGACTGCCGCGGCCGTATTTCAGCATACCTGATGAAAGTACAGTCCCAAAATGGCAAAATTTCTCGGTGTATGGCTATAGCTATCTGCTTCCAGGCAATAAGGCACTTCAGTACTGTATTTTAGTTATGTGTTGTGGGCCTTGTGGGTACCTACCAGTGATATTGCAGGCACATACCAAGCACATTTTTTTAATTCGATTCACTGTGCTGGAAGGATTTTAAGTACGCCGCAAAGAGGCTTTCGTACACTTGACACATGTCTTCGAATTTTTAGTTCTAGGACATGTCGGTTTTCTCACGCTGTTTTCCTTCACCGTTTTGAGAACGAACCGAGCACATACGTCCAATATTAAATTCTTTAGGTCTGAAGCCTGAGTACCAATTGACTCATCCTCTACGGTTAGTACGGGATAATCCAAATTGCTTTGCTGTTGTCACATAACATCAGGCAACAGCTCGTTACGTCAATTGAAATTAAAAAGAGTTTCCTGTGATGGCACAAAGAAGGCTGGTAACTGGAACACTACTTACATTGTTGATCAGCATCAAACCTCTCCCCGGGCAAGATTCCCTCCGCGCTGTGGTCCAGCTGTCCCGCAGAGTTTCCGTGGTCGAGCAGACACCTGGACTGAACTGTGCTGTGGACACGAAAGCACAATGTGCTGTGAGAAACATCGAGAAAAAATCAGTTACAAGTTCAATAAGTATTTGCCTTGATATTTCTATATTTTTTTTGTGTTTTGGGTTGCGAGACCTGCTGATGGCCCACCTGATGTTAAGTGGTAACCGCCGCCCATAGACAAAAACAATACGACTCAAGTCCTTTCCACCAAAGTATGAGATGACCTAAGTAGCATTGCGTTGCGTCCATCACCCCGAGACGGAGATGTTACGTCTCATGCGGCTGCAATTTCTTGTAATTAAATTGTATTGTTCTATTTTAGTTTATTCTGTTTGCTGGATCATTTTGATGTCCGATGGATAAGCACTGTTACCTAAAATACAAGCTTGCGCTTAGTTTAGGTCTCAGTGGTCACGATTTGCAAAACATGAATTTTGTTTTTGTACTGTTTAAATATGACAATAAAATATTATTATTATTATTATTATTGTGATCTAATATCGTGGTATGAATGTGATGACTGCATTTACATCGATGGTTGTGTACATATTTAGCTTTCGCTTCAGTCGGAATGGCCAACTTATGGAAAACAAATATGGGCATTAATTAATTTTTATGTTCTACGGTTTCAGTCCCTTCGTTTACTGGCATGTTTTAAATACTAAAAATCGTTGTTGCAAACTTTAAACTTATGTCTACCCTCACAACGCTGGTAGCTGCTCTGATTTATTCTGTCTGTGGTTTGACATAGTAATCAATACTATCTATATATATATACTTACTGTATACTACTTTAATCAAATAGTTATTTGATGAACGAAGTTATAGATGTTTGTTCTTTTCCTAGGTGTTACATTGTATTGCAGACAGATTAGTATAAATTACTTCATGTTCTAGTACTAGTAATGAAACTACGAAGCCGTATGAAAAAACTTACTCCAAGAACTTCTGCAGATAGTTCTTGCTGCAGTGTGACCAGGTGATCTTCCCGCTGCCGAGTGTGGGGCTCATTATGTAGGCGCTCGGGTCGCAGCCGTTGTCCGCCAGGGGGCCGTCGTGACGCATTCCTAAACTGTTATTAGATAAAGCATTAGATTTTTTTAAATTTAATTAGTAAGGCACACAACACAAATTACAAGCAATCAATATAAATATTAATCTAGAATACAGTTTTTATCTGGCTTGGAACATAACTGGTGTGCGCACTGCAAAAACCACATTTAACAGTGTTAAGCTGAAAAATAAATGTTCGGGATATTTTGGTAAGCATTTTCGACCAGTTTATTAAGATTATGTAAAACTGTAAGGTGTTCGAGGCACACATTAGGAAATAACCTGTAAAATTTGAATACACAGACGTCTACGAAGTAGGTGCCATCTCTGGTTCCCATAGTACAACTTTTGCTTAGTTTGGGTTTAGATGTGAAAGGTCTTCCTATACTTATTGCATGACATAACTTTTGTTTCAGTCACTTCCTATAAATTTAAATGTCAAATTCACTTACCACTGATATTGAAAGAAACTGAATTTATCACACACGATGCAATCTGCCCACGGGAGCTAAATTGGTATTGGCTATAAATATTGGTGGACATTTCACACAGTGCCATCTAGCACCCAAACTAAGTAAAATTTGTACTGTGGAGAAATGCTTCTAATAATATGCAAAATATTACTGTAGGTACAAGGGTTTACTTACTTGTGTCCAATTTCATGTGCGACGACGTAAACGCTTTCAAAGTGTCTCCCTTCATTAACGGTGCAACTGCTCGTCACCGTGCACATACCAGCTACCGGAGCCAAACCTGTAGAACAATATATTATAAACAGTTGTTTTTTTGACGTGTCAACGTCTTATAATTCGATAGAGCCGGCTGCACGCACGAAAAAACATGACTCATGCGGCGTTACCTCGCTCTGAGGCGTTCCATGTAAGGCTTGTGCAAGTGCAAGCGAGAGCGCGGAACGAGCGACAAAGAAGCACAATCGGCCTTTGCGTTCGGCAGCATTCGACATCCGTCTCTCTCCTACTTGAGTGAGCGATGCGTCTGCGTGGACAGCTGCTAATACTTACATTTACATGTTTTGATCGAGTATCAAGTGCATATATACATAAAAATCTATTAAACAAATGAAATTAAAATTTTCTTTTGAAAAATGCTACCATTCCATCAGTATTTTCTTAAGACGTTGACACGTTCAACTATCGTCAGTAAACCGACTTTACAGACAACCATTTTTTTTATTCGTAGTCACTTTACAAAGCGCCACCTAGCCCCAAAGTAAGTTAAGCATAGCTTGTGTCGTTGGAACCAGACAACTGATATAATACTTATATGCTTTTCTTTTGTAAATACATACATATATTAACACCCAGACACAGAACAAACATCTAAATCGGAGTGCTGTTAGCGGATAATGCCACTTAACATCAGGCCAAGTGAAATATCTTGTTCCTTCTCTCCACTCCCATATACAATTACGGAGGAGGTATAACAATATACAATTAATAGTTAACATTTTGGGAGAATTATGGGGACAATGCTCCGACAACATTTCATTTTCAAAATATATCGGTTTGCGCTTCTCGCTATCTGAATTCGTGTTAATGATCCCAGCAACAGGGTCGGCATCTTCTCATGATAATATGCTTGCCTCATTATTGTATAACACAATTTGTCTCATAGCGAACATTTTTAATATTTATAATCAACTAGCAGTTGCCCGCGACTTCGTCCGCGTGGAATCCGGTTTTATCACGCACCCCTATTTTACCCCTCGGAAAAGTAGCCTAAGTTATCCCTTGTTACATCAACTATCTGCCAGTGAAAGTCCCGTCAAAATCGGTCCAGCCATTTCAGAGGTTAGCTGGAACAAACAGACAGGCAGACAGACAGACGGACAAAAATTGCAAAAAAATGTTGTTTTGGTATACGTACCGTGTACACATTCATATGCACTTAGTAAAAAGCGGTTATTTTAATATTACAAACGACACTCCAATTTTATTTATTTGTATAGATTACATAGCTTTGCATCTATACCTTTGGTACTCAAAGCATTTACTGTTACGTCGTCTTACTACCTCAAAACTTAGTTCACCTTATCTGCTGAACAAGACGAAACTATTGCAAGCCACTTAACGATTCGCCAAGCAATGATGCCGCATTAGCGATGATCGAACGAGATCAAATGGCCATTATAAAATAGTCAAACGAAAGCGTATACAATCATAATGACTTATGTAATCTACTCTGTCATTATTTACTCTATTTAGCGATTAAGATACATACATATGTTGATGAACAGTAAAAGTGAAATCTTTTAGAAATGCTGGTTGTATAAAGAGAAAAATTATGGTATGAAAATATATGAAAATCTAAGCTAGAGACGAAAAATTCATCTTATATAAGAAAGATAATTTTCGATCCCTTCCAGCAAGTATAAATAACAACAAAACGTGCGAAAACATACCCCATAAACCAAACCATGAAAGCGTGCAATTTAAGATTTAATCTTACTAAGATTGTATTTGAATATATGCTCAAATTACTTACCAACAACTTGACTGCTGACTTTCCCGTTCTTATTCACAACATACAGATCCAGTCCAGTCAAAATCACAGCATGATCCCAATGCAACGGGTCATTATCTCCCGGTGGGTTCTCCAACCTTTGCCACGTACAGAAATTACTCAAAAACCGGTCTATATCGTGGGGTCTCTTCAAATTCGCCGGATCTTCATGAAGAATTTCTAATCTTTTCAGGATGAAATTAACAGGCCTTCCCAACGACGGATCATGGTATAAAAGCTGCACAGCATTGATCATGGCTAGTACAAATCTTATCAATTCCCTCTCTGTATCTTTCGGAAAGTTTATAGTCATATGCTTATAAAGATCTCTGTCTACAAATACTGCTGTTTCAACAAAAACCGCTGGCAAAATGCCTCTTTTCTGCCTCGTGCTACTTATTTCTAGTTTTTCGATGAATGCGTCTATAGTTTTGTTCCTGTGTGCTATATCTAATTTGAAATCTTCTAAATTAGGTTTACTATTATCTGCGTGAATTTTTCTTCTGTGCTTACTCCAGGTTTTGGCAGGTACTGGCGTTGATTTAAGTTCTTCTCTTTCTACACAAATCTTGCTTTCATCATTGGCGTTACGTTTGACTATAACGTGAGGTTTTGAATTATCGTTGTGGAATCTTTCTGGTAGTGGATGAATAAAATAGTACTTTTCCTTTGATTTGACTACTCCTCTCTAAAAAAGTAAGTATATATTTATGTACTGATAGGATAAATGGACACTCGACTTTACTAACACTTAAACCTATTTCTTCGAGAACCTTGGCTGAATTAAACTAGGGATTGAAGAGCCTATATGCTAGATGTTCCCATAAATAGCTTTAGGTTGAGGGTAGAATCAAAAGTCTACATACCACATCTCCGCACGCATATAAAGCCGCATTCTCACTCCTATAATAGCATCTGTCAGTCTCTTCGTCACTGTACTCGACTGCCTCAGTACTATTGGCTGTCCTCCTTAGCATTAGGAACTGGGGGTCCAGAAGACTCCTGGTGGGCTTCACGTGTAGATGCTTCTTCAGCCCGACTAGATCCTGATCGTTGTAAAGCACCGAGCGCTTCCGACGTTTGTGATGGTTCAGGTTTGCTATCTCAAAATAAGCTTCTGAAATTAATTGAAGGCAATAACATAAGTTTAATATAATATACTGGTGGACAATTAACACAGCGCCATCTAGCCCCAGACTAAGCATAGCTTGTACTATGGGAATCGGACAACTGATAGAACACATATATACTTCTTATTTGTAAATATATATTTATAAAACAAATTAACCCAGATACAGAACAAACATCTATATTCGTCACACTAATGTTTGTCCTGGGTGGGAATCGAACCCACGACCTACAGCGCAAAAGGCTGTGTTACTACCAACTGGACTGTGAGACCTGTCAAATATAGTTAGATATTATTTTATAGTTAGTATAGGCCTGTATAACAAACAAACAAAATATACCTAATAAAGTATATTAGGTATATTTCGTTATTTCAAAGTATGTGATAGTTTGAGACACCGAATGATACGCTGAGACATTTAGAATTTCGTAATTATCAGCAAAATACTTTCTCTTTTTGTCTTATTGTTTTAATACCATTATATGACATTTCCGGGATAAAACATGGATCTAGTTTAATGTTTAATTTTTATTCAGCACATGGATACGTTGATTACATAATGTCTTATATATGCAAATAATGATTCGATTATGTATGATAATCTATTCGAACTAGTAAGTAGCATTTCGCATTTAAGACAGAGCTAAGCTTATAAAATCGTCCACTGACCTGGAGTGAAAATTAGTGTAAAATTAAGTAATGAATATAAATATTTAGTTCAAAACTAAGCATATTTGTATTATGGGAACCAGATAAATAATTGAATACTTATATTTTTTATTTTGTGAATACATTGGTACATATAATACATATTTCTTGTAAGTTACTATAATAAATAACCACTACATTCTTACCATGGGGATTGGCACCGAATAAAAATATTTTTTCTGACTCCGTAAGGTGGTCCAAGAGTCGCGTATGTACCTGAAACAAACAGACGACGCTGCAAAAAATATATAAGCAGTTACTAAATATGAAAGTTACAATCAAGGGGGTTAAATTCTATCCTGACTCCCACCCATCTCAACAAAAATATATCACGTGTTTGCAATGTTCATAGCTGTTGAAATTACAAATGGTTGACAATCGGGAACATATCTGTTCCTTAAATTTCTATTCAAACGGACATTGAGACAATTTCATTAAAATAAATAAATTAATATTGGGGACATTTCACACAGCGCCATCTAGCCCCAAAGTAAGCTAAGCGTGGCCTGAATCATGGGAACCAGACAGCTAATATATTACTTATAAACTTTTTTGTAAATACATACATATCAACACCCAGGCACAGAACAGACACCTTCGTCGATTCGTGACACAAATGTTTGTGTCACGAATCGACGAAGGTGGGACGGTGGGAATCGAACCCACGACCTACAGCGCAGGGGTACCAACTGAGCTATAGGGTTAGTCAAATTATTTCCTAGACAGAGAACTTGAAGTTCTTCGTCTACTACCATCATCCATGTTCTTAAATTTTAAAGTCATAGTCAAAAACTTGATTTCCATAGAATGCATAAAGAATCGGCTTGGAAACGCCAATAATATTCAAAACATAAGGTCACGCGTACTTACCGCGTACCGACCTTTCCATGGGGAGAACAGATACGAAACCCCTAAAGAAGGACTTTTTTCTTCTGCGTCTTCGGATCCTATTATATATATATAGGACCCGGATGCTATATTTTCATAACAATGTCCAAAAAGTCCCGTCAGCGAAATTTTAGCTATTATCAACCTCAATAAGTAGCACCATTGTGTTTGAGTAAATGAAGTGTGTTAGCCTCGACACGCGGCCAACAATAGTTTTCGCACGACGCGATACCAACACCTTTTAATCCGTACAGGAGATACGGGATTACTTTAGAATGACATTGTTTGCAGATCAAGAGCTTTATCAATGTTTTTGTAAAGTGCACATTGCTCTATTTGAACAGTGAATGATACGGAACAGTCACTCTCAGGCTGGTGATGCTGCAATTGGGTGTAGACAGACAAAATGAAACGATGTGACTTGGGTCTCGTCGTAACTAGTAGGGGAGGGCCCAAGTCGCATCGTTTGTTATGGGCAGAGGTTCCCATTTAATACCAGGTGGGCCGGCGGCTAAATAAAATAAAATATAGTTACCTACTTTAAGTCCTGAAAATATCCTAGTGATAACAGAATAGCTAGGTATAGTTAGGAATAGTTATAGTAGCTAGAAATAGTTCCGTTTCCAATAAAATATAGCAGGTAGGTACTGTATTTTATTTAATCTTACATCCGTGAGGTTATCTGCCATATCGAATTCTGACAGCTTTCAAGCTTGATGGCACAATGGAATCCAAATGTCAAATTTGATTCAAATATTTCAATTGACAACGACACAGCCTCGACCTTTCATCTATTTTAGGTGCTAAATAAAATCAAAGTAAAAGTATATTTGTTTTCATGGATTGATTTCCGTATTCATAATAACTTTTCACGCCAAAATTATAAAACATAAATTTGAACATGGTTAGATGTACTGTAATGACACATTAGCTACTTCTTATTCAGTACGTGGGGAAAGTCACGGCTAGTAGCTAGTTATTTATTAATAAAAATCGCCCACAAATGCATCTTAAATGACATGAGGCAGCGCATTTTTCACTTTCTTTGAGCACTTAAGTGATTTTTCACTAATTTCCGACCGCCAGTACGTTGAGCGTGAAAGTGTAATTACATGTTTCCATCTGAATACAATGTAACTTCATGGTGTGTGATTGGACTTGCGTAAATATTGCTACAGTTTGGGATTGCTTTTGGTTTGCTCATGCTCGCTGTTGTTGTTGCAGCTGGCTTTTTAAATGCCAGGATATCATTTTGTAAATAATAATGTATAGTGATGATGAGTTCAATATACACACATTTCAATATTCAGTATACAATATAGAACTCATGATCATATTACATTCAGAACTGATGAAATAAAATTTAATTCAGACTGCGAAAATTGAAGAGAAATTGAAAACCTTCCTAAAGGCACATTCGAATGCAATCTTTTTTATATATTTTTTCAGAAATGTCCTATATAATCCTTCATTGTGCCGCTATAAAACGAAAGTTGAAGTTAGGTTTGTCCAGGAGTGAAAGCTTTTTGGTAATTTCTCCTGGATTTGTCTTGGCTGTCGAATTTTTGAGGAATTAAATAGATACTAGATGAACATTTTCGTTGAGCTCGGTATATCACGTCACACAGAATCCGTTGATATCTGAAGCCAGTAAACCATCTGCCTTTGTTCAAACGTTCATAATCGTAGTTAAGTACTTGCTGAGGCGAGACGAAAAATGCAACATCTTGATGTTTCGTTCGGACAATGTGGAAAACAAAAGAACACACAGTACAGACACAGCCACAATTTGCTTGAAGGATTTGACGAAAATTTCCGTATGGCTTATTCAAATTACCAGATCCATAAAGATAATGATAATCGCTGTAATTTGGTATGAAGATATCTTGTGATTTAAATATTTAATAAATCATGTTGAGATTGCTTTGTATGCTGTTAATGCCATTTGAGTTATTACTGTTATATTTTAAAAGTGGTCCCTTATTTTTAAGTAAACGTAGGTGTGGGATTAGGGTCAAGCAAAACTAGATTTATTATATGATCACGAATGAATTTTCTATTAATTTTTTTCTTAGTTCTTCTTAAGGAACTAAAAATATTTGAATAATTTTAAATAAATTATGTTCATATTTTAAAATGAAAAACGAAAAAATGTAGTATATTAAAACGGATTACTTACAGTTTTAGAATTTACACAATCTTTCGCCTATAAACGTACGTAGCAAATTAATGACTTTAATTAGCGCTTTTGTTGATGACTGTAGTAATTTGTAAGTGATATTCTGTCGACTATTAACTTTATTTCATTCAACGTTACTGGCTTAGAATTTTAGTTGATAAGCTTAAGCGTTTCATAGTGACCTGTTTTTAAGCTATTGCATAGCTTCTATCGCGGGCCTTGAGCGTGGAGACCGAATCCAGAAATTCCGTAACGAAAAAAACCTAACACCCCCTACTCCGACCGGCACAGCGGTGATACTTTTTAGTTTTTCCATCTATCGATAAATACCAGAACTTTTAATGACTTTTTGAAATATCACGCGCAATAGCTTTACCGCGGCAGTCTCCGAGTGCCACACGTCTTTTTTTTAACCGATGGAGTCATTTTCGTTCATTGAAGAGGTTTTTTCTCGTTTTGCTGAGCAGTCATCACCCAAAACTTTAAAAAAATATTTAATAATTTATAATTGTTTAATATATTATAAAGTTACTATATTTTAAGAATTTTCATTGTTATTTTATATTTCACACCGTCATTATTGTTTCTAAATTACAATTATTAATTACTTACAATGACAAATCTTAGATATCCAAATTGCGACGAGTTTTTGAAAGAGTTTAGTTTTGTTTTTTCAACGTTTTCAATTGTTTGAGTAGAGCCAAACAGACATTAGCATTTGCACAAGAGCTGTTATTTTGTTTTTGTTTTATAAATCCTAAGCATGTCGGCCATCAAAACTGCCTCTTTTGTTTCTATTTGCCATTGTTTGTTTATGTGACCTACAAAAGGTCGCTCCTCAATTTTTTTGATTAATTGCCCATTTGCATAAAGTACTTGAAATGCTGCTCGAGTTGCTTGGAATTAGCATATTGTGAAATATTATTTTTCCCCACTGATAGATTTCCAGTTCTATCAATCAAGGGACAAGGGGGGGAAAATGACAAGAGCTAACTGTGTTGGGGGCTCCTAGTATTTGGGGTGTAGCAATCGTGGACAAACGTCTCCAGGACCGTGGAAAATGCGTTCCAGCAGGAACGTTAAGCGGGATTTAGTTTATTTATTTTTATTTATTTTTGAAATTTTCTCGAATTTTTGTTATTTGGACGTGCCAGCTTTTTCACTGTAATATATTTCATTTTCTATGGACATTCTATTCTACATAAATTAAATTATATCTAGCTTCAGATGATTCAGGGATTTTTAATGCATAATATTGTTTAAAGAGAAGGGTCAATGTCGTAAATTTGAATTATCTTACATAAATTATGCAGTTATCTAGGCATTATGTGAATTATCTTTATCTGGTAGTCACGCTATCATGTGAATGATGTGTGCTAGAGATGTCTTATTGTGCTTAGTGTGACTTGTACTATATACAGATTTAGGTAATAAGATATGCATTTTTTATTGGAGTACCCAGCTGTGCTATAATCGTATAAATATTTCAATTTAATATAATTCATACAAAAGAATTCTCGTAAACTGAGTATATTTCGTAAAATACATAATTTTTCGTCTACGATAATGGGTATTATAAAAGTATAAATTACCTACATAAAATACCCACGAAATAATATGTGTAATGTATCTTTTAGTCATATTTTATCATTTTATGATTTAACCTAACATATAGATAAAACACCGTAGGCTTTTTACAGGCCTTTTTAAGCTTCACAACTTTTTTAAGAAAGCATTTATATACGTTTAAAAAGAAAGCCGTGTCCATAAGAAATAAATTAGCTCAACCTTCGCCTTTCATTGCAGAATTGGTATCTTCAAAAATCCCTATCAAATTTAACGGGATAATATCAGCCTACGCTCATTCTAAATATTAGTCAGAGTTTTTGAAATCAGATGACTAGTTTGGAGATTACCTCTGCATAGAATTATTTTTTATTTTTTTATTACTAATTGTAATATTATTAGTTTATAAGTGACGAATCAAGCAGATGGCTAATCTGATGTTAAGCGGTATATTCTACATATAACAATAAGATATAAATCTTCCTCTGTCTAAGTTTGGGAAGGTCACTGACAAAGCGGAGATGGTCTGATGATAGAGACGGAAAGTGCGGAAAAAGTCACATGATCTCTGGGGATCATAGTACATACATATTATTATTATATTATATTATGTATATACATATTAAGCTTCTTTTTTACACTAAAGCGCCTCGATGACTACCTTAATAGGTACTACTATTCGAAAAGGTGTCAAAATGCTTTATAATGTTTAGATTTCGCCACCACAGGATATCCTTTGTTGACATTGCCTTCAAATATTTGAAAGTACGTACAGTACCAACGTTCTGGGCGTAATAATGTGTGGTTGTCTAAAACTGGATGGAATTCAGGTCAACTAGGTCTTGTATTTTAGAGCTTAACATAATGATACATTTCCCAAAACCAATTAACTTGATTACCATGAAAGAATGATTGGTTAAAATTATCTCGATATTTAATTTGCAGGTAAACCAACCAACAAACAGCCACCATTATGTTACAAATTGTCGATAATTTTGGTTTATTCCTACTTTAAATAATATAAGAAAATATAAAAAGAATAAAATCAATAAACTTAAAGTAAAATGGGATAATTAAGAATTGTTCAGCTTTTTTATTATACCTTAGCAATAACTTTTTTATAACACACGACGTTAATTGCACGAAAGTATTCATTTAAATTATGTTAATGAAAGTGGCCAGTGAAATGCAATTTTATCCGAATTAAAGTTAATTAAGCAATTCGGGCTACAATGTTACTCAGAACATATCGTAAACTATTTAAAATAAGTAAAACTTATTTTTGCGTCATGACCGTCCTATTGAGAGGGCAATTATTGTTAGTTTCCGACCTTACATTAAAATCGGGTTACATTTGTTATTGGTGTCTGAGCATTCGCCTTTTTTATCAAATAAGTAGGTATAAATAAAATAAATTAATATTAGTGGACACACAAAGAGTATTTAGCGGACATTTAGTGCAGATAAATATTTAAAGGGTTATGAGATTTAAAAAATATGCTAAATATTTCTGGTAGATGTAATGACCGGTGAAAATATCTATTGGTGTCTTTCTTTCATTGTGTTTAAGAAAGCAAAAATTACAAAAAATCACTAATATACGCTGCTTTTAAAGTTTCTTATAATATTATAAATATTAGAGACAAACCACAGCAGAGATTTTTTCAGAGTATTCTTAAGTCAGGGGGACTAATTTTAAAATTTGATTAAAAGTAAGTAAGCTGCATCTTAACAAGTCAGTGACAGCATTTAGCTCTCTACCTCTCTAATGATTGCTCTATTATGATATCTGTCGAGATACAGAACACTCATTTTATAAAGTATAACTCGTACTTGATAGTTTTTGTATGAGAACCAGATTAATTACTTTACAATTTTAGGTAACTTTGTCCTCGTCGTGTCTTGCAAATGGAACTAAAAAATTGACATATTTCCTTTTAATAAACTCATTAAATTTACACTCAATTAAACACTTAACCTGGGCATTTTGTCACAATTCCAGTTTACGCAGTGGGCACTGACTAGAGCCAGGTGAATATAGACCGTACAGCGTATATTAAGAACATTGGTAAGTGTGTGAAAATTGTTCGTTATATCTATAAATATCAACTATGGGAAAGCAACAATCACTCTGTTTCTACGCAGAATGTGCTAATGCAACTTGGTCTTAAATACTTTGTTATTGTGTAAATAATGTAACAAAGAACTGAAATTCAGTGACAGCATAGACAATGTAAACCTCACTTCTTTTATAAAAATAGAGTGTGCTCTAGAACAAGACTATTTGTTCTTTCCCGTATCTCATTTTGTATTTTTAAGAGTGGTATCGATCTTGCAATCATAAAAATGTGATTTCGACTAAAATATTTATTTTTTAATATAAAACCTAGGTAAACAAGGTTTTTAATGTGATTGAAGTGACAAAACGAGCTGTTGGCCCACCTGATGTTAAGTGGTAACCGCCGCCAATAGACAACAGCAATAAGACTCAAGTCCGCTCCACCATAGTGCGAGATGACTCAAGTCGCACTGCGTTGCGTCCATCACCTCGAGACGGGGATGTTACGTCTCATGCGCCTGTAATTTCACCGGCACCCACTCCCTTCCACCGGAACACAACAATACTTGTGCATCACTGCTTGGCTGCAGATTACCAGGTGTGGTGGCAGTACTTCTCCGGGCGAACTTAAATGAGTTACCTAGTTAGTTAGTGAGCGCGGGTAAAGAAAATATCTTTGCCATCTGTTTGGATCCCACTCTTACTTCCAGCTGGCCCCGCAGGAGAGGTCTCTTTCCAATGGTCAGAGCCTGTAATTAGGTGCAGGTAAGCCGTGCATAGCAGATTTCCACTTTGATGGGATTTGTAACGAAACGGACGTTTACTTTCATTAATTAACCCAGTTTGCGATAGTGTATACAACTCTTGCGTTATCACTTTGCTTAACTAACTTTATGCGCTATTTATATGATAACACCTTTATATACAAAGCGATGGCTCATTTTATCCTTAAGGAGTTTTATGTACAGCTTCTTGTACAGTCCTATCACTATTTTAACAGGCTCACAGCTCAGTTGGTACGTTCATAACGTGAATTCGAACTCAACCGCCCATAATAATTTAGATATTATAAAAAGTCTGACAGGACACATTTTTTGTAGCGTGTGGTAAGTCTGACGGAAACATACGGTTACCTGAGTGTAGTAGAGTGAAATGTGGTGTGGTGACCGTGAGTTGAGCGAAGGTTACCACGAATCGTTACAATGATTGATGCTACAGGTGTAACTAGGTTATATATTTATGGAAATATTTTGTTTGGAAAGGCGCTTAGAGTTGATTCACTTTCAGTTCAGTTGTAATCATAATGTAACCCACACATACATGTATTTATAGTTAAGCAAAATGTACTGATACTGAAAACAGTTTAAACTTGTACCCATGCTATATAATTTAATTCCTGCTTGTGTAATTAATAAATAAATCATTCTTCAATAATATACTTACATATCATAAAATTTACAAATAACCATGTATAGCTAGACCACAGAAATGAGGGGTCTCTTCTAATACAGGTGTTTTTAAACTTAACAGTAGAGTTCCCATTCCATTGTAATACTTTTAATAATACTTTTGTGTGAGAAAAAAAAGTTTGCCAAATTAAATAAGACAGCTCCTGCAAAATTTTCGAATCTTCTAACTCAGGTTCCATTCCCAAGAAAAATAGCAAATTATTTTTTCTTTATGTTTCACTTTAGTGGACCTAATATGATCATCTAGATCTTTTCCTGTAACCTGACTATGAGTAAGAAACCCCCAAAAATTATAAAATTTAAAAGAAAGAAAATGTTTATTTTCCTGTTTCTTGGTTATAAAAGTTGTTGTCGATTGGAATAAAATGAATTAAATGTTGTGAATATAATCAGGTTGTAAATATGCCCCCGGATAATGGTATTCTAATATTTAAGAGCAGTAGAACTCTCGCCAAGTTCGTCCGGGGAAGTACTGCCACCATGCCCTTTTCTGCCGCCAAGCAGTAACGCATTCGCGTTACTGTGTTCCGGTTTGAAAGGTGTGGTTGCCGGTGAAATTACAGGCACATGAGACATTCCACCTTCACGTCTCACAGTTACGGGCGCATACGATGCGACTTTGGTCTTGTCATACCTAGTATGGGAGGACCCAAGTCGCATCGGCTGTTATGGGCCGAGGTTACCACTTAACACCAGGTGGGCCGTCGACTCGTTCCGTAATAGGATAACATAAAAAAAATAAAAAAAAGTTGTTAGGCACTCACAGGTACTCATAGGGATGATGCTTTTATTGGCTCCGTTTGCCCCTTAGGGATGATGCTTTTATTGGCTCCGTTTGCCCCTTAGGGATGATGCTTTTATTGGCTCCGTTTGCCCCTTAGGGATGATGCTTTTATTGGCTCCGTTTGCCCCTTAGGGATGATGCTTTTATTGGCTCCGTTTGCCCCTTAGGGATGATGCTCTTATTGGCTCCATCTGCCCCTTAGGGATGAAGATTTTATTGGCTCTGTATGCCCCTTAGGGAACGTCATGATTTTATGAATACTTTATGTCTGTATTAACTATGCTTCGAAGCTTGATAAGAAATAAGAAGTTCCAAGGCAACATTCCATACGGGGAGATAGATATTCCACTGAAGAAAGTCCCTGTAGAAGTAAAATAACTTTCCCTGTCAGTTAAATTATATGGTTTCTATTGTCGGTTGCAACATAAAATTATGACTAATTTACAAACATTAACTCGACTTCCAGGCTTACGCGTCGTGCGTTTTAATGTATATATTTGCAGTAAAGCAGTGAGCTTGGTTGTCTATCAGTAATCATTAAATGTATGAGAAACATGATAAATCTATACAAATAAATAAAATTGGAGTGTCTGTTTGTAATATTAAAATAACCGCTTTTTACTAAGTGCATATGAATGTATACATGGTACATATACCAAAACAACAGTTTTTTCAATTTTTGTCTGTCTGTCTGTTTGTTCCGGCTATTCTCTGAAATGGCTGGACCGATTTTGATGGGACTTTCATTGGCAGATATCTGATGTAACAAGGAGTAACTTAGGCTACTTTTCCGAGGGGTAACATAGGGGTGCGTGATTTTGAAAACCGAATTCCACGCGGATGAAGTCGCGGGCAAAAGCTAATCTGTCAAATAAAACTATAACTATAGTGAAGAATAGGGTTTAGTAATTGGAAGAAAATGCCAATTATCATTAAGTTCGTGTATGTACTTGTTTTTTTTGGTACGATGAAGAATATTCTATCCATCTATCACTTCTATAAAACAGTGGTTTTTCTACCCACCCAGCCGCGGCATGTTATTAGTACCTTGTGAATACAGACAACGATACATTTTGCTATAGTATATTGCATTGGTGCATGCCTCGCATACCTAGATAAAGTTTAATTAAAGATGGCTGCGATTATAACGGTTTGTTGAGTACTAAAATTACTCTTGAATTGCTTAACGCAATTATTTCATTATAATAGATAAGTCGACCTACATTTTGAATTTTAGTCGTAAAATTACGAATATGTTAACTATTCAATTAAGTTTTGCTTGATTTTATATTCGGTCGGCTTTAAAAAGGCTTTTAAACTACATACCTTCGTTGAGCATTGGTTGAAACCAAATGCACATAATTTTATGTTACAGACTGGGCATTGGCCTTTTGACCGATTCTGAGATTTTAACGTTTAAAAGCTATATGATAATTAAGATATTGACTGGCCTTACAGCTCAGTTGGTAGTAACAATATATTCTCCACTGTAGGTTGGGTTTGATTCCCACCAGGGACAAACATTTGTGTCTTCTTCTTATTCGAGTCACCGGTTCTGTCGAACCAGTGTGGTGAGAGGATTGTAAGTACGCCTCAAAGAAGCTCCTTTCGTGCACTCGACTCATGTCTTCGAATTTTTAGTTCTAGGACATGTCGGTTTCCTCACGATGTTTTCCTTCACCGTTTTGGGAACGTGGTATTTGTGTGTAAAACATAGATGTTTGCTCTGTGTTTGGATAATATGTATTAGGTGTATGTATGTACATATTTACAAAAAAATAGTGTATAAGTATTATATCAGTTGTCTGTTCCCCATAGAAAGCTAATCATAGTTTGATCATACAAGCTATGCTTAGCTTACTATGGGGCTACCATGGTGCTGTGTGAGATGTTCCATAAAATATATGTAAATATTTTGTATGGTGCTTTCAAGTAGCTCGATAGTAAACGGCACTTTTTTCCCACTGGGGTTGTTTTAAACTTAATGGAGTCCTTCTTACGACATCTAAGAACGGGTTCCGTATCGACATATGGCATTTATTTATTGTTATCTGAAGTAGGCGTGTATTAGCACGGTATGTTCATTGTTCGAACACTAGTTGCGCAAACGCAGTCTCATAATAGAGACATTATATTACGGATTAGATGCAAGACATTGTATATTTTTTTGTTGTTGGCGGAACGGGCATACGGCCCACCTGATTTTAAGTGGTAACCGCCGCCCATAGATAACAGCAATGCGACTCAAGTTGTCTCCACCAAAGTACGCGATGACTCAAGTCGCATTGCGTTACGTGCATCACCCCAAGACGGTGATGTTACGTTTCATGCGGCTGCAATTTCACCGGCACCCACTCCTAACGGAACACAGAAACACGAGTGCATCACTGCTTTGCGGCAGATTAATAGGTGTGGTGACAGTACTTCTCCGGGCGAACTTAGCACAGAACTACTGCTACTTTTGGTTGCTCCTTTCGCACCACCCGGAGGACACGTGTATGGATTCAAAGGGTGATCGCCTACGGACGCGAGCAACGTCCATGCTATGCTGTGTATGTATGCAATGCTTCACGAAAATCCTGTGGTTTAAATAATTATCAACTAAAATCAGATTTATATAGAGAGCCTTTTGGGGGATATATAAGTAACGAAAACAGGGCTAGCGACAAGTTCATATATAGTGTCTAATGTTCCTACTCCGCTGGCAGAGTGGTAGATATCTGGATTTCAATCCGTAAGTCAATGTTTCAGAACCGGAGTAGATATTAACCAATGACTTATCATTTGAAAAATTTGTGCACCGATTCTCGTAACCTGTGTGTCCTACATCCAGAATTGGACCATGGATTGGGCACCCTTGTATATTAAAATCTAATCACTCTCGCTTGTTGATAGTAGGCCTGGGCCTTTCACTGGGAACAATAAGAAACTTATGTGGTCCAAAATAATGTACTTGTTACAGTACGCGATTTCGATAAAAATGTAACTGTTGAAAATAAAATATCGACCAGCTTCTTAGCCACAACAATAAAATTAAGAAATACAGTATCTTTCTTTTGAACATTATATTTCTTCTCCTTTTTCTCGATTGCAATCCAAATTACGAAGATTTCGATTTATCCAATCTGTCACCGCAATTGAACGAAATCGAATCTCGAGATAGTCGTTTTCTATTAGTATCTATTGAGCTGGTTGACCGCGTCTGAGTTATCATTACCAGTCACTGAACCGTATAGTATTGCACAACGTTATTTACATAATTTTTCTATGCGATTTTATAAGTTTGGAACGAGTTTTTGCGAAGAAAAGAGTTCAACGCGTTGTTGATGGTAATGAAACACTTGAGGCGGACTTGGTTTGAGACTTATTGTTTTATCAGTTTGCTTTGTAATAGTGTTTATGACATTATCTTCAGAAGTAAATTCAAGTGGGTTTTTTTATATGGTGGGAGCACGAGCGAATGGTCCAACGAGTCTTCAACAGCATCCCATAATAATAGCTACTT
This sequence comes from Chesias legatella, assembly GCA_947359385.1. Classification (NCBI taxonomy): domain Eukaryota; kingdom Metazoa; phylum Arthropoda; class Insecta; order Lepidoptera; family Geometridae; genus Chesias; species Chesias legatella. Next base: position 1,452,791 of record OX375776.1, on the reverse strand, counting down.
TGTTTTTTTCATGACATTTCACACAGCGCCTCTAGCCCCAAAGTAAGCTAAGCATAGCTTGTATCATGGGAACCTGACAACTGATATAATATGTATATACTTTTTTCGTAAATATATACATATTAACACCGAGGCACAGATGTTCGCCACACAATAAATGTTTGCCCTGGGTGGGAATCGAACCCAAGACCCACAGCGCATAAGGCAGCGTTGCTACTAAATGAGCTATGAGGCCGGTCAGTTTGTTAAGGTTACCAAGTCGTATCTTGTCCTTCTGATGCCTGATGGTGGAAAACCTCACGTGCCTGTAATTTCACCGGCATCCAATTTCAAACCGCAGCGATGGAAGTGCACTACTAAGTAATTTGAGGCAGAAACGGATGAAATAAGTCACTCTTCCTTTATCTCATAATAAATATGTTTTATTACAATAATAATAATTATTGAATTGAATTCAATTGAATGAAAAGCTGTTGATTTGTCCAATATCACATGTTTATGAAACATTTCTCATCCCCACCGATCTCAGTATGAATCGATTTCTAAAACGTTTCGTCGCTGGATATTCTTGAATACAAAATAATAATAATAATAGGGGCTAGATGGCGCTGTGTGAAATGACTACCAATATTATTATATTTTATTTTATGTTTAGTTGTAAAATTATTTTAAATTGGAATTTATGAGTTGTCGCTCGAAATAAATGAATATTATTATTATTTTTATTAGCCCCCGCTTTGGTGGGTAGCGGGCCTAATCCGAAAGAAATAACCTACCGAATGCCATTACGTCGGAGATAACGGCTTCGGTATGTAATGTCACGTTCTGCTCTTCCGCACACGACACGCGAGATACTCACGCGACGAATGACGAACACATGGAATTACAGAGCGTGGCCTAGTCGTACGGATACTAAGTTCCGATCTGGATAGTTGGTTCGTATCCTGACGGCGCCGATGAGTTTTTTCACATGAAAATTTATTAGTCTTTAATTAAAGTAAAGATTTATATTGATAAGTTTGTACTAAGCACTTGGCTTCAAGCGGTAATCTAACATATTAACAACGTTAATGAGTTAATATGAATGTGATGTAGAAAAATCATTTATATTACAGCGTTTAGCACGTGTTTTTGACGTGTTAACGTCTTATAATTCGATAGAGCCGGCTGCACGCACGAAAAAACATGACTCATGCGGCGTTACCTCGCTCTGAGGCGTTCCATGTAAGGCTTGTGCAAGTGCAAGCGAGAGCGCGGAACGAGCGACAAAGAAGCACAATCGGCCTTTGCGTTCGGCAGCGTTCGACATCCGTCTCTCTCCTACTTGAGTGAGCGATGCGTCTGCGTGGACAGCTGCTAATACTTACATTTACATGTTTTGATCGAGTATCAAGTGCATATATACATAAAAATCTATTAAACAAATGAAATTAAAATTTTCTTTTGAAAAATGCTACCATTCCATCAGTATTTTCTTAAGACGTTGACACGTTCAACTATCGTCAGTAAACCGACTTTACAGACAACAATTTTTTTTTATATAAAATACCGTAACTGTATCATATGATACAGTTACGCACATAAATCGTTCATATGAAGAAACTAATAGGTGCACGTCGGGATATGAACCGGCGACCACCGGATTGAAACTCGGGGTCAGTACCGCTAGACCACCACGCTCTTGTTTAGTATTGGCTTTAAGATTGGTAATGGCATAATGTAATCGTAGATTAATATTACGTTTATCAGACTTGTTCCTTTAAACCATTCGTTACTTCCCGATTCTGTTTCATCGTCCGCCATGGCGTGATATAATGCGGGTACTTTCTAATTTCCACACGAGAATAAGGAAACGTATGGAAATTATCATGTGGTCTGATCTCAGCATGCGTTGCGTATCGGAGGAGGGTAAGTGCAGTCTCTAACGTTATCGCTATAGATGAGGAGATAGGTTTAATTAGCTTGGTGGTTGATGGTCGGAAACCACATCTAGCGAGATTTTAACATTTAGACTCAGTCGCTGTTTTTTATATGCTACAGTTACGGAACGAGCCGACGGCCCACCTGATGTTTAGTGGTAACCTTGGCCCATAACAAGCGATACGACTTGGGTCTTCCCCTACTAGATACTTATGACAAGATCCAAGACGCATCGTATGCGCCCATAACTCTGAGATGGAATGTCTCGTGTGCCTGTAATTTCGACAACCACACTTTTCAAACCGGAACGCGTTACTGCTTGGCGGCAGAAATAGGCATGGTGGCAGCACTTCCCCTGACGCATTTGGCGTGAGTTCTACTGCTCTTATTGCTAAGACCACACCCGGAATTGTGAACATAATTTGTTTAAGTAAAAAAACTAATTGGTATTTATCATGATTTACGTATATCTTGTATATTCAGTCAGAAAATCAATATTCTAGTAATCTATTTGACTTCCCAGTAATCTACTTGTATTGAAACAGTTCAGGGCAACATTTCGGCTACACAAAACCACAATCCGTGTCTAATTGCGATGAAGCGCGCGCATTGTGGCAAGTGTCAACGGTCTACAGATGGCGATACTAATGGCCCGCGGGATAGCTCTGTGACGAATATGCGAAACTTTGCGTGTACGACCTTTCTTTTTATGTTTTTTTTTTGCAGTGTCCGTGGGATTACTTATTCAAAGCGGGTCGCATCTAGTTAATAAATAAAAAATAATAAAATCTTTATTGGGAACAAACAAAGAAGACACATAAAAAATAGTAACACGATGGTAACTGCAATAGTTATAGAAAAATAAAACTGTGGCGCAGTTACCAACGCCCACCTCCTAGGACAGAGTACATTTTGTGTTCCTAATTTGTTATGTATAAAGACACGCGTAAAACGTAACAGTACTTATTTATTTATCACCATTACATTGTGAACAAACAGCATTGTGTACAAATGAGACACTGCTCTGCTTGACATGTGGTCCAAGCGAGTCGCGTGACTGCGGGGTCAACAGTTGACAGACTTTCTCGCTCCTATTTAACGTCCAACAAAACTTGGATAATTAGTAACATAATTGCAAGTCAATTTTTTTATTCTTTATATTGACTGGCCTTACAGCTCAGTTGGCAGTGACCCTGCCTTCAGCGCTGTAGGTCGTGGGTTCGAGTCCCACCCAGGATAACCATTTGTGCGACGAACCAAGTTTGTTCTGTCTGGGGGATTTTTATATATTATGCTAAACAAGGATTTGCATGCTCTAGTGGTAAGAATATATATGGATCTAATTTTAATGAATACACTTATAATTATGTATCAAAATTCCTGAAAATAAATATACGATTATGATATTATGATAAAGGTGTATCTAACTGTTCTTAAAACAAAAATAGCCCATTCTTCAACTCGGGTTTATAAGTAATTACTTTTGTCGTCTATATAATGTTCCTCTCATTACAATAGAATCCATCATGTTGTATATCTTGATGCAAGCAATCGGGGCATGTCGTGCTATTAATCTGCGATTTGTGAAGGTAATTTTGGACAATTTCTTGTCGTGACTGTTGTCACATTTCCTCTCAGTTAATTTGAAATTGTAGTCGTGCGCGCCTTGAGTGACATCGCTGGATAGCTCTCGGTAGCTTGATGTGGCTCTTGCGGTAATTGAATTAAATTATTCACTTAAGACATTGAACTGTCCTCACAGCTCAGTTGGTACCTTCTGCGGTGTAGGTCTTGGGTTCGATTCCCACCGAGGACAAATATTTGTGTGACGAACATAGGTGTTTTTTCTGTTTCTGGATTTTGATATATATTTACAAAAAAGAAAAGTAATTAAGCATTATATCAGTTGTCTAGTTCCCATGGTACAAGCTATTTACGAGTACTTAGCTTACTTTGGGGCTAGATGGCGCTGTGTGAAATGTCCACCAATATTTATTTGTTTTTTATTTATTTTTTGAAACTAACGATGCCACGATATCTTAGTTGTTGAAAATTCAAGGAGCTGAGGCTCATATTGGCATGGTTAAACGACCATAGAGAAGTATCGCTCTTTCTGCAAGTTAGTACGAATTACTGTTTTTACAGAGTAGCTAAGGTTTATAGCCGTTCGTGTGATAAGGGATAGATTTTTTACATTCGGCAAGGATCTACACAGGCAACTATTCTAGGGATTTTGTGTAAATTAACAAACATTTATATGTGGAATTGGAATGTGCCGTTTTATCATGAGCCAAATCCAACTGCGGCCAAAGCTAACTTAGAAATCACAAATTTTGGCCGCCAGTCTTAAAGTAATTAGAACGTTCTCGTGTTCTGTGCTAATGTGTGGAGTCAATGAAACAATTTGAATAAAATACACATAAACCGAGGTCTGACTGTGAATATTTGCGTAAACTGGTTATCTACCAAAAAACTTTTCAACAATATTACACTAGTTAACATTTGTTTGTAGGGATAAACTCAGGAAGTAGCCTTCAAACAATTATCTGGCGATAATTGCGTGTTTCTGCAAAATTGTTTTTTTTTCTCTGTATAAAATGCAACTATTATAAATAAGTAAAATATAAGAGTTATATGGTTAAAGTATTTAAAATTGCAAGATCACTTTAGATTTTATGTTAGATCTTAAGTTAAAAAAAATGTGAGCCGTCACGCCTGGCAGATGTCATCGACATTATTTTGTAAAAGTAATATGCAACGCATGCCGTGGCGACGCGTCGCCACGCCAGAAAGATGTTATTAGATGTTTCACATAAAAATACCTTCACACATAGAACGCGAGGCAGCGCTGTTGCGATCCGTTTAGAACGCCCCGATTTGATATGAACCGCCCCTAGCCGTGTTTGGTGTGATGCCTCATTTATAGCGAAGCAAAATTCGACAGCTGTAATGTTGATACTAGGACATATCTAAATTAAGAGTACAGGGTGCCTCCGCTCTGGACGCCCTCGGAAGGAACTGAGTTATCTGGCCGACTTATAAGCACAAATTTAACAGGTATAATGTTACAGTAATTATTCATTGCTCAATAGACACAAGAAATCTGTACCCATTTCACATGCACTGCGTTTCCAATAATCTTGCGAAAATAATAAAAACACTGTATTGATCAATCGCTATTACTTTGTTGTCGATCGATTGATTGATTGATTTTATTACCTGCTTTCTGTATTTAGTTCACAAATGATTGATAGCAACACAGGCATGTAGACAATAAGTATATAAGTGAGGATTTAGTTTCTAACGTATCGTTATGTACCTGTTTAAATGTGACATAGGAAACTAAAGTAATACCTCAGAATACTAAGGGCGTTTCTTACAAGCGTTTAAGAGCATACTGTGTTGATGCTGAATTCATGAAATTTGATTCATTTGATGCCATTCTTGCGGAATTCGAATTGCATTTTACATTGCATGGGAATAAATGAAGACACCATAAATTACCATTTTCCTTGATTTGTAATTGAATCAAAATAATTTAATAAAATAAATAATAAAATAATAATATTAATTTGAAATAATTTTAATATTAATAATTTGAATAAAAATTCGGCCTAAGTACAAGGTCAATAACTGGGTCTAGGTCATTCTTATCGCACTGAATAATTAGACAATGACGAAATAAAACAATGCCTAAATATTAAACCAAAGGTTATCCGCGGACGGCTTACAGCTGATAGGATAACGCAATCTGAGGTAAACGACTTCTTGTATAGATATTGAGTTTTTTTTAAGCGAATAGAACAGTCAGTGCCTCGTAGGATAAGTTTTTCTATGCGAATAATTTACGGAACGAGCAAGATGGCCCACCTGTTAAGCGGCAACATCTGCCCATATCAAAACCTAACTTGGGTCTTCCCCTACTTAGGTAAGGTAAGACCCAAGTCGCACTGTATTGCACCTGTAACTATGAGACGTGAAGGTAAAATTAATTTCAAATGCCTGTAATATCACTGGCAACCACACCTTTCAAACCGGAACACAGTTACGTGAATTTGTTACAGCTCGGCGGCAGAAATGGGTATGGCGTCAGTACTTCCTCAGATGAACTTGGCATACGATTTACTGCTATTGATAAATGCGTGACAACCTCCGAAATTAAGATTGTATATCTACACTCAAGATACACACAGTACGACACGATACATTTGTTAATTCCTCACGACTTTTTTCCCGTAGAGGTAGGCAGAGGTATGATGGTATGTATGATGGTTGAATGGTTGTATGTTGCATTTTGATTAGTGAATATTACATTTCTAGTACAGTACCTTTTTATATCCGAAACTTCGGTACACAGAAGGATCTGAACCAGTGACCTCCGGATTTAAACTCCGGGTCTGTACCATTGGTCCACCACATTGTCATGAACCGCTCTAAAGGATACAATGGTGACGAGCACAAAGCAACATGACTTAACAAATCTTCTTTAATTTAAAACACTTAAATCTCTGTAGGCGTTAGCACCAGCTAACTGCGGAGCCGGAAATATACATAGGACTTAGGTCTTATTAAATATTTGAATGCAAAAATGATTATGTACAGATCGATAAGCATCTATGGATGTTAAATAACGAATTAAAAATGCTTAAAGCTATCAGATCTCACGATTAGAGACAATATGTTAACGGAAGATGGACCTTGGATTTGTACTTCCGCGGAGAACGAAGCTCATATAGTTTACTAGCGACTCCCCCAGGCTTCGCACGAGTGCAGTCAAGAAAATGAGGAGATGAGGAGAAAATGACTTTGACTTTGAGGAGTGCGCTTAGCAGCAATGTATTAAATTACAGTTTTTATAGAACACTGTCATAATTTAGCAATTTTGTGTAATTAATACAAATAATATACAAGAATCTTCCTCGCTTTTCGTCCTTACTCAGCCTTCAATGTTCACACTGAAGAGGTAAAGGCCTACTCTCTACAAAGTAGCCTATGTGTTAATCCAGAATATAAGCTATCTTGGTACCAAATTTCATTCAAATCCATTCAGCCGTTTGAGCGTGAAAGAATAACAAACATCCATACAAACTTTCACGTTTATAATATAGGATATACGGCGTACTTCCATTTTACTAGTTAGCGACTACAACTAGGCTAGATATCCTTATTCATAGTTCATGGCCACGTAATAGCCACACCACGACAAATTCCTCTCATTGTTAAAATAAAAAGTACCTTGAACTGTGTGGGCCACCGGTTTGAATACTAATACCATCCTACGTTAGGCCATTTAGACTTACTTTATGGTCGGTTACCGGCGCTGTTGCTACCTCCACATACACAGGATAGAACTTATTTGGGATGAAGATACGAACATTGTAACTACACTATCATACACCCACATATAATATTAAACGGATAATGCTCCTAGCCATTCCTAATTAGGTGTTTCCATAGAAGTAATGAAACCATAATAAATAGTTTTATTGTATCGCTGTATACAAAGATCATAAATATAACATTTATTATTTAATAATAAATAAATTAAAATAATAAATTTTATATGATATTTTATATTTCCTAATAATTTTTTTTATGAATTATATGGAAAGTATTTGATTTTGACTTTGATTACATTTGGACGTTCCAGACCATTTCAGACGTACATAGATAGATAGATAAACTCTTTAATTCCACATCAAAACATAGAAACAATAATTGACAAGATATTAAAATATTTTATTCGATTTAAATATATATTAGTAGATAACTGTAAGTATTTTCACAACATATCGTATCCCAATATAAAATATCCAGTAACTACGTAAATTAGTTTTCTCAAGAGTATTTATGCAGTAAATCAAAGAAGTTATTCAGGCAACTCGTTAATTAGTAGGCAAGTAAGTTATAAGAAAGAAGATTTAGTGGCCGACTTTGAATACAAAGGAAGCTGGTTCAAATCTAATCATGAGTGATGTGCTCAGATTGGCAATAGAAAATACATGCACATAATACCACGTTCTTAAAACAACGAATTAAAACACAATAAGGAAATCCGCAATCCAATGGACTCCCGTGGTAAAGCCCATTGCACTCTCAAATGTCGATAGTAGTTTTGTGTCTATGCAGGCAGAAAACTAAAAATTATTAATTGCTAGATAATTCCCAATAGTAAAGAAGACAATACCTAGATATGTTAAAAAGAATCAAATTTATAGCTGACTTTAAAATTATACACCTATGCGACTAAGGTCTTTTAGTCCCAACTTTTGTATATTCAGAAGGATCTGGGGGTCTAATTTGGACCCCAGAACTGAAAAAGTTGAAGGAGGTTCCACTAGAGAGGGAGATTTTGGGCAGCTGTGAGATATAATATTAATTAAGAAAATCACTTACATTTTCGCCAAAAAGCTCCTCACAGTTAACATCCAAAAGCGAAGACAGCGCAGCAACCAACACAACTTTTCTCCAGTGAATCACCATTTTTACAAAATTTACGAGAAAATACAAAGAAATTAAGCATTTTGAATTCATAAATATTAGTACTAATAGCTTTTTATCTCACGATGTAGAATTAAATATTCCATATTCAAATTTCCCTCCAAATTAGTTTTTTTTGAATTTTTAAATATTCAACAAATCACATGCTCGAGCAAATTTTTTAGACCAAAGAGGTTTTATTCATTGATATTTATTTCGTGGCCGGCGTTTTGCCGACAGATAAAAAAAAACTAGCAAGCGTCTATTCACGCGGTTTGCAGCGTGCGACTGCGCGGATTGTGCATGCCAGTCCGAAACAATGTTAGAAATTACAAAGTATATAACATTATCGATAAGTTTTATGTATGTACGTTTTTTATTTATTCTTTTTATTATTTACCTCAACTAAAAATAAGGATGAGAAAGCTACAAATGATATTAAATAATAATAAAATGAAATGATACGAAGTTCGGTATGTAAAAATAACTCCAAGCTTAACTGGTTAAACTTATTTTCAAATTTATATAATGGATAAACTGATGGAACCAAACGGAGGAACATATATTTATTTATTTTTATTCTTGTTTATTTATTTATTAAAGCGATACATCTATCTTTAAATATTGTAATATGCGCGTTCATTTAATTTTTATTATCACTGTTTGATTTGTTTCATTTTACAAAAAAAGCTTTAAGAATTCAGTAATCTATTATTTTACCGTATGTTATATATTATTAACAGTACATGTTCATTTCAGTCTTAAAACCATTTTTTTTATTCGTATTTGTTAACGCAAATGAACCACGATCAATATGAGACGAATTTTATCGATATCGATAACAACAAAAGCACGGCGCAGTCCCAACACTATCTAATGCAATGCGAACTTGCAAAAACTATTTTCCAAACTATGTCAGCTGTTTGTTATGAATAGGCGAGGTTTTACTTTCATTTGTTATTTAATTGTTTTATGTTTACCATGTAGGCCGCTAATGGGTTATTCACATGGTTGAAATGTTGAAAAATGGCGACGCAAAGTTTGTAAGGTACATTTGGTCCTACGTAATTTTTTTATTTTTTTTAAATTACATGTTTACATAATTTGGGTAAAAAAACATAAAACACAACAAAAAATATATTCACCAGTAAATAATTTTAGTACAAAGTCGCTTTAGAGCAAGCAAAATAGTGAAACAGTACCAAAATATACTTAAAAAATTGCTCAAAACTAATCAAACCATTATTTTATCCGACAACAGGAGCGAAACTCTTTGTAAAACAATCAATTATCGATCGGAGATGTATTTGTTAATTAATAAAAAATACTCGAGAACCGAGGAATCCCAGGTTCTATTTCCGGCTTCGGCAAATATTTTTGTGAGTGTAAAGTTTTTCTACTTGAAGAATATTAAGAAGGACGTGTGTTTTATTAATTTGTTATATAACATGCTACCTGCGACGCAGGGAACTAAGTACAAGGGCTGGAGTGTGTATAAAAGCTTTATTCCTTGAGTATAACTAAGGCTCAGTTCAGATGACCGTGTTAAGATTCTTCTGACTCTTTTGAATCTCTACAACTGAGATTGAGATATCGTTCCTCTGATCCGGTTCTAAGACATTCTGAAAATCCTAATCATTACCTAAGCGTTTGATTAGGAAACCTAAAACATCCCACCCGCAGGAGAGCCGCGATGAGATTCCATTGTTTGCTAATCTGAAACACGGAACGGATTGAAATTGTGAAAATACATGCGCAAGAGTTCCGCTTCGATTGGTGCTTCTCTCGGTACATATATCAGAACAAGAGCTGTGGAGTCGAATCCATCGCAATAAATAAATATTGGTGAACATTTCACACAGCGCCATCTAGCCTCAAAGTAAGCTATGCATAGCTTGTATGATGGGAATCAGACAACTGATGTAATTACATATAAACTTTTTTTAAATACATACATATAAACATTGTAACACCCAAACACAGAACAAACATATTTCTTTTATGAAAGAAAGAAAGAACGAAAGAAATATAATTTACAATTATTATTTATAATATATTTAGAAAAATATTTTAAAACCAATATGATATAAATATATTTATATCGTGTATCAGAGTATGTATATCGTTATTTTATAGGTGACAGAACGAGCTGACGGCCCCCCTGATGTTAATTGGTAACCGCCGCCCATAGACACCAGCAATACGACTCAAGTCCTCTCCACCAAAGTACGAAATAACTCAAGTCGCACTGCGTTGCGTCCATCACCCCGAGGCGGGGATGTTACGTCTCATGCGTCTGCAATTTCACCGGCACCCACTCCCTTCCACCGGAACACAGCAACACGAGTGCATCACTGCTTGGCGGCAGATTACCAGGTGTGGTGGCAGTACTTCTCCGGGCGAATTTAGCACAAGTTCTACTGCTACTTTGGGTTGCTCCTTTCGCACCACCCGGGGAACACGTGTAGGGATTCAAAGGGTTAAACCGATTTGGCCATAACTTTAAACAAAAGTAGATGACAATAGGCTACTTTTAGAAGCGGACTAATGTGACATAATATTTAATTAAAAAACGAAAAACAGTATTTTCCGACGTTAACTTTTAGTTTTGGAGTAAAAACAGTCGGTTGAAAATGTTTAGCTTCAAACGCAGTCGAAGTCTCCACGGCGTTCAGTTCCATTGAACGTACAGATCTGGTTCGATATGTCACAGCGTATATTGTTTGGGCCTTTCTCCTGGCGCGGGCTATTGTCTGAGGGAAAGTGGGGAAATTAATTAGAACTTTTTTTCTTGGATACCTTTGTTGCATTATGCAGATGTTCATGTTAGCACTGAATTAAATCAAAATCAACGTAAGGTATTTACTGGCTTCACAGCTCAGTTGGGTTGCAATTGTCTTTTGCGCCTATATAATAAAGTTTATATAATAAAGTTATTAGTAAATAATAAAGTTTCCTCAGAGAAGAGACTAGTTCGAATTTTAGTCAAAATGCAAACTAAAGAACTTGATAAATATTTGATCTTCTCTGACCCGTGACCAAACCGTTACTTCTTTGTTTCTTTATAACGATTTAACGCATTTTAATTTAGCGCACCTAAATGAGCTTTTGTTTAAAAAGACTGGGTCACTAGTACATCTACATAAATGACACTGAATTCGTTGTCTACGCTTACATTGCCTGTGTTTAACACAAATAAACACTTGAGCGTAATAACAAACCAAATAACTTATTTGATATATTACTTACTCTGACCCTGCCAATGAAATGTCGAAACTGAGTCTCTCTTGAGTCTTGAGCCAATGAGGTGATAGGATTAAAGAGCGCCTCAAAGAAGCCCCTTTGGACTACTTGAAAAATATATTTGGTTCATTAGGATATGTCGGGTTCCTCATGATGTTTTCCTTCACCGTTTTGAGATGGTATTAGGTACATACATTTGTTAAGTAAATAAACTCATTGGCGCAGGTCGGAATTCAAACCAGCGGCCTCCGTATTGAAAGTCGGGGTCAGTGCCATTCGCTAGTGTTTCTAACCGGTACACAGCATTGAGCTGTTTGTTCTATTTCTATGTTTGAAGTAACACATTTAGTTAACTCGTAAAATAAAATTAACGAAACTCAATTTAAATATACTTTCACCAAAAACAACATCCGTAATTCACCCGCTCAAGTTCACACAAAATTCAGAGCACGCGTTCAGAAGAAAACATCTTAGTATTCCTGGGATATACAAACTGAAAGTATTACACAGCAGCGAAAGTAATATCTCTAGAGTCTAGAAAGTGTTTTACAAGTACACCGTACATCTTAATCTATCTTCATATTAAACTGCCTCACAGCTCAGTTGGTAGTAACTGCTTTCTGAATCGCAGGTCGTGGGTTCCCACCCAGGACATACATTCGAATCGTGGATGAAAACATCTTGAAGAAACCGGCTTGTCTACGAACAAAGTCGTTAAACATTCAGATTTTGCTGTCGGTCACTTTATTGATTTTTACGTTTTTGTTATTATTTACACTTTAGAGTTGCCCTCCAGTGTTGTATAATGTAGTAACAAATAAAAAACAAAAAGTAATAAATTTTGAGTTAATGTTTAATAGTGAAAAAAACATTCTAAACTTTCATTTGAATGCTTCTGATCCTTGGTTCCGGGCGAAGGCACTGCGACAATTTGCTTCTGGAAAGGTGAAAATGTGGCGTCGTTAGAACAAATTGTATTTCATCAGTATTAAAGTAAAATTATTTATATACATTTTTTATGGAGAGATGAAAAAATATACCTTGATGGGATTATCTTGCTGAGTCTATTCAAGCAGGGTAACTAAGTGGGGATAGGCCCCACCAAGATATATGATATATCTAAAGTCAAAGTCAAAAACTTTATTTCCATAGAATTCATATGGAAATGCCTTGGAAACGTCATGATATTCAAAACATAAGGTCACACGTACTTATCGCTAAGTTTGACGCCTGTTCAAAACCTATCCGACTCTTCATGGGCAGAATAGACAGAAACCCCTAATGAAGGGCTTCCGTTTTTTTTTCGCGAGTATATGCTCAATAATTCGATATAAAATCGGTAGTTGACCTTTTTGTCTATGGTATTGCTGGGTTGAGCAATGCCTAATGTTGGCCCTCCATGGGTAAGAACAGCCAAGGAACTCGTAATGGAGGGCTTCCTTTTTTTTTGACGAGCACGACCCTTGTAACATTCTGAGTAGTAATATATACAATAAGATAGATATAATATATATGGATATATCGTCTCTTTGCGGTCATCTATCCATACTTATTCGATATTATCTCTTATATTTCGTGAACGTGCATGAACCATTACTTTCGTGTATGAATGCAATTAAATGTTCGTTTCCTAATACCAAATTAATAATAAAAGTATTTCCTTATTAGTATCCTTATATACCTATATACTACCTATTAAGATGTGGTTACAGGTGAAATTACAGGCACATGAGACATTCCACCTACACGTCTCAGAGTTACGGTCGCATACAATGCGACTTGGGTCTTGTCGTACCTAGTAGGAGAGCACCCAAGTCACATCGGTTGTATGGCCATAGGTTATCATTTTACACCAGGTGGGCCTTCGGCTCGTTCCGCACCTTTATCACAAAAAAATACCTGAATAATCTATACAAATAAATAAAATTGGAGTGTCTGTTTGTAATATTAAAATAACCGCTTTTTACTAAGTGCGGTACATATACCAAAACAAATTTTTTTTACAATTTTTGTCTGTCTGTCTGTCTGTTTGTTCCGGCTTACCTCTGAAATGGCTGGACTGATTTTGACGGGACTTTCACTGGCAGATAGCTGATGTAACAAGGAGTAACTTAGGCTACTTTTCCGAGGGGTAAAATAGGGGTGCGTGATAAAACCGAATTCCACGCGGACGAAGTCGCGGGCAACAGCTAGTAGAAACATAAAAGTGTACTCACGATAGAAATATGTCTAAATCTCGTTTACTGCACGGGGACCAGGACCTGGCCGGGTGGTGGGGGGTGTACTTAGCCGCCATAACGTGGCCATTCTGTCGACACTCGTTGTTTGGAGCCCCGTCATGGGAGATACCTAGGCTGAAATTATTAGTGGAAAGGGTGAGATTCTTACCCCTAATATTTATATCAAATTATTTCCTTTCTTTCTCTTTACGTACATACATAAAATCACGCCTCTTTCCCGGAGGGGTAAGCAGAGATCGTAGTTTTCCACCTGGTACGATACTGACATATGTACCTCGATAGCTTCATCCATTCTCATCACATTTTTTATGCCTGCTCGGCGGTTTGGGGTACTCTTGACCTGGCCTTTTTCCAAAACGTCACCGATTTCTCTTTACAGGCAGGGTAATTATCATATCAGCTACATAGGCGATCAAAGTTTCGCTGAGTGCCCTTCGTAAAATTTCGTGGTATTTATGTTACAGAACTAGGAGGTGGTAAATTCTGGCCATAATAATATAACTTGGGTCCTTCCCTACTTAGGTCATACAAGATGAAAGTGGCATCGTATGCATCGCCTCAAGTGCCTGTAATGTCACCGGCAAAGGCACTTTACAAACCGGATCACAGTATCGCGAATGCTGCTTGGTGGCCGAAATTATGGGACCATGGTATTTTTTTTTAACGCGGTAGGGTTAGTTATTTTTTTACCGTAAAAGAGTGATAAACTATTTCACTCTGTTAGTACTAACATTAATTATATTCCACAAGATATTATGTTATTAATCGCGTATTAAATTCTCCAGATATAGCGCCTTGCATTTTAAAATTTTGCAGCAATATTTAACGTGTTTGTTGCTCAGATGAATTACTCAGGATCATTTATTTCCTTAATAACACCTAAAATTATGCTACGCTGTAGGCATCCTCGAACAATACAAGTAAAACATTAATTGACGGGCCACACAGCTTAGTTGGTAGCAACACTTCCTTTTGCGCCGTAGGTTGTGGGTTCGATTCCCACCCATGACAAATATTTGTATGACGAATATAGATGTTTGTTCTGTATCTGGGTTAATTTGTTTTATAAATATATTTATTTACAAATAAGAAGTATATATGTATTCTATCAGTTGTCCGATTCCCATAGTACAAGCTATGCTTAGTCTTAGTGGTTATATGTAAGTAGTTACAAAAAATATATAAGCTTTCTAGCAGTAATCACAAGCTATGTTTAAGTTTAGAACTAGATGGCGCTGTGAGAAATGTCCACTAATATATTATTTATCACCTGTGACCAATTTCGTGTGTGAGCTTGAGGGCGATGTTGTCCGGTTGCCACTCCAGCAACGTGCAACTCTTTTTCATGCTGCACATACCCCTCAGGTACCCTCGACCTGGAACGTAACAGTAGTCATTTTCAACAACGTGAATATGTTTGTGGAATATGTCAGTGACCTTTGGGCCCTGCCTAAAACCAGCGCTGCAGTGTTCAGTGCAGCACTATGCTCAGACAGGGAGCTTTTGTACCTCTCAACACAATGTATCTCTTAATTTACTGTTTCCATTGTGTAACCTAAAGCAATTTTTATGTTAATAATCCAAATATAAAAATAGTCCAATTCGCAATATACAAAAACTCATTCTTTCTAATTTATTTCTAATTATGTAATCCATTTTTTTAAGTAGATGCATATTTGTCGTATCTTATTTAAGTGTAATGTTACATAAACATATTATGATGCTAAGGGGATGTCAGATGGTAGAGCCGGAAGGTAACCATATGAATTAAATACGAAAGACCTCATAAAAACTGTTCTTTAATATGTAGGTAACGTAACTTTTCTTAATTTACCACACAATATTTTGTTTTTCGTGATTATCAAGATAAGAGCAAGTAACTACTGTTTTTAACTAAGTAATATAGGATACGCCCATGAGCTTCGAAATATGACGAATCAATAATAAAATAATAAATAAATATTGGTGGACATTTCACACAGCGCCATCTAGCCCCAAAGGAAGCTAAGAATAGCTTCTATCATGGGAACCAGAAAAAATGCAGATCAACACGCAGACACAGAACAAACATTTAGATTTGTCACACAAATGTTTGTTTTGAGTGGGGAATCGAACCCACGAGCTACAGCGCAGAAGGCAGGATTACTACCGAGTTGTGAGGTCTGTCATACTTGAAGTACTACTTTAATCAAAATGTATGGGTGCGTCTCCAGTGTGTGTATGTCACCTAAAAATACGAGAGCGTGGTGGTCTAGTGGTACTGACCCCCGAGTTTCAATCCGGAGGTCGCCGGTTCAAATCCCGACGTGCACCTATGAGTTTTTCGATTGAAAGATTTATGTGCGCAACACCACGTTCTCAAAACGGTGAAGGAAAACATCGTGAGGAAACCGACATGTCCTAGAACTAAAAATTCGAAGACATGTGTCGAGTGCACGAAAGGAGCCTGTTTGAGGCGCACTTACAATCCTTTCACCACACTGGTTCGACAGAACCGGTGACTCGAAGAAGAAGAAGACCTAAAAATATAAGCGACGAGAGTAGGTCTGTTTGAAAGGTGTTGCTTAGCCTAATTGACTCCATTACCTGTACTGCCACTGACTTGCTTCTGGTTCCTCCAGTAGAACACATCCAGGCCAGTGAACAAAACGGAATAATACCATTTAGTTTTCAACTTCTTATCTGCCTGCCATCTACAGTAGCTACTCAGATATTGAGATACGTCCGCATTCATTACAAACTTCTTGGTTATATTTTTCAAAAATTTTACCCCGAGTAATTCAAAATGTACCGTTTGGTTAAGGCTCGGTCTTCGAAAGAGAGATTCGGTGTTTTTCAAAATATTTCTAAATATATGTTTGGCTGTCTGTCTGGTTCTGATTTTGAACTGTCTGGTCATGTTGTAGGCCAGTGGCTTGTCTATGTGGATCATGACCGGTATGATGATGTAATGGGGTTTTGTCAAGTACTCAAACGTGGTCGCTTCTTTCGGAGTGTGGTTATTTCTCCTTGTGTTCTGTAAAAGTCAAATATCTCATTATCCACTTAGCTTAGGAAAGCTTCACTGTTTCAATTTACTGTTTTGAATTCCATTCATAATTTTATTAATACTATTAATAAATAAAATAAATATAAATATAGGTGGACATTTCACACATCGCCATCTAGCCCCAAACTAAGCATAGCTTAACTATGGGAACCAAATAACTGACACTTTATTGTAAATACATACATATTAACACCTAGACGCAGAACAAACTCGTCACACAAATTATGTTTGTACTGGATGGGAATCGAACCCAAGACCTGCAGCTCAGAAGGCAGATTGTGATGCCTATCAAGTAGATAATATATACATAATATAAAGCTCTAAATACAATTTTCAACTATCTACAGATAGCTGAAATCAATCAGTTCAATTTTAATATATATAATGGAATGAATTATTATCTTATCCAGCTAACGATACAGTTTTAGGTAATAGCACACAGGAAAAATACTAGAAAACCTAAAAATAATTTCGCACAGATGTGTAAAAATTATCAGCAGCAGCACGTCATTAGGGCCGGCGCATACTAGGTGCCCTCCACTGCCACGATTGGCGGATCGGCCGCATTTAAAACGCCAAACACAGATTTTGTATATAAAAGATAATAATAAATGCGAGGAGCATTTGATTAAAATCTCACTTTAGGAGAAGATTCAAAATGCTATGTGCACTAAATGCGATGATGTGTACTGTAAGCCCTTATGTGAAGTAAAATAAATAAATAATATATATCAAATAATAATATCAATAATAAAATTATTTATTTGGAAATAGTAACAATATAGGTACATTTTAAACAGTAAGAAAGAAGATGATGCTTGCGGGAGTAAATAACTGTGTCGCGAGTATCAACGCAGCAATATGGGTAACGTTTCCACTAAGATAACAATACATAAAGACTCTCAGATTACAGTTTACAGATTTCACATGGCGTCCACTTCACAACAAATTATCAACGCGCCGAGAGCGTGGTGGTCTAGTGGTACTGATCCCGAGTTTCAATCCGGAGGTCGCCGGTTCAAACCCCGACGTGCACCTATAAGTTTTCCGATTGAAAAATTTATGTGCGCAATACCACGTTCTCAAAACAGTGAAGGAAAATATGGTGCGGAAACCGACATGTCCTAGAACTAAAAATTCGAAGGCATGTGTCAAGTGCACGAAAGGAGCCTCTCTGAGGCGCACTTACAATCGTTTCACCACACCAGTTCGAGAGAACCAGTGACTCGAACAGAATAGAATCAACGCGCCCGTGACTAACTCGCTGCAAACACGTTCATAAATCGCATAGTGGTAAACACGCTTGCAAATCCCCAGTGTGATAATGCCTTTAGTGCAGGACTTACTGAATATTGACAATTGGCCTCACAGCAGCGTTTCAACGCACTCAGTGTGTGCCTGGCCTATACATATAAATTGGGGCTATTATAAACAATACCAAGAATTAGAGGAAATGTATTTTTATCTCGGCGTTGGCTAGAAAGCATCATCGCGAACTGATATGGATGGAAATGATAGGGCATTGCTCTAATGTTAAATTCTAAAGATGATATTTGGTAAACTCATGTTTTTTAACGAGAGAAAGTGAACGAGCAGATGGTCCACCACAAGTCTAGCGGTATCTCTGCCTATAAAAACAACTATAAAACTTGGGGCTCTCCACACTTTCCACAAAAAAGTATTTATAGTAGGTATTATATTTAAATATTTACGAATAATAGGTATAAATTTTTAAAGTTAGTTCCAGAACATTTTTTCCAGCATGAGCGCGGAAATAATATTATATTTATAAACTTACATGACTCCAATTTTAGTGGGCTGAACGAAGAAATCTATTAGCATGTATTTGATTGGGTAAAATATTTTCGGGTTGAATGAGGAATCACTCAAAATTCAAAATAACTACTTACGTGTCCACAATGTCCATTATAAACACTGATCAGAAAAAATATAGCCAAAACCAACTTCATTTTCACAGCTTAGGTACACTGGAGCTGACTATCGCAAAGCCTAAATCGAACTAAGCTTCAGCCCTAAGCTACACCTACCTACTTCATTGGTGGCCACGGAATATTCAATAGTACATATGAATCATGTCGGCCATCTAACTGTATGGGTACTTAGTACAGTACACGATACAAGTGATTTAGTACTTATTAAAATTAAATTCGAGTATAAAGAAGGATGTAGTAAGTAAAGCTTATTACACTGTAAATGATTATATAAATGATAAATCCCCATGGTCTGATGTCGCTCTGCTCAACGACACACAAAACATCTTGTAATATCTTATTACATTATTTTATGTTGTCATTAATGTAACATAGAGTTAAATACTCAGATTGTTACAAGGATCGTGCTCGCGAAAAAAGGAAGCCCTCCTTTAGGGGTTTCTTACCTGTTCCTCCATGAAGGGTAGGATATGGTTTGAACAGGCGTCAAACTTAGCAATAAGTACGCGTGACCTTATGTTTTGAGTATAATTGAAGGTTCCAGGCCATTTCTTTATGAATTCCATGGAAAAAAAGACTTTCACTTTAAAATTACAAGAAAAATAGCCTCATCTCTATTTCTGAATAGTATAAAACAAAGTCTCTATCTGCCTCTATCCGTTTCTACGCTTACTTCTAACGTTTCTTCAACTTCTGAACCTCGTGGATTTTGATAAAAATTTGCAACTGAAAGGACTAGTTCTTGTGGCGAGCTGCAATTCTGCTGCAATATTATGGTGAGCTGGAGCTGATGATGCTGCCAGATACACCTGCAAACCACCCAACTCCTCAATTAAAGCTTCAGCAGCGATATCGTGCTTTTTAGATCTCTTTTAGTGCTCTTTAGATTTGTCTTTAAAAGTACTATATAACCCTCGGTACCACCAAAGGTTATAAGTTCCACAAACTTGTTTTAAAAGATTATTTTGGAAGAAAATATTTTCGATAAAGAAATATTTTTAAATTATAACATATTTATCTTTTTATTTTTACAAAATTAAATTCTGTATAATTTTTGTACAAAATCATCTCAGCTATCTCCAAATTGAGATAAATGCTGTAATTAAAACTTATAATCTAACGCCCAATTTTATCATGTTCGTTCGTGAAATTTCGTATTACCAGTTTTTTGCAACAATAGTATAGTGGTTTTACTTGATACACGAGGGTCCAAGTATCGATTCCTGGTCGGGACAAATGGTTGTGTGATCAACATAATGTCTTTTTCAACTATTAATTATGTTTGTGCGCCACAGAAAATCTAATGCAGAGCTATGAATGTGTAAGCGTATTTAATCATTTATATAGTACATATTTTCTCAACCTATTCTATTCGAGTCTCTGGTTCTCTCGAACGTGTGGTGAAAGGATTTTAAGTGCGTCTCAGAGAGGCTCCTTTCGTGCACTTAACACATGTCTTCGAATTTTTAGTTCTAGGACATGTTGGTTCTCCCACGATGTTTTCCTTCACCGTTTTGAGATCGTGGTATAGGGCACATAAATCTTTCAACTGAAAAAATCATAGGTGCACGTCGGGATTTGAACCGGCGACCTCCGCATTGGAATTAGGTCAGTACCACTAGTTCTCAACCTAATATATCATCATCGTCTCTGGAATAGTCATTATTTTCCACTTGATGGTACCATTCGCCTTCACAGTATTCTATCCTATAGTGTTTTTCTAGATTCAGAATAACTCTCCCACGGACAGTTTTTTATCTGGGAATGTTTATAAATACTTGCTACACATGTTTTTGCTAAATCTGCGTACGAGTCATGTAAAAATAACCGTAATGATTGAGAATGATTTTTGAATATGTTATTTGAATTTGTTACCCCATTTTCTGAAATAAATTATTTTTCGTAGCTCTCTCGGTTATAAAAAGGGAACTTATAATATATATAAAAAAATACCTGTTTGGAGCGATTTGACAAACGTAATATATTAAGTTATCCTGAAAATGTCATCTTAAGCTTATTTTAATGTCTATGTCAAAATTCCATTTACCCATTTCTGCCGAGAAGCATTAACGCTTTCGCGTTACTGTGTTTCGGTTTGAAAGTGTGATAACTAACTTAAGATTACGATTAGTTACAATCAGAAAAGACTTTACGTGGTATATATAGCTGTCTACAAATTAGTTGAAGTTGAATCGTTTTGCTACTCAATGACTTTACCAGATCTTGAAGTAAATTGCCTGTAACTGTTTTCAAATCAATTGAATCATACTGATGATCTATTCGTAGAACAATCATGACGTAACTCTTCATGATTTAAGTCTCATTGTGACTATGACACAATAAAATAATAATGGAGTATCTGATTTTTGTCGTATTTACTTTAAGATGCTGTGTTTGAACTTGTTGGTATAAGGATTGTAGTGTCTTGCAAATTGTTTTTGGAATCAATTACTTGTAGAGATTTATCTGTGTGGGAAAACAATGATGGCAATGAGCTCACCACTTGTCAAATCTATGTTTCCACGATAGGGTAACCCTACAGGTCCTGCTAGCTCTCAGGTCGTATGTATAAATAAGTGACGTTGCTTAGCAACCATCATTATTTCAGCGGCTATTTAATGTGTGGATCGCGAGTCTACAAGCCAAGTTTTGATGATTAAGTTACACAACGAGCAGATGTCCCTAGTTTAGTTGTAACCTCTGCCCATAACAAGTGATACGACTTGTGTCCTCCCCTATTTAGGTACGACAAGACTCAAGTCGCATCGTGTGCGCCCGTAACTGAGACGTGAAGGTGAAATTTTGGACACACCTTTCAAACCGGAACACATTAGAGCGAATGCATGACTGCTTGGCGACAGAAATGGTTATGGTGGCAGTACTTCCCGGACGAATTCGACATAAGTTCTACTGCTACATTTTCTGTTTACATAACTAATGTTAGATTTTACCTAATAAGGAGTTAATTCTTGGAATGAATTTCTAAGTCAAAATAAAGAAGCAAATGAAATTGTAAAAAGAAATCTTATAGCCTAGCACAGTTCTGACATTATGAGTTTTATTAAAGTTATACCGCCGATGAAATAACTTCAAGATAAAGTAATTTTCGTAACAAAAACTAAAAAGAATATAAATATAGTTACATATATACCTGCAAAAAACCTGAATTATATAATCTATTAGACCTGGTTTATACTCTCTCATTGTTCCTAAATATTTGAATTTGTAATATTCATGTTATCTCAAATACCTAATTTCGGGTTTCATTGAAACAGGAAATTATTATCTGTGCCTAAACCGAGTTGTTGGTTTAGTGTTTCCACATAAAATCTATCCTCAGAATTAATATTACCTATCTGTGCAGACTAAAGTTATTTTCGGAGTACCTACTACACACATATCACACAGCTTGACTCTACAAGCTCGCTACAAATAGTTCATACAGTTAAAGAAATATGAAGAATATAATGATTTGACTGACCTCATAGCTCAGTCGGTAGTTATCAAGTCTAGATTAACAGGTTCAATGTAATACCTATTTCCATAATTTGGTACTGGAGCCTAGTTGTGGTACTGTTTGATGGCATAACAGGTGGGCCATCCGCTCATTCCCTCACCTACTGATATAAAACATAGTTAAATATATATAATATAATATTTCTGTTTGTTCAAACTCGAAACTTGAGCTTTTTTTATATATGTCGCATTGTGTCTCACATTTTGCTGGCTATTAAAACCAAATGATTCTTGATAAAATAATTTTGAATACATTTTCGTTACTTTTGTAACTATGTTATGACTATGTTAAATATATATTTTGTAACTGCAATACCTATAGGTAGGTACCTACTCCTTGAAAATTCTGAAATAAGTGACAATTAACTATTAATATCAATGTTGACAGCAAATTCGCAAGAAAAATGCAATTTTTACGACAGCGAATGCATTGGGCGGTATCGTCTGTAGATTTTTATGACCAGCTGCTATGAGTAACTGCTCTATTAAATCTATTTTATTGGTAATTCGAATAAATTGCCAATCAAATCGTGTTTTGTGATTTCTAGTCGGCAACGAAACACAAATTTTGGCAATAAACAGATTTAGTGGAGATTTTTTTGTACGATTACAAACATTTGTAGCACCGGATCTTTGTGTGTATGAGTCTGTCCATGCCACCTGCGACACAATGACTCTTAAGTGCAAAAATAAGAGTATTATGAGCTTGAGTTTAAGTATGTCTGATTCTGAAAAGTACGATAAGTGCAGGAGGTAATCTAAAATAAAAAATATACTATAGTAAACATTTTATATTACTTAACATTGATAAAATCTTATGTGAGATGGTCTCTGTACGCTAGGCTGTCACAGTTTTTAGTCACGCTTAATTCATAACCTGTTCTAATGATCAACAGAGATTAATAGCTTGAGGCGTAATATCAATTTGCGAATCGCTAAGCTTGGGAGGCACACATCAGCGTAGAATCTACCGTAGAAATGTTCCATACAGAAGAGTCAAGAAGAAAAACTATACATCTTTGATACCTAGGCTTAGCCAGTTTTAAGCTGCTTTACCGCCGTTTTTTTTTATCTTCGCAGATGAAATATTATACATAGAGATTATTTTGAGCTTTTTCTATATATATTATTTTAGATTATTAATGAACTAAGTTATAGATATATTTTATTTGGTATGTGTGTATGGTGTTACCAGCAATCATTGAAGCAGCTAATGTTAATAGGTATTATTGAATTACAAAGTAATGAAACCAAATAAAATAAGCAACTTTGTCGTCCTAAAATGTTAGCTATTGCCATTAAAGCCATTAAAATTTATCTATTGATTGGACAATTATGTAATTGCTGAGTTATTTAAGTTTCAACGGGTTTCTCGCGTCTGGCCCCACGGGCAAAGGGAAATATATTCTAATTTCCTCCCACTGGAGGCGGACACTAGCATTTTCCCCAAAGCATACTTTAAGACCACTTATGTATATAATCACAGCTCTGTGATTAAGCGAACTATCGTGACGAATTCCTAACAAATAAATATGATTTAAAATAACGGTTTCATGATCATCAAGGTCAATGATAGGCTGTCGTCATACATTAAGTTTGGAAATTACATTGTCGGTGATACCGTAAATGACCTACTGTAGTTTTTTATATGATGTAGGTGATTGACGGCCCACCTGATGTTAAGTGGTAACGCCGCCCATAGACAACAGCAATACTCAAGTCCTCTCCACCAAAGTACGAGTTGACTCAAGTCGTATTACGTTGCGTCCGTCGTCTGCAATTTCACCGGCACCCACTCCCTTCCACCGGAACACAGCAACACGAGTGCATCACTGCTTGGCGGCAGATTACCAGGTGTGGTGACAGTACTTCTCCGGTTGAACTTAGCACAAGTTCTACTGCTACTTTGGGTTGCTCCTTTCGCACCCCGGGGGACACGTAGATAGTGTAGTGTAGACCAAATAGTTAATTGTGATACCAAGAGAAACACGAGCTATGATTTAATTATACAGAATTCCAAGGGAAATTAAAAAACGAAAAGTTCCAAGAATTCTGTTTTGTGTGATAAAACAGGATTCCAAGCGGACGAAGTTGCGAGCAACAGCTAGTATACCTATATATACGAGTGCGACTGAAAAGTTTTGTAGAGATCTTTTGTATATGGATCTATTTACATCGGACGCATCGCGATTCGGTCACAAGTCGCGCTACGTCGCGTGGCGCTGCCTTACATCAGATTTGAACTGCTTCTAAAACTTTATGTAGCTTTTAAAGCTTTTCATCTTTTTTTCACATTTTGAATCTTGACATTTTTTGCCGAAATCTCACATGTCACTCATGCAATGAAATAAAACTAGCTCTTATAATTATTTACGAAATACATTTATTTATTTAATAAGTAGGTAACGACTTAAATTGAACAAATACTGGCCAATGTCCAATGAAACACATAGCAATAAAATTAAAATATAAAATCTCTTTAGAATTGTCGTGTAACACTATCTATAGCGATAGCTTACATCGCGTGATGATATTTGCGGGCCAAATCTTATTAAATGAATTGAAACCAGTTCCCCAACAAATTGATTTAAAGCTACACAGTTTTAGCTTTTTTGAAAAATATTGCTATTAAAACTATATTATTCGACGATTAATTTTATTATACAGAAGTTTTGTACAGTCAAACACAAAATACAAAATTCTATTTAAAAAAAACTATTTATTATCTTACTTTGTTTCATAGATTTTCCCGGATAATTGGATTAATGCCGGGAGTAAATAAGTTACTAGGATAGATAAAAATTGAATCTGTTATTGGCTATGAGTAATTTTAACAGTTCACTTATTTATTATAAGAGCTTTAGATTCTGTATGAAAAATAAAAATAAAATAAAATATATCGCGTCTAACAACATGCTGTATATCTATCAATCATAGCCAGTCAGCTGGACTTGAAGCAGCCAAGTGAAACTGTCTACAAACTCTGTTATTGGCTTCAATCCTGTGGGGCATTTTAAAATGCTCTTTCAACGGCTCAGACTCACTCCAAGACTCAAACCCGCAAACTATAAATTGAAAAAAAGGAAGCCCTCCTGTAGAGTTTCCTGCCTGTTCTTTCCCATGAAGGGTCGGATAGGGTTTGAACAGGCGTCAAACTTAGCGAGTACGCGTGACCTTATGTTTTGAATATTATTCACGTTTCCAAGCCATTTATTTATGAATTTTATGTAAATAAAGTTTTTGACTTTTGACTTTGAAAGACTACATCTCTCACGCTACGTCCACGCAGATATTCTTAAGAAATAGACATTCTTGTACTTGTACGATTCAAATTTGGCAACTAAAGTTACTACCGTAAAATGTCGCATGGATCTAATTTACTCAGCGGCGTTTTTCGTGACCTATATAATATTTAGCACTTATCTTCCTATTGGCCACGGGTAATTTATTAACCTTACACTAAATATTACATTTTACTGGCGGGCTGTGTCGAGTGGTCGTTTATTATCACGACAATTGTCAACCATTTTGTACATTGGTCGACAGGTAGGTGAAATCAGATTTTAAATTGGGTTAGTGATTAATATCCGGCGTCCGCGTCGTAGCTGCTTTTCTTGCTGTCGTATTGGCCTGAAACAATTAATAAATTTCAAATTGATAATTAATTAATTAATATTACAGGCACATGAGACATTCCACCTACACGTCTCAGAGTTACGGGTGCATTCGATACGACTTGGGTCTTGTACTTAGTAGGGGCACCCAAGTCGCATCGGTTGTTATGGGCAGAGGTTACCACTTAACACCAGGTGGGCCGGCGGCTCGTTCCGTAACAGTATCACATGAAAAACACATTCATCTCGATTCGCTCTTCGACATAGAGATCGAAAAGTCTCTGCTACGATTTGCGTTTCAGTAGAATGCAAGGTTCATGTGGAAAGAACTGGATGCTACAGCGGTGTCACTACATATTGGAGCACTTATTTTCTTAAGAAAATTACGAGTGTTACTATTTTCCATGTAGATAACTCATATTTATTTCATAAAATCTCAAATTTTTCAGAATTGGTCATTCATTTGGTGTACATTTTTAAAACTTAACTAATTGCTCTTATTTCAGATCCACATATTTGATTGATGCTCAATCTAAATTTTTAAATATACTTACGATTTGAATTATTATTGAACATTATACATAATATAATAATCATTAATATTGGAAATGAAAATCCTGCTAAGCGTTACCGAGCCTTACATTTTACAATTAGCAAAAAACATCTGTGATTGCCAAGTTCTATTTTTAGGAAAGCACTGAAACTGAGTGCCTTTCATTATCAAGACTATTGTTAACTTACCGCCGCTGGTGTCCGTGAGGCGCAAACTCTTCAGAATGGACTCGGGCACGGGAGGGGGTGTGGGCAGATGCGACCCCTCCGCTCTGTATCCGTTCTCATCAGCCGTGTACGTGACTAAGTAAGTGACTCCATCATCTCCGATGTAAGAGTATGACCCTGAGACCTGGAGGGAGCCTTCCTCGGGAACTGCTCCTGGGATCACGCGGCCTGGAAACCGTGGTGGAAAATCACATATGCCATCAACCTTGATTCTAAGAGCAATAGTCGTCTCATTAAATTATATTTGACTGGCCTCATAGCTCAGATGGTAGTAACCCTGCCTTCTGCGCTCTAGGTAGTGGATTCGATTCCCACCCAGGACAAACATTTATGTGACATTTGTAGCATTGATGTTTGTTCTGTGTCTGGGTGTTAATATGTATTATATGTATGTATACCAAAAAGGATATAAGTATTATGTCAATTGTCTGGTTCCCATGATATAAGCTATGCTTAGCTTACTTTGGGGCTAGATGGCGCTGAGTGAAATGTCACCAATATAAAAATAAATAAAATATTAACATTATTCATTAACGCCTTGGCA
Organism: Chesias legatella; assembly: GCA_947359385.1. NCBI lineage: Eukaryota > Metazoa > Arthropoda > Insecta > Lepidoptera > Geometridae > Chesias > Chesias legatella. The sequence continues at coordinate 1,425,453 of OX375776.1, read as the reverse complement.
TTTTCAGCGGTCATTTTTTAATTATAAGAATAAAAGCTACTTAAATACAATAAGCACATCTCTCAATTCATATCAGCAAGGCCATTCCAAATTGGCGCTCGCACTAACCATATAATGTTTAAATAAAGGTGCAATTACTTTTAACCTTTATCTTTGTAATTGAGAAGATTTAAGTACCAATTAGGCTAAGCATATTTTGGTATATATTATTGAAGCCAAGCGTTAAAATGAGAGCTTTGGTTGAGTGGTCCAAACCACAAGTTTAAATCCGGTCGCTGCTTCAAATTCTGACGTGTTTCTCCACTTCAAAAATGTATGTGCGCATTATAAGTATTCAAAACGGTGAAGGAAAACATCGTGGGGAAACCGAAGCCTAGACAAAGATTCTAAGGTAAGTCAGTGAGTGACAGGAGGAAAGGAAAGGAAATAGGTTTTTACTGAAAAATGCATTTTACAAACCAATTTTAAATAAGTGGAATGTCTCATATGCCTGTAATTACAGAATTCCGGCGGCGGAAATGAGCATGGTGGCAGTACTTCCCCGGACAAACTTGGCGAGAGTTCTACATGTTAACATATTATTGCATTGTTATCGAAATTACATATACTCGTATGTTCCAAATTTTATCTCAGTCGGTTAAGATAACTTTAAAGCTTTAAAATGAAGTTAATACGCAAGTAATAAATGTTTGTAAAAATAGGATATTTGATACTATTCATCTATATTTAGCAGCCTTTGTAGATTTATAAGCATCAATTCACTCTTGGCTATAGCCTGTATCCCTGAAGATGGTAAAGATTGGTGGGAATATTTGGGCTATTACCTTGCTGCTCAGCCTTGGTTCCATCGCTGGTCTCATAAGCATACTTGTACCCCTCCTCATTGATCTCATTGTCGTATCTGATGATCTCGACGTCGCCTCCTGAGGCAAGCTGCCGCGATGAACCTGACGTCCCTGACTGGCCTGAAACTGATGAACATTTATGAGATGAGTACTGATTACCAGACTGCCTTCGGAGGAATGTATAAGTGATAATTATTAGATTGAATTCTAATTTATTTCTGTAGGTGCCGGTTTTCACGCGTAATTTTGCTCTAGTTTCATATTGAGTCATTTACAAAAAAGGATACAAGTATTATATCAGTTGTCTGGTTCCCATGATATAAGCTATGCTAAGCTTACTTTGGGGCTAGACGGCGCTGTGTAAAATGTCCACCAATATTTCTATATTATTGTTATATTTCCAGGCTTCCCAACTTGGTAGTAACTCTGCCTTTTGCGCTATAGGTCGTTGGGTCGATTCCCATTCAGGACAAACTTTTATTTGACAAATATAGATATTTGTTCTGTGTCTGGGTGTTAATACATATCGAATAATATATCGAACCCACGACCTACAGCTCAGTAGTCTGAGATACTACCAACTGAGCTATGAGGCTAGTCAGGCCATTTTCATATCAGGACATATTGAATAGAGCTCCAATTCATAATTCTGCAAATAGTTGGTTCCATGCATCAACGAAATTGTGGTGCGGTGCAGTAAGAGACTGATTAGGTTTGAAACCTGGTGGAAATGCTTTGCGTTTATCGTGTTGGCTTTATTGACTCTTATAAAGAGATCAAATCAAAAATCGAAATCAAAATCATTTATTATCCATAAAAGTTTTTTGTACATAATTTGTCTATGGACACCGCACTAGGGCTAGCCTGTATCGTGGGTCCAAATACGATTACTTAATTCTTATTGTAGGAGAAAACGTAAAGATGCATACAAACATCGACAGCTGCGTTCACTGCGTTAATGTGTAGTGTCCTTACTAAGTTCCTGCAGTTACAAAACACCAGGCAGGTTATTACATTGAGTTTTACCTGGAGGAGCTTGGAGACCAGCGCTGGCCCCGCTCGCTAACTTCGCGTTGGCTGGAAGGTACACATTCTCCAGCCTGTCAGCTCTGGCCAGAACTGCTGCTGCCAAGATGATGAACTGAAATGATGTACATCTTTAGTTAAAATTCGTATATTTCCTTGTCAGTTCATAATTTTCCCACGGTTCTGCCTATTATTCTCTTTCTTTCGTTTTGTTTCATTCTCGGTTGTCATATATTTTTCCCTTCCCTGCAAAAAACTTGCTCCTTGATCATTCAGATGGCAATAGATTAGAAGATAGTTTTATAGATTTTATAATATCACAAGCTATGTTTGGCTACTTTGGGGCTAGATGGCGCTGTATGAGATGTCCTCCATATTTATTTATTTATGGCATCCCAGTGAAAAAGGGGTTTTACTGTTCAGTCTGTCATTTGGAACATTACAGTGTTATCTCGTAAAATAATATATTTAAATGTAATTAGTAATGCCAGCTGTATGTTTGTAATGTGTTCAAGACTACTACACTACAAACTTCAAAGCTAAGTACTTCTAAGTTTTCACAATAATGATTAGAATAATGATGCTTCGAAGCGCGAACGCGAATTGATTGAAGGGTTTAGTCAAATTGTAGGTTCTTGTCGATGTCATCTTGAATCTTAAGTATGTTTGAACGATGTTGCTTTTTCAGATTGCTCAAAGTAATGTTCTGAAATGCTTTAAAAAGCTCAAAGATCTGTACAGATTCTATACTAAATAATGTTTGGGAAATCGCTATAGGTATTTACTATCATAATATATTTGATTGTCGCAAATATACTAATGTACATAAAGTAGTAAAAAATATGTTCCTTTGGTCATTATAATACCTCCCTAAACACCAACCTATGCGGTTGGGTTATTTTGTCGTAAATATAATAAAACATATTTTTTTTTAAGAAAGAATGAATTAATAAGTATTATTATCAGTATAGAATTATTAATATTCTGCGGTGAACGAGAAAGGAATGATTATGAAAATTTGAAAATTATCGTTCCTGCCTTCCACTACAGAGAATAAATCGTTCTAAATCTTCCAAGAAACCTGGATACAGCTGGAGGTAAATATAGTTTTTATTTTTTGATTGGAAATATACATACATTAATTTATGGATTTTTTTTATGTAATTCCATACATACATATTCGGTAATAGAAATAGGATATTAGTAAAAATAAACCATATAAAACATAATTCCCGTTACTACTAGTACTGATCGTCTTATTAGCGTGAATGTTAGTGTGGAATGTAATAATAAAAATGCGCCTCAAACAGGCTCCATTCGTGGACTTGATTAGTTGTTCAAACTGTTAAAATTTTTGCTGTTAGAAGATTTCGGTTTCCTCACGATGTTTTCCTTCAATGTTTTGGGAATAGTAATTGCAACATAAATTTTTCAAGTAGGTACCAAAACGTCATTGGTGCTCGTTGGAATTCGAACCTCCAGATTGTATCTCGAGGTCTGTACCACTGGGCCACCGCGCTCTTTGGTATAATTCCCGGTGAGATTACATTACTAAACATAGCTTTCCTTATTGTGGTTGTGGTTTCACAGTTCATGTTTTTAAGTAAAATGACGCTTGCAAGAAAACTTAAGGCACGGCGCACACTGGCACGTTTAAAATGTGTTCTCCCACGGAACTGGGGGAAAAGTCTCAACAGTACCATATGGAAATTCTTCCACAGAACTTGGAATAAACCCAACTTTTGGTAGATGGGTACATTATAGAGGTACGTACAAAATTTAAGGTCAAAAGCTAGAGGTATATTATTTCCTTTACATATGAAGATTTAGTTAAGGTTTGTTTGAGTCCGCAAAACTCGATAAGTACCTAGACGATGGATTTTATATACATTTTATTCCTAAGTTTCGACGGAACCGGAAACTCCAAGCTAATAAATATCTAACTGAGCCATAGCCCAGCTTTGCGGGGTTTGGCTAGTTTTTTTTCACTTACCACCCTGCGCTAAGATTGCCTCAATATAATCATCTAAGACGACAATAAATTTGGTCATCAATATAATTTTTTCACCGTCTGAGAATTGAACCCACGGCCTTTACTTCAATGACGGGTTAACTGCCAATTTTGTTACTGAGGCTTCCAGAGAGCAAAATAAATTTATAAATAGGACTGTATTACGGGATGAGTATATGTCCCACCTGATATTAAGCGGTATTTTATGCCCATAACCATAGATAAACTACAGATATAGTATACGAAAGGAGCCTCTTTGAGGCGCAATCTAATCCTTTCACCACACTGGTTCTAAATAGGCGTCACAAGTAGTAATAATAGCTGACAGTTTAAAAAGACAGTTTTAACATGAAATAGTTTCAGACCAAATAACTTTAGGAATTTCAGATTGATAACTAGGCCGCGTTACACCACACTAAACACTCGTGACAAACGTAAAGGTCACCACACACTTGCTAAATAAATAAACAGAGGTACTAACATATTTCATAGTTGAGTCGCGCACTGAGGTCTGCACTAAAATGTGATAGTGCAGTGAAGTCTTCTCACATTTATACGTTCACAATTCGATAATTTGACTTATTTAGTTTAGATTTACGTTCGAATTGTCCCTTCTAGTGTTACTTATTGCGACTGGATAGAGTCGTGTTTGTCTCGACAAGGACTTGAAGATCCTTGTTCGGTAGCTATCTTAAATAAACATTGTTTTGGCCTATTTTATCAAGTCATAGATCTAGGATCTTGCCTTTCACGCAATAAGCTCATCTATTTTTCGATATATAGTTAATAATGTTGGATATTTCATAGCGCGCTAACTAGCGCCAAACTAAACTTTTATATTATAGGAACTATATAACTGATAGTATAATTACATAGATTTTCTTTTATAAATGTATACATAATACGAAAGACACAAAAAAATATCAAAACACACACAAATGTTTTTCCTGGGTGGGAATCGAACCCACGATGTACACCGCAGAATGGAAAGTAGGTACTACCAACTGAGCTGTGTGGCCAGTCGTATATAAGAGAATGACTCCCTCACTGACTCATCTCCATATCTCTGAAACACAAGGCCTAACTTCGTTTCAGGACGCAAATGCTAGCTAAGGTGGAAATGGGGAAATTTCTTAAAAAGGTGAATGGATTTTCTAAGTTTCTGGTATGTATTATACGCGTACAAAGTCGCGGGCAAAAGTCCACCTTTATTTTCACATAGGTCCCTCGGGTTTTCATTTATATTTTTTATGGGACGGAAAAAGCTTATCAATAGTATTTGCAACTTTATTTCATTGAATTCACTAAGAAATAGTCTCAAAAGTCAGTCGGTCAACTTCTATATTTTGTTAGTTTTATAGTTTTATTTACTTTCAAGCGTTAATTGTACTAAGTACTAAGCTAAGTCTGGTGCATGTTCAACCTGTACCTGACCATCAATGGGGTGGAACAGCCTAGAAACCCTTAAAATAGGGATGGTACATTTGATTAAACCAAATATTCATTTAGCCACCAAGCAGCAAAGCACTTAATTGATGTGGTGGTTGAAGTGCAGACCCGAGTTTCAATCCGGAGGTCACTGGTTCAAATCCAAACGTGCATCAACAATTTATTCTCTTGGAAATGTTGTGTGTTATACGAAAACATATGTCACGTCCACTATAAAGGCTTCTTTGAGGCGCACTTTATTCCTTTCACCATCCTGGTTCGAGAGAGCTGGCTAGTAGTACTAGTAGACACGTCTGATATAAGAAGGTACAAACACAGAAACGGTCATAAACCAATTATACAAAACGTTTTATGAGGCAAACACGTGACATGCTTATGTCACAGTGCTTGTTTGGATTTTATGATTCTTTTCTCAAAGCTCATTGGGACCATTTCAAGGTTTTTCTATTTCATATGTTACGTGATAGAGCGTGAGTTTGTGGGTTTGATAATAATAATAAATATTGGTTGTCATTTCACACAGCGCCATCTAGCCCCAAAGTAAGCTAAGCATGGTTTGTATCATGGGAACCAGACAACTGATATAATACTTATATACTTTTTTGTAAATACATACATAATTATAATACATATCAACACCCAGACACAGAACAAACATCTATGTTCGTCACACAAATGTTTGTCCAGGGTGGGAATCGAACCCACGACCTAAAGCGCAGAAGATAAGGTTACTAACCAACTAAGCTGCGATGGCAGTCTCTGAACCATGTTGGAAGTTTTACACGAGACTAGCTAGGTTAGTCATAATAAAGACTCACCTCAGCAAAGATTACTTGCAATAAAATATTACTTAATTCTATTCTATTCGAGTCACTGGTTCTCTCGAACCAGTGTGGTGTAAGGATTTTAAGTGCGCCTCAAACAGACTCCTTTTCTGCACTTGACACAATGTCTTTGAATTTTTAGTTAGAACTATATATTATTAACTATTCCTAGAGGACATGTCGATTTCCTCAAGATGTTTTCCTTCACTGTTATGAGAACTTGGTATTGCACACAAATCTGGCAAAATACTCATCGGTGCAAGGCGGACTTTGAACTGGCGACCTCCGGATTGAAACTCGGAATCAGTAATACGACACCACCAAGCTCTCGTTAGTTAATGACTATATTAAATGAAAACACATAAATATACAGAACAATTAATTGGTGTAATTATGGTAACAGATAATTTGATTTTTTATATTCAAGACACGCTCAAACTCAGGGTTATCAGCTACTTATTATGCAAGTACAGTTTAGTGTAACTTTTCTAATAAGTAATGAATTAAATCTGACTGCACGATCAGCTGACGTTTCTAAGTGATCACCCCTTGAACTCACCTTAATAACTTAACCTCTCTTAGGGCTCTTACACACAAACATTGCTTTTTTAGAGCGTTTGCAGTATGCAACGACCCGGGTAACTTCAGCAGCCAATTGTCAATACTAATGTCACATGACACACGTCAGCAGCCAACTGTCAAAACCAATGTCACATGACATACGTCATCAGCCAACTGTCAATACTCAATGTAATGTCAAATAATTTAAGTTAGAGCCTGAAAATGAGAATTCATATTTTCGCATGAAAATGTGAATTCGACAGTGGACTTTTTTTAATTCATGTAATATTCAAAGTGTCTGAAACGAAAGGAAATTGAAAAGACAGACAGGTTACTTAGGTATAGCAGAGTATATCTTACGATCTGAACAATTTTCCCTAGAAATCCTATAACCTGTACCAATTTAACTTTAAAATTTAACTTTTAGTACTTAATTGTAGCATATTTATAAAACCCAGATTTGTGAGCTAACAGAATTTATTTACTCAGTCCACAAGAGCAGTTACGTTGAGAAATATTTTACAAGCCACACACCATGTTATAAAAAGAATTTCCGCAAAATCCCATTGCATTTCGTTACAGCTTTAAAGGACGCTATCGTTCTAGATCCAAATTAAACTGCAACGGAATCCCTGAACTCGGAGTTGACGGGTCGTTTATATACGGATAAACTCGGTTTGTATAAGATCACAATCAGAATAGCATACCAACAAATAAAGGTTGCATTTCGCATCTCATAAGACGAGTACGCGTATTTGACTCAAATTGGAACAAGGATTGTCTTTTGTCTGTTTACTTTGAAAGTGCAGTAAGAAATAAACATTGCACACTCAATAATTAAATGTAAATAAATAAATATTGATGGGACATTTCACACAGCGCCATTTTACCCCAAAGTAAGCAAATAGCTTGTATCATGGTAACCAGACAACTGATATAATACTTAAATACTTATTTTTTGTAAATACATACATATAATACATATCAACACCCAGACACAGAACAAACACCTATATTCGTCACACACATGGTTGTCCTGGGTGGGAATTGAACCCATCTACAGCATAGCAGGCAAGGTTACAACCACTAAGCTGTGAGGCCAGTCTTAATAATAATTCCCATAATTTGCCTGTACTAAAATTCCCTGTGTCGCAGGTGATATCGGCTCACATAATATGCTATATCACATAATAGCTACGCAGTATCCAACTATTAGATTTATATAAAAAATGCGATAGTTATTGTTATTGACTGTTTCACGAAAAAACTACTCAAGCAGTATGCAAAGCTCCGGGCAGAAGCTACAATTAAACAATAGAAAAAAGATTTCCGTTGAACTAACTTGGAAAGTAAGTCAACTGAAAAGTTACGAGATTAGATACGTTTCGTTACAGCATACATTATTACAAACGTGATAGTTTATCTGGATGTTTGTCATTCCTTCATACATTAGTATGAAGGCATAAATAATAATAACTACTAAATAAATCTGGCGGAAAAGTTTGAATATCAAGATTCCAGCAACCTTTTTCCATAGAAAAGCCACGAATATTTTGCAATAACCCATAGATTACTTTTATAACGATATCTCGAGACGAGAGTGGATGAAGCAAAGGATCAGGATCGTAGCAGGTGGGAAATCGTGCGCTTTGCCTACCCCTCCGGAATACAAGCGTTATTTTATGTATGTATTTATCAGCGGGCGAAGCCATGGGTAGATACTTGTATATAATAGAACGTAGTAGACGAGTGTAAAGGACTTTCTACTGTAGTAAGGTGTAATTAGCAGACATACGTCTTCGTATAAACGTCGACCCACTTTCAATCTAAAGGCCGCTGGTTCGTATTCGGAAGTGTGCATTGATGACCTTTTTACCATTATTATTACTCCACGCCCATCTCTCTTATTTTATATTAGTAATAGAGTAATTATGATACCAAAAGATATTTAAATTACAGTATCTCTAAATATTAAAACTTAACTTTATGAGAAATCACAGTTTTCAACCGGAACACAGTAACGCGAATGCATCATGGATTGGTGGCAGATATGTGTGTGGTGGCAGTAATTCCCCGGATGCACTTGGCATAAGTTCTAATGGCATTTCTTTTTCAACTTCTGATAGTAAGGTAAAGGATAAACTTATTTTTAACAATGTCATTGAAATGGATTGAAACTGACTCAAACAAAAGTTTATAATAATATTGGTAGACAATTCACACAGCCCTAAACTAAGCATAGCTTGTACTATGGGTACCAGGCAACTGACAGTTTTTTTTTTGTAAATACATACATATAATACATATTAACACCCAGACACAGAACTAACATCTATATTAAACACAATCGTTTGTCCTGGGTGGGAATCGAACCCACGATCTAAGCGCAGAAGGCAGAGTTACTACCCACTGAGCTGTGAGGCCTATCGTATGAAGCAATGGGGTGATAATAATTTATAAGTATTATCACCCTATTGGGCTTCGTATTAAATTGACATAGTCCTACTAATAACCTTTAGACTGGCCTCACATCTCATACTCAACTTTAGGCGCTGTAGGTCATGGGTTTGATTCCCATCTAGGACAAACATTTGCGTGGCGACTGTGTAGATCAGTAGTCGCTAGATGTCAGATCGGAGAATGGCAATGATTTGGTGGTGGGCGTATTTTGTCTGACAACCGTCTTAGCAATTGTCCGTTACGTAAGCGTTGATGGGTGGCAATCAGTGTACAATGTATCAATGGCGGAGCGCAACGAGGCGAAATTACAAAAAATTTATTACATAAGGTATAACGTTTTGAGAAATAAATCTTAGTTATCTATACAAATAAATAAAATTGAAGTGTCTGTTTGTAATTTTAAAATAACGGCTTTTTACTAAGTGCATAATTATGTATACATGTTACAACCATGAACCAAAACAACATTTTTAACAATTTTTGTCTGTCTGTTTGTTCCGGATAATCTCTGAAATGGCTGGACCGATTTTGACGGGACTCTCACTGGCAGATAGCTGATGTAACAAGGAGTAACTTAGGCTACTTTTCCGAGGGGTAAAATAGGGGTGCGTGATAAAACAGAATTCCACGCGGACGTTGTCGCGGACAACAGTTAGTAGAGAATAAGAGAAATAGAATGTGTCTGTGTGGTTTTTTTTTATATGAAAAAGATCGTAGTCACATCGTATTCACCAGTAATTCTGAGACGTGAATGTGGAATATCTCAAGTGCCTGTAATTTCCCAAAAAATGAGCAGATGAGAGGGCCAATTTCCACCTTGAGGCTGTCGGAGCATAGACATGATCGCCGCTATTGATTTCTCACGAATAACTCAGCTTACTCTCTAGGTGAAATAGTTCTCCTACCTAGCCTAATAAAGATTATAAATGTCCATTAAACCAATATAAATCTTACCACCAGACTGCAAGTAAACCCTGGAGCTACACCAGTCAATCTAATGAAAGAAAAAGTAACTCACAAAAGATGCTATTGAGATGTTACAAAACGTTTAGCGTGATTGGAACTATTCATTACGAGTCGGTGCTTACAACTGGGTTTGAACCTTGAACCGGAACGATGGTGCAAGTTATAAGCGGAGTAGAAAAGAGCTGCAATCATTTTGTAAAAAGTTACGAAGTGATCACTTGGTGTTAGCGAGGTGTTACCCTATACTTATGTACATAATAATATAGTAAAGTTTAACTTTAGCACTACGGTATTTTTATGATAATAATATTCATAATACTGGTGTACAAATCACACAGCGCCATCTAGCCCCTAAGTACCTCTATAGCGTATACTATGGGAACTTACATTTTTTGTAAATACATATATATAATAGAAAAAATATTAATATTCGTGACACAAATGTTTGTGCTGGGTGGGTATCAAACCCACGACCTACAGCGCAGAAGGCAGGGTGCCTTCTACGCTGTAGGTCAGATGTAAAACAAAAAAAGAATACTCTATTCTATTAAATGAAATAAGTATTCATTATTTGTTGTAGATATCCGAGACAATCATTCACGAAGAATGTATTACCCCTCTCGATCTGATAATACGCTTAAGCGTTTGTCTTGGGCCATGACATTTCTATAATCACTTAACTTCTAAATAGACGCTACAAATGAATTTGAAAATAGTTGTTTATTTTAAATTCGGATTATTAATACACGATTATATGCAGATTCAGTCTGTGATATATAATATATTGTGGTATATATCATTTGTTTGTTTTATATATGAAACCATTTTAAAAATTTGCCTGTTAGGCAATATATATACTAGTACTTAGACATGAACGTCTAAGTACTATATAGTACATAATACATAGTACTTAGAACAAACGCAATATTTTAAGATTATTGCTTAAATTACATTATGTAGTGCGTGAGATAGAATAATCTGAAACAAATTGGATATACAAGGTCATAAATGGTATAACACTTATGGTATCCAATTGAACCCATGGTAAATAGCAAGCTTCAAGTGAAAGTAAATAAATGAAGCGTTAAGTGTGTGGCGTTGACGGTACATATAACAATTCTTGACCTTTTATTAAAACCAGGCTTTAGAACTTATGCCAAATTCGAAATGAATCCCGAAACGCTGCTAAAGGCGATGTGCTTTTCACTTTGCGGGTTACGCTATCGTGGTAGACTTGACCAGGTGAGAGCTCATCGCCAGCATAAACAGACAAACGATACATTAATATTATGTGAGATGAAATAACTCTAAAAGATGGCTTTACCGTCCTTGGTGTATGGAGCAGGAATCCGGCGCGGGCGCAGGCGTGTCGATCGATCACGAATGCAAAAGTTCACTCGACTAAACCGATTCTGAAACGATCAATGTCATCGGGTTGCCGGCCTAAATACTTTGAGATGGTTTCCGTTTTAAATGTTATTAACCGGAAATATATATCACGAAGTGACTTTGAACATTATAACAATATAGTAATATTGGTGGACAGCGCCATCTAGCCCCAAAGTAAGCTCAGCATAGTTTGTATCATGGGAACCAGACAACTGATACTTATATACTTTTTGTAAATATATATCTACATTTAAATACATATAACAAACCAGTCACAGAACAAACATCTATGTTCGTCATACATTAATTTTTGTTCTGGGTGGGAATCGAACCCATGACCTACAGCATGGAAGGCAGAGACACTACAAACTGAGCTATGAAGCCAGATACATGGCTAATTCAATATGGTAATTTAATACAATTTACACTTTAATATTTAAAGTTAATTAAAAATATATTAAATTTAATTAGAATTAAATTTTAAGTTTAATTAAAATTAAAACCATTGAAGTTTCAATAAATTGTCATATAGCTCCATCTATTGGATTTCAATAAAACCAAATTGTCGATATTGCCATACGACTCAACTCTAGACGGCAAATGCAGGCTCTTGCGCCGATAACCGCAGCCTCCGAGTTAATTCATTAGTTCCCCGGTAGATAGAATCGAGAGAGCGGTTTCTTTGTCTAAAGAATCAAATCCCGTATTAGTAGGTAGGATGCCGCGTAGTTAATTAATTACTCTTTGATAGCCCCATGATATAGCTTACATTCAAATACTACTTCTTGAGGTCACAATGTCTACACAAGTTAAGAAGTATTTTAACTGTTGATATTTCTTTGCTGTATGGTTTCTCGTGGCTATCGTATTATATTAGAAATATACTACAGAAAATTTAAGTAAAAAATGAGTTCTGTCTACCCCATTAAGGATAAAGGCTTTACTGTACGTAAATAATGTACTAGAAGAGAAGCTAGTAGTAGTCATTTTGTAGTTCGTCTGTGGAATCCATTTTAAGACACTGAATTAATCATGCACAGTTTTTATTCAGTAGAACGTATACAAGTTACACGGGAAAGTGCTGCTACCATATCCATTTCTGCTGCAGATTGTTACTGTGTGATCACGTTACTGTGTTCCTTTTGAAAGGTGTAGTGCCGGTGAAATTACAAGCACATGAAACATTCCACCCTCACGTCTCAAAGTTATGGGCGCAAATGACGCTACGTGGGTCTTGTTATCTAAGTATGGGAGGACCCAAGCAGTATTCCGTGTTATGGGCAGAGATCAGTCACCAGTGGAGCCATAAATGTAACAAAGATCTAAGTACTCAGATTGTTACAAGCTCGCGAAAAAAAGGAAGCCCTCCTTAAGGGTTTCTTGGCTGTTCTTATGGAGGTCGGATAGGGTTTGAACAGGCGTCAAACCTAGCGATAAGTACGCGTGACCCTATGTTTTGAATATTATTGACGTTTCTAAGCTTCTTTATGAATTCTATGGAAATAAAGTTTTTGACTTTGACTAATTGTAGGCGCATAAGTAGGCTTAATGTAAAAATGGCAATATCCCAAATTAATTTTAGGTGGAGGTCTGATCCGATGATAAACTTCCAGATAATATCAGTAAGGAATCTTTTCTAAGGATGGGCGTCGCCCACGCCTCGCCCGAGCAGCCGGCGTGACTTGCGGCAATGGCCTTTCACACGATGCGGTCCTCAACATTTTGCTTGGCTTCCACAGATCGCAACGTTACTAATACTGTTATATATGTGTTATATTATATTATATTTATTAGTCTAGGCCCAGAAGGGTAGCAACGATTGGATAGGAAAAGGACGCAATTGAATTTGTGGGGGTAGACTAAAAAGTTTTGCCATCGACGATTCAGGCGTCAAACTTAGCGATAAATACGTGTGACATTATGTTTTGAATATTATTGACGTTTCCAAACCATTTCTTTATGAATTCTATCGAAATAAAGTTTTCGTTTTTGACTTTAACTTTGACCTGCTGGGGTCGAAACCTCGCTTTGCAGTCAGGTTACCACCAGCTTAGTTATGGAGCCTTCTATCTACCAGTACTCTTTGAACCTGCAAATTGATAACGTGAGAAAATGTTGTCGACCACTGTAAGTGCATCTCATAGACAATCTAGGTCGACAGGTCTAGATTCGGTTATGCAAAGTAGTGTACTCGCTAATCATTCACCATCTACTTTGAAATACCAGCAAAATGTAGCGAAATGTTTGGTTACAACAGCTGATTGTTAAGTCCGTTACTGAGTTCAGTTACTTACTCATCTTGTAGCAATAACAATTGTTTATTGTTATATTAAAGAATTAACTTTAATGTTATTGACTGACCTCACAGCTCAGTTGGTAGCAACCCTGCCTTCTGCGCTGTAGGTGGTGGGTTTGATTCCCACTCAAGACAAATATTTGTGTGACACGATAGATAAACAAACATGAAAAAAAAAATTATAATATGTACCTGTGCCTCCAGTGCCGAAAAAGGGGTTGGCTCAGCATATGCCGAGTAATTTTACTCAGCGCTGGTTTTCAGCCAAATACCTTTCAGCTATGAAACATAACTTATAACACTTTTGAAACTTGTGTTTGGTAGGTCAGTAAAGGTCTTTATTAATAAAAATATCAAGGCTGTATATTTTTTTTATGGAATGAGTTACGGTACGAGCAGCTGCAAACTCTGCCCATAACAAAAGCATTAACGACTTGGGTGCTCCCCTACTTAGGTATGTCTCATGTACTACACCACACCTTTCAATTACTAATATAGTATTTCGTATGCGTTACTGCTTGGCGGCAGAAAAAGCTATATTGGCAGTACTTCCCTGAACGTTCTTATCTTAGAAAACATCTTCTGCCGCCCGAAGCGCCGACTGACGTTTCCATCATATCGCCCGGTTATGATCTCACAAAGCAGGACAGGACTGAGTTACCTTGTTACTACTCAAAAAATTGCAACATCTCAATATGAGCAATTTAAAATTCCAAACAGACTTTAATTATGATTTACAACCATAATAACTAGTTTATACAGGGTTCGTACAAGTGTAACATCGATAACTATAATGAGGCTAATACTCAACCCATTGATTACATATGAATATGGACATGGTTTTGCAATAATAGCACACAAATTATGGCGTCGAATTGCGTGAAGTCTTGTTATAATTTGTGCTTCGAAAACTTAAGAGCTAAAATGATAATCGATTTTGTCTACGGCGAATAATCGTAGGCTCTCGTACTATAAAAAACATTTGTTTTCTTAATGTTTGGATGGATGAACTTAATTCTAAAACCAAATGCCGGCGCTTGAAGAAGTTATGTATTAAATTATTTTATATTAGTGTATTTTCTCTTTTATTTAACATCAACGTCTCTTATCATTCCTGTTTCAGTCCAGTCCATCCAAACGTAACGGAAGAGATTGCTTTAAGCAATAAGGCCGCCCATTGGACTTCACATTTTACTATTTTCTTGTATCAACAATAAAGAGTTTTCTATCTTCTATCTATCTACCATGAATGTATTGCTCGTTTTGCTGTGATCCGGTGGAAGAGAGTTGGTGATATTGCACGCGCACGCGACGTAACATCCCCGTCTCGGGGTGAAAAACATACAATACAGTCCTACTATCTACTGTGTTTGCAATAAGGTGAGATTTTCAGAAAATAATATTCTTTTATCTTGTTGTCAAACCTTGTTTGGCTGGGGCTGTGTATAACTTTATGGTCACAGCAATCAAAATTAAAAGTTAAACATTTAAAATTATATGAACTTTGGCATAATTTGATTTGCAATAGATTTATCGATTATTTATGTTTCTGGTTTTATGATTCCGTCAATTGAAATCAAGTACTGTACACCCGTGATAATAATTTACATTTAGCTGCTCGGTAATTAATTTCGAAGCAATTAAAACATACAGCTATGTAGATACCTAAATATTTCTCCAATGTGAATCGCGGTGGAAAAGCAACTTCATATTTTTATTCGATTCAAAGAAATTTATGTTTTTTTTTTATATATTACTGTTACGGTACGAGCCGAAGGCCCACCTGGTGTTAAGTGGTAACCTCGGCCCATAACAAGCGATGTGACTGGGGTCCTCCCCTACTAGACGACAAGACCCAAGTCGCATCGTATGCGCCCATAACCCTGAGACGTACAGGTGGAATGTCTCATGTGCCTGTAATTTCATCAGCAACCACACCATTCAAACCGGAACACAGTAACGCGAATGCGTTACTGCTTGGCGGCAGAAATGGGCATGGTGGCAGTACTTCCCCGGACGAACTTGGCGAGAGTTCTACTGCTCTTAATGATTCATTATGATTCTATACGGATTATTATGTGAAATAAAATTATTGTTAACATCTGAACATAACATAAGCTAAACCACTTCAGTCCACATAAATGAATACTGCATACAGGCTGCTCGATTCCGGCAGTCAAGATAACATCATATCATTCATCTTGTGACAGACCTTGGGGTATTCAATTGCACCTCGATCGAGAAATAATTGCGATAATTCAATTAATTTTGAATTTAAATAACGTCATTAGCGCGGCCAGAAGGGAGCATCTCTTGTTAACTGCTTATAAGCAAGCGGAGCGAGAAATTCTACTTATTTTTACAATTAGCTACTGTCCGCGGCATTGCCTGCATGTAATAAGTACGAAATACGAAATATACATAGTCTTTCGGACACAAGTTAGTTTGTCTTATTCTAACTACTTTCAAAATCTCAGCCAAATCAGTTCAGTATTTCTGACGTGAGAGTTACAAACATAAATTCCATCCAACTTTCATTTAGTTGATTTTTTTTTTCACTTGAAGAAATTCTTAACGAAATAAATAAATGGCAACTATGAGCTCACAAACTTGTCACGTCTACGATCCAACGGTAATGAAGGGAGAGAAATTATTAATTTTATCTATCTTTTAATGCAAACACGAAAACAAGTCCTTTTATTATTCGTGTTATTTTTGTTGATAACTACCTTTTTGTAGTCTTAGATGACCATGTAATTTCTTTTCGTTATTTGACATGTAAAATGTATTTATTATGAAATAAACAAATACATAATAAATTTATTGTATATATTAAGCCTGCAGATGCTACTGATAATTTATTGTCAAATCGCTGCGCTTACGAAGGTCGCTATTACCTTACAACTAACTAGATCAGCGAGTGGGACGAGTGGGTTAGGTATGGATCTTCCAAATGTCACAACCTTGTGAACAGTTCATATTTGATTTACTTCTTTACTTAACTGATTCACAACATAGATTTATAAGTTACTTTAAATATAAACAATTTTTTTGACTAGCTTTTGTCTTTCCTGTTCAAAATACGTCATCAATTACTATTATTTACTAGTTTTTAAGTATAGTCATGAACTACGAAATAACAGCAGTATGATATTTATACGAAAACATTAGTGAAATATTCAACAAAATAAAAGGAGTCTGTTTCTTGTAATAATTAAAAATTTCTAAACGGCTGGTTTGTAATTTAAAAAGAATATGTTTTACTTTTCGTACAATAATAATAATTTAATAACATTTAATATGAATATTAATTTAATATGCTAATTTTTATTTTTCTGCTCTTAGCTACCTTACGTTTTCCTCTGCTTAAGTATGGCCAAATCCATGTCGTATCGTGTCCCTATGAGATATGAAAATGAAATGACTGATGACCTGTAATTTCACCAGTACTTTCAAGACCTTTCAAACATAAAACATAGAAGAAATAAGGTTGGTGATATATACATATATTTCTTGTCATTTAATTTGCTTAACCTTACATAAAGCAACCATCTTACAAAAATAGTAAACCTGTGAATATTATTTTCTCAAGTTCAAAGCTTATAAATTAATCGTATTATACTTCTATATTCGAACAAAATGAGTTTATAGTTATTGTTACAATTTGTGAGATTAATATCAAGATAACTAATCCAAAATTTACGTTAGTTTATCACAACTTACTGCATTAGGATAAGGTTGAGAATCGAATGGCTTTGTAAAGTTCAAGGCGGATTGCATACATCGAAGCAGATGAAATTGCTTAGACGTATAAGTCGTTGTGGGGCGAATATTGTATTCTTTGTTCAGTGGTATTTAATCGACTTTAAGCTGTCATATTATAAGTCATATCCGTAAATAAAAGACAGGTGCTTCTAGACTTGAGTATGTAATATGCAGGATATTGTAGTTTTGAAGCCATTTTTTTACGATATTTATGGAAATAAAGTTTTTGACGTGTCAACGTCTTATAATTCGATAGAATTATAAGACTATATTTTCGTGCACGCACGAAAAAACATGACTCATGCGGCGTTACCTCGCTCTGAGGCGTTCCATGTAAGGCTTGTGCAAGTGCAAGCGAGAGCGCGGAACGAGCGACAAAGAAGCACAATCGGCCTTTGCGTTCGGCAGCGTTCGACATCCGTCTCTCTCCTACTTGAGTGAGCGATGCGTCTGCGTGGACAGCTGCTAATACTTACATTTACATGTTTTGATCGAGTATCAAGTGCATATATACATAAAAATCTATTAAACAAATGAAATTAAAATTTTCTTTTGAAAAATGCTACCATTCCATCAGTATTTTCTTAAGACGTTGACACGTTCAACTATCGTCAGTAAACCGACTTTACAGACAACCATTTTTTTTTTGACTTAGACTTTGACTAGAGATTTGAGAGAGAGAGAGATTTCATCTCCCCCAAACTGAACATACGAAAGTCGAGTGGCGATTGCAATATAACGAAGGATGTTCAGTTTCGGACTGTTGTAGTATAGGTTCCGCTGTTCGCGTTTAATGGAACAATAGAATCCTGGCAATGTAGCCAGTTGTAAAAAAATAACAATGGCGAATAATAACAAGTGGAACTCATCGTAATAATTGGGATGAATCAGAGAGCTAGTATAGATAAAGAAAGATTTGAGAGCGTGGAGACCTAGTGGTGCTGAACCCGAGTTTCAATCCGCAGGTAGCTGGTTCAAATCCCGAGGGGCATCAGTGAGTTTTTTTACTTGAAAAATGTATGTGCGCAATACCACGTTCTTAAAATATGGTGAGGAATCCGATATGTCCTAGAACCAAAAGTTCGAAATCATGGTGTCAAGTGCACGAAAGGAGCCTCTTTTAGGCGCACATAACTCCTTTCACCACACCACCTTGGTTCGAGAGAACCAGTGACTCGACTAGTAGTAGTGGTATCAAACCGAATATCAAAATATTGCAACGTTGTTAGATATATTGGTAACTTAAATAATTAATTTTAATCTTTCGTATGCAACGTCAAATTTTAAAATCACGGTTTAACACCAATGTGTGGTGGGCCATCGGCTCGTTCCGTAACTGTATCACGTAAAAACTATTATCACTTCCTATATATACATAAAATGATCTGCAAGATTTTGCAGTCGAATTACTTGCGTAAATTTCGCAAAGCCTAACATATTCTACTAAATTATACTAAGGCTTACATTACGGTTAATTCCTAGTTATTTGCATCGGTGTGGCCGATGGCGTCGGTAATTTAGCGATGTAATCTAATAACTCAAACCAGTGGATCTGTAGCCTGGTCTGGGTTTCAATTAATACGCTCGTTATTAATTGCACGGGTTTCATATTGATTTATTGACACAGGGAACCCTAATGTGGGGTCAGGCATGCGTACCGTACTGCACTTTATATACACATCACTATACATCGTACATTCCGCATTGTCTATCCTTATTGACTGGCCTGATGGCTCAGTTAGTAGTAACCCTGCTTTCTGTGCTGTAGGTCGTGGGTTCGATTCCCACTCTGGATAAACATTTATGTGACATTTGTAACATTGATGTTTTTTCTTTGTCTGGGTGTTTATATGTATTATATGTATGTATTTACAAAAGAAAAGTGTCTGTTCCCATCCCAGTTGTCTGGTTCCCATGATACAAGCTACGCTTAGCTTACTTTGGGGCTAGATGGCGCTGTGTGAAATTGCCACCAATATTTATTTATTATTATTATTATGGTAACGGGCAGTTGGCGAGACACCGTGAATTATTTCACCAATATTAAATTCTCTGCTCAAGAATTACAATAAGCGCAATTCGCCAGATTCTAGATTCATAAACCAGAAAATTTTAATTCAAAAATAGTCAGCATCTACCAACTTTACTGCGTTTAATAATATTGGGGTGACAGGCTCTCGCGGACCAATGTAGTAAAATAATTAAAGTATGCCTCAAAGAGTTTCCCATTTTTGGTTAGAGTACTATGCTGGCTTCCTTGATTTTCTTCTTCACCATATTGAGAGGCACATAATTTGTTTTCCTACGAAAATGTAGCGACGGTTTTAAAATTATCTACTGCTCGTCTGGATTTGAACCAACGACGACATTGGGTGTTGTACCACTAGGCCACCTAACTCTTACGAGCCTCAAATTATACAACGCAACTCGTGTTACATAATTTAATTAAATATAAAATTGCTCATAAATTTATGTTCATGAAAGCGTATAGCGTACATTTTCATATTCAGAACTCCGTATTCTAAACAATTATTAATATAACAATTAGAAATCATGACAAAGTATTACTTTAAAACAAATGTTACCACTGTGACTGTGAACTTTGTAAACACAGTTATGTATTGGATGGAGTTAAACATAGTTTATACTAGACTTATTAAGTAAGCTTTACCCTACATTTTGAATTTGCTAGTGAAGTATCCAAGCCATGTCTTTATTTATTTTATGGAAAATAAACTAACTTGACTTTGTCTTCTTCTGCTAAATACTACTTAATATTATAAACGTGAAAGTTTGTATGGATGTTTGTTACTCTTTCACGCTTAAACGGCTGAATGAATTTGGATGAAATTTGGAATCAAGATAGCTTATATCCTGGATTAATACATAAGCTACTTTGATCCCGGAAAAGTGCAGTGTTCCCGTGGGATTACTTATTCACCGCGGGTAACACCGCAGGGCGTAGCTATTTTGGTTATAATTTATGCATATTCTACGCAATAAACTTTGCTGATAATAGAAGGACAAGAATATCTTATCTAACAATATAAAAAATATAGTTTGTTTATACAGAATCGTAAATGCGAGCTCCAAAATAGAAATTTTGTTGCAAAACAATAATTTATTTGACAGTCGCTTTGCGTTGGGTATCAATATTATTTCTGATATCCATAAATATATTTGCATTAACTTCGATGCAAGAAGTGATATTAGATTCACGCGATTTCTTAACCAAATCACAATAAATATTCCGTGCAGTAACCGAACACTGAAAACCGTTTAACTTAGTGATAAATTCGCGTAATGAAATTTATAATTTAACTAATGTTTTGTGACTTTTACCGTGACAGATTTTGGAATCAGTCGAAATAGACAAAAATACGTTAAAATTATTTTAAGAATTGAACATGTTAATATCAATCCAGGAGTATACCTTTAATAAACAAAGCAATTAAATTAAATATTTTTATATGTATAATAAAAATATTACTTATTTTATTACTTATATTACTATTTTTGTACAATAATGTAGTAATCAAAATTTTGTTAGATTTTTATCACACCTTTTCCCTGACTTTTTTTTTAGAACATTAATGTCGACGTCGCAGTAATCCTCCTTGCTAGCCAGGGTCCTAGATTATATCCACAACCATGCCCTGGCTTTTTTGAACTTTTTTGAACTTTGGTGAGCATAAGATACATTCTGTAATCTTGGATCTTGTTGTTTGTTTATCCATACCACCTGTGACACAGCGAATGCATGGCTATGAGTATTTAAACGTTATTTTAATTTGTCAGCAGTGTCGTGGAATGAGAAATGTAAAATATTGTTCTCATGCATAGCTTACGAATAATTTTAACTTAGTAAACATTTAATAAAACTTATTGGAACTTACTTTCTGTTTGAACAGTTACTGTGGCTGTGACGTTTGAATTCAATCAAAACTGATTTGTTTCAGTCAGCGTTTTATCTGTAAGCAGTCTGAATAAAATTATCGTTTACTTAAACAAGTCGATATGCAAAGATGTTCAGGTCGTCTGTACATAATAAATAAATATTGGTGTACATTTCACACAGCGCCATCTAGTACCAAAGTAAGCTAAGCATAGCTTGTATCAAGAGAACCAGACAACTGATATAATACTTATATACTTTTTTCGTAAATACATACATATAATACATATTGACACCCAGCCACAGAACAAACATCTATATTCATCATACAAATATTTGTCCTGGGTGGGAATCGACCCACGACCTACAGCATAGAAAGGCAGGCTTACTACCGATTGAGCTGTGAGGCCTGTCAAATATATAATCTTTATAGTTGATAAAAATATTTTTGCGTAATGCTATTATAAGATTTATTACGCATAAACGTACCAAGATGCCGCAACCTTGATGACGGCTACAGAATACAAAATAATTTAACCAAATAGGTAACACAAAGATAAATAACTATTGGGTAGAACAATCATTTAGTTGTGCGTGGTGAATTAGCAGTAAAGACGCCGACATTGAATCCGGAGTTCGCTGGTTCAAATCTAGACGCACACCAACGAGTTTGTCGCTTGAAGAAATTACACACAATACCACGTTCTTAAAATGGTGACGAAGAACATCTTACGGAAATTGGCATAAATCTTCGAAGATGTGTCTAGTGCACGAAACTCACTGATGTTTTTTATGCGATATGAACAGCAGGTGGGCCGTCGGCTCGTTCCGTAATCCAATCACATAAAAAAAAACTGAGAATACCTTTGTACATATCATGGGAACTTTTATATTTATACATATATTGTGTGAATATGTACGTATTTACAGTATAATATAAAAATAAACATGTACAGAATCGTTTATTATGTACAAACTGTGGCGTCAATGAAACAAATCTAGCTCCCATACAAAATCAACAATCTATTCAAAAGTGAATTAGCAGAAGCCTACAAAGGGAACTATAATCAGGCCATCACTCAAGCTGCGGAGATGCGATTTGTCTGTCTGTCTGTACGAGACAGGAAGATGTAAGTGCATAGGAACGCCAATGGCACACCCACATCATATAGATTTGCATAACACTTAGATTACTAATACCTAATACATAAACAAACGTATGGATTATGTTCACAATAAGAGTTTGAGGGTATATAAAGAATATATAGATAGATAAATTGTGTTAACATGTATTTACAAAACAGTATATATATATTCTATCAGTTGTCTGGTTCATGGGACAGGTTTAAAAGAAATAACAATACATGTGACATACAATAGGCGGCCTTATTCCTTAAAGCAATCTCTTCCAGGCAACCTTTGGATGGACTGGATTAGAAAGAATGATATGGGTTGGTGTTAAACAAAAAATAAATAAAAGAATAAAAAAATAAGAGAGTATATATATTAAAAAATGAATATACTTACGGAGTAAACATATAAAATAATTAATAAATATCACACATACATACATAAAAAACAAAAAAATTTGAAGATTACAAAACTCTAGTAGATCTTAGAATAAATTATGCTTAGTTTGGGGCTAAAACCAAAGTCAGAAACTTCATTTCAATAGAATTTATAAAGAAATGTTCCATATCTCTATTGAACAATAATAATATTGGTGGATATTTCACACAGCGCCATCTAGCCCCAAACTAAGCATAGCTTGTCCATACAAGCATTTTTTAATATATATACTCTCTTATTTTTTTATTCTTTTATTTATTTTTTGTTTAACACCAACCCATATCATTCTTTCTAATCCAGTCCATCCAAAGGTTGCCTGGAAGAGATTGCTTTAAGGAATAAGGCCGCCTATTGTATGTCACATGTATTGTTATTTCTTTTAAACCTGTTTATTTCTTCTGTTTATTTATTGGGTGGTGTACAATAAAGAGTTTTCTATTCTATTCTAAGAGACTAGCTAATTAATGGAAAGCTTAGGTCCGTTTTTGTAATACATATAAACACCCAGACACAGAACAAACATATTATGTTTGATACCTTAGTTTATCCTGGGTAAGATTTTCCACGACCTGCAGCGCGGAAGGCCAGATAGTCCAATACACAGGTACATAGAGCCATGTACATGAATCATGTATAGTATACATCAAATGAGACTCCTCATGAATCACGATCCTTGACACGGGCGTGGGAGAACAATGGTTTAAGAAGTTTGTATGTGTACTTGTATAAATACGATGTAATTAATACGTTAAGCCAAAACCAGGAACTTGTAGGCTGTGGTTTGGGTAAAGAATGGTGCGAACTAAGTTGTTTTAATGGATATCGTTTAAAAAACTTATTTTTTTTATGACTTTTGATGTGTTTATAGGTGTTATCTATACATCTATACAAATAAATAAAATTGCAGTGTCTGTTTGTAATATTAAAATAACCGCTTTTTACTAAGTGCACATAGATGCATACATGGTACATATACCAAAATAACATTTTTTACAATTTTTGTCTGTCTGTCTATCTGTCTGTCTTTCTGTTTGTTCGTTCCGGCTAATCTCTGAAATGGCTGGACCAATTTTGATGGCAGATAGCTGAAGTAACAAGGAGTAACTTAGGCTACTTTTCCGAGGGGTAAAATAGGGGTGCGTGATAAAACCGAACTCCACGCGGATGAAGTTGCGGGCAACAGGTAGTATCTATAATACGATCTCTAACACTCTTAGATGTTGAGCAAAATGTGTTTTAAACCCTTTTTTATCCTAGTTTAAATGGTTTCTGTTGGAAAGGGTTTCGTTGTAGCTAATTTTTTTTTGTTGTAAATTCTCTTAAAATACAGTTATTGGAAAAGAGGTCTTTGAGCCTATGGTTGGCCTATTTGACAGGCCTCAAAGCTCAGTTGGTAGTTACTGTGCTTTCTACGCTGTAGGTCGTGGGTTCGATCCCACCCAGGACAAACATTAAATTTGTGTGAAGAATAATACGAACATAGATGTTCGTGTCTGGATGTTAATATGTATTTACAAAAAGTATATAAGTATTATCAGTGCTTAGCTTACTTTGGGGCTAGATGGCACTGAGTGAAATATCCACAAATAATTATTTATTTGTGAAATATTTTTGTTTTTGGCTCCAACTACTAATGTTTGCACCCATCGGGGCTCGAAGCCGCTACTCGTTGAAAGCAGTGTTGCTGCGGACCGTCAAAACCGCATCCTTGTGATGAAGTTGTGACTAATCAGTTTCTAGTGAACATGATTTCTCTTCTTAACATAAGTGTGTGAATTTTTTGCAAAAGCGGTCTCGATTCACAGTTTTATGCTTAGCTTAAGGGCTGGTAGTTTTGAGACATAGATTCACTGTGCCTTACTTCAATCCTTCGTTCATTTGTCCAGGTTTGCAGTTTTTTTTTGTTTTTGGTGGTCATTTCACACAGCGCCATCTAGCCCCAAAGTTAGCTAAGCCTAGCTTATATTATGAGAACCAGACAACTGATGTAATATAAATATACTTCTTTTTTTGTAAATACATATTAAACACTCAGACACAAAACAAACATCTATGTTCATCACCCAAATGTTTGTCCTGGGTGGGAATCAAACTCACGACCTTCAGGGTTACTACCAACTGAGCTATACGGCCAGTCAGTCGCAGATTATTAGGAATGTATTGCTGGTAAAAAGTTGTAGCTGAGTTATTCGTGGGAAAACAATGAGCTCACTTTTAATCGCTAGGCTCTTCAACGGGACTAACCCGTGTGTAAAAACTCACAAGATGAATAGAGTCCCATTAAAGCGTAGCTCACCCCTTCCAAGTATCTTTGAGAGTTAAGTACAGAGTTAACTCAAATTTACATTTAATAGTAATTTTCACTAAACTGTTACAGCAAAAGGTTAATCTAGAACTAAGGACTAATAAACGTACCTCATATCTCTAGACTAGCCTAGTGGGTAGTGTGGACTATCCAATATACAGCAGATGTGCGCAAAATTTTGCAATAACTAGTGATCTATTTCGTAAATTGTAGTCTTAAAAAATAATTTATGAATGATTCAACCATCAAATATCGATCTCCTGAGCACAACATCGAATTTTTAGTATCTACTTATGAAGAAATATATATAAAAATTGGCGTAATATATTCTATCTCACCATAGAATTGATTACTAATCGATCACTTTATTATGCTGATAGGTTTTGATAATCTATTTTTGTTCGATTTATTTCATAGTTAAAATGTATCAGTTTAATTTTTGAGTAACTTTTATTTATTACTTAAATTATTATATTATTACTAAAAATTTCATACACTAAA
Source organism: Chesias legatella (assembly GCA_947359385.1). NCBI lineage: Eukaryota > Metazoa > Arthropoda > Insecta > Lepidoptera > Geometridae > Chesias > Chesias legatella. Next base: position 1,399,591 of record OX375776.1, on the reverse strand, counting down.
TCAAGTTTAATAACATTTTATGTAGATGCAGATAATGGTTTTGTATATTCATAAAAATATCTACAAACGTGAAACCTATGCATTGAAAAAGACAATGAATTAAAATTGAAATTATAGTCAAAATGTCAATTACTACATCACTATTAGTTTCAATGGAGAAATATAAATCACCATGACCTTTAAAAGTGTGTATTGCAGCCGTAAAAATAAAAAAATCTCCAAAAAATTGATTCCCTACGATTGTAAAGTTGTCTCTAGTTCACGCATTGCGCTGGCTTCATCTCGCCTAGCGACCCTGACTTTGAGGATTAGAACCACCTATATAAGCTCAGTGGCACAGTTTTGGGAAACATTCCTCGATCAATATTCAAACAGTCAACATGAAATCGGTACGTTGAGTTACTTTATACCTTTGCTCTATCGTCACGGAAAACTCACAATAGCCTTTTGTGAATTATCTCACTTTTATAATTTGACCCAGTTTTGTGATCCAGTTGTGAAGTCTGTTATTTAATAGGAGTGATTCGTGATTCTGGCTTTCTCAATGAAATGCTATTTCAAAAGCTTTCGTTCAACTGTTATACTTTTTTTTATTTGCGATAGGCTTACGTTTGACCGCAATCTCACCTGATGTTAAGTGACGATGCGGTCTACGATGTAGCATGCGCGCCTAGAAGTAACCTATTCACTCTCCTCTTGAAGACCCCCAGATTGTAGTTCTCGGGAAATATAGACGCAGGCAATGAGTTCTACTCTTGGGCTGTCCGCATTATGAAAAAAATGTTATATGTTTCGGGCAAATATTGGAAATGAGTTCCAAACCAGTTTTTCACAGTCAGTTCAGAAATTTTTTCATACGTTTTTGCTGATAATGCACTAAATATTAGTTTTTAAGGGTTGTGTTGTTTTAAAAAATGTATATACTAAAACATTAATTTTGTAGCTTTTTATATCAGCATTGGCGATGTATAAAAGATATTTTTTTAGATATCAGTTTAATTCATGATTTTCAAACTCAACAAGAATATTCTAATGATTGGGAAAAATTTGTTAATTTTGAACAAACTTTTTATTCGGATCACAAACTAAGTGACTTGTAAGTTGACTGATAAAAGTCAAAGGCCTTTTATCAAAGGAAAAAAATGTCTTAATTCACGCAGTTCATTCAGAAACATATATAAAATAATAGACCCATGTCCGTCTCGTCAACAGTAAAGGTTTTACTGGCTGAAAATCAGCGCTGAGTTTTCTCAGCATATGCTGACCGATCCCCTTTTTCAGCACAGGGTTTTTTTGGGTTTTTTATTATATTAATGCTTTTTCTTCTATGTTTGTTCCTAAGTTTGTGCTGAAATAAATGTTTTTATCTATCTATAAAATATAAAAATCTTTGTTTTTTCTTTCCTTAGATCATCTTAGTGACCATAATCGGTGCGTGCGCCGCGGCCACCCTCCCCAAATTCGGATCACAATACCAGCCCCAGTACAACCCTTACCAAGTGAACCCTGCTTACAACCAGTACAACCAGAACTACGCCAGGCCGAGGGCCGGCCTCGAGAGGAGCGCGGCCATCCTGAGGTCCGAGTCTGAGGTCAACGAGAGAGGATACCACTTCGCCTACGACACTGAAAACGGTAAGGAATTTTGAATTATTGTGACCTCTTGTACTACTGTGCATTTGCTCAAGAATTCGATTTGAAATCGATAGTTGATCTCTTTCTTTATGGTTCTGAAAGAAAGAAGAAAAAATAACATTTATTTGTAACAACTTATTTGTAACATTTATTTGTAATAACTTATTACAATTGTAGGATATACACAATAATAAAAAAAAAGTTTTGCTGGGTTGAGCAACGTCTAATTTGTCTGTTGGTCCGATTCCAATTGTAATGTAGCCTAAGTCTAGTCTGTATTATTGTTTTGCAGCGATCTTTTCCACAAAACTGTAAGATGAAAGTTTTTACTTGATTGAAAATGTGGTTGATGGTAAATAGCATTTTACACAAAAAACTACGCACATTCTCAAAAGATGCTATTTTATAGGGTTGTATTTGATTACATATCCCCATATATTGTGTGATAGCTGAAAATGCAAATAAATAATGCGACTGATTTTATATTATGTATAGGCTATGAATAGCTTATTTATAGCATATTTATTATGTATTGAAAACACTTGGGTTTATGTATAATGTACTATGATTATTATTACCTATCGACATGTTATAAAATGTTTTTATTAAGAACTAGCATTAAGAACATAAAAAATGAGTAATTTAAGCTACTAATTTTATTATTATTATTCGCTTATAATCTTAATAACATTAAAATTATCTATTCTTCATTACACAAAAATTACCAGCTTACATATTTCATTATTTGACATATAAGGTATGATTACATATGCGCTTGTAATATATGAATGTAGTGATCAGGTATTTATGTGGGAAGTGTTTAGTATATATTGCTATCTCACAATAAATCAATGTCTTGATTCTAATCTGATCTGAAGAAAATTAATTAATTATTTTGCTCATCAGTGAGCGTGGGACTAAAAGTTAGTAATTAAAATGTTGTATGTTAACTTAAAATATAAGTTCTTTGCCTGAGCTTTTATTTGAGAATCTCGTTGTAAATCAGAGCCAAAAAGTGTATGAGAGAAAAGTAAAAATATAAACTTCTTATTTTATGCAGCTTTGGCCTTTTCATAATACTAATTAGGGGAAGATGTAGTTCGCTTTGCTAAATCGTTTAATTTCAGGTAGGCCATCTGTTTGTTTCGTCATTTCAGTCATCATCTTTAATCGTAGACGCCCCTTGTCGTGGGTTCAATTCTCACCTGTCCTAGGTGAGAATTGAGTGTTAAGTTCGTAAAAAAATATATTTTTGTGACGTACTTAGACGGTTTTTCTGTCCGGGTGTTACAATATCTTAAACGTAGGATATTTATAAAAAATGTATCATATCAGTTATCTGGTTCTCACAGTAAAAGCTTCGCGTTTCCTTTATTTTCCTTAGTTTTTTCTTTATTTTGGGCTAGATGGCGCTACGTATAATATTCACCAATATAAACTGTTAGTAGCTGGTCCTTTTTATATTCATTTATTTTATTTATTTCTTACATCAGAACCAACAGCTTTGTTACTTAGCTACTTACCTACGGAGAGCCAATTAGATTTTAGTAGACTCACACCATTTAATTTGTCTCAGGCATCCGCGCTGAAGAGAACGGCGTAGAAAACAACGGCATCCAGGCCCAGGGAGCTTACTCGTACACGGGGGATGACGGGCAGGTGTACAGCGTCAGGTATACTGCTGATACGAACGGGTTCCAGCCGCAGGGAGCTCACCTTCCGACCCCACCTCCCATTCCTGAGGCAATCGCGCGCGCGCTCCAAGAGAACGCGAGAGATGAAGCCGCTGGCATCTTTGACGATGGTGAGATTGGTCAGCGTCGTTACTATAAAAAATTACTTTAATTTAATATTCGAAGACATGTGTCAAGTCCACGAAAGGAGCCTCATTGAGGAGCACTTAAAATCCTTTTACTACACTGGTTCGAGAGAACCAGTGATTCGAATAGGTAGATTTACTGTTTGAAACTTCAGATTATGAAATTCACTGTTTCCGATGGATAACAGTCTAGTGTAAGCTTTGGTAATCCTACTACAATGAAAGTTCAACTTCAAGGATTCTTTACTATTTGCCAAATTTTTTGCAAAATAATTCATTGGCGCCAAATCTATTCAGTGCTTGATGAAAATACCATTAGTAGCAAGTAATAGCTTCTTAATGATAACAACAATTTGCCACAAGTTTTTATCATTTGCCCTTATTACAATTAAAAGGGAACATACAAACAAAAATGTAATAACCCTTTGTTATAAGAGAACCATTTGTTGGTAGATAACTCTTCGCTCAATCCCTAATCATAAAATACGAGTGTTATAAAAAAACCAGTACTTACTTACTACTTACTACTTAATCCCATCAGTTTCCTAATTATCCATAGACTTGATTCATTAATCAATAATTTTATAGTCCAAAATAACACACCATTGTATTCTAAATCACACAATTATCATAAAAACAATAAATAATCCGTAAATTGTAACCATTAATATTTGGTAGCTTCAAGCAATTTATTGAGATTACTTCAATGTGGTTTAGAGCTTTTACGATATACGACACGACATCGTTTTGAAAATGGGTATCATTCAAGTCATGAGTCATGTTTTTGTCTATGTAGATCGGATACCTTTGTATGCAAGCACTGATGCTGGATGAGCTATAATATGAGCTATTTGATATTGTTACCAAAATTTGAGGAATAAATTTTACGTGGGACCCGATCAACTCTATTGTCAGGATGTGTAGTAATTGTAGTATCAGCCTTTTTTTTTATGTAATACAGTTACGGAACGAACCGACGGCCCACCTGGTGTTAAGTGGTAACCTCGGCCCATAACAACTGATGCGACTTCGGTCCTCCCCTACTAGGTACGACAAGACCCAAGTCGCATCGTATGCGTCCGTAACTCTGAGACGTGAAGGTGTAATGTCTCATGTGCCTGTAATTTCACCGGAAACCACACCTTTCAAACTGGAACACAGTAATGCAAATGCTTCACTGCTTGGCGGCAGAAATGGGCATGGTAGCAGTACTTCCCCGGACGAACTTGGCGAGAGTTCTACTGCTCTTAAAGTAGTTAGTATCAGCCTATACCTACTACAAAGCTAGGAAGGTCATACTTATCTAGAGCATGTATGTACAACCTGATAGTAACTATGTTTCTTTTGTACTGAGAGATCAGACGTAAGTCTAGCCTCTAGCAATTTTTCGAAAAAACGTGTTAATTATTAGCACCAATTCCAAAAATTTTAAAAAATTGTGGTATTCCGTCATTTCATTGAAATAATAATTTAATTCATTTTGAAATTTTCTGTTCTTGCCAAATCGTATCGGATGGTGTAAAATATGTAAATTAATGGTACATCCTGTGATTAATCACTCAACCCAAGTTCTACGGCAATACTTGTATAAAAAATTGGACGTCACTTTATGTGATATCAAAATTTATTCCACCACGTAACTAATTCAATTTTCTTAAAGGCCATAATTAAAACCTTGATGTGGATTGATATAGTAATAAAAAATATTACTGATGGCTTTTCAGTTAAACATTTACATGATTTGATAATTACGCGGCAAAAACGAGTGGTAATCCACTTGTATGTAATACAGACTAACAAAATAACATCTGAATTTTGCTGCTTAAGAGAGGCCCGGTATCATCGAAAAACTTTTGTATCCAGCTTCCTCGCCCCGCACTCACCCTAAAGATCAGTTTATAGAACTTTATTTCTCAAAAAAGATACGTAACTTACATAAAAATAAAACAAAACATTAATTACGATAACTTAAGTGCGTCTTTCTAGTAGGTAGGTTGTACTAATAATATTTTTACTTTTAATATTTTTACTTAAATACATTCAATGTATTTAAGTTCTTCTTCTATTCGAGTCAATGGTTCTCTCGAACCAGTGTGGTGACAGGATTTTAAGTGCGCCTCAAAGAGGCTCCTTTCGCGCACTTGACACATATCTTCGAATTTTGGTTATAGGACATGTCGGTTTCCTCACGATATTTTCCTTCACCGTTTTGAGAATCTCTAATTGCGCAGATAAATCTTTCATTTGAAAAATTCATAGGTGCATTTTAATTCATCGGTAACTCTTATTGCGCACATAAATCTTTCAATTGATAAACTCATAGGTGCACGTTGGGATTTGAACCAGTGACCTCCGGATTGAAACTCGGGGACAGTACCACTAGACCACCGCGCTCTCATTTATGTAATACGACTCTAAGTAATTTTCAAAAACATTAAACTCAATACCTTTTTATTGTCAGGAAGCTACAACGACGCTAAATACTCCCCCGGCGTAGTGGCGGCGCGCACCTACCAGCCGCAGCGGTACAACCCCTACAGATCCGGACGCTTCTACTGAAAAAACGAACACAAATACACACGTGCCATTGTATGATATATATGTTATAAATAAGCAATAAAACAGATTGTGATTTTACGAACGAGCTTTGGTTTTATTTAAATAAATTCTGACATAAATCGCGGAACAAATTCGAAAGTTCCATCTATCTAAATGTAACTAATATAAATATGGATAAAAATACTATCAAATGTCAGCGTAATTTCCGATAAATTCATAAATTGTCGCATTGCTGTTGTCTATGGGCGGCGGTTACTACTTATCGTCAGGTGGGGCGTCACCTCGTTCCGTCACATAACATAAAAAATAGGGGGTTGAAAAGTGATTTACAATCAATTATGTGAAACCAAAGCGTGGTAGTAGGGTAGATAATAATAATAATAATAATAATATTGGTGGATAATTCTCACACAGCGCCATCTAGCCCTAAACTAAGCATAGCTTGTACTATGGGAACCAGACAACTGATAGAATACATATATAAATTTTTTGTAAATACATAATTATGATACAAATTAACACCCAGACACAGAACAAACATCCATGTTCGTCACACAAATGTCCTGGGTGGAAATTGAACCCACGACCGACAGCGCAGAAGGCATTTATTACCAATTGAGTGTTAAATTAATTACCAAGTGAGGCCAGTCATATTATATATGTTAATTAAAACGGCTTTCCACAATTACCACGTATTTTTTGCACTTTTGTATACCTAACTACTTAGGGGTAATTTTTTTTCATGTTCCTAAAAAAACTTATTCCAAGTCAGATTGTACGAGCCCGTAACACCGAGACGTGAAGGTGGAACGCCTCATGTGCCTGTAATTTCACCGGCAACCACACATTTCAAAACAGTACACAGTACAGCAAATGCATCACTGCTTGGCGGAAGAAATGTGTATTGTGGCAGTACTTCCCTGGAAGAATTTGGCTTAAGTTCTACAGCTAATTGGAACTACCTTCATCTTTTATCGACAATCAAGCACTACGCTAACTTGGTTTCTTCGGCTAAGACTTGTTATTATCTACTACCCAATTATATACCTCTCACATTATATACCTCCTACTTAATAATATGCCCGGGCATAACTAGTGCGTGTTTATGGTTTCACCTGCAGAGTAAAATGTACCTTAGCTAAGTAATTGCTGCTAACGCGAATGCGTTACTGATTGGCGGCAGAAATAGGTATAGTGGCAGTACTTCCTTGGACGCAACTAGGGTAAGTTATATTGCTACTGTAACATCGATATCTTGGCCACCCGATCTGTCATATTTCCATAACGCAAACACCACCCGCCGCCCATAACAAACGATGCGACTTGGGTCCTCCCCTACTAGGTACAAGACCTAAGTCACACTGCATTGCGTCCATCATCTCGAGACGGGGATGTTACGTCTCATTCGTTTACAATTTCACGGGCACCCACTCCCTTCCACCGGAACACAGCAACACGAGCGCATCACTGCTTGGCGGCAGATTACCAGGTGTGGTGGCAGTACTTCCCCAGACGAACTAAATCTAATGTAATATCTAAAGCAGTAAGTAAGATTGACTTGTACATACAGACAGACAGAAAACGGCGACGGTACAATTTATAAATGTAAAGTGATGTAGTGAAACAACCTACCTACCTATCTACTTTATTCTGAGCCAACCATTGTAGTCGGTTACTACCAAATCAGATCTAACAAGTATGTGTATCTATGCAATATTGACCATTTATTCGTTAACGAGGTGACGCGAGGTTTGGCGTTTGGCTGCCTCGGGTAGAGTTAGGAACTTGTAGACCTGTTGCGAAAACGTAGGCTCAGCAGCAGGCCGCTCGCTGGTTCAAATCCGGGTGAACACCAATCAGTTTTAGGCGTGATAGTTTATTTGGGCAACTACTATTTCGAAAGGTGACTTCAACGTTTCAAAAGTCAGATTTCTCTTAGGTTAATTATATCTTTAGATGGGATGACTTTTAGAAATGTTAAGTTATTAATAATAATAATAACATTGGTGTACAATTCACACAGCGCCATCTAGCCCCAAACTAAGCATAACTTGTAATATGTGAACCAGAAAACTGATTGAATGCATATATACTTTTTTGTAAATACGTACATATAAACACCTAGACAGAGAACAAACATCTAGTCAGACATAATGTGTATACGTCCTGGTTGGGAATCGAACCCACGACCTACAGCGCAGCAGGCACAGTTACTGCCGACTGAGCTGTGAGGCCTGTCGATAAATTGTAATAATGTACATATTTCATATAGTGGTTAAGAAATAGTTAGCGCCACAGGTGGTTTTACTCATGATGTACCAGGTTATCATAAAATAAAGAAGTTAGTTGACTATGTTCAAACAGGTTGCAATAAACAGCTACTTTCATTTGAACCAAACAGGTGGTTGGGAAGATACTGAACTGTCAAACAGGTGGTTAAAATGGGCAGTGATTCATCCATTTACTTTTTTCATAACGTATTACAGCTCTGGCAAAGGAATAACACATTCTGAAAGCCGGCAAGCGATATTCTCCTTGTGCAAGATCAAACCCTGAACCTATGGACTAATGACAGAAATGCAAGAAATGCTACGAATATATAAAAAATCTAAGAGAAAGCTAAAGAAAATGTGTACATTATGGGGTCGACAAATTGTTTGTATTCTCGATATTACATTATATTAAATCTTCACTAATATAATAATTTGGAATGATGATTTTTTTTTTTGAATTTGTGGAGTCCATGAAAATAGGGAAACCTCTTCTAAAAATGTTTTCACTAATAGCAACATTCTTCCTGAGCTCCCAAAGTACATCTGAGGATGTTTCATAATAGTAATTTTTTGATTATAACATATTTTTCTTACGTCAGTCTCATTCTACGATCTAGTTATTTCTAGGTTTTATGTGAGCCTGGTACATCATTGGTGTAACAACCTGTGGCACCTCCCACGTACCCGCGTAATGCGAATTTTCCACTTGTTGTTACTAAAGCATAAGTTGTAACTGGGTGCATAGTATTACTTTTATAATGGTTCACTCAATTCTTTGATCTTATGATCTCCTGGTGAGTCATAGCGCCTATAACTTGTTGATTTCATATCGAACTCAGCAATTGTTGCACCATGCAATATTTTATGAATAGTATGTATTATATGTAGGTATTTATTTGTCGCTTGGTGTTTGAGCCTACGTTAGGCACATAATTAGCTCGAATGAGATAATATGTATTTTATTATAATGGAATTATAATGATAATATAATATTTAATTATATAATAATTATATGTATCCGACTTGGTACTTTTCATGAAAGTATAAACCGCCTTTTACCCTTTTACTTTTACGGGACTCCATAGAAAGAAACAAATATAAATACTGTTTAATTTTATGTGAGCCTGGTACAGTCGTAGTCATGGAACCTGTGGCTTCACTTGTTTTTGGTTCCAACCACTTGTTTGTCCTTGGGTGTGTCAGCTGTGCTTATTGTAAAGATAAACTACCTGTTACGAGCTCAGTGCTTAATTCACATTCAACTATTTACTCCTATATTAGTATGAACTCCTGGTACTCTGCGTTTCAAATCACCTGCTAACCACCTATTTTGGAAATGGAAACAAGCTTGATTGGTTTTAAATTGTTGCTAACATGAGATAGATACAGATGGAGAGGGCAAAAATCGACTCTTTGAGCTGTTTATAGTAGCGATTTTTTAAGCTATTGCATAGCTTCTATCGCGGACCTTGAGCGTGGAGACCGAATCCAGAAATTCCGTAACGAAAAAAACCTAACACCCCCCACTCCGACCGGCACAGCGGTGATAATTTTTAGTTTTTCCATCGATCGATAAATACCAGAACTTTAAATGACTTTTTGAAATATCATGCGCAATAGCTTTAGCGCGGCAGTCTCCGAGTGCCACACGTCTTTTTTTTAAACGTGGATATCAATAGAATGACCGAAATGTCGACCTGATTATACACGAACGAAACAGATTATTCTCGTCTACATGAAATCAACAGTTTGCGATATCTGTTTTTTAGCGTTAGTTACTTCTACGATCATAAATTTAAGACAATCTTAATGACGTCCTAAAGACAGTTTGACAATGTCAAAGTCTACTTTTAGGATGTTTTTTTTTATTAAGCTATTGCATAGCTTCTATCGCGGGCCTTGAGCGTGGAGACCGAATCCAGAAATTCCGTAACGAAAAAAACCTAACACCCCCCACTCCGACCGGCACAGCGGTAATACTTTTTAGTTTTTCCATCTATCGATAAATACCAGAACTTTTAATGACTTTTTGAAATATCACGCGCAATAGCTTTACCGCGGCAGTCTCCGAGTGCCACACGTCTTTTTTTTACATGCACTTTAATTCCCAATATGGAAGTACCAACCAGCACCAACTCAACAGGCGTTTTGCCAAGGAATGTACCAGGCAATCATAAAGAAAGAGAAGGTATAAAATAGCGCAGCTCCTCTAACCAACAACTTGTAGAAACGTCACATCAGGTGATACGCAGCCGTTTTCTATTGCCGGCTGTGGGGTGGATATCATCAGTGATACAATTGGATACCATTTAGATTCATACCACGCGGGTGATATTGTAAGAAGTTATCTAGTAGACAATAATTTGATAAATTGAGTTTAACTTAACCTGTAAACCACCTGTTTGATGGTATAATGTTATTCCAACCACTTGTTTGGTATCAGTAGAAGTGGTGACGCCATTACTTGCCACCTGTTAAAAGCAGACAACTTGTTGGAATAATTCATGATCTCGATTTTATGTAAGCCTAGTACATTATCTGTAATACAACCTGTGACAAACCTCGTGTTTCTGTTTACACCACCACTTGTAACTGTTTCGTTTATCATTTCCTGGTACTGGACATGAAAACAACCTGTTATGAGAACAGCGACTCGTTCGTAGATTGCTCCTCTCTGTACTCATAAGTATCCTTCGCAGAGTTACTCTTTGTCAGTATGAGCGCCTGGAATTTTGTGGCAACCAGGCCTTATAAAGAGGTTAGAATTTTAATAATTTATATTTTTGTACGCAGATCGTCAGCGCTCATTCATTGATATAGCTGATTTTATGTAAGCCTGGTACATCATTAGTGTGGCCACCTGTGGCACCACCCAATGCGGATTTTCCCACTTGCTGTAAAATCCAGCGTAAGTTGTTACTTTGTACGAAGTAATATTAATTTTTTTCGTTATAGTTCTAGAAAAATACTTATTAATTTGGCAAATATTCACAGAAATAAGACAAACTATACGCATATTTAGGATAGTTTTGGCTATGTTCTATAACCTGATGCCAAAACGCATATTTTTATAACTTATACATATTGCTCCAATTTATATGGACCCCCACGCTCGCAATCGGAAGTCCGGAATGGATAAGGCCAAATCTCACATTAATTAATCATCAATTCAGGTTATTTTATGTCACCCAGTAAAGGTTTGTACACAGCTGGATAGATAATTTAGAAATATTGATAAACCTATTGTAATTTGGTTTTATTATTTTGATAAGGATTCACTCGCCCAATGCTTTGCTCGTATGCTCTCCTGGTGAGTCAAATCGCCTTTAACTTGTTGATTTCCGTATCAACCTCAGCAACTTAACTGTTGCACCAGACAGCCTTTTTGGGTTAGTTCTTGTTTTATTTTAGTATGCAATATATATTTCTTTGCAATTTAGAATTGAAGCCTACAAAAATTATATTAAATTAGGCACATGATTTATCTGAAAGAGACAAGACACATAGTCATAATGGAAATAGTACTAGCATTTACTACGTTAAGACTGAAGTATTAATTCAACTCTCATCTTTTAATCCGTAGGATTGAAACACAATTTTGAACCACTTGTATGGATGATAATGCAAGACCACCAACATAATTCTTAATTCTTAGTAGGCTTCGTGTCAGAAGACAATAAACCTTTGAAATAAACAGTACTAACTAATTCGAAGATACGTAAATACTGTTTAATTTCATGTAAGCCTGGTACAGTCGTAGTCATGGAACCTGTGGCTTCACTTATTTCTGGTTCCAACCACTTGTTTGTTCTTGTGGTCAGCTGTGCTTATTGTTGGGATTACCAACTGCCTGTTATTGGTTTGCTAGATTCACAGGTGGTTATATGATAAGGTGAAATGGTCAACTATATAACTCCTACCTCAGTATGAACGCCTGGTACTCCGCGTGTAAAAACCACGTGTTATCTAATTTTATACTACGTTCTGAAAATAAAACATAAGGGGTTTTTAGTTCTTGTTTGACAGTGACACAGAGAAATAGAACGAAGAAAGGAGTAAATAGTATTAATAAAAGTTTGATCAAACAAACTCGCGAAATATAATACTTCTAGTAGTTAATATTTTTTTATATATAAGGACGGGAAGACGATCGAATGAATACTATACTGTAAGATTTCTGTGTAATCTTTAGTCAGTAATATATAAATATTCAATTTGTTAGCAAATCTTTTATTTGATCGTCTCCGATCCTTATAACTTTTTAAAGTGTATTTATCAATGTAATACACAAAATAGCAGCTTATTTATTACGTGGCGCATCGATATAGCATCAATATGTGAGAAGTGAAGATATAAGACATATTTAACCATTAATTTGCAATTTCACTCGCTTTAAATTTGAAGTATCTATATGCGAATACGATACCAGCTCGACGCTGAATTATTTACAACAAATAACTCCACTGATTGTTGGTGTTTTTCATGGGAAATTACGTCAATTATGATATCACCCCACAGCCAAATATACAGCCAATAGAAAATAAGGCTGCGTATAACCTGTTGGTGACTATTCTACAACAAGTTGTTGATTAGAGGAGGTATGCTATACATTCTCTTTCTTATGATCGCCTGGTACTTTCCTTGGCAAAGCGCCTGTTGAGTTTGTGCTTACTTTTTTTATTGTTAGTAATAATAATATTGGTTGACATTTCACACAGCGCCATCTAGCCCCAAAGAAATATAGCATAGCTTGTGTCATGAGAACCAGACAACTGATATATATTACTTAATTAGATTAAGTAGATTTACAGATAGTTAGATTAGATACTTAAGTATTTTTTGTAAAAACCTATAATATATGTATTATATCAACACCCAGACACAGAACTAACATCTATGTCACACAAATGTTTGTCCTATGTGGGAATCGAACCCACGACCTACAGCGCAGAAAGCAGGGTTACTGCCAAATGAGCTGTGAGGCCAGTCAAAATAATAATACTATTCGTAAATTACCGCCTTGCAAAATGCGACAATACCGATAAAAATAACCAATACTTAATAGGGACTAAGTCGCGGGTTCTACAGTAATACGTCAGTAAATGAAATAAATGATCCTCAGATATGAGGTAGACTTTGACATAAGCAAACTGCGATTAGGGTGGTCATTATTTGGATGGGTGACCAAAACTAAGTTTCAATACTAAACAAATGTGTATTTATTATAGATTACTGATCGCCCAAATGATCTCTAAATTCTACGAAAATCATCAGTGACCATTTGAGCAAAAGATCACATATATACAGAAATTGTACTACATGTTGTGTGTGAAGAATATTTTTTTTTTATTGATATCTAAAGAACAAAACTGGCACTAAAGAATAAAGTTTAGCAAACTGAAAATGAGTATATAATTAATCTGTTTCAGTTTATCTAAAATCTATATATGAATAGAATAATATATAGATTATAGATAAATTGAAATTGACTAATTATATACATGTATCCAAAAACTATAAAAAAAAAAAAAAAAATGGTTTTCGAAAAATGATTTGTCAGGTCTTGGATTTATGTAGCTCTACCCAAAATCCGCTCCACTTGTTCATCCACTGAGCGCATCTTATTACCTAACATTACCTAACAATACTCTCCACGCCTGTACCGCGGCTTCTGATCACAGACACCACTCAAACTAAAGACTTGTTACAATGTTCAAAGTTTTCTTTTAATCGTCGAACTTCTTTATGTGATACAGTTACGGAAGGAGCCGACGGCCCACCTGGTGTTAAGTGGTAACCTCTGCCCATAACAACCGATGCGACTTGGATCTTCCCTTACTAGGTACGACAAGACCGCGTCTGTCACCCCGAGACGGGGATGTTACGTCAAATGCAGCTGCAATTTTACCGGCCTACCCTTTTCCTTATTTTTACCCGATAATTATTCGATCGTGTCTAAATAAAATTATTATACCAAAATGATATAAAGAAAAGGAATGGTTATCGAAAAGAGTAGAAAATGACACTAAAATACACGATACATTAAGTTCACAGTTTATCCAGCCGCTCCGAATACTACTGATATGCCTCCAAGCCCATTCGTACAATACATTTCGCTATAAATACGCACGAAAGAAATTACCTTAACGCATTCTGTACCCGACTGTCTTCTAAGTAGCAAAATAATAGCAAACATGAAATTGGTACGTTTTTTCGTGTGTTTTGTGCGTGAAATTAGTGAGAGTTTAATTTGATGGTTTACGTGATGTGTGTTTTTGGAAGTGACTTTTGAATCATGTCGTTTTTTGATGAATGGTTTATAGTGCGGTGAAAGTTTCTAATTTTTTTTAATTCTAATCTATACTCTATATACAAATAAGTAAAATTGGAGTGCCTGTTTGTAATATTAAATTAACCGCTTTTTACTAAGTGCATTATGGATGTATACACGGTGCATATACCAAAACAACATTTTTTACCATTTTTGTCTGTCTGTCTGTCCGTTTGTTCCGGCTAATCTCCGGAACGGCTGGACCGATTTTAACGGGACTTTCACTGGCAGATAGCTGATGTAACAAGGAGTGACTTAGGCTACTTTTCCAATAGACAAAATAGGGGTGCGCGATAAAACCGAATTCCACGCGGACGAAGTCGCGGGCAACATCTAGTGTCATATAATATCTTCCCGGCCGTTATATATATAAATGTTCTGAGAAGAACATAATAGGTTCTTCAAAAAATGAATGAAGTCCATTTGAACAAGCTCCTTGAGCTATTACCTAGAGATCACGTTATTATGTACCCATAGCTACCTATCTATATATATTTTTTTTTTTATGTAATATAGTTACGGAACGAGCCGACGGCCCACCTGGTGTTAAGTGGTAACCTCGGCCCATAACAACTGATGCAACTTCGGTCCTCCCCTACTAGGTACGACAAGACCCAAGTCGCATCGTATGCGTCCGCAACTCTGAGACGTGAAGGCGGAATGTCTCGTGTGCCTGTAATTTCACCGGCAACCACACCTTTCAAACCGGAACACAGTAATGCGAATGCGTTGCTGCTTGGCGGCAGAAAAGGGCATGGTGGCAGTACTTCCCCGGACGAACTTGGCGAGAGTTCTACTGCTCTTTATATTTACTCATATTTACACAGATAGGGTTTGAACAGGCATCAAACTTATCGATAAGTACGCGTGACCTTACGTTTTGAATATTGACGTTTCCAAGCCATTTCTTTATGAATTCTATGGAAATAAAGTTTTTGACTTTGACTTTGACTTGACTACATAGAAAAAGTGCTAACTGCCGTTGTAAACGAACTATATATAAGTCATATTTAATTAATCAGGATCAATATACACAGACATCTATAGAATGTTTGAAGCAGTGAAAACTTAATAAAATTGCTGTCGATTTATTTAGTTTATTGTTTGTCAACATTGAAAATAAAACCAAAATAAAATAAGGAAAATATATGAGAAGAAACTTCCTTTAAATTAGAAATACATAATAAATTAAGTCTAATGTATTTCTAAAATAAATGAACATGATTTTTATTCCATAGTAATGTGGCTTCTCCTGCTTTGGAAAAGAGCCTAAGTTATGCCTTATGAAATCGGCTATCTGCCACTTGAAGTCCCGTCATAATATTATGTCCAGCCTTTTGGAGATTAGTCGAAACAGACACACAACCAGACAAAAATATTAAATTGATTTTTTATTATAATTGTCTACCGTATATTGTTTTAAATGCATTTAATGAGAATAGGTTTTTGGACACTACAAACAAACATTTGAAATGATTATGATTTATTTGTATGTATATATAGTTTTCTAACATCAAATTATGCCGTACATGACATTTTCCGCAAGGAAATGAATTCATAGGTGGCGTTAAAATCGTGAATCTTCATTGTTCACACATACATAATTAAGAAATGACGTCTACACATTAAATACAATACTTATAGATTAAAATCACACAATAATTACATCTTGTTCCAAATTCCAGTGTACGTTCTTCTCCGCCATCATCGCCGCAGCAGCAGCGGGCCAGGTCTACACGCACCAATCAGAGCCCGAGAGCTACACCAGCGCGGATATCTACCAATCAGCGCTCGAGTTACAACAGCAAGGGCTTTACTCCGACCAATCACACGCGCACACCGGTGCAGCTTCGAGACCCTCGGGAGAGAGAACAGCCAGGATTCTCAGTCTGGTGTCCGAGAGTGATGGACACGAATATGCTTACTCCTATGAGACTGAGAATGGTGAGACATTTTTTTTAACTTAATTTTTAAGTTCAATTTCAAGTGTTTTTATTCATAACACAAGTCAATATATAAACGAAAAACATAAATAATAATAATACTTTATTGTACACCAGAGAACATTATAAATAACAATTAATATTACATAGAACTTAGAGGTACAATGGGCGGTCTTATCGCTATGAAAGGATCACTTCAAAATAAAAAAATAACAACAAAAAAAATTAATTTTACAGTAATAAATTAATATTCACTTTTTCAAAAAGAACAAAAATATGAAGGTTTTTGGAGTAACGTTTGACGTTGAAAAGCTTGTTCAAGCAAAAGTTTTCAAATCAGGCGCTAACGAAGAGTTGCAATATGTTTTTATGAAGGCGCTACTCGTTTAAGTTATGCCAGTTACCTAGTCGCGATTATTATTTTGTTTAATGTGATTAGAAGGAATATTTGGGATGAATTCACGAGAGTGGAAACGAACAAAAATCAAAAGATATTAAAGATATTAATATATTTTTATTGTTTGAAAAGAAATTGACCAGGAAATTGAAAATGGGTTTCCTCTTAGATCATTTGGTAACAACTAAGAAGAATCAAAATGCTCAACCTTCGCGCTTATTAAAATTTAGTAATATTTTCTTCTAAACTTTTTGGAATAAACCTTCATAGTTCAAGTATTTTAAATTATAAATAAAATATATTTTCTGAAAAGAATCACCGCAGCGGGACTGTGCGCAAAGTTATACGTAAGGATAAATTTAAATTTGTTATTACAAGGTCACTGTTTCATCGGAAAAGAAATATTACATTACTCCAGTCCATTCTTAAAAAATTGACAGTTGCACTTTGTTAACGATAAATTTCTCAAATTCCAGGCATTAAAGCCCAAGAAATGGGTCAAATCAGCGACCACGAATCTGGGACCCAAGCTCATGGGGCCTACTCCTACACCGGAGACGACGGGCATACCTACACCGTCACATACACCGCCGACGAGCACGGGTTCCATCCCCAGGGGGCGCACCTCCCGACACCACCCCCTATCCCCGAGGCTATAGTCAAGAGCCTGGAGCAGAATGCTAAGGACGAAGCCGCTGGCGTCTACGATGACGGTGAGAACCCATATCTCTTTATTTATGTCATAATCAATAAAAAAAATGAAATGCATAATGAATCGCATAAAAAAACGGAACGAGCAGATGGCCCAACTGGGGCTAAGTGGTAACCCATACCCGTAATAAGCAATACGACATGGGTCTCTACTATTTAGTTACAACAAGATCCCAGACGCATCGGATGCGCCCGCAACTCTGAGGCGTGCATGTGGGATGTCTCATGTGCCTGTAATTTCACTGGCAACTACAGACCCAACTCAGAAATGCTGTAGCACTACTTCCCCGGAAGAAATTGCCATATTTCTACTAAAACCGTTCCTTTTTCAGGTAAATACGAAGAACCAGAGTCTCATCATCAGGAGCCGCAACAGCAACACGAGCTGAGCTATCATCAACAACAAATACATCAGCATGAGCTAAGCCAGCAACAACAGCAGCTGAACCATCATCAACAACAAATGCATCCGCATGAGCTAAGCCAGCAACAGCAGCAGCTGAGCCATCACCAACAACAAATGCATCAACATGAGCTAAGCCAGCAACATCAACAGCAACTACGTCAGCAACAAATGCATCAGCAAGCTGCGCATGCGTTCCAATATGAGACGTCAGCATTCTTGAACGACGGTGCATACCAGCATGGTGGGGGTTACCACACTTTGAATATTCCCGTTGAGGGGTACCGGAAGCATTAGATCTTCCCTTGTCAGTCATATCTTCTTGAAACATATTATCTTAAACTGAAATTCTTTTGCTGCTGCAACCAAACCTTCAGAACATCTATTATTAGTACGATTACGTATATTGAATACATTTCCTGGCAAATCAATGCTTGAAAATTGTAAACAAAGTAATAACAGAGCGATCTCAGTCGTTTTCTCGTTTTGTTTTTACAATAGTTGTTCTGTGTTTGCGGAAAAGAATTCAATGTTATGTCGCATCGAGCCGAGAATACAGCTCCTGGAAGGATTTCGATTCGTTTTTCATCAATAATTTCGAGAACCTATAAATACTCAGTTCAATGACTCTCCCACAATACATCTTATAAATTCCTAGGAGTTACTGTGTTCCGGTTTGAAACTTGTAGTTATCGGCGAAATTACAGGCA
Organism: Chesias legatella; assembly: GCA_947359385.1. Classification (NCBI taxonomy): domain Eukaryota; kingdom Metazoa; phylum Arthropoda; class Insecta; order Lepidoptera; family Geometridae; genus Chesias; species Chesias legatella. The sequence goes on along the minus strand of OX375776.1, from coordinate 1,380,810 downwards.
CATGAGACATTCCACGTTTACATCTCAGAGTTATGGGCGCATACGATGTGATTTGGGTCTTGTCGTACCTAAGTAGGGGAGGAGGCAAGCAGTGTTGCTTGTCATGGGCAGAGGTTACCACTTAACACTAGATGGACCGTCTGATAGTTCCGTAATGTTATCAGATTCAAAATAAATTAACTTTCTTCTTCTAAGGAAAATCTTAGTTAAACTTCTGTCTGTATATTAGTTTGACTGTATTATAATATTTTCGTATCATGTTATATGTAACCCTGATCACAAGGAGTGCTGATTTCTGTCATGGTAGCTAATATATATGTGATGAATATCAGGTGTGTGAGTTTGTGCGCTGTAGGTATATGACCATGTCAACTGCTACACAGAAAATTCTCTTTAGATATGAGTGTCCATACATTGTTAAACTGTCTTATTCTCTCTTGTTACTCTATTAGTCAAATGACTTCTATATTGTTATTAATCTTTATAAACATGAAACTATAGTGAGTAGTCATTAATTTTAGCTTGTTTCAGCTTAAATCTACATATAACGTTTGTACAATATTGTTAGGAATTGAATTCCTGTATGTTGCTTTGTTTGTAGAATAAATAAATTAATGATATTTGTGAATCTTTGAATTTTGTTGGAGTCGTTTCGCGGAGAAGTGATATTCGTAAGGCTCTTACCAAGTGTCGTGTCTATGTTCTCGCGATAGGACCAGCACCCACAGCGAAAAATAATCCTTCGTTTATTTGAGTTTCAAATGGCTTATTGATTAAATGCCGTACATTTTTAGTTTTAGGATAAAAAAGTTATATATATCGTAGGAACCTTGCTCAGTATAAATTGTCTTATCCTATATTTTAGTCCTGGCTGGCCATCTTGGCAGACATCTTGTAGCTGTATGCGCCATCGGCTCGTCCCTTAATTTTATAATATAAAATGAGAGATTACCGGTGGGCCATCTGCTTGTTCCGAAACTTATTCACTTAAACGTCCATATTCTGTTGAGATTAAAGCTATAAGAATACTAATCACTATTACGTAGAACGCACCTTTCGTCCTACGTAGAACGCACATTGTTCTATCGAGTCCGTTCCGATGTGACCCACTGACATTAACACGACCTGCCCAGCGGCTATATTTGTCGTGACACTGAATCAGAATGCATAATAATTATGTATGTAAGGATTTGGATGTGTAAGTAGTATAAATAATCGGTTTAGTGGTACTCGAAGACGTATTATTTTTACGTAAATGTTTCTACATCATTTAATAGAAACAATAAATACACTCCAAGCTATGCATGCTAACCTGGTATCAAAAGTTTATGATGCTTTGCAATTCCATCTTTTATTAAAAAAAAATGCTATCTGAAATATTTTCACGGGCATGCGTACTAAAACTTGTCAAAGTTTGCAGCCATGTTAGTAGTAAAGGACATAAATAAATAAATAAAAATGGGGTCAAAGATGAAACTTTCGGTTGTAACATTTGATTTTGTTAAATTCAATATTTATTTGTCATTTATATGTACCTACAGGGATGTGCAGACACCCGATCAAATTTATTTCAGCGAAACGCATGTCATCTTGTGTTTAATTATACTTTTGCATATTGGGGTGTACGATTAGGCATTGTCACTTTATGTATTTTGATACGATCGTGTACAGGCAGTCGATTAAAGTGTTTTAGATTGATTAACAGCACGATTATGGGGTGCTGCAATTTTTGCGACATCGTAAGTAGCTTTAACGATTGTTAAACTATCAAAAACACAGGTAGGCTGTAATTTTATGTCCTCTGCTTCAGAAAACATGGATCAATATCTTGTTCACTTATCGAGTAATAGTTATATTTTTTTTTATTGGGAATAAATATACAAGCAATAATAAGGTTCTACAAAATTATTTTAAAAGTGTAGACTGTCACGAATGAATATGTGCGTAAATTCTTTATTTCCATCTAATTCAAATAAGTTTATGGATGGTTTAGTAATTTAGTTTGTTATTTACACAATATCTTTTTTTTATAGTGGCTCAATTTTTTTTAAGCCTTTTTTTCTTGCAATTTTTGGTGCTAATATGACATTACAACCTACTAAAAATGATTTTTTGCAACATTACTGCAGTTAAAAACTAAAAACAGTTGTTTTTAGATAAAACAATAAATTATGGCGAGCAAAAAATGTTAATTAGCTATTTTTGAAAATATAACTTATTAAAAGTAATAAAATTGTATTGAAAATTAAATAATAATTCGGTAGTAAGTTCACATAATTTTTTCAAAAGACTTTTACTATCCACCATTGTTTAAATTTTATTTATGTTTATACAAATAGGTCAAAGCCGATCGGGAGCCAGCAGGAACCGACCCATATATCCATCAATACGCCCGTACAAGGACACATTATATTCGGATGTAATTTGATATGAAGCTATTATGTGCAGAATTCCTCGGCAATTGAAGATTAGTCACACCATATGAACTTCAATGCAATGGGTGGGTACAATAATACAAGCTTTAAGTGGAATAGTTATACGGAAAATAATGATAAGTTAATTATAAATAAAAGTGTAAATATTTTAATATAATATAATAATGATCTATAATAGTTACAATCTCCCTTCCCTTCACCTTTCCATAATAAAGAACCCTGAAACGACCCTCTTAGCGTTGGCTTCGGAAACGCCTTCTAAGGATTGGGATTGAACCTGAGATAAAAATGGAGAAATAATAATGTTAAAAATAAAAGTATAGCTGTATAAATAATCTTAAATTTATACTCATGAATGTTATTACTATATAGTAACACTAGCTGTTGCCGCAACTTCGTCCGCGTGGAATTCGGTTTTATCACGCACCCCTATTTTACCCCTCGGAAAAGTAGCCTAAGTTACTCCTTGTTACATCAGCTATCTGCCAGTGAAAGTTCCGTCAAAATCGGTTCAGCCATTTCAGAGATTAGCCGGAACAAAAATTGAAAAACATTCACATACATTTGAAAATCAAACAGACAGACACACAAAAATTTAAATAATGTTGATTTGATATATGAACCATGTATACATCCATATGCACTTAGTAAAAAGCGGTTATTTTAATATTACAAACAGACACTCCAATTTTATTTATTTGTATAGATAAAACTGGATATAGGTTCTACCGTATGTAAAATGACGACCAGAAATCCTTCTTCTGAACATCTATTAACAGGTTTGAAAGTAGATTATAAATATATCCGTTTGTACGGATGAATTTATATTTGTTACTTTACAAGCCAAAACAAATTTGACTGAAATTTTAAAATAGTTACAAACTTACCTTTGTAAATTAATAATATAATAACAGATAAACAAAATTGATTATTCACCTTAAATAAATATACCAAAACGGATATGCAGTGAGCCATCAAACAGAATAGCAAGCCTGATACACGATACGGCAATCGAATCAGGGCGCCTGAAGGTGTTGTTTTGTACCATATAGATTATTATGAGTGGCCTCACAGTTGGTAGCTCTGCGCTGAAGGTCGTGGTTTCGATTCCTACCCGGGACAAACGGTTCGGTGTCTGAGTATTTAATATTTATGTAAAAAGTTATATGGGTTCTATAGTAACTACAATCAGGTTTGGTTTTAGGTTAGATGATCCTGTGTGAAATGGTGAAACTATTTATATATGGTACCCTACCCAATGATCACCGCAAACGCCCAATTCTAACGTAACATACAAAAACCTATAAATAAAATTGGATTGTCTGTTTGTAATATTAAAATAACCGCTTTTTACTAAGTGCATATGGATGTATACACGGCACATATAATAAACAACTTTTTAAAAATTTTTGTCTGTCGGTCTGTCTGTCTGTTTGTTCCGGTTAATCTCTGAAATGGCTGGACCGATTTTGACGGGGCTTTCACTGGCAGATAGCTGATGTAACAAGGAGTAACTTAGGCTACTTTTCCGAGGGTAAAATAGGGGTGCGTGATAAAACCGAATTCCACGCGGACGAAGTCGCGGGCAACAGCTATTCACAGGATAAAATGCTTGGGTAATGCGTGAAATCTACTAAAATCGGTCGCTAAATTGATCCGGGAACTGAACCGGGAATCGAATCAGGTATCCGATGTGTGCCGCTAAGCTTATGGTCGATACTTGTAAACAATAACAGAAAAAGGTCAAATTCCTATGTAATATAGGTCAAAAGACTATGAATGAAGTGTCTAGACAAAAGGTTAGGCCAAGGGCTGAATACACCGCCAACTGACTGGCCTCACAGCTCAGTTGGAAGTAACTCGGCCTTCTTTCGTAGGTTCGATTCCCAAACAGGACAAATTTGTGAGACGAACATAGATGTTTGTTCGCCACATCATAGAAGGCAGAATTAACACCAATTGAGCTGTGAGACAAGTCAAAAAGAGAAAGAGGCAAAATGTTTTGCTTATTTTTATTTCTTTCCTTTTATCTTTTGTATATTCTGTTTCTATTAACTGACTGACCTCACAGCTCACTTTGTAGTACCTAACTCTGTGTCTGGGCGCTAATATGTATTTATATGTATGAATTAACAAAAAAAGTATAATGTATTCTATCAGTCACCTGGTTCCCATAGTACAAGCTATACTTAGTTTGGGGCTAGGTGGAGGACCAATATTTATTTATTTATTTTATTTACTAATTATATCACTCAGTGGCTCTCACTTAAAGGTTTAAAGTGCGCCTTAACGAGGCACCTTTCGTAGACTTGACACACTTTCACGCATGTTCCACTCGTCTTCATTTTTTATTTTATTTTTATTTATTTCATAATATTTAACAATTGTGTCGGAAATCTTTGTATATTTGTATTTTTAATAATTTCGTGTAAGACATGTCGGATGTCCTCATGTTTTTTTTTCAATATATATTAAAAATATTGACCGTACATTTTTTAAGTGATAAAATCATTTTAATAATATTTGTAAATATATTTATGGCAATGAAATACATAATTATAATACCCAGACGTAGAACAAACATCTGTTCATCACACAAATGTTTGTCCTGGGTGGGAATTGAACCCACGACCTACAGCGCAGAAGGCAGAGTTACTACCAACTGAGCTGTGAGGTCTGTTGAACAATGTTTGGCTATCTAGTATCTATTTATCCGCAGATTAAATAACTGAATGAAACCTTTTCAGTAATTTCATCATGCAAAACCACTCATTACCAATTTCCTCACCGTGGCCAACCGGTAATGTCATCGAAGATCTAGCTTACGCAAAAATCACCATATCAACACACAACAAAAAATACAGTGAACTTCAAATATGAGAAAAGTATTCATTATAATCTAGAATGAATTTTGTAACGGTTGCCTATGGCCGCACGTATAAATAGGGGGGCATACAAGTCCGTACATCACTTTGTCTGTTCACCTCCGACCCACAGCATCAGCCATGAAATTGGTGAGTCGATAGTTTCAATCGATAGATATATCTATCTAGGTATCGATAGTCGATAGATCGAGTTGTGATATTTCAGTGGGCGTGAGTTTGTGTGATTTTTAGTGCTCTTAGTTATTGGGTCAACAGTGAAAATTGAGTGGTTCCGTACATATTTTTTGTAGTAGTTACTAATGGTAGTGCAAACGGACAGTCAATTTGATGACATCTTTATTTTAAATTACCTAATTATTAAATTATCATAATTTCTCATATTTTGAATATAGCTTGATAATAAAAAAAAAACGAATATTGTGATGCTACAAAGAATTTATTTTGTCCTTTTTTATTACTAATCGGAAGAGAGCAGCCGAACGACATTTCACATTTTTTTATAAAATATGTCTACTGTGTGACTTCTGATTTCTTTTCTTCGCTTTTTTATTAGTTATTAAAGATGCTAATAAGTTAGTAAGAAAAAACAAGTTATGTTTATTCCGCGAAATAACAAATAATGTTAAATAAAAAAACTGAACTTCATCTAACAAAACGTAACTTAGTGGAAAGGGTCAAATAAAACATGTCGAATATGCCATAAGCGCTCAATTTTCGACAAGGCCACGAAAACGGGTAAACATTTTATCTGTTTGTAACAATGCTAAGCTATCTGTGATTAGATCTCAGTCGCAGCGCAGCGCTCGCGGCCCGCCGCGCCGCGCCGCGCCCGGGACTGAATAGACGAATTACGAAACAATGGGTAGGTGCGATCGCGGGATTCATTGCGGGCCTTTGTGAAACTTTTTGTCTATTAAGTCATGTGACGTAAACAATGAGATGCGGTGATACTATCAAGATAGTCTGAAGGTTTTGAATACTAACAATATAAAATCCTAACGCAAAAGTATATTTTGACAATTAATTTAAATAATTTTGTAGGAATAACGATGATGATAGTTAATTTATGACCATAAAATAAAAATAAAACTATTTGGCGATATTCTTATTATTTTGAATTTAATAATTGTGTCTAATTGCATTGTTTTACGTAAATTATTTTAAAATAACATGATTTTATTTAAAATATTAAACATTTTTCAAGCGTGTGAAAACTAAGAAACAAAACTATACTTCATTTGCATGTTAAAATTATGCATTTAATATACAAACAATACATAAAAATTCAAATCATTATTATTACAGTAATTTGTAAAAAGGTCAATTTGTGTCGACTATAAAAGTAAGTTTTCGCAAGATCTTTACGGACCTCTAAAAATGTGTTTGATTTATTATGAGGCGTAGCGTATCTGTGGAGGAAAGTGATATTGATTTATGACGTTAAATTGCAATATATTGGGCCTATACTTTATTGTAATGTTTATAATAAATCATGTCATAAATTGCATATTCAAATTATGCAAGTCTAAAAGTACTTCTGTTGTTCTTACGTACTGTATATTCTAATGTTGGTTGGTCAATATGGAGTTCATATATTTTGAAAACAGTAATAATTTTTTGATGTGAAACATCTATAGCCGCACGTAAAACCGATTTCTGGCGTGGCGACGCGTCGCCACGGCATGCGTTGCATATTACTTTTACAAAATAATGTCGATGTTTCACATCTGCCAGGCGTCCCGTGACGGCTCACATTTTTTTTTATGAATAATGTTTACTTTAAAAATTACTACGTATATTTAAAGATTTATTTTTATAGTTTTAACTCTGAAGTGTGTGATCCATATGACGGCTGTATTCTATCCCTAAACAATACGATTTCCTTAAATGAGCTTTTTTCGTTTTTAATTCACACTAAATATGATTTAGTGTGAATTAAAAACTAAAAAAGCTCATTTAGGGAGATCGTATTGTTTTTGGCCTGTTGTGTGTGTTGTTACAGGTTTTGCCCAATTTTAGCAAAATATTGATAGCTATTTTTGATAGTTAGCCTTAACGCCTTCTACTAAGCAACTGTCAGTATAATAACAGTACACAAAAGGAGCCTCTTTAAAGTGCATTTTAATCCTTTCACTACATGGTTCAAGAGAGCTAGTGATACGATTAGTAGTATAATAATCGTTTACTATCCTGTCGATCGATTCTATTCTAATAACAATACACGAAATGAGCCTCTTTGAGGCGCCTTAATCGTTTCACCACACTGGTAAGAGAGAACCAGTGACTCGAATAGAATAGAATCAAAGTAGCCTTCGAATCAAGAGCTCACTAAAGTTATGTAAATTTTCAGTTCGTGATCTCAGCCCTGATCGCGGTAGCGGCGGCCGCTGTCCCCGGCTACCCGGAGCAGTCGAACCGCCCCCAGGCAGCGTACGAGCGGACAGCCAGGATCATCGCCCTGGACTCCGATGTCAAGGAGGACAGTTTCCGTTACAACTACGAGACAGAGAACGGAATCAAGGCTGAGGAGCAGGGGCGTGAGGTAACAACCTAAAATATATGTTTCGTCTTCGCAAAGTTTTTTCTATGTTTAGGCTTACTCTACTCCGCGTGGTAATCAGTTTTGTCACGCATCCCTATTTTGTCCCTCTCAAAAGTAGTCTTAAGTTACTCCGTATAACATCAGCTATTAGCCAGTCAAATTCTCGTCAAAATCAGCCGCTTCTCAGATTAGCTGGACCAAACACATTGAAAGTTTTTTTTTATTATAAGTATAAAATATATGCTACTTTCATATGAATTTAGTAAAAAGCTGTTATTTTGACATTACATACACCTCAATTATATTTCTTTATATATTGATCAATAAGTTAGAGACGTGAGGTAAGAATCTATGAATACTTCTTTGTCTTTTTTGTCTGTTTCTTTGTCAAAGTTACGGAACAAGGTATACATATAACATTATTTCAATTACATATTATCCAGTAATCTATTATCTCTATCCTGGAAATATTTAGAAGAAAAAAATAAGTTTTGTATCATTTAAATATACAAAGGAACACACGGTGACTCGTTCGGTAAATATTTAGTTGAAAATTGACATGTACGGAATTCATTGAGGTATTTGCTTGCGAAGGAAACAAAACCGTAACTAATAGACGAATTATGGCCAAAACAGGCAGAGGATTGTGGCTAATAGTTTCAACACATTCACCGAACAATTTGTAGCTAATGATGCAAATCATCGCTTTTGACGTTGACTGACATTTGAAATGTTCCGAGGTCTTCGCTGACGAATAGATTACTGTGATTGACTTAGTTTATCGATTTGGTAACCGCATCTATTTCCAGCTCTATTCCCATTTTAAGAGCAGTAGAACTCTCGCCAAGTTCGTGCGGGAAGTACTGCCACCATGCCCATTTCTGCCGCCAAGCAGTAACGCTTTCGCGTTACTGTGTTCCGGTTTGAAAGGTCTGGTTGCCGGTGAAATACAGACACATGAGACATTCCACCTACACGTCTCAGAGTTACGGGAGCAAACGATGCGACTTAGGTCTTGTCGTACCTAGTAAAGGAGGACCCAAGTCGCATCGGTTGTTATGGGCAATGGTTACCACTTAACACCAGGTGGGCCGTCGGCTCGTTCTGTTCTGTTCTGTTGTATAAAATAAAAAATGTTTTTTTTTTAATACACTTAATTTTAAATGACCTCATGTGTCTTATATAACTGGTCAGATACGTAGCATACTAAAAAATAACGCTTTTTTTCCCGAAGGACTACAGAATCGCGAAATAGCTCATTGCAATATGTGCAACACTAGTGACCTAGTGATCTGCGCGTGACCTAAACCGCAGACCGCATAGATCACCAGAAAGGGCACTGGCCACTTGAGTTCAGGCTTAAAACAGATTTAATGGACGATAACACAGCAATTTTTTTTATTGATAGGCATTTCTTTGCCATCTAGCCCCAAATTAAACATGGCTTGTACTATGGGAATCAGACTTTGATCGGAATCATGAATCAGAAACTGATAAATTATGAGTACTCTTATATGCTATAACAGTTGTATTAGTAAGTATTTAAAGCTTAAATGTTGAAAGGTCCAGATATAATTAAAATATTTGCAATTAGGAGATTATTCATTTATATATTTAATATAAATCAGGTAATATGATGTTATTATTATTTCGGAAAACGCATGAATATCATGTTATTATATTTTCTTACTTGAAATATTCTGTATCTAATAAAGAAGGTATAAGCAGACCTTACATTATCCAAAAGTGAAAGCCTGAAATGTATAAAAATGTGTCATTTTAAGGCATATTTAATTGGTAATAATTGGTCGTCGTTAATTTAACTTTTTTTTAATAACAATTAAATGAAAGCTATCTCGCTAGCTTATTAGTTAAAACTTTACTGTGATAACAACATTAATAAACCCAGTAACTCACTTTGCAGTGCAATCCATACTTCTATAAACTTACAAAATACTTAACCAGTTCCTCCCGTTTAATTATATTTGTAAAAATATTTTACCATTCAACTGGGGTTAAAGTTCATTTATATAACTGATTGAGTATCTGAAAGTTATTATTAACCAAAATACCTAACTCATTAGGTAGTAATATTCTTCACCTAACGAAATATTCTATCTTGACAGCTGGTGATGGGACTAAACATCGAATTATCGATGTCTTTATGTAATAATTACGAATAACGATTGCGTGTTTGTGATCGTTATGCAAATAATGTCTGTGTGCTACAGTATAACACAATTCAGAGGTTCAAAGTTTATAACGAATCTTTTCAAAAAACGTATTCTTCTATTTGTTTTTTGATACCTTTTTCTCTATTAGACATTTAACCACGCCTCTGCCCCTGAAGGGGAAAGCAGAACAACAATTGTGCATCTATAACCAGTAGGCTACACTGATTAAGATGTGACACATGATGCGTTTCTGCATTTGCTTGCTCATGAACATTTCATGTAACACATTTTAAGAGTAAATCACAGTTCTCGCAAATATTTTTACTGCGAAATTATAATAGGTATTTATATGTGTTCCCGCCAAACTATCTAATCGATTAGGCTACAATTTTGAACCTTTTTTATGAGATTAAGTTATGGAATGATCAGATGAAGTGGTAACCTCTGTCTGTAACAAGCGATACGACTTAAGTTCTTCCCTGCTTAGGTACAAAAAGATCCACGTCGCACCGCATGCACACGTAACTCTGACACACCAACGTGGAAATACTGATATTCCTGTAATTTCACCGGCAACCACACCTTTCACGGGAGCACAGTAACGCGATGGGATCACATGGAATAAGGTTTTGGCTTATAGACCCATCATACTTGTGAACTCATTCAAAGTAAAAATTTAGGAAAGATGGTTTTTCCCACCAATTTGAAAGTCATCGTTGTAACCTCTGAAGTGTGTTACACTACATTTATCTAAATGCGGTCCTTTTAAAAGTGAGCGGTACGCATTGCGTGGTGACATTGACATTTCGGACTAATTGTGTGTCCGTTAATGTAATATTTTTTATTGTACGCATTATTTTTTATTATTGCATCTCGATATTTGAACAATCGTCTTGTATCCCTTAATTATTATGTTTATTAATCTGTATTTTTTACTTAGTTTCCCTGTTAAATGATTTTCCGACATTTTTTTTATGAGTAAGTGAGGGAGAGAAAGCAGGCGCCTTTGACTAAGCCTTACACAAGTGGCTACTATCCATTCTTAATCTAAAAAACAACAATACCTAAAAGGTACTTGATGGAATGCCAAATGCGATGGAATATGGCACAGAGCCATCGGTTTTATAAGTTCAAAATTTCACCCCTCATCCAGAGAAAATTAAGGCAACTTGTCTCATATAGCTGTAATTCATGAAATACTTGACATCAACACTTAAAATAAGTTATAATCATTTATATTTTTATTTTTTTCTAAACTTTATTTTTCTATCCTTTCAGGCTGACGGTATCGAGGCGCAGGGCGGTTTCTCGTACACCGGGGATGACGGCCAAATCTACTCCATCAGCTACGCCGCCGGTCAAGGAGGATTCCAGGTGAGATATTACATTAATTTTATGCATTAAAATTGTACAGCTTATAAGAATAACCATGGAAATATACACAGCAGTATCAGAAATTTTATTTTACAGTAACAAGTAGATACAGTAACGGAACGACCCGTTTGCCCACCTGGTGCTAAGTGGTAATCTCTGCCCACAACAAGCGATGCAACTTGGGTTCTCCCCTACTAGGTACGACTCCACCCAAGTCGCATCGTATGCGCTCGTAACTCTGAGACGTGTGGGTGGAATATCTCATTTGCCTGTAATTTCACCGGCAACCATACCTTTCAAATCGGTACACAGTCACGCGAATGCGTCACTGCTTAGTGGCAGAAATGGGCATGGTGGCAGTACCCGGACGAACTTGGCGTGAGTTCTACTGCTCTTAAATCTTAATTTAAATATTTTCAATAATTTTAGTGTAGTTTATTTCTATAATGTATTTGCTTTCAATACAAATATTTGTGTATTTCAGCCGCAAGGTGCTCACCTCCCCACCGCGCCCCCCACCCCCGAAGCCATCCTGAAAGCTCTGGAGCAGAACGCAGCCGATGAAGCCGCCGGCATCAATGATGATGGTAAGTTCATGTATATAAGATGTTTGTTTAAATTTTTCTCCATCTATTTCTGCTTGTACAAAAACTATTCCGTATTCTGAATTTGCAAGTGCATTAGACGTAACGTCCCCGTCTCGAGGTGATGGACGCAACGCAGTGCGACTTGAGTCATCTCGTACTATGGAGAGGACTTGAGTTGTATTGCTGTTGTCCATGGGTGGCGGTTACCACTTCACATCAGGTGGGCCGTCGACTCGTTTCGTCACTTCAATGACATATAAAAAAAAATAGAAAATTTTCCAAAAACATTTGCATAAAATCAAGCTGCCAACTGAAAAAATTTACAATAAATAACGAAACTTTTTCTCTCTGAGTTATCGTCCAAAACTGTTTCAAAAATATCATTATTAAGATTAAAAAAGATGTATAGACTATAATTTGAATAATTATTAATACAAAATCATGTTTGGAAACACCAACAAAAATGATTTTAAACATTTGTAGACCCCACTAATATCAAAACATGTTGAAATGCATATTACAACACGACCTTCTCAATTTGCGTGCACTATGGCACTGTATTGTATCTTGCACTGTGACTAATATTCCTGGGATCGGTATGCGTGGACGAACACTAAATCTAGACATATTAGCGGATTACTAATAATTTATAGTTAACTAAATGCCAGAATCGTGTTAGACATATCTATTATGGTAATAATTCATTAGCTTAAAGTTTTAGTCGTAAATGTAGAAGTATGTAAAGGTAAAGGAAATAGATGAATAATAATAGTTAATAAAAAATAATATCTGGAGCTTATTGAATACAATCATGAAATTATAATTCTTATCGATTTTCTATAAAGATGACTTTCAACTTTGACTGATATTGTATCAATGGAAGCGACCTGAGGAAACCATAGACTAGAATTTCAGAGGAGAAAAACATATACAGAAATAGATTGGGCTCCCTTCCATTCAGGCTAAACTCCATTCACTCTTACTCAACGAGAAGATAAGTTACAAAGGCTTACTGCCTTGTTCGTGTGGTCCATTTCGTGGGAACATGAGAAACTAGTACATAATAATGTCCTGGTAATTTTAAAATAAATACGGGACTTAATCATTAAATACAATTTATGTTATCTTGACGTTTCACTTGTATGTATTACTTATATATATCTTGGGAAGACTAATATATGCATGCGACTGGCCTTACGTCCTTACGTTATACGTTATTTATATATTTTATCAGTTATCTAGTTTTATTGTACAGTACGCTCAATTTGGGGCTAATATATGTATATAAGCAGCGAATAGCGATGTATGAAAGAAACTAAGAAAAGAGTCATCAAATTTTTTTTACCTAATATAATACTCGCACTACCTATTTTACACGAAGTTACATTACTTACAAATAGCATTGGTTCAAGCGAGTATGGCCGGCGATGTGAACTGACCTTTACATTCACATCCTTTTACTCAGATCTTGGGAACGGCTGAGAGATCAATTTAGTGTAGTTGTATTATAAAAATATAAATTTTGGTGAACATTTTACATAGCGCCATCTATCCTCATACTAAGCATAGCTTGTAGGTACTGTGGGAACCAGATAACTAATAGAATACTTAAACTTTTTCGTAAAATCATAACAAATTATATATATTTATAAAAGTATGTGTATCTGTGTATATGTTTAATTGCTTATTTCTAATTTCAGGTCAGTACAACGCTAACAAGTACGGAGACGCTGGGGCGCAGCAACCCTATGCGCGCGCGCAGGCTTCCGCTTCCGCCGGATACAGACAGCCCTACAAGTACTAATATGTTACATAGAACTTTATATTAAAGTTCAAATTGTAAAATTAGGAAGGACAATTTTGTAATCTATTCATTTATCAACCACAAATATTTAAGATCGATATTCAATTCAGTCGTGATGGATAATTTTCATACGAGAGTAATCATGTTTCCTATCATTTACATGTATTCCTATTGGACATAACACTGAACGCACACAAGTTAATTCATTAGTTAACTAGTGGAATGATTATAAAATTGTTCTTTCTGATTCTAAAGTTCTGTGACGTGAATTTGGGACCAAATCAGAAGTGAAATGTTGATTAGTGTAAGAAATGGTTCTCAATTCGCGAACAGTATTAGATTTGTCTTCTTATGTATCTATCTTACATGTAAGATAATATCGTTTCTGTTAGTCATTACGTTTGCCTGTGAATTGTGAAGATGCTATTTATTTTTAAGATTAAACTTGCCTACCTTTTTAAATTTTCGTTTTAATAATATTTTTCTACTTAAATAACCTTTTGCGCCTTACCTTCCACCACACTGTGTCGAGCGAGATAGTGACTTGATTAGTAGTAAAATAGTTTTGCAACCTGTGGCAATATAGGCCTAAAAGTGATTTAAAAATTCGTTGATTAGACCACTCTTGTTTACCTTAACAAAATACAAGTGACAAATGTTGATCCAGAAGCTTTCACAAACAATGTAAAGTAGCAAATAAAAATAAATAAAAAATAACTTCGTTCGTTCTTATAATTTTAAGCGTGAAAACATCAATAATAATTTATGAGACAAAGTCATGTTTGCAAAACAATTCCCACACTAAAACATCACTGACCAGAAAGGAAATTTTATGGACATAATTATATATAGATATGTAAAAAAATGAACAAGCTATCTAGAAAATTATTAAAAAACTAATGTAACCTCAAAATATAAAGCTCAGTGGATTCGCAAAATTGTGTAACAAAAGCATTATTCAAACATAACCTTGACATGTAATACGTTCATACTAATAGAAAGAAGCCGAACCTACTGATTAATTTTAACGTAGTGTGACGAACACTATTTTTGCAGCGTTCGTAATCTACCACAACAAAATCTAGAAAGTCATTACGGTACCTACCTAAACTTTTTTTTTTATGTAATACAGTTACTGAACGAGCAGACGGCCAACAGATATTAAGTGGTAACCTATGCCTATAACAACCGATGCGACTTGGGTCCTCCCTTACTAGGTACTACAAGACCCAAGTCACATCGTATGCGCTCGTAACTCTGAGACGTGTAGGTGGAATGTCTCAAGTGCTTTTTTTTTTTTTTTTATGTGATACAGTTACGGAACGAGCCGACGGCCCACCTGGTGTTAAATGGTAACCTCTGCCAATAACAACCGATGCGACTTGGGTCCTCCCTTACTAGGTACAACAAGACCCAAGTCACATCGTATGCGCCCGTAACTCTGAGACGTGAGGTGGAATGTCTCATGTGCCTTTTTTTTTTTTTTATGTGATACAGTTACGGAACGAGCCGACGGGCCACCTGGTGTTAAATGGTAACCTCTGCCCATAACAACCGATGCGACTTGGGTCCTCCCTTACTAGGTACAACAAGACCCAAGTCACATCGTATGCGCTCGTAACTCTGAGACGTGTAGGTGGAATGTCTCATGTGCCTTTTTTTTTTTTTTTATGTGATACAGTTACGGAACGAGCCGACGGCCCACCTGGTGTTAAATGGTAACCTCTGCCCATAACAACCGATGCGACTTGGGTCCTCCCTTACTAGGTACAACAAGACCCAAGTCACATCGTATGCGCTCGTAACTCTGAGACGTGTAGGTGGAATGTCTCATGTGCCTTTTTTTTTGTAATTTCTATTTTAAATTTAGTTTAGTTTATGTAGAGAAAGATTTTTTTTTTGTATCCTCATCGAAGCTGGTGATTCTACTAAGGTATTTTCTGCCATCTCTAAATTTGAACCCAAAGACTTTATATCGAAGACTATTAGTAAATAAATGGTTAAATTATAGGTATTTTCTATAATAACTTAAGTGTATATCGAGAAATTCTCAATAAAAAAAAAATTTGTTCTTTAGCTTTTGTTTAGTTCAATTCGATTGGTACGGACGCATTTGATACCTTTGTAGCGATAGTAACTTTATGTGCCACAACGGTTTGTAATATGCGTGCTATGGGAAGGTTTTACCAACTTGTTACTGATGATACTAAAACAAAACCTAAAATCTAAGAAGAAGGTAAAAAGTTAGCTTCACTCAACTTTACAACAAACATACTTAAGGTACATCTATTTTGAAATGAAATAGTAGATATTTGATAAATATAATTTTCGTATAGTATTAATAAAATTTCTTTCTTTCAAAATTTTGACAGTATTAAGCGAATTCTTTACGTCTAAATTATATTATGGTATGGTAACTGCAAAAGTAATTGTTGTTTTTGACAAATGCAGTAGAACTAGTGTTGGCCCTAGTTAAATTAAGTAGTAAGTAAGTAAAAGTATAGCCACCGTTCATATATGTGTCTGTAAGCAATATCACATTCACATTACTGTGACACTGTGTTTGTGAAATTACAGATATACACTAATGCCTTTCAGAATTACGGGTGCCATAAAATACGACTTGGGTCTCCACCTTAGTAAGACAGGATACAAGATGTATTTTAGGTTTTTATTTTGTAATGTTTTGTGATTGTTGTGTACAGGGTGTGTGAATAAATGTCTTCTTTCTTTCTTTCCATTGCTTTTGTTATGGGCAGAGATTAGCAATTAACATCAGGCGGGTCATCTGCTTTTTGCGTAACTTATTTAGACAAAAATATAGTATAAAACCGGGACTTGGGATAAATTAAGGTTGTACATTTAAAATACTATATCAGCTGTGATCTATTTTAATTTTCAATTTGCATAAACCATTACACACTAACCATGCCTTTCACACATATAAAAGAGTTTAATTTTACATTTAAATAATCAGGTTTTAGTAGGTATATCCGTTCTTAGTGCTGAATTTGGTCTGGTGACTAAATCCGGAATTTACGCTAAACCCAATGTTTCCGCTGGCTTTGCCACTAAAACCTAGAATGTTCCCAGCTGAACCGCCGTTCATGGCAGGATTGTATTTACCTGAAATAAGTACAATAATTCAAAACAAAGAGAAAGGAGTTCCAAAAATTTAAGTTTTATATATTATATTTATATTTTATATAAGTATGGCAACACCCTCCCTTTAGGGCTGCGTTTAACTAATTATCTCCAGATGTTAAGTGACTATGCAGCTGATAGCTGCCAAGTCTTGATTGGAATCTGACACTCAAGGTTACCTGAATAAAATAAATATTAATATATTTATGTTAACTCATTGTAGGGTGCAAACCCACGGCCTAGTAAGCCAAGTTCGCTACCAACTGAGCCACCAGCACTTCAAGAGACATACGTTGCATAACACCAGAGCAAAACTTATCATACCATCATCAAAAATCCCAGCAGCTTCATCCTTGGCGTTCTTCTGCAGCGCTTCCAGTATAGCTTGAGGAGTGGGCGGCGCCACGGGCAGATGTTCTCCCTCGGCCCTGAACCCTGCCACTCCTGACGTGTACGTAATGGTGTACGTGCGGCCGTCGTCTCCCTTGTACGAGAAACCTCCCTGGGCGCCCAGCGGGTTACCGGCCTCTTCGGCCCTGATTCCATTCTCCGTTTCGTAGCCGAAGTGGTAGCCTGTGATATGAGACGGGAGGAGTCATACAGCAGTTGATTAGTAGGTAATTTATCGAGAATTAACTTAATAGAGGACTAATAAATAAATATTGGTGGACATTTCCCAAAGTAAGCTAAGTGAATAGCTTGTATCATTGGAGCCAGAAAACTGATAGAATATGCATATACTTTTTTAAAAACATATATATAATACATATCAACCCCCCAGACCCAAAACAAACACATATTATGTTCGTCACACAAATGTTTGTGATGGGTGGGAATTGAACCCACAACCCATACCGCAGAAGGCAGGGTTACTACCAACTGAGCTATGAGGGCATTAATAGGTAAGATTTCTCAAGGACTTTTATATGTTTTCATTTTTCAGGGACGAGATGAGATGAAAAGAACGCTTGCGATCGACCGCTACTGCTATTAATCATGTCAATATCTATTTCAGACCATGATGGTGAAAGAAGTGCGCCTCAAAGTGGTTCCTTTAGTGGAATATACATTCAAAGACATGTGTCAAACATTTTTTTTTATTCCAGGACGTCGTTTTAATTAGTGGTTAGTTTCACCGTTTTGACATAATCGTAAATAACAGAAAACTTATTGTGAGCTTCAGGGTTTGAACCAGCGACCTCCAGACTGAAAGTCAGGGTGTATAACACTGGACCACACGTATTAACCTTGATGATAAGTGACCAGCTTAAGGGCTAATAGAAGTTTTATTAGAAGTCTTGATATTGGCTGGCGTAAGACAGGAAAAGGTATAGTGGATTTATGATGCAACTATAGAGCATGACAGCTTATGGTAAATTCTTAGATGTTAGCTAAGAGCTCATAGTATTCAAATGAGCTCTTGTCCTAAACATACAAATAGGTTTCCATAACAGAATTAGTCATAGGTACGTGATGTTTATAAGTAAATCATGTCTAAGAAATACCATTGAATATGTGAAAAAGCATCGTTAGCGAGTTCTAATTTGTCTAGCGCCGTAATCTAGATTTTGTAAGTGGAACATCAGTTATACATTTAGGCGTTTCATAATCACATTGCGTAAGACTGGGTAGTTTTTATTATTTGTTGATTTTCTGTAGACCTTGCCCTAACCACAGCAACTTTGTCTTTTCAACAGTAAATCAAACTGTAGAAAAAAAACTCGTTTCTTATATCCAGTCAAAATAAAACTATTCAGGAAGTCTTCAAGAGGAGAGTGAATAGGTTATTGCATGCGTAAAATTATAGGTAAGCACATTATATTATGTACGTAACCTATTAACATAAGTGACAATGCGGTAAAAGTCCAAAAACCATTTTTTTTTTACGTTATGTAGGATACAAACAGGACTAGGCTTTTTAACTAGAAGCTAATATATATACATAATATATGTACTTATAAATTTGAAAGCACTCACTCCCACTTTCGTCGATATCCTGTTCTTGCTTCAGGATAGCTGCGGTCGTCTCCTGATGTTGCTGTGACCTCGTGTTCACACTGGCACTGCTCGCGAACCCGCTGACACCTGCGAACCCTGAACTGTAGCCGCTCCCGCCGGATCCTGCGGAACTCTGCCCTCCTTGGTGTGGGGGGATGTAACTCCTGGATGGAAGCTGCGCGCAGGTTCCCACCGTCATCACCGCGGCTACGATTATCTGGAGCAGACAGTTATATAGATAGATAGATAACTCTTTATTTTACACCACAAGATATACATTAACAATGTTACAAGAAATAATCATTTAATGTGAAGTACAATGGGCGGCCTTATTGCTTAAAGCAATCTCTTCCAGGCAACCTTTAAACAGTTATGTAAGGATAGTTTTTTTATATTGGGCACAATTCACACAGCGCCATCTAGTCCCAAACTAAGCATAGCTTGTACTATGGGAACCAGACAACTGATAGAATATATATTTTTTTTTTGTAAATACATACATATAATACATATTAACACCCAGACACGTTCGTCCATGTTTGTCCTGGGTATTAATCGAACCCACGAACTACAGCGTATAAGGAAGGGTTACTACCAACTGAGCTGTGAGGCCAGTCAAGTCATATGGCCCATTCAAATACTTAACAAAAAGAACATAGTTATATTAGTTTTAAAACGAGCACTTACCAGATTCAGATACATTTTGATCCAATTCTACAACTCTTTACACCTGCAAACAATGTACTGCTGATTTTTTTGTGAATTCCTTCCATTATATAGTCCACAATAACGTTTAAAATTATCTTTAAAACGGATGTAATTGGTGACATCAATAATTGACCTTGCTTTGTAGAATGTTTGGATTTAAGTCTTGTGGGATGAAACAAATCCCTGAGCGAAACATTGTCAGACTTTCAATTCATAAACTTCTTTCAGTTACCGCTCAGGTAAAATTTACATCATAGACTAACATAATGTAATTATTAAAATTGTAATATTCGTTTCTACTTTTGACTGGCCTCATAGCTCAGTTGGTACGAGTAGTAACCCTCCTTCTGCGCTGTAGGTCGTAGGTTTGATTCCCGCCCCGAACAAATAATTGTGTGACTCACATAAAAAACACTACAAATTAAATAGCAAATATTCTCTCGTTGTAATAGTTCAGAGCTGTTGATGCTACTTTTACATCAGGTATCTTCCTACCTCCAAACTCGAGCAAACTTTTGCGACCCAACGCAGTCTTAATCGATCCCACAAACCTCCTATATAGGAAGTTGCGCGAGCAACTCGAGAATCGGACACAATTAACATACCTCCGTGGTTCATTCATATTTTTACTAGCTGTTGCCCGCGACTTCCTCCGCGTGGAATTCGGTTTTATCAGATAGACAGATAGACAAAAATTGTAACAAATGTTGTTTTGGTATAAGTACCGTGTATACATCCATATGCACTTAGTAAAAAGCGGTTATTTTAATAGTACAAACAGACATTCCAATTTTATTTATTTGTATATAGTAGATTAAACATTTAACTTAATTACCAGTCAATTGACAAAAAACTGCAAATAACGTTCGAACGATTTTTTCAAAAACAGGTGTGTGGAACAATCATACAAAGACGTAAAAACAAAGATTGAATGTGCCGTAACGAAATATTAATGACTGTTTTTCATGATTTTTAGTTTTATTGGGATGATGTAATTTTTGGAGTACCGCATCGGGTCAATGAACCAATTGGTGATAAAGGCTGAGCTGGGAGAGAAATCTATTGCAAATTAATAAAATTGGAGTGTCTGTTTGTAATAAAATAAATGTTTAAAATAACCACTTTTACAAGTGCATATGGATGGTATACACGGTACATATACCAAAACAACATATTTTTTTTGTCTGTCTGTCTGCCTGTTTGTTCCGGTTAATCTCTGAAATGGCTGGCCGATTTTGACGGGACTTTCACTGGCAGATAGCTGATGTAACAAGGTTGTGTAAACTGATGTAACATAGGCTACTTTACCGATGAGTAAAATAGGGGTGCGTGATAAAACCGAATTCCACGCGGACGAAGTCGCGGGCAACAGCTAGTAAATTCATAAAGTTGTAACCACGCTTCAAACATAAAGGTGTGTACAAAAAGCTGCTCAACTTACAACAAATTGAAGCCCACAGTGACATATATTTGGGGAGTCATTTAAATAACAGTCAAACAAAAAATGATACAATACTATATTACATACATACTGTTGAACACAAGAACATTGACTATGGCTAGATTAATAATGGTATCCAGTCTGCTCGTCGAAGGGTTGTTGAGGGTAGTTGGATGAGGGTTTGGGAGCCAGGTACTGGCGCCCGGCAGCTCCCAGGCCAGCGGGACCCCTGATCTGGGGCTGGTACTGAGACTGGGCTCCGAAACCGTTGGGGGTGGATGCGAACTGGTTTGGGGTGTAGCGGGAACCACCGAGAGAGCTCTGAGGGGTGTACTGCGAGCGCTGGAATCCTGTGGATTGACAAATTGTTTTAATTGAGAGTTATGCATCACTGATTCTTTAACTATCTCTCACTAACTAAGTCAGTCAAGGACATTTTTTTTATTTTTTATGTAATACATTTACGGAACGAGCCGACGGCCCACCTGGTTTTAAGTGGTAACCTCGGCCCATAACAGCCGATGCGACTTGGGTCCTCCCATACTAGGTATGACAAGACCCAAGTCGCATCGTATGCGCCCGTAAATGTGAGACGTGAAGGTGGAATGTCTCATGTGCCTGTAATTTCACCGGCAACCACACCTTTCAAACCGGAACACAGTAACGCGAATGCGTTACTGCTTGGCGGCAGAAAAGGGCATGGTGGCAGTACTTCCCCGGACGAACTTGGCGAGAGGTGTACTGCTCTTACATACTCCGTACATATTCCACTGCCAAAGAGGTACTGGATTTTATATTTGTTTCATACTATTATTTCTGTCGTATTCGTCGACCAAAGTGCACTATGAGGCATAACTTCAAATTGGTGGATTAGTTTTGAATAGAAGTTAATTAAAATTCTTGAACTTGAAGACACCAAGTTCAAGAACACGCCATTCAGTGGTAGTACAAATTATATTATTGATAGTTTTTTAGTTATGATGCACAAAACCTGTATAAAATTTTACGTGTACCTTAGATTTTTTCTAAGGGTGGACGTTCCGTTATTATTTTTTATATCATCGTTTTATTAAAGAATTTGTTTATTTTTTATAATATAATAATAATAATACAATTATAATAATATTGGTGGAAAATACGTAAATTTACCTTTTACGCTTTTGGTTCAATCAAGGCTCAATCAATTTGGCTCAAGATATGTCAATTCCAGTTTTTTATTTTGTTTCGTACCAAGCAGATGGCCCACCTCATAAAACCCTGATAATACAAGTTAAGTGTAAACCTCATCAAATGACAAAGATAATTCGACCTGAGTCTTTCCTATTTAGGTACGGGAAGATCCGAGTCACATCGTAATGCTCTGGACTCTGGAACCTGAAGATCCAAACAGTAATGCATACACTAATATCACAGCTTGTACGAATACGCAAAATTTGTTTTTTCGTTTGTTCCATACATTTGATACTACTAATAACTAGCTACTAAATCTTAAACGTAACTTATATCGGTTCTGCTTAAGCTATTAGTACTGCGTTTAACTATAGTCCATTCCATCCACTGTTGCATGTTTGCCCCTTCAGGTCTATGACTATAAAGACGATGATTATAATAAAACATGACCATAAATAATTCAAGATGATCTCATTTGATTTTCACATATCTGTTAAACTATCAAATGCTATATACAGGGTCATCTGATCTCTCGTAAACATAGAGATCTTGATACGCGCCTGCATAGGTTTAGTTTAGTAAGTAACTACAGTTATTTAAATATACATGAATAAAATAAAAAATAAAAATAATGCTCATTTAGTAAGTCGTGGGTTCGATGCTCACCCAGTACAAATATTTGTACGACGAATTAAGATGTTTGTTCTGTGTCTGGGTGTTGATATGTTTATATGTATGTATGCACAAAAAAGTACAAAAATCAGTTGTCTGGTTCCCATGATATGCTGTGTGAAATGTTCAGCAATATTTTTTCGTACGTTGAAATTTTCTGCATTGCAATTGGAATGAATAAACATACATAACACGACACAACAAACACAATAGCTTTTTTTATAAGTAGATAGTTGAAAAAGGTCTTTGAAGAAAAACCAGTCGGAAAAATTTAAATCAAACATTATGCTTACCACCAAGAGAACCGCTGAACTGTCCATTGGATCCCGAAGCCTCGTGATCAGGAGGCAGGTACTGGTTGGAGGTGGCTCCAGGGAAGGCAGCGCCTAGACCTTGAGTCCTGACTCCAGCGTCAATCGCGTTGGAGTCAAATCCGGAGCCGAAAGAACCTTGGCTGCCAAAGGAATGGGAGCCGACTCCTGATTGGCTACCACCGAAGCCTGATTGGCTACCGCCGAAGCCTGACTGGCTGCCGCCGAAGCCTGACTGGCTGCCGCCGAAGCTCGGTTGGGCGCCAAAGCCCTGAGATCCGAAGCCAGATTGGCCGTGGCTGTGGTCAGGGGGGAGATAGGAGCGTTCGAGGTGTTCCAGGCGGGCGGCGGCGGCAACGGAGATGAGGGCGGCTACGATAAACTGAAATAATAAGTTTTAAATACAGTTTAAAAAAAACAGCATAGTGGGAAGAAAAAAGCACAGAAAAAAGCTCAGTAAGCGCTACTGAGCTTTTCTGTGCTTTTTTCTCTTCATCCAGGGGAGACCTATTTCAAGTTGTGGACCTTATATGTGCTGATAAGTATTTCAAGTCCAAAACCCTGTATTACAAAATTGTATTTTTGGAGGGTTTTTTGTTGTTAATAAATTATGAATGATAATATGTTCAGATATAGGTTAAAAAAGTTCAGAATAAATATAAACTATCTTTGTTCTACTCGAGTATTATACATCGAGTAACGAAGTTGCGAGGAAAACGGAGTTTTCTATCACTACGATAAAGAAAATCCAAATCTATGTTCAAATTGCAATTTTGTATTGATTATAATACAATAGAAGTGAAACAAAAAACATCGATATTTAGTGAAGCAGAAACCAGCTTTTACATAAAAAAAAGCTTTAAACAGTTGAAAACCTTAAATTAAATTTTAAAAAGCGTATTACCAGCTTCATGTTTGCTAAGTGTGCGCCTGGACTCCTTAATAGAAACAGCCAAATGTGGAGCTCAGGTAGAACTGTGAATCTCTCAACAAACTGACCCATTATATACCAACGTTGATCCTAATCCCAGCATCACATGACGTCACACCACAGAATAGTCCATACCGACTATTGAAGAGATTATGATATGCATGTAAGTAATTAGCAGTACATTTTTTTTTCTGGTGGTTAGTCGGCCTCGTCTGTCATAAAGAGCATAGTCAAGGATCCCATTAATAATTATCCATAGTAATCGACGAAAGTGCTCATAAAATAATCGATTTCTTTGATATTATATAGGGTGTGAAATTACAAAATATATTCAAACTAATTCGAGACTTTAAATAATAACAAATAAAATTTTGTTTTGCTCTGTGCTAAGGTCGTTTTGTATCGAAAAATTAATTATATTATAATATATACTAAGCTTTTACTTGGACATGCAAGACTCCTATCGATAACCATGTTCCTTCACTTGTAACGTGTCACATAAGATGTATGCTTGGTTTCATTTTTGCTACGAAAGTGCAGTAAAACTGTTTTTAATTGGTTTTCTGATTATAATATATTATTGTGTGTAATCATTAATTATTTATATTACAATTTAATATTTTATCAAAATATTCGCATGACCGAAACATTGACTACAGTGATACACTTATAAGTACAATAACAACCTGAATTCGTTCTTATACGTAATATCGTATTATTTTTAATCTCTCTTATAAATAGTTAATAAATACATACCTATGTCATTCATTCATTCATTCAGACCGCAATATTAGAGTAAAATTACTGTATAGTGCTAACTTCGCCGAAGTGTACACGTAGGGGAAATATTTTTCTTGGATTTTGAGAGTTCCCGAAACCTTACACCCGATATAGACAGTAGTATTGTCTAGATCGTGAGATACTGTAATAATTGCAATGATTGATCAAAATCTACGAAACTGATTGGGCAACTGTTTTTTTGTTTCATATAAACAATGGAGGCGTGATCGTGGTCCTAATGGATTTTAAGCTTAATGAAGCAGCGAGAAACGTCAGTTTTGTCTGCGAACATGAATCAAGTTTACCCTTTTGCGAAAACTTTAAAATTCAGCCAAAACTCTCGTATCTTACTTGTATTGAACAAAAATTAGATTTTTGAGCTATATCTTTAACAGGTAAGGTATTGTCTACGCCTATTTACTCTATAGTAGCTTGTACACATACAATTTAACTTAAAGATCTACAACAATTGTGTATAAATCACAAGTAATGGCACAGTATCATATTTATATTTTTAAGGTGAGAAAGGGTTGCACTGACGTCTCGCATTGAGGGTGTGATTACACCCTACCCCATCCAGCCAAATTTTAAATTGCAGATCTCTGGACAGTTGACAGTACTCTATCAATGTCTGCTGTAGAAATGATCAACTTTTGTTTACCTTGTTTTCCCTCGCGTCATTTATGACAAATTCAAAGTGAAATAACTTTATTTCTATAGAATTCAAAATACAAAAAAATGCTTGATATCATCAATAAGTAAAATTCGAAATATTCACGCTTGTAGTTGCCGGCAAATAACTTGAACATTTGGCGAATTGAGGCAAAGTTCGCACATGTACGAACAATTGTACGAAAAATTAATTCTGGGCATCGGATTACATTTTTCAAGTTGTTTGCCACCTATCGCTAAGTTTGACGCTTGTTCAAACCTGTAGGACTCACACAGTCCACTGTAGGCTAACATAGGCAGGCTAGGATTTAATTACTGATTAAAGACTTGACAGATTTATACCACTCTGTTAAATACGCCAAGACTTCACTAACCATTTCTGTCGTGTACAACTCGGTGTTAAACGCTCATAAATTAACGAAGGGTATACTAAATCAAAAACCAATAAAATAAAGCTCAGTCTAATTGGATGTGTTTTAACGTTTAAAATCGAAATGAATTATTAAAGGTTAATATTTTAATTAGAATCAGGTCTAGATTTAAATAGGCAACATCCAGGTTTCAGGTTATTTGAAGTCCAGTTTGTTAAATGCGTCTAGGAGTTTACTGTTAATAAAGGAGTACCATCTAACTAAGTCCTCTCCGTAGGTCCTATATATTGAATGCGTCTAGGAGCTTACTTTCAATAAAGGAGTACCATCTAACTAAGTTCTCTACGTACGTTCCTATATATTTAATGCGTCTAGGAGTTTACTCTTAAAGGAGTACCATCTAACTAAGTCCTCTCCTACAGAGAGAACCAGCAAGTGATTGACAGTCCAGTTCTATATACTCGAAGAGTGACTAGCTGCTAGCTTACTAGTACTGCTATCCTAACTTAAAAAATATCATGTAGGTAAGGCCTGACATACTATATATAATATATAAAAAAATGTCATTGTATAAATAATATTATTTGATGCAAGACTTGATTTACATCATTTCAGCTTCTTGTTATAATTACAAATTCTTCATACATAGTAACAATTTTTTGTTCACCCCAATTAACTTGTTTTATGAGAAAAAATATATCGATTGATTGAGTATCATCACTTGATGAGATAACATAATTATTGAGCTGGCTATCAACGTCTATCATCTAATCTATTAATAATATATTTTACAGTACTTTAAACGTTTTAAATTATATTCAAATCAGTCAGTTAACTTGAACAATTACGCGTATAACATTTTTTTATTCACCCTGTTTTGTTGGTAATTTCAAGAAAAAGGCTTAGGTTAAGCTACTCGAGGGTAGTGGTGGCAAATAAGCGCTTGCCACATATCACGTCTACTGATCTCAGTTCCATCGATAGTGGGAGCCAATAAAGACGCGTTATTTCGTTAATTTCTGCGAGGAGGTCAATGACAATTCCATATAATTAGGCTGGCCTCGCAGGAGTCGAACCCACGGCCTACAGCGCAGAAGGCAGATGTACTACCAATTGAGCTGTGAGGCCAGTCAAAGTAATCTTCGTTGATGTCATCAGCGTCTAGCCGAATCAATACTTTGGAATACAGGTATATTTTTTGTCTACCGTGCTCCGATATTAGGTATTACCTGCCTTCCGGCACGATGTTCAATAACGTGATAAATTAATTAATCGAACTCATGGAATCAATTAACTATTTTTTTTATCGATTCTTTACGATTATTTCGTGAATATTTGAAGGTTCTTACGGACGTGAGCCGGATGCTTGGGTATTATAAGGGTGGGTAATGGGTTTGATTATTAGTTCGGGCTTCGATTTCAAGCGGTCAGCTTAATTTATGACTATTCTTCAATTCCTGCTTGTAAGTACAAGCCTCTTCAGTGGCTCTCTTGGGAACCATGGGGAAAGGACTAAAAGGTGCCTCAAATAGGTTCTTTTAGTGCACTTGACAAATATACACTTATACATGGTTAGGTTCGGACATTTACATTCCACATGATTAATTCCTTCGCTGTTTTAAGAACGTGGTATTGTGCAAATAAATTTGTAAGTGAAAAACTCGAAGAACGAAGTGAATGTTAGTGCAAGTCAGAACCTGAATCAGCTACCTCCGATCTGAAACTCAGGGTCTGTACTGCTAAGCCAACAGCCACCCTCTTTTATAAATAAAAGTTTTAAAAATTAATAGAAAAGTATTAGCAAAGCCATTTCTTTTTCTGTAATACGATATTTCAATAACTTGATACGGTTGATACGATCTATTTTAATGAAATTGCATCTAACTAGTTCAAATTTCATTCCATATATTTTAGTAAAATTAATTACTAGTCTGAAACATTTAATTAATAACGTAATGTTTGCTTCAATATTAATTAAAGATGATATCAAAACTAACGAAAACATTATATTATTATGCCGTTAATTTTCTATAAGAACAGTATCTATTACGTTAACTATTGGGTCATATCGACAACCCACATATATAACATTCACAACTAAGTTTCGGGTGCAAAATACGATACGACTTGGAACTTCCCATACTTTAGTAGTAGTAAAATTCATTCCGTCATGTGAGTAAATTCTTTAAAAATCGTGTTTTTTTTATTTCAACTAGGCTAATGTTAAGTGGTAACCGACGCTCATAGAAAACAGCATGTCCTCTCTACGAAAGTACGAGATGACTCAAGTCGCATTGCGTTGCGTCCATCACCCTGAGACGGGGATGTTACGTCTTATGCGCCTGCAATCTGTGTTTACATTATTATATTCATGTATTTAAATAAAGTGTACAAATATTCTAGCAGTTGTATAGTTCCCATAGTACAAGCTATGGTTAGTTTGGGTGCGATGGCACTGTGTGTTGATTTATTAATGCATATAATCTAATTGTATACTTATGCAATACATAAGGGTATACAATTTGAATCGTCATAAGTCAAAGTCAAAGTCAAAAACTTTATTTCCATAGAATTCATAAAGAAATGGCTTGGAAACGTCAATATTCAAAACATAAGGTCACGCATACTTATCGATAAGTTTGATGCCTGTTCAAACCTTATCCGACCCTCCATGGGGAAGAACAGCAAGAAACCCCTAATGGAGGGATTCCTTTTTTTTCGCGAGCACGATCCATGTAACAATTGAGTACTTAGGTCTATGTTACATTTATGACTACATAATATACTAAAATAAGATATTACAGGATGTTTTGTGTGTCGTTGAGCAGAGCGACATCAGACCATGGGGATTTATCATTTATATAATCATACGGTTCACGGATTTTGTTCCTTCAGATCTGTCAAACATTCTGAACACATAACTATGGACTTTAAACTAAATAACCACGGATTTACCCCACCATTCAGTATAATCTGTTTAAATTACGTAACTGCGAATATAATTGATAAAGTATACAATTCTAAAACTTGACCCATATTACTCTAACATGGGTAGGCTTGTACATTTGCAAATGATGGTACACTGACATTGAAACATCACGTAGTAAGGCCAGGCTTTCGTACATGTTCATAATTAGGTAGGTCGAATATGATCACAGTATGGTTCCATATGAGCGTATTAGAGTCGTGCATCAAATGCCGTGCAAACAATCTAGAGTTGGGATACTCAACATTTTAGCAATCTCTGCGGTCTTGCTTATATTAAAATATAAAAAAAAAAACTTAAAATTTTCTTTCTTATATGAGTCTCCTGGGCTTGAAATAAATGGATTATTTTTATTATTATTATTATATTTATCTCAAGTAGGTGGCTAAGTTTCTTGAGATAAAAACCTTTGTAAAGCTGTGGCTGGTGGTAGGGTAATGCCTAGCTGGCTAGCACACACACATAAAACTTCTGCCAAGCACCTCTGTTCATTTTGATTGATACATTATTATCAAATAAATTACAGTAAGCAAATTAATTATGGAAACTAAAGGGCAATAAATATCAGTCTATAAAACTCATTTACTGATTAATCACTAAACGGATTGTCCTAATGATATTCATTTATAAATTTTCTTAACTAAATATTAATTAAATTAATAAAAATCCTTACACTTTAAATGGTTATAAATAATCCATTATTAGTTATTAGTAAAGTCAGTAGCTTACAGCGTGGTGAAGGGACAAAATTGCGTCTCAGAAAACCTCTGTTCGTATTCTAGAGTTTTCCATTTTGTTTCTCGAATTTAATTACGTACTACGAATTAAGTACTCACTATTTCCAAAATATATGTTTAAAAGTATACTTAATTGACTCTTTAATTTAATTCAGGTTTGTTTCATGGCAAGACCAAGACCGCAGTCCCGTTATGTCTAACAGACACATTCGCATCACTAAAATAGCGTACACGATATCATCTGAAAGACCGTATTAGCGAGTTGATTTCCTAAATTGACGCATACCTTTCGTTTGTTTTACGACCATAAGCATATTCAGGTATTTAGTACAGCAAATAACGTTTATTGTTTCTATAAATGTAGGTGAAGTAAAAAGTGTTTGGATTTACGGTTTCAAAGAAAATTCGTTCCAGATTGTGGAATTACCTAAATCACATAAAAAAAACTTTGGTCATAATTTTTCACCGCCGCGCCTTATTCTAATTGGTAGAGATATGACATTTTGTATATGTATTACCTAATAAATAATACTTAATAATAAATAAATAAAACTTTTTTGTATTATGTTTTCGTGTACAATAACATTTATGATTTCTCTGAAGAAAAACGTATTTAAAATAGCGACCTTATGATTGAAAGTCAATTCCGTAACCCTTTTTACTTATTTTGAAAACCTTCAAAAGGCCTTACCCGTTGCTTCAGGGCTGCAACAGCGTGTGGGGGAAGTTAAGTCTAACTAGAAAAAAACACCCTGGGGTGGCCGATCTCTGCGCATTCGCGGAGCTCCGGTTCCTCAATGGTCCGCGCCATTGCTCGCACGTTACTTTGAGGCCCAATCTCGGGGTAGAAGAAGAGAAAAGAAAGAAGATACTATAATGCTACGTGATTTATATTTTTGTGCGAAGCAGTAGTGGATTACTCAGCATTTTCCTGGATAAACACTGATGTGCGCACCCAGCGCTGGTTTTCAGCGGAAGCCATAATAATTGTGCCACGTCACGACCCTCTAGTTCATTTAAACGTGGTAGGTACATTTCAAACTACAAATATAATAAATTCAACTTAGGTAGGTTCTTAAATAAGGGTAAGCTGTGACCCCCGACTCAGCATCAGCATCGGAGCAATCATTTTTAGGAGGTAATGGAATCGATAATAAAAGTGTAATCATTTTATATTAATCTCAATGTAACGACTGAATTATTTTATTCATTTGGACAACTTAGTGGTATCATAATTTTGTACATTTAGGACGCCATCTAGTAGCTGTTTAATGAACTTCAATGACGTTTCCCCCGCAGATACTGTGTAGCTTCATGTATGTAGCAATAGAGGGCGCACCGAAACAGCATGCCTCTGTTACAGTAAAATACTTATAGCTTTAAAAATAGTGGTTTAATGAATCGAAACTTGTCTGATTAGATTGGTAAATATCGATATGTTATTTAATCTGTAGACTTATATATTTACACGACAGCCTAAAAAGAAGTCATATCAGGGTTCATGTGTATGTGTTTGAAATAAAAGATTTGAAAATAATGATTTGTATGTATGTGAATATATTTATTCAACTATAACTTTTAAATCCTTGAACAGTTTTTGGATGTATTGTTAGAACCCTAACATCTTAGCGAATGAATATGGATAAAAAGAAAAAATAATATGGCGGCTATAAAGCTCCAATTTCAAATTTTTATGTGGCAAAATTTTTCAAAACATAAGACTCACGCGATAAGAGAATCGCGTACTTATCGCAAAATATGCCACCGTCTTGGTTTGAGATGTTTGTTTTCTTTAATATTATATTAATTTAATATCCCATCCGGCTTAAACTTATGCTCTCTGCGTTAATTTTCACACTTACATTCTCAATCGCTTATAAAAAATAATAATTAAAAGGACTAATTTACACACAAATTGTCCACCAATGTTATTATTATTATTATTAAACTAAAACACTGTCCCACTGCCCTGAGCATTGACCACACATCATTTTCCATCCTGATGAGGTAACTATAATTCGAATACAAGGAATCCCAATCAGCGATTCTATTGAATGGTTAAAAAAAACTGGCTGTGTGACGTCCAGACGTGACGACAGAGGCACGAACGTCAGCGATCGCTTGTAACAGAAACAATCGACAGCGCGCGCCCGTAGCTCGACGCCGTTCTGTAACGGTGGACCCTGGCAAAGTAGCAAGCGAATAAATAAAAAAATAAAAAATTGTTTACAAAAAAATCGGAAACTGGCCATTTTCTTTATCACTAAATAAATAAATGATATGATGACGTAATATCCCCGTCTCGGGGTGATGGACGCAACGCAATGCGACTCGTCTCATCTTGTAATTTTGGTGGAGTGGACCGAGTATGCTGTTGTCCATGAGCGGCGGTTACCACTTAACATCAGGTGGGCCGTCAGCTCGTTCTATCACCCACATGAAATAAAAAAAGTAAGTTAGTCTTGTGTACCAAATTAGCAAAATGGTAAAGGAAAATTTGTCGTGGTAAAATCACACTAGACAATCCCTATGGAATTTGATAGACTGAATTTGTTGATTTTCTGAATCCTCAATAATATTTGTATTGCTTTCAATTGGTCTGGACGTAAAATAATTCGATCCATTTATGTCCCGATGAGACTGTTACCGGTACAGGTTGAGGTCAATCTTGTTAGACCTACTCGTAAGTAATTAGGATGCTATAAATATGTGTAAAAAATGCACTTCGATTTAATTGCACATAGCTGAATCACTCACTGATTGGTTTTTTAAAAGCTTTTATTAGACTTCATTTATTAATTAGTAAGTAATTAAAACTTGCAACTGAATTTTAACCAGTTGGGCTGAAATTAAACATTATTATATATTACACTATTTTAAAAACAATTTATTCAATAAAATTCCTAATGATTTCCATGTTAAATCCTCCTACTAAAAATATAAATTTATAGTGCAATAAGTGTTAATTGAAAATACAAGTGAAGCAGGTGGCAATTGCTTAAATTTAGTTTAAAAGTAACTTAAAACTAATAATTGCAAAAAATATGCACCTACTTTTTCAGACTTATATACTTCGGGGTTACCGCTTAACTTCAGAGGGGCATCATGTTCATTTAATAACTTATTCACAGGAAAAAAGCGTGAATGATGCGATCCTTAGCATGTGTCGTTGTTCGGAAGCCTGTGCTGAAAATCAGCGCTGGGGACCTTGTGTCCTGAGTACACGCTGAGCACAGAGCTTTTTTCACAAGAAATGTACACGGCAGCGATCCGCGTAGGCATTTCTGTTTTTAGTTTAATTTCTCCTTGATATATAAGTATGTAATCGATGTTGTGTACAGTTTGAGAAAATAAATTCATTTTCTTTCTTCTTCATCTTCTTTTTTTTTTAAATATGAAGCATGTGCTGAGTTCCATTGTCTCTACAAAGTGGCTTAGGGAGCGGACAGCGCAGCGGCAGCCCCGAGTTCAATCACAGGACATCACAAAATTATATGAGCTTTTAACAGAATTACTTATGGAACAAGCAGATGGCCTATCTTATGAGTGTTAACTTTAGCAAAAGCAATTGGGTCCTTGACTTCCTAAGTAAAATTAGAATATTTTAAATATTACAGAAACAAAACTTTGGTTCTATTCCCAGCTGATGGTAATTTATGTGGTCGGTTTCAAGTTTACTATTGATTCTTGCATGTTCGTATTGTGTAATGAGAAAATTGCTGTTTGTCCGTGACAACCGCGACACAGGGAATCCTAGTGAAGGGATATGAGTGGGTAATTTTTATTGTTTTCTGAATTATATTATATTTTTTCACGATGACTTGATCTTGATGCAGGTATTATGCATTTTTTTTTACTATTTTTATGACTGACCTCACAGCTCAGTTGGTAGCCTTCTGCGCTGTTGGTCGTGGGTTCGATTCCCACACTGGACGAAAATGGTGTGACGAACATAGATGTTTGTTCTGTGTTTTGGTGTTATGTATTATATTTACAAAATAAATATAAGTAATATATCAGTTGCCTGGTTCCCGTGATACAAGCTACTAAGTTTATACTTTGGGGCTAGACGACATTGTGTGAAATGTCCACCAATATTATTATTATTATTATTATAAGGAGATGACAACCCAATTTGAAGTGACTTTGGTTGACTTTTGGGAAAGTGGTCGCATGCGGTCTGGGTCCTATTTGTCCTGACCAGCAACTGACGCCGAATGTTTTCATGATGAGCATAAAGTTTCGCTCCACTTTTGATCTTTGGTCTCAGTGTATGTGTTTGTTATATTTGTTTGTAAATGCCATCTGCGACATAGGAGTCCTTTGATATATGTTAGTAGTCACCTAAGAAAGGCAACATGGAATCCTACTGCATATCTGCC
The DNA here is from genome assembly GCA_947359385.1 of Chesias legatella. Lineage (NCBI taxonomy): Eukaryota > Metazoa > Arthropoda > Insecta > Lepidoptera > Geometridae > Chesias > Chesias legatella. Next base: position 1,346,706 of record OX375776.1, on the reverse strand, counting down.
AACCATGACAGCCCAACTGATGGCAAGTGGTCACCTTCGCCTATTTGAGATCTGCAACACCAGAATTAGTCTAGCCTCACAGCTCAGTTGGTAGTAACGCTGCCTTCTGCGCTGTAGGTCGTGGGTTCGATACCCACCTTCCTTGTGTGACGAACATAGATGTTGTTCTGTGTCTGGGTGTTGATATGTATTGTCAATATAATACGTGTATTAGTATTATATCAGTTGTTTCTTTCCCATGATGCTAGCTGTGCTTAGCTTACTTTGGGGCTAGATGGCGCTGTGTGAAATGTCCACCAATATATTTTTAAGTACGAGTGTGTCTGTGTATTGTGGTGCTTTTGAAAAAACACGGGATTTCCAATTGATACAAATAAATCATTATTTTTGCAAAATCGTCGTATATTCGTTGCATCATGCCGTATTTACAAACTTAACATAAATCGTATTGTATACATTTTGTCTTACTTATCCAGTACTGTCATCGTCATGCTGTTTTACTTAAAACTAAAACAAGAAAGAGTAATTTCAGAAGAGGATTTACACGTTTGTACAAAGATTGAGATCACATCAAGGAGAAAGAGAAAAGATCCTTATAATAACTTTAATAAACAACAATAATAAAAATAATGATAAATCACATTTGTCGGTTCACAGCTTACGTCGTAATCCTAACGATTGAAAAATGATTTCAAGTACACAATGCCGTAAAATAAATAAGCGTTTCGACGTGTCTTCATGATACTGTGTAGGATTCATTGAATGATTTTAATGGTAATAACTTAGTAGAAAATATAAAATTTACATATAATTACTCCATGTACTAGAGACATCTATATAAAATTTTAAAGAGATTTCACAAAGGCTTCAAAGAAAAAAAAATGGTAATTTTACCCTTAAAAATCATTCAAAATACCCTCACAAATGAACCTCAATCCGTGGTCTTAGTATTTGTAGCCAGACTGTGTGTTGAAGTTTCCAGATCCTGAAGGTCTTCCAGCGTTAGGAGCGAGGTATTGGCGCGAAGCCCCTCCGAAACCAGACTGCCGCGAGCCAAAACCGCCAGCGCCGGCCCCGAAACCAGCCGCACCTGCGCCAAAACCGCCAGCGCCAGCTCCAGCGCCAAAACCGCCAGCGCCAGCCCCAGCGCCGAAACCGGCTGCGGGTCCTGAGGAGTAGCCTCCAGCTCCAGAGTAAGCTCCCGCTCCCGCACCAGCGCCAGCGCCAGCGCCCTCGCCGCGGTAAGTTCCTGAAACACAAAGAAATTATGTCATTTATTCCATGAAATATGACCGTGTCAAGTTTAATTTTAAGAAAAGACACTAAAAGTTGACCCATCTGATGTGAAATGGCATCTTGAACTGAACAAATCTTTATTTTTACTTTGTGAAACCAACAATCCAAAAACCTTGAAAACACTTTATGGACCATTAAATAAATATTTCACCTAAAACACATAATCACATCATAATAAGCAATAATAACATACACATCATTAAATAAGCCTCCTCATGCGTGAGCTATTTTGTTAACAAAGAGCCCATTTACTGTTATTATTTCTTGCATATTTTTGTGACCTTTGCAGCCTCCATTATAAGAACATCATTGAAACAAGCACGGGCTATAACCATTTTCAATTACCTATTGTTACACTCTGCTGTGTAGAATGTAATGCGTTTAGTGTACTGTAAATAAATTATATATGTATCCAAGCTTCTAAAAACAGGTAATTCATCCTACTAATATTAACGTGAAAGTTTGTATGTATGGATGTTTGTTACTTTTTCACGCTCAAACGGCTGACTGGATTCGGATGAAAGTTGGTATCAAGATAGCTTATATCCTGGCTTAATACATATGCTACTTTGATCCCGAAAAAGTGCAGTGTTCCCGTAGGTTGACTTTTGAGGGGAATACCGCGGGGCGCAGCTAGTCTAATATATGATTTTATGTAACGTCTTATTTGAAATGACGAACGAACATTCAGATTATGAAATATAATATTCTTATAAATTACTCTGCCATTTTATATTTCAGCTAACTGTTAGCACTGAAAGGTCATGACCCAACACGTATTACCCAAACTTAGAAATCTAGATTTCCAAGTCTCAGGGAATCTAATGAGGTGGAGATTATTCATATGATAATGTACGTAAGTAAAATATATGGCCATGTTTGAGTGGCTAGGTGAAGCGAGAAATAATACTAATTTACGCTAAACGAGCAGATGGCCCACGTGTGCTTACCACCCTGCTGTGTGAAGGTGCTCTGTATGTACTGAATTTACAATATTAAATTTTTGCATTTTAGCAATATGTGGTAATATTTATTTACGACTGCATTTAACTGACTAGGTTCACTAAAGAGGCTTTGATTAAACCTCCCAGACTATCTAACTGAACCATCACTCCACATATTCACACATGTGTTTATACATTTCACACTATGACATGAGATAGTTAACAATTCTGCGACCATTGTTCATTCTTCTCACAAAACACGGGCGAGACGTTGCAAAATATGAGAAAATTTTAACGCCATTCGATTTTAAACCTTTATTTCTTTACAAAAGGTCTACAAAACTTACCGTTTATATCGCGCGATAAGCGATTTTAAACTTTGGTTTTATAAATTTAAGGATTTATTAGGCGTACACATAACTTTTTGGTAATTTGTATGATGTTTCGGAGATAAAATCTAACGGGTGTTAAAAGCATTTTGTTCACGGTTTATCAAGATTTGAATAAATAACTCGAATTATGAGTGATCAAATATTTTTGGTCGTTTGTTTCGCTAATTTGACAGCTGAATAATCTAAGAGAAAATATAAATAGTTTTGTAATAAATAAATATAAAATATGCATAATGTTTTCACAATATCAAATTGTGTTCATAATGCTATTTATATTATTGGTTATTTAAGGCACAATAGCCACGCTTTAAAACAATATAAAATTTGATATATATGAATGTATAAAATAAAACCCTTTGAAGCATTATATTTTTTAAACAAAAAAAAATGGCGAATTTTTGATTTCATAACGATAATTATTTATAATATTATTACAATTATACATACATATACAATTAAATAATACCATTTTCTTATAACTGGAATATTTTTCTCTCTGCTATAGAAATACTCATAATTTATAAACTCATAATTATTTTACTTTCTTGCAGTCGGGTGAGAAATGATTGTGAAACTCGGCTGAAAGTCAGAACTTGATATTTTATTGTTTACTATGAAGAAATAGTGCAAGTGCAATGTGCATACAATAGTATAGCGCAGTTCACGTTTTCGCCATGGGAGCTAATCCACAAATTACAAAGTAAAGCTCACTTTGTTGGGATACCACGATTATCTAGATGCTTTCATTACTCACAGTCATTAATATTTGTATACCACCCATCACAATAGTGACGGGAAACTTTGTCCTTTTACATCATGGTCTTGCTTCCAAATCTCTTTTTTAATACCTAGTCTTGAAAAAGCACAAGACTATGTTGGTTTTCTTGAATATCTCAGAATAGATTTCCACCATTTGGAATAACATAGCAATTGAAATGTTACAGAAAATGAAAGTACTTTTACCAGAGAATTTATAATATTGTTTTAAATACTCGTTTTCATTTGAATCATCTTAAAGTGAATCAGTCTTAAAGTTGATATATTTGAGAACACTGATCATCTGATGTTTGCTATGTAAATTGATTGCCTGATATTCTAGAAACATCGTTTTAACTTGTAGATATATATGAACTTTATGTTAGTCATCAATCATCTTTATTGAACGTAGAACCGGTAAGCCTATCTCTGATTCACTATACCGCTACTGAACACTACTTGACTTGCAAATCGATGCAAATTGTAACCAATATTCTGTCGTGGTATTATTTAAATATGCCTACTAGTAATTGAAGGCTTTAAAAGTTCAGATATAACCGGAACCGTGTGAAATAAATTATTTTAACTATATCATTATTAATTATACTTTGAAACTAGATACATTTTATTGTTTATAAATATTTAAATAGACCAGTAGACCATAAACAGACATGTTAACCGTATTATTCATTATAAAATAACAATCTACATTTAGCAAACCGAAGAAGTACATATATTTTTTCAAGGGAGTGTCTGAAATTAATATTATAAAAAAGCTTTAATGTCCCATCCCTAATGAAAACGGTAAGCACTCATCATTAAGCTCTGTACACACTGAGTGTTGTAACGACGGCGCGGCGCAATCTAATCGCGGTTTAATTTGCCACATGATCGAAAGAAATGTTGCAAAATTAAAGGGCAAAAGTCAAGCCAATACACTCAAGTAGTTTGTATGAAAATTGATGCAGTCGATTTTAAAGTTATTAGGTTATTGGTGATTGGAATTTATCTTGGCTTCTTATGACATTAATATACTCATAAAGTGGATAGTTAGATGATGAAAATGAAAGTAGTTAGCAGTGCCTTTAAGTTGATTGAAAATTAAGGTGATATATCGATTCGTGGTAATATCATGGCAAACGTCTCTTTTCCTGACCGTTTTCTAGGAGAGCGTGGTGGTCTACTGACCTCGAGTTTCAATCCGGAGGTCGCCGGTTAAAATCCCGACGTGCGACCAGTTTTTCAATTGAAAGATTTATGTGCGCAATACCACGTTCTCAAAACGGTGAAGGAAAACATTGAGGAAACCGACATGTCCTAGAACTGAAAATTTAAAGACGTGTCAAATGCACGAATGGAGCCTTTTTAGGCGCACTTAAAATCCTTTCACCGCACTGGTTCGAGAGAATCAGTGACTCGAATAGATAGTTGATTTAGTCGAAGAATGAAGCGGTCATCTCTCGTTTCGTAGATAGCCCGTACTTTTTTAAAAGGACACATGTTTTCAATATTGTAAGACCGATTCGCTTCTATAATAGACATCTAAAAGTCTATTAAGAATTTACACACAGTTACTCGATTAAAATTTGCTAAAGATATTACATAGTAGAGACATGGTTCCAAACTCTTATTTCACTTTGTTCAAAGTCTTGAGACATTAGAATTTTATTACGAAATAAACGAAATATCACATTCTTACACAATTAAATCGTCTAGAAGGCACATCAGTGTGATGATAAGCGTTGGACGTTGAGATATGACATTTTGACAGATGTATGCGGTACTGCAATTGTGAACTGTCAAGATTAATTTCAATAATGATTAGATTACGAGAAAAAAGTCTGATGAGTGGGTCGTTTAGGAATATAGGCTCGAGATTTACTTGGTCAGTTGGGTCATACCTATCGATTGTATTGCGAGATTGTTTTTATCTGCGATCCCTAAAATTTAAATAAATAAATATTGGTGGGAAACAAAAATAATGATTAATTTGTTATCAATTGGAAATCCCGTGTTTTTTCAAAAGCACAACAATACACAGACACACTCGTACTTAAAAATATATTGGTGGACATTTCACACAGCGCCATCTAGCCCCAAAGTAAGCTAAGCATAGCTTGTATCATGGGAACCAGACGACTGATATACCTACTTACTTAAATCCTTTTTTCTATTTACGTATAATACATATTAACACCAAGACACTGAACAAAAATCTATGTACGTCACACAAAATGCTTGTCCTGGGTGGGAATCATACCCACGACCTACAGCGCAGAAGGCCGGGTATTACCAACTGAGCTATGAGTTGGCCTTTATATTTCGCGTTATCAATTTGTTATGTGATCTAGGTGACGGTTAGAGCTGACGGCCCACCTGATAATAAGTTGTAACCGCCGTCCATACACAATGCGACTCGAGTCCTAGTACAAAGCAATAAACTATCGATAACACATAAATCGCATCGCGACTAAAAAAACCCAACATTTTAATGTTTCCAACCTTGTCAATCACTATAGAGTTCGGCTAACATTTAGCTGAATACTCCCTTTCCATAGATTGTCAGAAACAAAGACCTGGGTAACCTTTCGGTCGGTATCTATAAACAGATCTAGAGTGTATTCCGCGCCTTAGATGTTTATATATTTCGTACCTTAGCCGGTCACGAAACAGTCTGGAAATACGGTCATCCTAGAATGATGACATCAATACAATCCGTTAAGTATGTGTCGGCCTTTGTAATAATAGCGCAAGGAACGAGCCTATTAACAAGTGAGAGGGAAAGGCTGATCTACGTCTACGGTGCACGCCTATGGATTCGAAGTGGCTACCTTCAGACTGAAAGTGTGTTCTACTCGGGTATTAAAGTTTTGTAACGTACATAGGAATGTTTAGATGTACTGAGGTTAATCTAGGTTACTTAAGGTTTACGAAAAAAGTTACAGGCTTACGCACCTGCAGTAGCTAATTTATAAACTAAATAAAAAAATCCTAAGCAATTTACTTACTGGAACGTTAGATTTTTCACCTTGTCTGTGAGTGACGCACCCAATGCAATTTGAGTATTAGCTATCAAGCAATACACTGTTAGGAAGATTTGTGAGTCGTGGTTTTTTTCCTCGAAGAACGCAACATTTTATTTGAAAAAAGCGGAGGTCATAAACTCTCTCGTCGAAATCTTGAGATTTGAAATCATTAGGTATAAGCATTTGTAAAGTAGGCTGTAAATGTTATTTTGACCTATGCGCTAAATATTAGAAAGGGCGTGTGCAAATAATTATTGAATTTTGTATTATAGCGTTGCAATTTATATACGACTTATAGAATTATAAAGCGTTTATCGAGGCATACATGTATTCGTCCAATGTTTTCGTTTATTGTTCACATCTAAAATAATATGAATTATACGAAAATTTCAGAACAGAAATGTTTTTGTTTGGGACAGGTCTAAAACATTTGGTCGAGTATTTATTTCCTTCTTGCTTGTAGAGATGGTCATGTATGAATTTGATATACAAAATTTATCTTCGTTAACGCTTTTACAGTTTTTTTATTACACAATTTAACTATAATTTACATAAATTATTATATTAATGAATGATCAAAGTAATGGTAGGTACAATAATAACCTCTGTTTGTACTTTACATAGTCCGAGCGAATCACCATTTTGTGGTCACCGAGTGCATTACTAAATGCCAGTAATGAACTCATGCAAGGTTAATTCTCATATTATCCGTATATTGAAGCAACATTCCGTGTTACGATTAAAGCTCATAATTTTGTACGTTTGCATATAATTTGCAACGGTTTGCAGATATTTACGTTTTCTTATAATACTCAGTAGTAGCTACATAAGTTTGTTACTTATTGAATCATTAGCTTTTTGTTATACGTCAATTTGATTCAAGGTTTTTTTATAAACAATTTTCATAAAAAGAATGCCATACTTTTTCTGGTTCAACTAATAGCAATATTATCAATATTTACTCTTTTTACCTTTTCTTTGAATTATACTCTTGGTTTATGATTTTTTATATTTGGAGGGATTATTTTCCCTTTGGTTAATACAAGAACTATTCCATTAAATTCAATAACAGTTACAAACATTTTACTTCTCTCATCAACTGCATCTCGTTAGATAATTTAAATCAAAAATCACTCACCATCATCGACGATGCCGGCGGCCTCATCTCTCGCGTTCTGTTCCAGGGACTTGAGGATAGCTTCCGGGATCGGGGGAGGGGTTGGCAGATGGGCACCCTGGGGCTGGAAGCCGTTCTCATCAGCCGTGTACGTGATGCTGTAGTCCTGGCCATCATCGCCCTTGTAGGCGAAGCTGCCCTGAGACTGGACTCCGTTAGTGGCCACTCCTTGGGCATCAGCACGGATGCCGTTGGAGGTCTCGAAGTCGTATGAGAAACCTTCGGCTGTCACTTCACTGTTCAGCTTGAGGATCTGAGCGGTAGCGTCGGCTGATGCACCGCCGGGTCTGGCGCTGTACGTCTGCGCTGGGGCATTGTACGCGTTTCCGAAGTTTTGCGCTCCTCCGAAACCAGACGGTTGGCTGAAGGCGGGGCCCCCGAAACCGGGTCCTTTAGGGCCTGCGGCTCCGAACCCTGGGCCGAAGCCAGCGCCGGCGTTGCCTCTGGGCGGGAGGTATTTGTTGTCCAGACGGTCGGCCAAGCATACTCCGAGGACGGCAGCTACCACGAACTGTAAATCACAATATAATTATGAATTGTGATATGGAACAGTGAATAGAAACATTATGTAAATAGTCTTCTTAAAAGTGAAGAGTTAAGCCTAAAAAAGACGTTAATGATATGTCAAAAACCATGAAAGGGATTTTAAGGAATTTGCAGCTGAAATCTTAACGATTTTGGCCTTGTTTTACAGTAATTTCTGCAGTCATTACATGTAGATTGCTTGCCTAGTTTAAACTGTAACCTCTAAACGTTAAAACTGCAATTTAGACCCAACTTATGGTCTGTATGCCACTGATTGTTTCATCTTTTCACATGAAATTAGTTTCAAGTAAGACTTCTCAATTATGGGTCCTAAGTCCTCCCTTGTGATATATATTTTATGTGATAAAGTTACGGAACTAGCAGACTTCCCACCTGGTATTAAGTGGCAACCTCTGCCCATAACAAGCAATATGACTTGAATCATCCCCTACTTAGATACAAGTTACTTAGTACGACAAGATCACAGTCGCCCGTGTCACTGAGACGTGAAGGTGGAATGTCTCATGTGTAATTTCACCGGCAACCTTGAACACAGTAATACGAACGCACTATGTTACTGCTTGATGTTAGAAATCGGTATGGTGGCAGTACTTCTCCTTCTTGGCATACATTCTTCTGCTATTATACTGTTAATTCGCGTCAAATATTATGGACAAGATAGTGGGACAAATAATATCCATTTTAACGCATATAATTTACTGTTTGCTTTGCTCAATTATCGAACATAACAAGAAGTTTCAGGATATGGTCTTAAAATAGATACAACAAAAACAATTACCCAAATCATTTTGTTGCTTCAAATGAGTTTTAGCAACATTTTATGGACAATAAAACACTGATGTTACTAAACGAGCCTTATTTGATGATCGGTCAAGATGAAGATGACCTTTCTGATCTAGAAAAGGGACGGGCGATCCTTTCATTGAATGTGTTAAGGACAAGTTGGTGCAGGGGCTAGATGCGTTTGTTGGTTCGTTTGTTAGTAAGTAAGTAAGTTAGTAGTAGTAAGTACTTTTTGGTTACTTGGAAAAATATTGCATGAGTAAACATAAGTACAATTTAGGTGTAGTAAGTGTTAGCAATAGTATTGTTTTATTCTTAAGATTATTTGTATGTATGTGTTGGTTAACTAGAATATCAATTTTGGCAAATATAGAAACGTATCTTTTTTATAAAAATACCACACATAACCATTTACGAACATGTTTAAGTAGTGAGGCAAAATACAGAAGATGAAAAATGGACAGCGCTGGTTTTCAGACAGTCTGTGATATATATAAATAATTGCTGCCTCTTTTTGTAGGAAAGCTTTTATAAAAATACAGGAGATTTATGGGACAAGAAATCATGTTACAGAACATTAAACGTGAAAGTTAAAATTAGTTTTGTCCCCTTAAATGATACGTTTATTCAATCACATATTTAGCTTACGACTTGTATGAATAGCGTTTAGATAGAAATGTGTTGGTTTACTAACAAATCGCTGTAAATATATTAAAGATGGCTACATTTAAGTTACTTGAGATGAACGTTTTGATACAACTACAATCTGGGTGAAGTTAGCATTCTGTTACTGGAATTGATTGTTGCATTATGTGGAAATTTCCTGTTAAATTTTCAGACATTTTTTTTAAGTTACTTTATTTTACGCAGCAACTAGTACAAATAAAATCTTTTGTATATTTCACACTTTTAAGTATTTTTCGATTGTATGACCTATATTTTTTTTATTATAACTTCACTGTTATAAACTATAGTTAGTTATAGGAAAAGCAGATTACGTCAAGCAAGCACTGATCTGAACTGAAAAGGCCGGTCGGGCTCCGACTCGCGATCTCGTCCATCTCAGATCCACCACCTGATCACAACACTTACCAGCTTCATGATTAGAAATTATAATAAAATGATAACTGCTCGTTGCACTGACTGTGTGTGACTGTGATGGTACGGAGACGAACCGTGGGTTATATAGTCGACTTAGAACGCTGCTCTGAAATCCGTATCACGGCCGTCGAAGGTTACTCTTCCTTGAATGCAAGTGTAACTTTTTTTGAATTTTAATACCTAGACCTACAAAGACACTATTTGATCTGTGTGTATTTTGTATGTGGTTGAGATAATGATTTGATACTAATTGATAAAACCAAAGCGTTATTAGTGCACGACATATCTGAGAGCACGAATCAAAGATGCAAAGCTCTTTTTTTTGTTCGGAATCATACATACATACATACATTCGTACATTTTGATAGTCTTAAAGATTTGAAGTATTAAATTATGTTGGGGCAAAATCTATTCTTTTCTGGTTTTTGTTACAGTAAGACAGTATAAAGAAAAATAACTAGATTAGGTAATAAATGAGTTGCATAATTTGGGTTTACGCTTTCGTCTTCAGACATGATTGAAAATAGGTATAATGTGTTTAATTTGTTACAGATCTTGTTGAATTATATTTTAAACATATTTAAATTAATAAAATATTTCAAAATCATAAGCTTGAACTCGGCCATGAATCTACGGTACGCGCAACTTCTGAATTCAGAAGAGTAGAAATATATCAAAGTTTGTCTGAATGATATAGTCTTATCTATAATCTACCCATTGTACCAATCTTACCTATTCTCTATCTGCATTGTAATAAGAAGAAATCTATTCTAGAGATTCCTTTCCCGAGCACGATCTAATGATACATTTACACATATACAGTGCTTACCAATGATGAAGTGTGGCCGTAGATATCTGTAACCAGTGGTCCGTACTCTTACGATACCGAAAATTGATACGATACTTATGGAGAATTGACACCAATGGCTTCCGTAATCAAAACACCTTTGTATCAGATATCAAGTCAAGTGTAAATAAACTTAATTACTGTGATATTATTGAAACACATTGACAGATCACGAGGAGATTTACACGCATAAAGTTTCGTTTGTTTTTGTTAATTAGTAATACTTCACCTTTTTATTAATTACTTTTTATTGATGTAGTCATAAATGTAACATAGATAAATAAATAAATAATGGTGGACATTTCACACAGCACCATCTAGCCCCAAAGTAAGCAAAGCATAGCTTGTATCATGGGAACCAGACAACTGATATAATACTTATATACTTTTCTTTTGTAAATACATACATATAATAGAGGTACATATTAACACCCAGACACAGAACAAACATCTATGTTCGTCACACAAATGTTAATATTATATATATATATATATATATATATACTTTGGGACTAGATGGCGCTGTGTCAAATGTCCCCAATATTTATTATTATTATTATGGTGTCGCCATGCCATGCCTGGATTAGGAACTACTAAATTGAGGCTTTGGTAACATGCATGATTAAGAGATTTTCAACTTTAGGGCTGTACTCAGTTTTTGCCTTACCATCATTTATATGGTTTCTCCTCGATGGTTTTCTTCAACGGAAGGTCAAGATCATCGTACATAGGTCGAAGACGATGTCATTACTAACAGCTAAGTAATCGCTTCGAAAACATTTCATTGTTTTAAATATAATACTGTACAACAAGTCTCAAGGGCGGAGTTTTCGTAGTTGGATCACTAACGCCCTACAAATCTGACCTTAAGGTAGGTTGGGCTTAAACTGGGCGGGTCTGGGTTTATCCATTAATGGAGCATTCCGAGACTCCAGCGGCAGCCTAACGGCTGTTCGTCGCATTGGATAAGGCCAGGCCTACCTACCCATCCCGTGACGGGTAGGGGGTGAGGTCTTGAGGGTAGCGCAGGTCGTGATGATCCTCAAGGCAAGTCTGGTGGTGGCCCTTTTCGAGGTTCACCAAGCCTATTAGTCTTGCTTCCTTCAGAGGCAGGACGTTACAAAAACCATCAGGCGCCGCGTGTGGGATTGGGGGGGGGCTTTAGTTGTTGGGTGGGGTAGTCTTGGGAAGTGAGGGAGCTTCTCTGTGTGTCATTCTGACTGAGCAGAACGCACAGCGGACGAAGCGGGACGGGTTCAGTATGCACTAACCACGCTGCTGAACAGGCCCTTGGGCCACCGTCGGATCGAGGATCCAACTCGGAATCCCCCTATTATGATGCGGATCACGTCTCGTGTCGTCAAGGGGGACTGAGGGCCTTGGCTTAACCGCCCGGGCTACGAGGAAGAAAACCTCTCTAAAAAATTACCCCCACCCTAAGCTGCGTCGCGTGGCGAGAGGGTGTACATGGCTGTGGGGGTGCACAGTCGCTAGCGCGTTCCCCGCGGGAGGACCAGCCGACACTCCTAGCGGGTCACACGTAGGCTTACCCGGTTACAGGGGGCACTGACCGGGTGGACCATTGTTATCCCCCATACTCGTGGGACAAGTTATGGAATTGTGTAAAACTAATAAAAATCAACAAAAGGGCGTGGAAACATCTGGTGAAGGAAGTTCTACTCGTGTTTCGGTGACGGAGGACGCCGCTTCGGCGGTAGATGTTGACAAGACCGTGGAAAAGGTCAAGGACGTAAAAGGAGGTAGTCCAGTTAAAACTGGACAGGCCGTAGGGCAGAGGGCATTGTCATCGGCTAATAGAGGGTCTGAATCTTCATTAATCTGTGCAAGTGCAGATGAAAATATGGAGGAGTCGAGGCCAAACTCTGCGGCCAGCTGTATAATCTTCTCGGGGTCAAAGGATCGCAAAAGAGCTTACAGTGATACCGACAATGATTCAGAAACGATGGCTCCACCCAAGGTGTCGTCTGCCAGCAGGGGGCGTACCAGGTCCCAAACTCGTGGCACTAAGACAGGTCTTGCTCGTGCCAGAGAAGAACTGGCGAATAAGCCAGCGGCGGAGTTCTACCGCCTGGACTCATCAGAGTCTGAATCTTCAAAGGCAAAGGCCCCCAGGAAAAAGTATTCCCACTTTGATGGAGAGCCTCTCAACGCTGAAGAATTGAAGGAACAGGCATTCAAAGAACTAGATATCATCCAGCAAGCATCGAGGAAGTCTAAGAACCTCAAGGGATCGGTTCAGGGAGAAATAAACCAGGCTCTAATTAATGTGAAAGACATCGTTGTCAATCTTAAGGCACGAACTGCTGTCGATGAAACGGAGCGCCTCCAAGCGGATAATGTTCGGCTCAGCCGAGAATTATCCAATCTGAGGGCGGAATTGGGGGCACTTCGCAAGGATTATGATGAGAGGAACGCAAGGGCTAGTCAGGTAGCGGTCCCTGTCGTTTCGGCTCGTCCTTCATCTTCTGAAGTGGACATTGAAGATGTTGTTCGCAGGGTTACGATATCTGTGGGAGAAATGGTTAATGCTCGCATTGCCGGCATCGAGGATCGCTTATTGCCAGCAAAAACTATGCGGCCTCCACTCGCGGCAGACAAGAAAAAACGTCCTGCCGGTAGTTCTACTCTAGCACATGCAGAGGCGCACCCTGCAGCTTCTTCTATAGCTACTCCTGTTGGCCGCAAAACGCGCCGACAAGCTGACCATCCAGTTGTACTAGACAACTCTAGAGCTCTGGCAGTGGACAAGCAACCATCCAGCAGCAGGGTTTCTGCGACGCTGCCAGTTAACGGAGAAGAATGGTCGACAGTGGTGAGAAGAGGCAAGAAAAAATTAGCTGCTAAAACTGTCACTGCCCCTGCAGCACCTGGTAAACAGCTGAAACCTCAGCAGTCGGTGGCCGCCTCATCCAGGGCTGCCAAACTTAAAAAAAAAAAGCTGAGCTTACCGCGGTCTGCAGCTGTGGTAATCACGTTGCAACCAGAGGCCATAGAGAGGGGAGTCACATACTCTGAGACTTTGAAGAAAGCCAAAACATCAATTGATCTGGCTGAAATAGGAATCGAGGGGATAAGATCACGGCAGACTGCTACCGGAGCCCGAATCTTAGAGCTCCCGGGCATCGGAAGTGGTCCCAAAGCAGACATCCTAGCACAAAAGCTGCAGTCCGCTATATCGGACGTTGCCCTAATCATTCGTCCAGTTAAATGTGCAGATTTGAAAATTTCGGGGCTAGACGATACCGTTAACAAAGAAGATGTGGCTGCAGCAATAGAAAGCATGGTGGAATGCTCCTCAGAGCATATCAAAGTGAAGGATATCCGGATGGGACCCGGAGGCTCAGGTTTTACAATTGTAAAATGCCCAGTCTCTGCTGCAAAAAACCTTCTTGAGAAGGGTAGGATCCTTATTGGTTGGAGCTCTGCCCGTGTTAGTGGGCTTGATCAACGACCGATGCGGTGTTTTCGCTGCATGAACATCGGTCACACCCGGCTTCTATGCCCGTTAGAAGTTGACCGAACTGGTCTTTGCTTCCGCTGTGGTAAGGAAGGACATAAATCTGCGTCCTGCTCTGCGGAGCCACGTTGCGTAATATGTGCAGACGCAAAACGTCCAGCTGGCCATGTGATGGGAGGCAGGAGCTGCAAGCCCCCTGCTATAAAGGGTAAATCAGTTTCTTTGCCAAGATTACCCACTGAAATGGAAGGGGTTGAAATACATGACTAGATGGACAGGACAAGAGATTTCAACCTACTTCAGACGAACCTTAACCATGCTGCCTGCGCTCAAAACCTGTTAACGCAGGTGCTAGCGGCATGGTCTATCGATGTTGCGGTTGCTGCGGAACCATATTGTGTGCCCGACAGCCCAAATTGGGCTGGGGACACGGCTGGCTTAGTGGCTATCGTCTCTCCTAAACGTGCATCTTCTCCTCCTCTGTCAATAAGAGAGAGAGGACCGGGCTACGTCGCAGCGGCTTGGGGTGAAATTACTCTTATTGGGGTATATTTCTCTCCAAACAAGAGTCTTGCGGAGCTGGAAGCCTACCTCCGAATACTTGGTGGTGTAGTTAGGAGAATGTCTCCATCACAGGTCATCGTGATGGGTGACCTCAACGCCAAAGCTACCGCATGGGGCTGCCCCAGGAGCAACAGACGTGGTGAGGCAGTCTTGGACTGGGCTACTGTGGCCAACCTGGTAATTCTCAACCAGGGTTCGGCAAATACATGTGTGAGACAGCAGGGAGGTTCTATAGTCGACGTCTCCTTCGCTACCCCTGCTGTTGCCGCACGTGTGCTGAGTTGGAGGGTTCTGGAAGAGGAGGAAACACTATCTGACCATCTATACATAAGGTTCCAGTTAACTGCTTATCCTACATCTAGGGAAAGAAGGGGAGCCCAAACCACCCAGTTGACCGCCTTTCCAAGATGGGCCATGAGTTGCCTGGACAGAGAGCAGCTAGACGAGGCTGCTATAGTCCAGAGCTGGTGCCCTGCTCCAGCTCAGTACCGGGGGGTGGACGTGAGAGCGGATCATTTTCGCAAGTCGTTGACTGCGATCTGTGATGCTGCTATGCCTCGATCGAAAGGCCTGCCCGAGCGGAAGCAGGTTTATTGGTGGTCCGACGAAATAGCATCACTCCGAAACACTTGCGTGAGCTCACGCCGAGAGTATAAGAGGTGTCGCCGAAGGAGGATTCATACCGAGGACGAAGAGAGGAACCTTTATGAAGTCTACAAGCAGGCCAAAATGGCCTTGAAAGAAGCCATCTTCAAGGCCAGGTCTGAATCATTTGTAGAATTTATAGAGGACCTCGACAGAGACCCTTGGGGGCGCCCGTACCGTATGGTACGCAAGAAACTATGCAACCGGGCCCCTCCTACCGAGACTTTTCAGCCCCAACTCTTGGCAAATATTGTCGAGGCACTGTTCCCTGCCAGTCTGCCATTCAACCCACCTTGTATGACTCCATCTGTTACTCCTCAGGAGGAATCTACCGTGGAGGTACCTCTGATCACTGAAGAAGAGCTAAGTGCAGCGGTTCTTCGCCTACAGGCAAAAAAGACAGCGCCAGGACCAGATGGTGTACCAGGCCGAGTACTGACACTGTCCTTGAAACACCTCGGGAACCGATTTCGCGAGCTATCTGATTCGTGCCTACAATCAGGTCAGTTCCCTAAAATTTGGAAGAATGGCCGGCTCTGTCTTTTACGGAAAGATGGGCGTCCGGCTGATTCCCCCTCAGGCTATCGGCCTATAATCCTGCTCGACGAAATGGGAAAGCTCATAGAACGGATTGTTGTCGCCCGTATCGAAAAACATCTTTCCTCCGAGGGGCCGAACCTGGCTAATGAACAGTACGGATTCAGATCCGGGCGCTCCACAGTAGATGCACTGCTTCACCTCAAAAGTATGTGCCAAGAGGCAGTGGCACGCAGGGAACGAGTGCTGGCGGTATCATTAGATATCGCCAATGCGTTTAATAGCCTCCCTTACGAGTGCATTGAGGAAGCGATGCGCTTCCACCGAGTGCCCCTATATCTCCGGAGGTTGGTAGAGCATTACCTGAGGGAAAGGGATGTACTCTATCTGGATGAGAGGGGCAGAATCTGTGCCCGTAGAATGAAAGCTGGTGTTCCTCAGGGATCAGTGATGGGCCCTCTTTTATGGAACATCGGCTACAACTGGGTGCTTCGAGGCACTCTGCTGCCCCGGACGCACATAATTTGCTATGCGGACGATACTCTTCTTATTGCACGGGGTAGCAGCTATGAAGAAGTGGCGCATTTAGCCACAGTAGGCTCTACTCTTCTCGTCAGTCGAATCAAACTGCTGGGACTTGAAGTAGCTCTTCACAAAACCGAAGTCATTTCTTTTCATGGCAGGGGAGGTAGGCCCCCAGCTGGCGCTTATATCCTGATTGACGGCGTGCGGGTTATGATAACGACCCACATGAAGTATCTGGGGCTGACATTGGACAACGCTTGGAACTTTGGCGAGCACTTCCATCTACTGATCCCCAAAGTACAGGGTGCGGCAGGAGCCCTTGCGCGTCTTCTGCCTAATTTGGGGGGCCCTAGCGCACTCTGCCGCAAGTTATTTGCAGGTGTGGTTCGTTCAATGGCACTGTATGGAGCGCCGGTGTGGTCGGATGCTCTCTTCAATAAGAATAGGGCCCTTCTCCGAAAACCCCAAAAAATTATGGCGATCAGAGCCATCCGAGGCTACCGTACTGTGTCTCTCGCAGCTGCATGTGCAATAGCTGGGAATCTGCCATGGGACATAGAGGCAGAGATTTTAAGCGATATATATCAGCTTAAAAAAGATAAGCAGGCCCAGGGAATTCACCTAGCACCCCAAGAAATCGGACATGCTAGGTCGCAGGCTCAACATTCTGCACTTGGACGATGGGCGAGAGAATTAAGCTCCGCAATATTTGGTCGTTGGACTTTAAACGCCCTCCAACCTGTGCTGGAAGAATGGGTGCACCGGGAACACGGTGCCTTAACATTCAGGCTTGTGCAGGTGCTGACCGGTCATGGGTGCTTTGCTAAGTACCTGCACCGTATTCAAAGAGAGGCTAATCCCTCGTGTAAACACTGTGCTGCAGCCGAAGACTCAGCGCAGCACACACTAGAGGAATGCAGTGCCTGGGTCTCGCAGCGACAGGCACTAATGGCAGAGATTGGGCAGGATCTTTCGCTGTCCAGCGTGGTCAAAGCTATGTTGGATAGTGAAAGATCGTGGCAGGCCATGATTTCCTTCTGTGAAGATGTAATCTCTCAGAAGGAAGCAGCGGAGCGAGCTAGGGAGGAAGATCCTCAAGCAGATCATTGCCGCAAGCGGAGAGTTGGAAGAAGAAGGAGGCAATTCCTCCTACAACTTTCACTCGATGGAGACCAGCAGAGCTCGGGAGCGGGGAGCCCCGTCTCTGCATTGCACAGGTCTTCAACGACGCGAGATGTCCCTAGCATTCCGGGGCATCTCGCTTCCCCAAGGGAAGATAGAGGGGTCCGCTTAACGCAGACAGTTACCGATGGAGCCGCGGTAGAATTCGTAAGAGACCCCGTGACTCCATCTGGTGTTAATGCAGCTTCGACATACTCATCAGAAGATGAGTTGTTTGACGATGCATTGGCACCAAGGTAATAGGTAGGAATGTCGGTGGGTTTTTAGTCCGTAGGCCAGCAGGCTGCCTCAATTACTGGAGAGTCGGACATACCCCCCCTGTTCTCCCCGAACCGGGGGGCATGCGCAAAGCATTTTCCCACCGGAAAAAAAAAAAAAAAAAAAAAAAAAAAAAAAAAAAAAAAAAAAAAAGGTTGGGCTTAAACTGTTGCTAATATTAAACATGATAAATGTCATTATTTTAAATAACTTCAGAAAAAAGAGGAGGTTATTTATTAAGCTGTCGTATTGCTTGTTACGGTTGTACGACAGCCACTTAAGACTAGGTGGGCCATCTACTCGTTCCGTAACTTTATCACATATGGAAAGATTGCTTTTTAAACAATTTCAGAAAATAGTAGGTTATTCGGTTGACGTATTGCTTATAGTGGGTAGGAGTTACCACTTAACACCAGGTAGGCCATCTACTCGATCCGTAACTTACTAACATATGGGAAAGATCCATACTCTAACACCTAAGTCATAATGTTTTTGGGTATACAGCTATAATATTGTATTGCTATATGGGCAGGGGATACCCCTTAACAACACACCGATTCGAGAGCGTGGCCTAGTGGATAAACACGAGGCTTCATTTGACCATTTAAAGATGTGGTATTTATTTAAGCTCCTTTTAAGATTTGAACCAACGACCTTTAATTCGAAAGTCATGTTTTGTACCACCCAGCTACCACGCTTTCAATAAGCGTATTATATAGAGATATTGGAATTCCTTATAAATTTTAAACAATAGCTATCCGTTATAATATGTATAATTTAGCATTAGATTACGTCAGTACAATTTCCACGTAAATCTGTGTTATTTAATAAAATGTTTAAGCGCGGGAAATAGTCCGAGTACTGTCTAAACGCCATATTGCAGCGAGTTAGGAAACAAAGTATTATCTATTATGTAAAGGTTGATTTACACGAGACGAGTTTCACGTATGATGCGGCCGAAAAATGGTATGCGATATCTCGCACGATAATCACCTTCAAACAAACACGATAAAAACTCGCATCGAATGACCAGAATTTTACATTCATATTTGACATTTCTGTATTGTCAAGACGTTTGCACGAACTCATTATCCTATTAACAAAACTGCATAGCGAATTGTAACAGTTGTATGGCTGAGTTATAATTTGTTATTATTAGATAAATATTTAGTTAATTAATATAATTAATATTAATAACCTGCAAAATATATCTAGTTACATGCTGTGTGGTGAGCATAGAGTGTGTTTTCAGTACTTGGGTTTTTGTGCTGTGTATCAAAGTCAAAGTCAAAAACTTTATTTCCATAGAATTCATAAAGAAATGGCTTGGAAACGTCAATAATATTCAAAACGCGTACTTATCGCTAAGTTTGACGCCTGTTCGAACCCTATCCGACCCTCCATGGGGAAGAAAGGACAGAAATCCCTAATGGAAGGCTTCTTTTTTTTCAGCACGATCCTTGTAACAATCTGAGTACTTAGATCTATGTTACATTTATGGTTACATAAAATACTGAAATAAGATATTACAAGATATTTTGTGTTTCGTTGAGCAGAGCGACATCAGACCATGGGGATTTATAATTTATATAATCATTTACAGTGAAGTAAGCTTCACTTACTTATCTGTCTGGCCATCTGCGACACAAAATATAGTAGTTTTTTTTTTATAACCCACGTTTAGTTCTACGCAATACAACACCGTTTTTAATACCTTTTTATCGTAATATTATTAGCGAAGTAGAATGTACTCGTGTAAAACGGGCTTTACAATTCATTACACATGTTTAATTTTGTAATGATGGGTGATCTTATTGGCGGACCAGATAACCGTCTGACCTCTGTTGCGAATTTCGTGCACTTACTGAATCATTTGGTGAGATCCAATCATCAATGAAGCATTCATTAGTTGTTTTTATGTGCCGTTTGTTTGAGTATGAATTCTTAATGGTAGTTTAAAACGAAAGTGGTCTCTTTCACGCAGCGAAAAAGGTATCAATGCCATTTTTTTAAACTATGGCTATTTTTAGTCAAGAAAAATGCACGGTTCCTGTGGGATACATCTGGAGGGAACTACTCGAGCAAAGCTGCATTTAAAAGCTAAGATGTGAATCTTATACCGATCTGATAAATCTAACATGGAAAGGAGAGAGCATTTATTTTGACTGGCCTCGCAGCTCAGTTGGTAGTAACCCTGTTTTCTGCGTTGTAGGTCGTGGGTTCGATTCCCACCCAGGACAAACATTTGTGTGAGAAACATAGATGTTTGTTCTGTGTCTGGGTGTTAATATGTATTATATGTATGTATTTACAAAAAAAAGTATTGTATCAGTTGTATGGTTCCCATGACACAAGCTATGCTTTGCTTACTTTGGGGCTAGATGGCGCTGTGTGAAATGTTTACCATTATTTATTTTATTTATTATTTATTATCACGGAATGGCAAACCCCTGAATTTTCAATTCAAGTGGTTCCAATCTACTGTCCATTTAAAAGGACTGTTACTTATTATAGAATGAACCACTAAACACCCATGAAACAAAAGTTGTCATACAAATGTCAAATAATATCGTAGGCGTGGTCGCTTGTCTAGCCGAGTATTGTACGTACAGAGAACTTATATGAATAATTCAATTAAAATGTTAAATCTAATTAATTTGTTACGTCAGGCATTGTTAAGATGGACAGTTAAATATGTGTGCTTGGTCAATTGAGACATAGCAAATTCAGGGTATTCACATATATACAAATAAATAAAATTGTAGTGTCTGTTTGTAATATTAAAATAACCGCTTTTTACTAAGTGCATGTGGATGTATACACGGTACATATACCAAAACATCATTTTTTACAATTTTTGTCTGTCTGTCTGTTTGTTTCGGCTAATCTCTGAAATGGCTGGACTGATTTTGACGGGACTTTCACTTGCAGATAGCTGATGTAACAAGAAGTAACTTAGGCTACTTTTCCGAGGGGTAAAATAGGGGTGCGTGATAAAACCGAATTCCACGCGGACGAAGTCGCGGGCAACAGCTAGTATTATATATTATTATACATTTTTGTCACATAATTAGGTAATTTCCTCTCACGTTTTCTAGCTTTCTAACTTTTATTCTCGGTTGAAAGTTTTTTTTTTATGTGATACAGTTACGGTACGAGCCGACGGCCCACCTGCTGTAAAGTGGTAATTAGTGCCCATAACAACCGATGCCATATGGGCCTCCCTAACTAGGTACGACAAGATCCAAGTCCCATCGTCCCATCACGTTGGAACGTCTCATGTGTCTGTAACATAGGTTAGAATGATCTCAATCATCATCAATCTGAGGAAATTAATTTCGGCTCACATAAACTGTTTCTCGATCGAAGTTATTCTGACACACCTTAATTTTGCAAGGAAGCTGGGTAATAACACGATTTAGTACCGTCCTCCGTTCTAGAACATGCATTAGCACAACTAAAGCTTAGTTCAGATGGTGTGTGGTCTTACAAGTCCGTGACCATCGTCTTTATCTTAATTCATGGTCACTGAGAAAAGCTGTCGCGCACAGTCGCCGGGTAAGGTAAACTTCGCTTAATACATAGGATCCATGATAGAATAGCCGTTCAGCTATGTTGATAGTAATGATGCCTTCTGTGCCTTCTATGTGTGGTTGTGGGTTCGATTCCCACCAAGGACAAACATTAAAAATTGTGTGGCGAGTAAACGTGTGTTCTGTGTCTGGGTGTTAATACTTTTTAGGTATACATAATTTAAAATCAATATAATTTAGAACAAGCTTAGGTTAGCTGGGACTAGATTGCGCTGTGTGAAATGTCCAAAAATATTTAGATTTTTAAAGATGGGGATTCAGGTGCACTGATTCGATAACCGCATCGGCGTACATAACGCGACCATGTCATCTTAGCCTAAGTGACGTGCGCTATTAAAATAAATAATTATAAAGTCGCACTGAGATTGGAATTACAATTGTATGCCTTTCAAGACAGTCATATACCTTTATTTTCAGTTATGACTCAATATATGCATCATCCACTTACAAAAATTAGCATAGCGCTTAAATAATTAATTCCGTGTCGGAGTTGGCAGATAAATACACCCACGAGAAAACAACTAAATTCTATCCTCACTAAATGTATGTCGGGGCACGCAGGCATATTCATTGTCGCCACATTTCAATCTACCACCGAAACTGAATCCGAATAGATAGATATGGCTTAGAATTTTGGTCAAAAATAATTTTTTGAAGAAGACAATCCAGTAATTAGCTAATCAATCATTTTTGTAAAGTCAAGCTTTAAGTTTATTTTTAAGGGCGGGTCTTTGTATGTAAAGGATAAATTCTTCTCCGAGCTCCAAGTAAAATACGAAACTAGGCAACAACTAGCAACTAGCAACTAGGAAAAAGGCGTTGAAACGTATTTGAGTCGTGCATTTACTTACCCAGACTTGGAAGTTTAGCTCTCAGTGTTGTTCAAAATATCATAGCAATGACAGGGTTATTTCTGATCCGTATACCAACCTTTGCCAAATAGCATGGAACTCAGTAGTTCATTCCTTTTTTTCTTCACGCCAAGAAATTGTAACATTACTTGAAATAGTTTGCTTATGTTGCTAGTATTCTTAAATATTAACAAATACAAAATTATTAAAAAAGTAAAATTCAATGACTTTTGAGATCATAGAAAATATAAAAATGGAGTGCTTGCTATCAATCTGGAAGAACGCTGGTTCAAATTCCGACGTAATTTACGAGGAATTTATGTGTATAATAAGCTTAGCTTAGCTTAGCTCTCGTCTATGTAAATGTCTACTTGTTTTTGTTACAAGGACATGCCAGTTTCCTTACGATGTTTTCCTTCACCGTATGAGAGCTTCGTAAAGCGCGGACATATTTTTTTAGGAGAAAAGGATCATTAGTTTATATCAGGATTTGAACCAGCTACCTCCGGATTGAAGCTCGAGGGCCTGGCCCAGTACAACACAAGTTGCACTTATGTTACTTTTAAAAGGAACTTGCTGTTTCATTACTTAATGCATTAATTATTTCATATCTATGTCTACTTAAAACCAGATCTGAAACAAAAGTAATTTTGAACACTGCAGAAATCGCGCTCCGTTCAAACAGCGTACCTATCGCTCAAAACGATGACAGGATCGCCATTTTAAGACAAAATTAGAATCAAGACAGGTCTGATTTGAATCAGGCTGTATATGGACCGAAGATGGATTTAGAATCTGGTTTTCAAGCTGTTGCAATTTTATCAAACTTAACATAGTAGCGAATTTTAAATTTAGATTACCCTTATAAGGTCTAGAGCTGTTTAGTCAACTTTTGATAACATACAGAATAAAGTGTTTCAGTTTTTTTATCATCAAGAAATAAATGCAGTTATTTTTTGTATATAAATATTTTATATATAATAATAATAATATAACTATAATATTGGTGGACAATTCACACATCGCCATCTAGCCCCAAACTAAGCATAGCTTGTACTATGGGTACCAGACAACTGATAGAATACATATATAATTTTTTTGTAAATACATACATATAATACATATTAACAACCACAGAACAAACATTTATATTCCATGTTTAATGTCCACCAATATTATTATTATTGTTAGTATTATTAATGTAAAATAAAAAGTCACACGTCATGATTAATATTATGATCCCATTTCTTTCTGTTCTATGAATTTCAAAAGTGAATATACATTTTTAGGAAAAGTTTCAAAAGTGTTCAGGGAATTACAAAGTAAAAAGACTACAAGGCGAGTGTGAAATATAACGTTGGAAGTGAAAGAATTCAGCGTACCCTACTATTTAGACTAAATATGTGACGTTTCGAAAATGAGGTATGTCAGGATAGTAGCAGGTGGAAAACCGTTCTATCTGCCTACCCCTCCGGAAAACTGGTGTGATTTTTTATATGTATGAAAATAACTACATATGGTTATAATATATATAAATATATACCTATAATATGGCATTTAAACATCTGGCTGCACAGCCTTAAACGATTAATAATCAAGGCTTTTTGATATTGTTCATACATTATTTATAACCTACCTACTAATAAACTGTAATTAGTATTTGATCACTTTGGTCTGGTCTATTTCACAAATAAATAATACTACTAGATGAAAGGATTATGAAAACTTATAGGCCATTAGTAAGCTTGACCCTGTAATTTTTAGTTTCTAATTCTAATTGCCGTTTACGAGCCATTTGTGTATTTAATGGAAATATAGATTACAAATTTGTGTACGTGTGAAAGGACATAGATGATAGATTTGAACTTTTATTTTACAGAAGAAAATATTTTATAACATCATTATCCTGTATAAATAAAAAACTGAAATAATAAAAAGTTAGAAATATAATAATATAATTAAATATGTATTGTTATAAAAGAATGTTAAGACTTTTGCTATGGTTTTCTCTAAACGCCATTTCTGAAGTTATGCTCTTTAACACTTCCGTTCTTAGCATAGGCTCTGCTCTTGCGACTCCTCCCCCAAGGGTCAAGGCCGTGGTACAGGGGCTTGTGTCGACCTCAAGGAGTGTCAGGCTTCGTGGTGTCTCTACGCCCGACATATTATTATTTATATAAGGTTAGGTACGAGTTGAAAGCCCACCAGAAATCCATACCATCACCAAAAATATATGAAAATAAATATTTATATAAATCATTCAAATTTATCACACAAATTTCGTTCAATTATATATATTTTTTTATATAGGTGGACTTATCACACAGCGCTATCTCGCCCCTAAGTAAGCTAAGCATAGCTTGTATCACAGCACCTGGACCACTGATATAATACTTATGTACATTTTTGTAAATATGCATACGTATAAAACATATCAACACCCACACACAGAACAAACATCTATATTCGTCACTCAAATATTTGTCCTGGGTGGATATCGAACCCACGACCTGCAGCGCAGCAGGCAGGGTTTCTACCAACTGAGCTGTGAGGCCAGTCGCTTCACTATCAACAAACGAAAGAATGAACGAAAAACTTAAACTACCCTCTTTTTTTCACACGGCTACACCGATCTCATTTTAAAACTACAATAAATCATAATTTAAATGGACCTTGTAATAGCTCATTTGACCAATTACGTTCTACTTCATTAGTGATATCGATGCGCCGTGACCCCTCAGGGGGTAACTATAAACGACATTCCTAACGCGTTTATTAGTTCTTAGTTAAAATCACTCCATTTTGACCTCATGACTGCATCAATCAAGAATTGCCTCCGGGCAGTAATATTAGATACGGGGTGATTCGTTCCAGTGTCATTATTTCTAGTATTACGAATAGTACAGTGCCTTTAGAAGCAATATTTCTCGATATGATGATTTTAGTCAGACATTAAATAATTTTCATCTTTTAGTTACCTAGTATTTACAAATGTTAGCTTTTAAAGAAGACAAAACGTACATTTAAATTATATGATTTGGTAGTCCATAAAAACCTTGACTTTTGGAAAGAATATTTTTTTTTCTTTCATTTCTGTTTATATTAGGACATCAGAATTGGTACCTGCCAAGTTAAAATGGTAATAATTACTGCCTCTTTAACAAATTGGCATTAAGGTATTGCTTGCCGGTAAAATTACATACAACAGACATTCCACCTTCTCGTCTCGGAGTTACGGACGCAACAGGATGCAACTTGGCTCCCATATATAAGTAGGGAGGGACCACAGGCAGAATTTACCCCTTAACATAAGCGGTCCATCTGCTCGTTCCTTAACTATTCACATAATAAACATCCCTACACAGACCAACATTGCGAAATATGAACTAGCAAGTGATTTAAAGTGAAGAATTATACCTGTTATCTTGAAGCAGAGCAATCACACCATGTTCGTCCGGTCATTATGTATCCGATGTATACATGATTTGTGAACACCTAAGCCGTTGCATCGCTCCCGTATTAAGGCTTAAGCTTAAGAATCGATATGCAAGAAATTTTGAAATAAATTGCTTTACCATAAATGTATAAACGTAAAATTATAGGTTCGGAATGTAGACTGGTCGCAAAGTTAAATTATTGGTAGTAACTATACATACTGTCCTATAGGTCTTGGGTTTGATTCCAAGACAGGAGAAAATATTTGTGTGACGAATGTGGATGTCTGGATATTCATGTGTATTTAAATAAAGTATATATGTATTATATCAGTTATCCAGTTCCACAGTATAAGCTTGGCTTGGGTCTAGGCGGTGGTGTGGAAATGTACACAAATATTTAATAATTTTTCATTTTATTAATCAAGATAAATTTGTAAAATAACCGCAATTGCCTGTATTTTGTCATTTTATCGGCTTTTACTAAACGTGGCGACCTCTGGATTGAAACTCGGGGTCAGTAACCACGCTCCAATTGTCAAATTGACAATTGTCAAGTGAAAATATCCAACTAAATATGGGTTCTTCATAATTTGCTTTACTAATTTCGTATGCAACAATGTTTCTAAACATCAGAATGGATGTTTACGACCATTAACGGTAATGGACGAGCCTTACAAATAGCGTGAATAATCCAATGGGCCAATAATGCTCGAATGCAGTTTACTATGCATTTAGAATATTTGCTTGCATATTTCAAGTATCTGCAGTTCGATTCATCAAGCTAAAGATTTGTAATAAAATCAACAAATATTGGTGAACATTTCATACAGACAGAACAAACTATGTTCGACACAAAGATGATTGTCCTGAGTGGGAATAGAACCCTCGACCTACAGCGCAGCAGGCAGGTTTACTACCAACTGAGAAACAAGGGTACAACAATAATATTCCCACAGTATCGGATCTCTCTGGCTCTCTTAAACCAGTGTGTTGAAAGGTTTGAAGTGCACCTCTGAGAGGCTCTTTTCGTGCACTTTACATATTATGCTTTGCTTTCTAATTTTTGGTTCCAGGACATGTCGGTTTCCTCACCCATATTCGGTGTCAAGTGAACGAAAGGACCTCTTTGAGGCACAATTAAAATCCTTTCACCACTGGTTCGAGAGAACCAGTGACTCGTATAGAATAGAATAGAACCAGCGACCTGTGGATTGAAAGGGTCTATAAAACGAGGCCACATAGTCATATGACAACAAGACATCAAGTATGATTTAGGATGATCAGAAGAAAATGATATCTGTCTAAAGTCGAGCTTTCAAAGGAGCGTTCAAGGATGGCCGGCCATGCCTCAGACTCCCAATCTGAATTAATTATAATTGGTCTGTTAAGTTTATGGTGTAATAATATGTATGCACTGGCATTTACTGTAACGGTAAAATATCGGTTTTAGATCCATCCATATAATCTATATGTCAAAATGAGTACACGAAATAACTGTATCGTATTTAAATTAGCAAATTACACAATTTATTTGCGTTGTAGCTGTTATTTTTAATAAAATAAAAATATGTAAATGAATAATATATTTAAAAGCAGTATATTACATTAGTTACTTCGACAGAAACGTATTTGTACAAAAAAGGATTAAATTTTTATTCACTAAATTAAATAATAATTGTTTTATTCTTTGGGGTAATTTATCTAATGACCTATATTATTCGCATATGCTAAAAGACGGACCAACAATGCCCCGACAGATTTATAATATTATAAAAAATAATTCAGTTTTTTTTTTATGTGATGCAGTTACGGAACGAGCCGACGGCCCACCTGGTGTTAAGTGGTAACCTCGGCCCATAACAACCGATGCGACTTGGGTCCTCCCTTACCAGGTACGACAAAACCCAAGTCGCACCGTATGCGCCCGTAACTGTGAGACGTGTAGGTGGAATGTCTCTTGTGCCTGTAATTTCACCGGCAACCACACCTTTCAAACCGAAACACAATAACGCGAACGCGTTACTGCTTGGCGGCAGAAATGGGCATGGTGGCAGTACTTCCCCGGACGAACTTGGCGAGAGTTCTACTGCTCTTACTTTGCTTTACTGTTCTATAATTATTTCAATAGTGATTATAGTTTAATTAATCTGCACTTAATAGTTGGTGTAGTTTTAATATTATGTACAATCGTTCGCGGTAATTGTTTTATCACGCGCACCGATTAAAAAGTCTCGTCGGAAGATGCATTCTGTGCTATTTCAGATAAATGATTGCTCAAGTATCTCAGAGTAAAAATAATAACTGATCTGTTAGTTTAAAACAGATTTCGTGTCAGTATGTAGGTACGTCAATTTTTAATTTTGTATCTGTGGAGCAAATAAATAAATTTTAATTAAATACTTTGAACAGAGTATGAACTTAGTATACTTAAAACGTTTTTACATCTGTTTTTAATTACCAAGCTTAGCAATAATAAATACTAAATTGGGTTTGTATGTATGTATGCGGGAAAAGCCAGCGTGGCTGAAGCATACCTTCTTTATAAAATCTGACTAAACAATATATCCATAGTACAACGTATGCTTAGTTTGGGGCTAGATGGCGCTGTGTGAATTGTACACCAATATTATAAAAATTAATAAAAAATACTTGTGCTGCTGTGGAAAATCCTCACTGGGTCCTGAAATCTCCAAATTTTTATTCGGAGCTACAGGGTGCGGCTCGGCGCGGCGATCCAAACAATTAATTATGGGACTACCCGTTATTTTGTCTCTGTTCGAATTTATTTCATTTTATTGAACAATTAAAGGCTTCCACATAACTCAGAACATCACAAAGTAATTGCACAGGATCAGTCATCTGTCAGTTAAGTATCCTTGTGTTTAGAGGTAAACGTCCATTTGCAGATATAATAACCGCTGGATATATTATTTCGCTTAATAAAAAGGCTTCATCTGCTCATAATATTAAAGAAGAATTCATCCCAGCGAAAATGGTTACAAGTAAGGTATACGATAAAGAGAAATTAAAATAAAAAATGTATAAAAACCTTGGTCGATATTCCAGAGAACGCCAACCAGCCCTAAATTTAGTTTGTATTATGGGAACCAGATGACTGATGGGTTACTAATTTTAGTTTTCAAAATACGTCAATATACATAACACCCATACACGATACAAAAAAAAATTCGTCCCACAAATATTTGTACTGGGTGGGAATCGAACCCACGGCCTACAGCGCAGACGATTTTTGTAACTTAATATTTTCTTATATTAGTTACCTTTGACAAAATTTTCAAAAATAAAACTAACTTATTTTATTTATAATGCCGGTTTATTGATACATATCATAATATCTCTTATAATGTAAATCCTGGTAAAACCGACGCTCGTCTTACTAACGAGGTTTACTACTATAACCTTGAATGAAACACGCTTTGCCGATGCCGGAACACATCCAATGCGTAAATGTAATATTACTAATAGCATAATTATAGTAATAAGTTAAAATTAGCGGCAAGTACTTATCACAGGGCTTTCCGTAAAAACCTTTTTTGTAACTCGTGCCTTATAAACGTTCAAGTCTAAAATGAATTCACTCTAAACACTGACCTTTTGACTGAACTCATAGCTCAGTTGGTAGTCAACCTACCTACGGCGCAGAAGGCAAAGTTACTACCAACTGAGCTGTGAGGCCTGTCAAAAGTTCTGCTACTTCTATGATGTACCTACCTGTTGCCCGCGACTTGGTCCGCGTTGAATTCGGTTTTACCACGCACCCTTAGTTACCCCTCGGAAAAGTAGCTTAAGTTACTCCTTGTTACATATTTCGTGTATCCTATATTATTATAATCGTGAAAGTTTGTATGGATGTTTGTTACCCTTTCACGCTCAAACGGCTGAATGGATTTGAATGAAATTTGGCACCCAGATAGCTTATATCCTGGATTAACACACAGGCTACTTTGATCTCAGAAAAGTGCAGTGTTTCCGTGGGATTACTTATTCACCGCGGGTAACAGCTAGTCTTTCAATAAAGTGAATGATATGTTAGTATTTGCGCATCTGTGCATACCTGCTTATGATCGGCGTTCACTTTCGGTATTGCTCATCACACCATGTTTCGTCACCGGTCATTCCCTCAGGCGCACTCTTGACTTACAAGAGGCGTGTCAGCCCACCTATTATCATATACCAACATACTTTTAAATAATTAAATAACGCTAGTATGAATTCATGAATATGTGAACTTTATCGTCTCATATGTAAAATGATAATATTCTTCTATTCGAGTCACTGGTTCTGTCTAGTGTGGAGGATTTTAAGTGCGCCTCAAAGAGGCTCCTTTCGTACACTTGACACATGTCTTCGAATTTTTAGTTTTAGGACATGTCGGTTTCCTGGCGCTGTTTTAATTCACCGAACGTGGTATTCACAGAGACGCGACAAATAACCCAGAACCAAGAAAAAAATATTTAATATAATTTTTTTCTTATAACCATATGAGTTTTTGCACATTCTATAACATTTAAATTAGTGTTATACAGATGATTATGAGACCAAGTTCAAGCCTAGCACATTATTAGTACATAGTAATTATGTATTACATAGCTCAAATCGTGGGACGCTAGGTCAATCGCTCGTCTTACGTTACGCAACGGAATTGCGGACACTGTACGAAAAAATATAATTACAAATCAAATGCTTCTTTAGCATGTTATTTGAGCAATTAAATTAATAGAATGTGTAAGTTTAATATTATAATATTAAACTTAATAATGGAGATGTTATAAGCGACCTTTCTATCCCAGCGGGTGTTTGTTTTACTTCGTGATTCAGAGGTCATGGGTTCAAATCTTGAGTCGAGTTTTAATCAATGAAATGAGTATCTATCTATGGAGTAGCGACTCCTGCTTGACGAGAATAGGCCTGAATTTCTACGACGCTATTTAAGTAACAACTCGGTTATATCTATACGGGAATAACGAAAAAAAATGGTTTTTGCGGCAAAAATCATACACCTGATTATTTATTGACATCAAAATAATTAGAAGTATATAAAAATTTTTTTTTTTTACATTATACTGACAAAATACAAAACCCAATTGAACTATCTAAACAGTGAAAAATAGTATTCACCAATCTATAGATAGCACAATAGATCCAAAGCTTTAGTCAATATAATATTTCAGCTTGCCTTGCTGGTTTCCGAACCTAGTATAGTTTCAAAAATGCTAATAGTAAAACCAACCGAACTAGTAATGAACCAAAAACCAACCAATTAATATAACCAACACTATTTGACAAAGCAAGTATATTAATTTGACGGTATAGCCGCTTAATGAAATAAACTTACTTGCGTTTCTATTAATTTGCACGTTAATTTAACTTATGTAGGTTTTGACAAATCCCCTTTACTGCTGTAACTGTGGGTAATTTAAATGATTGTTACTTTGCAAATATGTCGTAACTGTTCCCAAGAGTACCAAGTTTTAATATATAGATATAAATTTTCATAACAAATTGACATTAGTATAATGATGAGCAGCAATTCTTACAATTTAAATATTGCTCAAAGAAATGTATCTACGCCTAGTCAGAATTATGTTTAGGTAACATCTGAAGTCATCACTTCAGATGTTACTTAAACATCTGAACATCTAACATCTGATTATGATTAACGAGACATCTCTCGTTAATCATAATCAGATGTTATGTCATAGACCTAAAATTTTACATGTGTTTTTTGTGAAAAGCACTATTACTTAATACCTAGGCAATAGGTATTCAACTAGTGGTGCTGAGTAACTGAATTGATACCAATTGAAATTACACTAATGTTTGAAGTTTAACGTAATTATTTTTAATGTTAAAATGTCTCATATATTATGTAAAAAGATAACATAGATATAGTTGGTCCACTGTACCACTACATTTGAAAGGACTCTAAAAAACCCCGTTTTGCTGTTATATCTGCAGCGAGAATTTATTGAATAACATTATTTATTCTTTTAAATAATAGCGAATCTTCTTTAATTTCAAACTTGACATCATACACTCGTAGGCACATGAAACAATAGTATTTTTACAGTTTTTTATATGAGTAGTAATTGACGGAATGTGCTCATGTTCCCTGAACAATCCCCTGCCAATAATTAGGTTAATATGTATGTAACTATATTTGTATTTACAAAAGTCCCCAAAATTCAAGCTATCCTTTGTTTGAGGCTAGAGGACCACAGAATGTCCACAAAATGATTTTGAGGTTCCTCTCTGTCTCTCTTTACTTGGAGGCATGGGACAGCTATTTGAGCAGCTATGCACTTATTATACTTACGCTTATAAGTAAATTTAACTACTTGTCTCTGAATAATTTGTCATTAAAACGAGAAAAATCTAAAACACTATTCTCATACATTCTTCGACCTAATTACTCTGAATAAAAATCAAGTACCAGTGATTAATTAACGAAATCTACATTCTGTCTTCCATTTAAGTACACAGCTGTCTGCACATTGTCACCCCTTTTTAGGGCTTTGTGTCAACTAGATTTATCTGGGCCAATGGATGTCTGCTACACAGGACAGATCTCTACCTAGGTAAAGTACACACCTTCTAGAACTTACGTTGTAATGACAACCGAAGAAATGACGCGTCACTTCGTTTCAATTAATATCTTAGCTGATACTTTCTTCTAGATAGCAGTTTCTGATACAACTAGGTACCTACTACTCCTAATCGTATCTAACTCAAATGCGCTTTAAAACAGCAATGAACCATGAAAACTACAATAGTTTAATGTATAAGTACGAAATCAACCTAGTTTTATTGTTTTGCGTTTTTCAACTACAGTCATACAAACTTAATAAATAAATAAACAAATATAAATATTAATGGGCATTTCACACAGCGATATCAAGTTCCAAAGTACATAAGTATAGCTCAATAAGCTCATGGGAACCAGACAATTGATAGAATACTTACCTATTTTTTTTTGTAGATACAGATACATAAATACATAGTAACACCCAGACACAAAACATACATATAGATGTCTGTTTGTCCTGGGTGGGAATCGAACGCAAGACCTTCAGCGCAGAAGGCAGAGTTACGCAGTTACAGAGCACTATCAACTGAGCTGTGAGGCGAGTCAGATTTATATAAACTGAGAAGTAAGATTGAAGTGCATTCTACGTTCCCATAAACTTGTGCAATTTACTGCGAGAGCTTAATTCTTACGAAGTTTTGAAATGAAAAGGCGTTGGTCTGTATATTTGTCCGAGCCTCGCCGTAAATCAGGAGGCGTGAATGCACAATTATTCAGCGACACAGCCCAACATCGACTGAGCTGGTTCATTTGAATTAATTTAATTTAAATTTATAAACAAATAAACCAACAAAAAGTTATTTCGTAATGTATTTGTTAAATATATACTTGTATAACAAAATGAAACAACATAAATCTATACAATAAATAAAATTGGAGTGTCTGTTTGTAATATTAAAATAACCGCTTTTTACTAAGTGCATATGGATGGATAGATGGATAGCTGATGTAACAAGGAGTAACTTAGGCTACTTTTCCGAGGGGTAAAGTAGGGGTGCGTGATAAAACCGAATTCCACGCAGACGAAGTCGCGGGCAACAGCTAGTATCAAATAAGATCAATACATGACGCTCACAAAATCTAAGAAACACATAATAATTGGGGAAATTTGGGTACCTCCCCAGAATTTCTTTATCTGTTTAGATCTACCGCCACAAAAATATTAAAACTATGTTAACACACTTATCAATTTAATCAAAGTATAGGATTGCAACAGTAGGTAACCTTTGTCACTTTCTATGTCATTTAAAATGACGGAAGTGAATATATACCCAGTTAATGTAAAGCCTAAAAAGATGAAGTTTCTAATATCTCCTGCTTAGAATTTAGTGTCTGTATATTAATATATAATATATAATGTTAAAGACAGATAAAAAAAACAACATATCCATTCTGTTCCTTTGGTTTAATTGTGTTCATGCTATGTGCAAAATATAAAAATATTATTGAGCAGTTAAATAAATTTTTGTTCAATTAAAATTTAGAACGTCATAAAGTTGTGCAGCCATTTATAAAATAGGCTGTATTTTAGACCATTGGGCAATTGAATAACTGTCTTCAAATGTCGGAGATTGAACGCTAAGTAAATAGAAATTTAATACTTAAATATTCGTTAAAGTCAATAATTCAGCATTTCTTTGATCTACTCGAGTGTAAATGTACACTTCTTTAAAAGTAAGTAATAAGTAAGGTTGCAAAATATCTGGTTAGTTTCCATTGTTTTCATGCCTTTCACCATAATTCATCTTTATGTAAGTTCTTATTATTATTAAAAATAAGAAATATTACATACGACTTTGTCCAAGATTACTTAGAATTTATTTAGAAAGTACAAACAAATGTTTGTAAGGTAAACCTGAGACAAGACTCTAAATCTGCCTAATGAGGACGTTACTTAGTTATCTCAATGCCAGTGAGACTCATCAAGTCTGAATAAATCGTATCAAATGCAAGGCTGTGTAGCAGCTACCTAGATAAACTCAGACTTCGGAGTCGTGGAATTTTAAAGCATAGAAACCTATCTAAACAACCTAATCTAATTAACTATCTATATTAACCTTTTTTTTTTACTTCCCTCTCCATAGATAGATAGAAAGAATTTTCTATCTATCTATCTATCCATTCCCAGCATGTGTTAAGCGAATAAGTGACAATTGTGTTGAATTACAGATATAACTTAGTTATCTTGCTTGCAAACGTTTATTAGTAAAATTAATGTTTCTATGTTATATCTTTATGAATTCTATGAAAATAATATTACCTAAGTTATTAAGCTTTGTTTTAATAAAGTTAATAAAGAATTTGAAATCTAATTATTAAAAAAAGAAGCAATACGTAAGTATAGTAAAGTTTTAATTATGTTAGGAGATATCACATATTCAGACAAAAATGTCATCTATTATAATTTTTTTGAGATTTTTGAGGTCCAATTCATTGGTTCGAATTTTAAGTTCAAGTTAAGTTATGTCTGACGTTGGATTGATGTGAACCTGGTAGTTTTCTAAATAGATTCTGCATATGTTTCGAACTTTATTGTTGGAAAAAACATTTCTTATATGTAATTTGAATAAAGTCGTATATTCAGCTTTTACAGTACACATCAAGGTAACTTCTGGCCTATTCTAGAATGTTTTAGTGTACCTAAGTAGAAGCTCCATCTATGCCACTGACTTCAACGGCGCATTGATAGATGCACTTAGTAATGGGATCACGCATACAAAATTAAGGTAGCATCGTTGATTGCCTTTTGATGGAAAAAGGTCAGATTTTTTACGTAATTAGTGTCTTAGAATACTTGATTGGTGTCTCCGAACGGCTACAAGACGGACTATTTGAAAATGTTGATTCAATCTAGTGTTCCATTGATTAAAGATGAGCTAATCTTTAATGGATATGTTCCCAATTCTAGAATTTAACTGTGAAAATGCCTACATAATAAAATAAATCTTTAAATTCGAATTGAAAACAAAACAAATTAACAAACATTAATTGATACATTTATTTATCTGTAATTTTAATTTATTTTGGAGGGATCGAACCCACGACCTACGTTATAATTAAATTTTCTAAATTTTCATTTATTTACTGTGATAACATTGTAAGGACATTTCTTTTTTGAATTTTTCTTCCAGAGAGTCCCTTTATAAATTGCTCGTATCACTCTCTTTTGTAAAACAAATATGGCCCCAAAATAATATTCCCCCAAAGCAGGACACCGTATGTCATAACACTATGAAAATAACAAAAATAAACTAACCTAGCAGTAACTTCATCCGTAGCTGTCTTATTCTACGCACCGCGAATGCGGCTGAACTAAGTCTGGAGGCAAATGCTGCTATTTATTCACCCCACTATAGCTTTCCATCTATAGTTAAACCCAAAAACATAATTGAACCAACAAGATTAAGCAATTTCTTTTAATATTAGCTGATATTTGCTTCACATTTGGTCTGCCAATTTAATGCACATAGTTTTATTAGAACTAAGTAAAAGATTGTCCGATATGAACCAATCTAGAACTTTTGTTACTTTGAACTATTGTATTTAGCATGCAAAATTCCTTAGCACGAAATCATGCCGAGCATCGATGATCCATATAGCGTGATGCAACTCATAGCGAGATATAAGGCGCCGGCGATCTATGCAGTGTTGCGGCATTTATAGCTCCAGGCAAACTAGATAGTAGAAGTTGTTGAATATTTCCCAGGCAGTCTTAACTTGTGCCAAATTCGTCCGGGGAAGTACTGCCATGATAATCTTCTGCCGCCGAGCAGTAACGCATACGAATTACTGTGTAACTAACAGTGTAACTAACAGATAGAAAGTTAGTGGTAGCCGGTCAAATTACAGGCAACCGAGACATTCCACCTTCATCTCTTAAAGTTACAGGCGTAATGAAATGTGACTTGGGTCTTTCCATAACTAAATATTGTGTATGGGTGCGTGCGTGCGTGCGTGCGTGCGTGCGTGTGCGTGCGTGTGCGTGTGTGTGTTTGTGTGTGTGTTTCTTTTGATTACACTTACTACTTACCGAACGAATCAAGGTTTCTGAATCTAGTGCGAAATCAAACCTGAGACTACAGAAATGAGAACTCTCGTCTGGTGTGCCCGCAATGCGCTCAAATAACCGCAGGCAAAACTATTCCAACTCACGACCTATTACGTACGAAACACTTAAAATCGTATTTGCGTAAAACCAGACTTATTACTAATTGTGAGTTCGAGATTTTGATACCTTTCGTTAAAATTGCAGCCTGTACACATCTTCTTGTTCTTAGTACATACAATTTACGTTCTAACGAATACTTACATAATACAGACACATTGCCGCATCTCGATACAAAAATACTTATTAACACAAAGTATGGGTACAAATAACTATAAAAGCTTTGCCTCCTGTTTTAGTTTACAAAAACTGTGTTACAGGAAGTCAGTCTTCCCAAATATAGGAAGATACGTTATTACTCTTACGTTGCCGATAAGAAAATAAAAAAGACATAACATAATTGAGATAACGTTCAAGTACCTAATATACAAAAACCTGTGGAATTGCAATTTTTTAATTAGCCTTAAGCCTTTAATTTTTTAACCTATCCAATAAGCTAGCTGTAAGATTTCTTAGAAATGTAAAAATTAAAATAATAAATAAACTTATTTAAATCCACCTACATACAATTTCAAACCAGCGTTGTCCTATGAACTATTCTGTGAACCGAGGGCTGAACTTATCACCGATGACAACGAGAACAATCATCAATCGATTAGGTAACGCGGTGCGATAGAATGCATCGGTTTCCGAGTAAGGTTTGACTGAGAGGTCAAGAGCTTTGTGTAGTGATGTGCTGTGTGGTGCGTGTTGCCAGCTCAGCTCCGAGTCGCGGTGGAGAGCTCATAAACACAATTCTAGGAAGCACGAACGACTCACAGCTCACAGAATAGAAAGGTTAGAACTATGTCTGTATGTTTTGAAGAAAGAAAAATTCCTTATTTTAAGCAATCGACACAAACAATATTAAATACTAAGCTATAGAAGTAGCGGTAAATAATAAATCTATACTTACATAAAACAGATGTTTAGTGTGCAAAAATGATCCTAGTCTCAGCATAGGGCTATACACACTGAAAAAGAGTGCAGCGCTGGTATTCAGGCAGGGCCCAGGGTAAGTTTTTCAGGTAAGGTCACGGACAGATTAGAACTAAGGAAATAATATTATATAAATAAGTTTTTTTTAATAAATCTAAATAAATATTGACACCATTTTCTAAAATATCAAACAAAAAACTAAAAACAAGAAAACATATTCATTCAACACATATGGGCGTCCAGTAAATTTTTTTGTTTTGACAAATGACTTATGACCCATTAAATTTTAAAGTTTTTTTAAGAGTCATTTTATCTCATGGTTTGTGTGTAACCGCGTTTGCCTGATTTCTTCACCTATCCAGTCATTACTGCTAACTTACTATAATATACTTAGTAAACTTTCTCCTCTTTAATATTAGTGTGATTTATTTATTCCTCTAGATAAATCGAATGATTCAGTCACAGGCCCATCACTACTAGAAATTTTCAATGAACTACAATAGGTGCGTCTTACGAAACAAGAACACAGATTACAATTATTTTACCCTTGATATTTATGAAGACGAAAGATAAATATCAACAAGTCTTTTTTGATTTTGAATGTTCCCATTTACGGCGTAAGGAAGTTTAGATATAAATTGAGAATTTGAGTCTCCACGATTTAGTAAATCATCATCATCATCATAGATCGTCAGAGACAGTGGTCTCTACTAATTAAATATTTGTTTAGAAAATACATTTTTCTAAACAAGCTTCTACAATCAGACCCTGGAAGCCACCGAGGGCTATTAGTACTTGTCAAAATTAGCGAGCCAAACACTACGGGGACACTTAGAAGTTGAGGAGTTCCTTTGGCCACTTCCCGACTCCATCACGAGACTATCTCCATTTTAATAATTATTGCATTAAACTAACTTACGTGTTTATTCCGAACTTCATCTCAATCGGTTGGAGGGAACTATGCTAGAATTCAACTGCATACAAACAATTTAATTAAAACTTCTAAAAATTATACATTATAATAATAATAATAATAATAATAGCCTTTATTCAGAAAAAATATTTTACAGAACAAAATTAAAAACTAAATCTGTTCTAAAATTTGTTTTTTGCTCACTGTTTGCAAGTCTGTTTGCCAGTCGGCAAAGGCCTCCTCCAACCTTTTCCATTCCTGTCTTTCCTGAGCGACCCTGTTCCACATAACTCCTGCCACTTGTCTGATGTCGTCATCCCACCTTTTCTGTGGTCTGCCTCTATTTCTTTTACCTTCTCTAGGGTACCATCGTGTCACAGTTTTACTCCATTTGTCTTGTCCTCTCATCAAGTGCCCTGCCCATTGCCATTTGAGTCTTCTGATTTTGCAAGTTATGTCCAGGACCTTTGTCTTGTTTCTGATGACACGGTTTTTCAATCTGTGTGACTTCTTCACATTGAGCATACTCCTTTCCATTGCGTGCTGGCAGGTTGCGAGTTTGCTTGTCACATTCTGTGTTAGACCCCATGTTTGACTGCCATACATAAGGACTGGTAGTATGCAGGTGTTAAATAATTTACTCTTAACATTTATATGAAGCTCTTTATCTTTCATAGCCTCTTTCAAGCCCCAATATCTCTTCCATCCATTAGTTATTCTTCTCTCTACATCTTTGCATACAGGATCCTTTAGAGTCATCAACTGACCCAGGTAGATGTATTCATCTGTGTAATCAATTTGAATATTTCCTAAATTTATGGTGTTTTTAGCTGAATTTGTCATTACTCTTGTCTTTTCCGGGTTCAATTTTAGCCCTACCTTCTCGCTCTCTGATGCCAGTTCGCTTATCATTTTACTAATGTCTTCTGATGTTTTGGCAAATAACACTATGTCATCTGCAAATCTTAAGTGCACCAGTGATTCACCGTCCACATTGATCCCAAGATTTTTTTAAACATTATATACATAAAATAAAATGAGCTTTATGTACTATAGAAACCACGCCCAGATTGTAAATTTATGTGTTTTCGAAATTTTAGTACTGTGACGTGTTGGTTTTTTTTTTTTTTTTTTATGTAGTATCACAAATTTCACAGATCTTAAACTAACATATAAATATCTTAAATATTAATACTTACATCTAATAAAGGATTTATTTTATTTTATTTTAGTTTTGTCATCATAATATGTTATTTCCGTTTGTTATACTGTACATAGAAATATTTTAATGAAAAAGTTATGTCACAAGCCGGAATTTGAACCAACAACATTCATTTGAGTCTGAGTCCGCGCCACTGTATGCCTACTCATGTCCGCAAATTTACAAAGCATATTCATACATACTCGTATGCCTGCTACCATTATAATAGCGTCCATCATAATGTTCCCAAAAAAAATACTCGGTTTTTATAGACCTTGACCCCGGCAAAAAGTAACCGGACGCAAATCCTATTGACCCATAGATTTGATAAATAAAAACAGACAGACGGACAAAAAGTATATTATTAGTTGAGTAATATTTGAGTGGGTAGCCTAGTCCGACTTTCAATTTGAAGGTCGTTAGTGTGAATCCGGAGCAGGTACCTCATGAGATTGAATAGTTTTATTATATTATATTTATTGAACTGATAGAATAGGCAAGATGGGCTATAATGTTAAGATGCTCATAAATAAATATATCTATAAGTATGTCTTCTTTTCTTTTCATTCTTTTCTTCAGGGACTCTTCGCCCACTCAGCACATTCGTTTTACTGTGTCAAACGATATTCTGTCTTTAGTATATGTTTTAGTATACACATTGTATTGTGTTGTTTTTCGGTAAAATAAATAATCTATCTTTCTTTCTTCTTATGTTATTTCTGGTAGTGGTTGGGCAAATGAACCCCCCCAAGTTGATAATTAGCCGCAAAGCACTCACTTGTGATCAGTAGTCACACTTGACGTCCAGGCCTTGCGTGGCGCAACCGCTGGTACCTCGATCAAGTCGGTACTTAGTGTTACCAGTGCCAAGTCGGGGCAGGCAGCTAGTTAACAATACATTTTACAATCATAATAGCAGCGCCATCTAACAATTGAAAGTAGCACTACAGTATTACAACCATTATAATGTCAAGTTGATTTCGTGAGGTGTTGTTAGATCACGTTATATAATGCCTTTGTAAGCTGTGAGATGGAGCTTTACTGTTTATTGAATAAAGATTTGAATATGAATTGGAATTGACTGGCCTCACAGCTCAGTTGGTAGCAACTTTGCCCCCCGGCTTAGATCTTGTATTCGATTCCTATTCAGGACAAAAAGTGTGTGACGAACTTAGTTGTTTGTTCCGAGTCTGGGTTTTAATATTTATTTATAAAAGATGTATTTATAAGTATTGTATCTTAGTTTGGAACTAGATGGCGCTGTGTAAAATGAACTTCTTAAAGTTTTATGAATTGTGTTTCTCTAGTCAGCCAGAAGTTCTCTTTAACAGAACTATATCTCCTTTACCTACAGGTTTCTATCTGTTATTAAAAATCGAGGGCTGTCCCACTGCTTTAAGCCTGCCCTAAGCTTTGCGTCTGCTGGCTGAATTCCACTTTTCATTTTTATTATTATTATTATTCTTATATCATTTTTTTTCTTTATTTATTTTATCTTTATTATCATTATTACCTAAACATATTTACCGGGATTTTAAGCGTTATAATAATCGGAGCCTGTTTACAGAAATTGAATTTCATTCATGAATGTAAAACAACCTTATACTGTAAATGTGCAATTTGTTTTTCGCCAACATTTATGGATAAAGATCATTTATTTTCTCAAAAAGAAATAACAATTTCACTTACATAAGAAACACATTTCTGACTAATTTTATGCTTCGGCGTAGTAAATTTTTAAGATAAACTTACAATTATTTTTTTATCTTAGTTTAAAAATCCAGTCTGGGGACCGAATTTTAGACTCTGCTTGGGGTCGCTAAAATGTTCACCAATAATCCTGCCAGTACTCATTTCAATGCTAAAATTTTCACCATCTGAATTTTGATCTGCGCTAAAATCGTCGTTCGTAAGGTATGGTATAAGTTTTAACAGCATCCGCATTTTTTTGTCATAGTCGTCATGACCAATGGCATATGGTGCAGACGTTTTGTGGTCATTATCTGTCTTCACATCATCATTTGTACTTTTTATACAAGATGTATTGCCCTTTGGTGAAACAGTTCTATAATCTTCAAAAGGTCTTCCAAATCCATTAACTTTGATGTTTGGAGTCAATGTTATTATATGTTCGATATTTTATCCATATGTTAACGTTGTAAATCTTCAAAGAATTCTGTTGAACTCATATCAAGCGTGGTTATATTATCACTTGTAGGAAATTTGTTTCATATTTTGGTGTTTCTAATGACAGAATTTACTTTTCTTTTAAAACAAAAGCATTGGAAACGTTTTTTTTGTTTTCTTTCCTTGGTGAAAATATTTTCAGGTGGAATATAATTGAATGCTAAATCTTCAGTAATTGTTGTTTTTTATGTACTTTGTTCATATGATATGTTTTGCGTTGTAGTATGTTGTGTTGTGAATTTCCTCATAATGTTTTTCTTTGCCTTTTTCTGACATACATTATTCACGCGAAATCTTTGCACGTCTACAGTTGAACCAATGAATAAAACTCCACGCACCACGTGTAACGGCTACTGCATTCCACTTTTTATTAATTATGCTTAACGTCCAGTCGTAATGTAATTCTCAATGACCACAAGATAAGTACCACTTCCCTATTGTAATTCAAATAAGATCCACTCATCTGCCATTGCGCAGCGTTGAAGAGGCCAAAACACGCACGATCTGTTACATTCTCGTGCACTCGAGATCTATTAGTAACGGATCATAAATGACTATTGTCTGGATATAATTACTTTTCGTTTCCATGACCTCTAACCTGATATAGGATAGGTTAGTTTTGTTATTGGAAAATATATGAAAGACTAAAGATCAAATATTTTAGCATGGCCATTCGTAAATGACATCTTTTAATGTTTAGATAGGGTAAGAGCATTTTCCTGGCTTAATGTGAAGCGGGCATCTAACACAGAAATAAAATAAATATCTCTTGGTTCCTTCTATTCTATGGTATAAGAAGTCTCAACTGGTATCGTATTACGCCCGTAGAGTTGAAATTGAAAGTGTACCTGCGTATTTCAACCTTAACTCTGCCATCCAACTAAAACAATAATATGAATGCTTTACTGCTTGGCGGCCGAAATAGACTTGATGGCAGTACTTCCCCGGGTGAATTTTGCACAAATTTATAGTGCTTGAATCAGCTCCGTCATAATCCGGTAATAATACTTGCAGTGACCTTGAAAAAATTCTAATGTGACTGAGAATTACAATATATAATTGTAATTGTAACTAGAGACATTAATGAAAGTGCATTACTTTTGCCCTGCAAAAATGTTGTAGTCATATCTCTCTCGGATGAAATCTACACGTTAACTCTACCGTTTGCTGCAATTGTATTGATAGAAAATGTATGAGGTATCTATGTGATATTTTTGTGTTTCGGGAAGGATCAGCTTACAAAGCAAGTTCAAGATTTCTCAGGGTTCTCCCAAGAGTTTGTTGAACTATTTATTTGTCTTTAACTTGCTTCAATGAAATTCAAATTTTTAGAAATTCATAAATATTTTATTAATAGTTGTTTTCTATCACTCCAAGTTCGTTTTCAATATTGGTAACCATTGCTAGAATCGAAGTTTTGGCGTCTGCCGAATCTGCCTTGAGTAGCGAACGGAGGAAGATATGCCTTCTCAACACCAGATCCTGAAGTGGGGCCGTTCAAACCGAGGCTTCTAGAAGAACCCGAAGTGGGGACTCTTGGAATGGGGCTTCCAGAGATACCTGAGTTGGATTCCCTGGGTGTTTCCAAACCCACGGTGGGATAGTTTTGGGAACGAGAAAAAGCAGCGTTGGTCACAACCGTGTCTTCGTCGCTACCAAGAGTATTCTGTCCTTGGCGTTGGTAGTTCGATGGGCCGTTGTAATCGTTAGATTGACCTCCGTAGTTACTTCCACTGGCGTATTTGGCTTCGTTGTATGAACCTGGTGAAAAAAGACCAGCTATTCAATAAAAAAAATTAAAGTAACCTCCTAACCTATTCTAATGCTTAATTTTCGTGGCTTTCAATTCTAATTGGAATAGAAAAGAAGTTATCGCTTAGTAATTTTTCCTGGTTGTATTATTATTACTCAGACACGTTGTCACTATGTTAAGTGGCTGGTTAGCCTTACTTAACCCGTAATGACGCCTGGAATGAGAACTGGATGATGGGCAGCTGGAACATCCTGTTTAGTGCTTGGCGCCAGATACTAAGCTCAAGGGCCATCTTAACTAACCTACTTAAAATCTACAAAGCTATCCAC
This sequence comes from Chesias legatella, assembly GCA_947359385.1. Lineage (NCBI taxonomy): Eukaryota > Metazoa > Arthropoda > Insecta > Lepidoptera > Geometridae > Chesias > Chesias legatella. The sequence goes on along the minus strand of OX375776.1, from coordinate 1,302,695 downwards.
ATGGTCATTTGTCCTACCACCATGCATTATCCCTCACAAAGCACATGTACAAATAAACAAAAATATTAGACCTACCATCGTCGTAAATGCCAGCAGCCTCATCGCGGGCGTTCTGCTCCAAAGCCTTCAAGATCTCTGCTGGTACAGGGGGAGGGGTGGGGAGGTGGTCACCAACAGGTACGAAACCATTCTGATCAGCTGTGTATCTGGAATTGAAGGAATGTTTAGTTAAACTAACTAGGACTTTAAGTGTATCCTTTATATAATGAGAGATGAACAAATCTTTAGCGGTATCATCTCCATGGGTAGACTGATGTCTGTTACCCTGTAGCTGTAATTGCATTGCCTATAATCTTGATCAAATAAAAATCTCATAAAGCTACTCTTTTTATTTCACCGGCTTCCGTGTCCATTGAAGCAGACAATTCAATACGCCTATATTATGACGTCGAAAAAAAAAGATTTTTGGTTGTCAAAGCCTTAGCCATAGGGTTTAAACAGTCGTTAAACTTAGCGATAAGTACGCCTGACCTTATGTTTTGAACATTATTGACGTTTCCAAGCCATTTCTTTATGAATTCTAAGGAAATAAAGTTTTTGACTTTGACTTTGACCTTCAAAGGCTAATTTCGTACTAACGCCTGTACAGTAGTAGTTCAACTTTTTCTGTGAATATGTGATAATTTTGACACAAGTTTTCTCGACATCAAATGCTTACCTGATAGAATAGACCTGTCCATCATCACCGGTGTATGAGAATCCACCCTGAGCCTCCACACCGTTGGTAGCCACTCCACTCTCCTCGGCGTAGATTCCGTTCTCAGTCTCGTAGGAGTAGGAGTAGTTCTCCCCGTCGTTGGAGTTGTCCTGACGGAGGATGGCAGCGTTTCTCTCTAAAGCAGCTCGGGCGCGCTCCGGACGAGCTGGAAGGATGTTTGTCGTATTGTAATCGGTAGAAATAATTATAATTACACGTACTTACTCGGAATTGTTCATTACTATATATTTCAAAAGCAGCAGAACTCACGCCAAGTTCGTTTGGGGAAGTACTGGCACCATGCCCATTATGCCGCCAAGCAGTAACGCGTTCGCGTTACTGTGTTCGGATTTGAAAGGTGTGGTGCCGGTGAAATTACAGGCACAAGAGACATTCCACCTACACGTCTCACAGTTACGGGCGCATACGGTGCAACTTGGGTCTTGTCGAACCTAGTAGGGGAGGACCCAAGTGCATCGGTTGTTATGGGCCGAGGTTACCACTTAACACCATGGGCTATCGGCTCGTTCCATAACTATACCACATAAAAATAAATTACTAACAATGTTACTACTAAAGTAAAAAAGTAAGAAAAGCGGAAATCATTAGAATGGCGGCAGTTACTTCCCGGATAAACTTCTCACTAATTCTAAAATAAGAGATGTTTTATTTATTTACCTTCAAAATTGCCGAAGTTGTTGAATCCATTCACACTGGTGTACTCCGCGTTTTGGGCGAAAGCGTTCCCTGGATTGGCGATGTCACTTCCTCCTTGAGAGAATTCAGGAGCATTTTGGGCAAATCCGTTGCCATTTTGAGCAAATCCGGGAGCACCTTGCGCTCCACTGTTTGGGAATCCGCTGTTAGTTCTTCCTGCACGCTCAGCGATGGGTGTCTGGAGGAAACTTCCGGATCCTCCAGAGGTCTCAGCATGGGAGGGAGGGAGGTAAGTCCTTTCCAGTTTAGCGCCATGGACAAAGGCGACGGTGGCTAGGATGATGAACTGAAAGAAACATGTAATTTCTTGAAATACATCTTAGCAGCTATGTTATGACTTGAAATGGAGTGCATAATTAAATGCTAAATTTTCACTTCAACATGACTTTCCCATCAAGTATCCATTTACCACTTAACATCAGGTGGTCAACATTTAACATCAGTTCATTCCGTCAATTATTTATGCATATTCGTCACGTCCATCTATTGAATGAGCCTCTATATCTAAGTTATCTGCCAACTTACGACTTTCATATCGATTATTTCTCGAGATATCTCGAAGATGCACTGCGTGTGACTGATGAACTTCGCTGAAGCATACAATATTTATAGCTCACCTTATTTCGATCTAGTTCGGATATGATTCGTGTATTTCATAATCTGGTACTGCACGATGTACCTGTATTAATTGCCGTGAATGGTGGTATGCAACATGAATGCAGGTTTTATGTTGTAAGAATTATTTTAATAACTGAACTTCCCTTGCCCTTATGACATATTTCAATTTGTTTTAGTATTATAACATTTATTTCTATTAAAAAAAATATTAATAATATTACTTACAATTGCGATTATGTAAGTCAAAGTCAAAGTAAAAAACTTTATTTCCATATACAGAAATGGCTTGGAAACGTCAATAATATTCAAAACATAAGGTCACGCGTTTGATGCCTATTCAAACTCTATCCAACCTTTCAGGGGAAGAATAGACAAGAAACCTCTAAAGAGGACTTCCTTTATTTTCGCGAGCACGATCCTTTATAAGAGAGATAAAAAGTCAATGAAATTAATGTAAAGAATTTTCAATAGCTTGACCTCACTTAATTTTATTGGCCCATTATACTGAGTGACTGTAATAAGTGTTATCTCATGAATGTCATCGTCAGCCTGATACTACTTAACTACTGAACTACTTAACTATCACAAAAATAGTTAAAATTTCACAAATATACTTCTCGACTCCATAACACATTACACCATCCATAAATAAATCCCAAATCAACGGTCGGACTTCTTAACATATCGACATTAACCTTGCTCATCATTATTTTGAATCGATACATTATTGTGAAAGTGCAGCGTTAAATGCGTTAATTATAATGCCGGCTCCGTAGGTAAAGTAACCGTAACCTTGCCTGCAAAACGAGGGGACACAGGTTCGCTACCCGGCGGGGCCAGGTTGTGAGGGTATGTACAATATGTACAATTGTTTTCGGGTTTTGTATGTTCTTATTGTGTTTATCAAGCCTACTTACGATACAGCGATCTTAAATGCAGAAAAAATTTCTGTGTAATCGTCTATTGTAAAGAACTAGGCGTCACCTCGTATTATGATGTAAAAGCTTTTGTTTTGCGAATTTGTTCACTATTTAAAAATGTTTTATAAAGTATCTCAAGTTAAATATATAATAATAGTAATAAAAATATTGGTGGACAATTCACACAGCGCCATCCAGCCCTAAACTAAGCATAGCTTGTAATATGGGAACCAGACAACTGATAGAATACAAAGCATAGCTTGTAATATGGGAACCAGACAACTGATAGAATACATAAATGCTTTTTTTTTGTAAATACTTACATATAAAACATACTTATTAACACCCATGATGGCCTACACAACAATTATATTGATTTTAGTGTTCGTTTCATGTTAATAATTTAGGGATATATAACTTGCAGAAGGTTGATGCGAAGAGCCACGTGGACCGTCGGATGGGGTTTGTACACGCGCTGGACTTAGCTATACCTAAGTGTGTGATCTAGTAATTTTTAACTTAACTGATTAATTTCTTCAAGAATTCAATATCTATATATAATAAGTCTAATGTCTGTTGTCCGAAGATTGGGCGTATAACGCTTTTAAGTGACAGGCCTCACAGCTCAGTTAGCAGTAACTCTACCATCTGCGCTGTAGGTCGTGAGTTCGATTCCTACCCATGACAAACATTTGTGTGATGAAATAGATATTTGTTCTGTGTCTGGGTGTTAATATGTGTCATATGTATGTATTTACAAAAAAAGTATATAAGTATTATATCAGTCATATGGTTCCCATAGTACAAGCTATGTTTAGTTTTCTATGTCTATGTCTTATTATATTATAAGTAACCAGGACATTAGAATTGGTTGTTATTGCACAGGAAATGGCATTGCTGTTCAAACGTTGTGGGCGCAAGTGAAATTACAGGCACATGAGATGTTCCACCTTCACGTCTAAGAGTGATGGGCATAAAGTAAAAGACTTCCATCGTCCCATACCTTAGTATGGGAGGGTATAAGTCATATTGCCGTTGTTATAGCCAGAGGTCGCTGTTCGTCACGCATATGTTTGTTCTGAGTGAGAATCGAATCTACGATCTACAATGCAGAAGGCGTGATGATAATCTATATCTATACAAATAAATAAAATTGGAGTGTCTGTTTGTAATATTAAAATAACCGATTTTAACTAAGTGCATATGGATTTATACACGGTACTTATACCAAAACAACATTTTTTTACATTTTTGTCTGTCTGTCTGTTTGTTCCAGCTAATCTCTGAAATGGCTGTACCGATTTTGACGGGACTTTCACTGGCAGATAGCTGATGTAACAAGGAGTAACTTAGGCTACTTTTCCGAGGGGTAAAATAGGGGTGCGTGATAAAACCGAATTCCACGCGGACGAAGTCGCGGACAACAGCTAGTTTAACATAATTAATCAAAATTCATGGGCGGGCCCATTAGTCATTGGTAGATAACATCTTTCTCCATGTAATTCTCCACTAAGTTATTAGTTCTGAGATTTGATTTTATTACCTATCAACCTGTGTTTAATATTTATTTATTAATTTAAAATAAAAGTTGCTTATAAATCGACCCTTCTAATACATTAAATGCTGAAATGCCTACCTTTCTTGACAGGTGGTACTAAATTATTATAAATCATATATCATGAAAATTAATTTTTGCCGTTTTTTTTTTGTATATGCTAACATTTGATGAACCCCTGATGTTAAGCATACTTGCCTATAAAATAAACCTATTTACTCGCTTAGATAATTGCAGATTGTGATTTTCAGGGCAATACATTTACTATTTGCTTGTTTTTTACTAATTGCTCTGCTAGCACGTCCATTATCATACTTATTTAGCAAAGTTATAAACACGGGACAAATACCAGAACAATGGAAGAAATCAGATATAATTCTATTATACAAAAGAGGTGACCCGCAAGATATAAGCAACTATCGTCCAATTAGCCTTCTCCCGAGCACTTATAAACTTTTTAGCTCAATATTACTAAGAAGAATCAGTGGCAGAATAGACAATTATCAACCTAAAGAGCAGGCGGGGTTCCGGTCAGGTTTCTCAACAATTGATCATATACATGTAATGCAGCAAATAATTGAAAAATACAAGGAATTTAATAGACCAATATATGTAGCTTTCATCGATTACGCTAAAGCGTTTGATACGATATCACACGATGCAATCTGGGAAGCACTGTACAGATGTCACGTTCACAAAAAGTACAAAAACATTTTGAAAAACATATACGATGGCAGCACCAGTTGTGTAAAACTGGAGAAACGAGGACCTGAAATACCAATTCTTCGAGGAGTGAGGCAAGGAGACCCCCTGTCCCCCAAGATTTTCATTGCAGTTTTGCAAAACATCTTTGAGGATCTTAATTGGGAAAATGAGGGAATCAAAATGGGCAACCAGCACTTAAGTCATCTCAGATTCGCAGATGATATAGTCCTCTTTGCGGAAAGTAGTAAAGGACTAGAAATAATGATAAACCAATTAAGTGAACAAAGTAAAACAGTAGGACTTCTGATGAATAAAGATAAAACAAAACTTATGACAAACTGCTACACACGTACAGTAAAACTTGAAGGAAAGACACTTGAATACGTAAATAAATACATATATTTAGGGAAAGAATTATCATTTGAAGACAGAAACGAAGAAGAAGAGCTAGAACGCCGTATAAATATGAGCTGGAAAAAATACTGGTCACTCAAGGAGATTATGAAAGGTGACTATCCGCTACACCTAAAGAAAACAGTGATGGATACATGCATTTTACCGACTCTCACATATGGCTGCCAGACGAGGAGTTACAGCACTAAAATAAAAACAAAACTGGTCAGATGCCAGAAAGCTATGGAAAGAAGCCTTCTAAAAATAAGAAAATTGCACAAAGTAAGAAGTGAAATTATAAGAAAGAAGACAAAAATAATCGACGTCCTACACTACAGTCTAAGGTTAAAATGGAGATGGGCTGGCCATTTAGCAAGATATAGAGACAAGCGCTGGACAGTACAAGCGACGAGATGGAAAGGACCCAGCGGGAAAAGACGAAAAGGACGACCTATGAAACGATGGAGTGACGACATCATAGCTACAGCAGGAAAAGAGTGGATCGAACGAGCTAAAGACAAGGAAAACTGGATCAAACTGGAGGAGGCCTATACCCAAATAGGGGTTCCTATCCAGGAAAATGCATAATGATAAAAGAAATATAAATGAAACAATCATCACCGAAAAAACATGTCTACAAAATTTTAAAAGTGTAAAACTATAAGTGTATTTTCAAATGTATACATGCGTGTAATAAGGTGTTGGGAAATAAAAAAGGCTTTATTATTATTATTATTATTTACATTTACTAAGGTGCCAATAATTATTTCACATAAAATAGGTAGTTACTGACCAGCCGATTTGTAGGTTATTTTTGGCGTTTTTCTTTCTCATGGACAAAAATTTCGTGGGAAAGAAATCGTTCTACAATTATTGTAAAAACTGTACTATAGCTTGGTCGCGCCTCCCGACTCCCACCGCAATGCTATATCTTGGAAGATAACTTACTGAATTTAACATATTATTAAACTAAGATTAGATTAAACTAACAAGTCAATTAATAGAGAAATTTACTATGTATATGTGAAATTTTTGTAATATAGATATTTGATTTCGTGAAATGGAATGCTTGTTTTTATTTTATATTTATACTTACCTTTATTAATCTGTTAATAGATTGGAGACTCACAACAATTATATCCCCAAAATATTTTAAAGTATTTAGGGATGAAAATTGTTAATGATCTTACGCACTGTACATGGTGCAGTATAAAGACATCTCTAAATGAAGTCAAAACCATTTTTTAAAGTCATCTGAATAAGTCACACGAGCAAACATGCCGAAAGAAAATCAACATAATACGCATGTAGGTACGCTTCCAGACTAGAATTTCATCTGGCCCGCTGTTCAAATTAAATAACTGTAAAATTCGGCAATGTTACCAGTTATTATAAAAGAGTTAACGGTGATATCAATTACTGTCCAAAATACATTATTTTAGGCGTCTGTGAAATCATCAATATAATGTATTATATTATACTATTTAGAAATTTTCATCACAATAAATAAAATATCACTTCTTATAAAATCATAAATACTTTATTAAATAGTCAACATTTTAAACTCCTTTTCAATATTGATAACCGTTAGCAGACTCAAAATTTTGGCGCCTTCCAATTCTGTCCTGAGTGGTGTAAGGAGGAAGGTAGGCCTTCTCAGCACCAGTTCCTGTAGAAGGGTCGTTCAAACCAAGGCTTCTAGAAGAACCCAAAGTACCTCTTGAAATGGGGCTTCCAGAGTTTCCTGTGCTGGGGACCTTGGGAGATTCCAAACCCTGAGTTTGGTAGTTTTGAGAGCGGGAGAAAGCAGGATTGATCACAAGCGTTTCTTCGTCATTGCCGAGAGCGTTCTGTTGTTGGTAGTTAGATTGGCCGTTGTAGTTGTTAGATTGACCGTTGTAGTTGTCAGATTGACCGTTGTAGTTATCAGATTGGCCATTGTAATTGTTAGATTGACCGTTGTAATTGTTAGATTGACCGTTGTAGTTGTCAGATTGGCCGTTGTAGTTGTTAGATTGACCGTTGTAGTTGTTGTTGACGGCAGCGTATCTGGCTTGATTGTATGAACCTGTTGGTGATGAAAAATGATAAAATTATTAGTCTTGATTATCTTGATTTTTCCCCAATATTTAACAATGTTTAGAACAACAAAATATGTAAAAAGGGATGTGTGATTGTAGCATTCGAATGACTTGAAATGTCTCCAAGTCTCTGATCTATTAGAATAAAGAGTGCATTCAGTTTGTATACTGCAGTAGAACTTATGCCAAAGCAGTAACGCAATCGCGTTACTATGTTCCGTTTGAAGAGTGCGGTTGCCGGTGAAATTACAGGCACTTGAGACATTCCACCGTCACCTGTTACCTAACGTTCTGAGCAAATTAGAAAATAAAAAAAGTATTTTATGTAGACGTACCATCGTCGTAAATGCCAGCAGCTTCATCGCGGGCGTTCTGCTCCAAAGCCTTCAGGATCTCTGCTGGTACAGGGGGAGGGGTGGGGAGGTGGTCACCAACAGGTACGAATCCATTCTGATCAGCTGTGTATCTGAAATTGAAAAAAATATATGGTTAACTTAAACTTAAAATGTATCCTTGGTTTTAATGAGGGGATGAGTACACTCGTATTAAGTGGCAATTACTGTGGACATTTATACAGAATTGCTTGCAAAGCAATGCTTACCTGATAGAATAGACCTGTCCATCATCACCGGTGTATGAGAATCCACCCTGAGCCTCCACACCATTGGTAGCTACTCCACTCTCCTCGGCGTAGATTCCGTTCTCAGTCTCGTAGGAGTAGGAGTAGTTCTCCCCGTCGTTGGAGTTGTCCTGACGGAGGATGGCAGCGTTTCTCTCTAAAGCCGCTCGGGCGCGCTCGGGACGAGCTGGAAGGATCATTTTTGGTGTTAAAACCGGACGACAATAATTGTAAGTTAAAATATTTGATGCCCTAATAATTCACAGCAAACGGTAGATATTTAACACGGCCTGACAATTATAAATCGTACATTATTGACTTCTACAATGTGTTACTACTTGGCGGCAAAAAATACGAATTGCGGAAGTTTCTGTTTGGTGGCATTTGTTACAAATTCTACTAAATCAAATAAAAGAGTAGTTATTTACCTTCAAAGTTGCCGAAATTGTTGAATCCATTCTCATTGTTGTACTCCTGGGTTTTGGCGAAAACATTCCCTGGGTTGGAGATGTCACTTCCTCCTTGAGAGAATTCAGGAGCATTTTGGGCAAATCCGTTGCCATTTTGAGCAAATCCGGGAGCACCTTGTGCTTCATTGGTTGGGAATCCGCTGTTAGTTCTTCCTGCACGCTCAGCGATGGGTGTCTGGAGGAAACTTCCGGATCCTCCAGAGGTCTCAGCATGGGAGGGAGGGAGGTAAGTCCTTTCCAGTTTAGCGCCATGGACAAAGGCGACGGTGGCCAAGATGATGAACTGAAAAAAGAAACTTTTAATTCATTGAAATACATCTTAGCAGCTACATTATGATATAAAGTGACCTGCACCTAAACTAAATAATGGTAAGTTTTCTTTAAACACTTCAACGTTAACTAAACTAAATTTGGAAGAATTTCCAGTGCATTTAACTCAATTCTGTGCCGTTTATTCCATTCAGTCCCTGTCAACGTGGCAGTAATGACGTAATTATGATCTCAAATTATGAGTGAGTTAATCAAACATTGCTATCTGATTATGCTGTTCTTAGAGTGTTGTTAACTTAAAACTTTAATTAGATAACATTAGACATTATTAGATAACAGGTTAAAAAGTTTTGCTGATTCTAGAGACTGATGATTGAATGATAATTGAGCATTCCATGAATCTAAACATGAATAATTTTTAACTGCTCTGGTAAAGAACTTACGACTTTCATATCGATTATTTCTCGAGATATCTCGAAGATGCACTGCGTGTGACTGATGAACTTCGCTGAAGCATACAATATTTATAGCTCACCTTATTTCGATCTAGTTCGGATATGATTCGTGTATTTCATAATCTGGTACTGCACGATGGACCGGTATTAATTGTCGTGAACGGTGGTATGCCGTATGCATGCACGCAATTTACCTTTTTTTTTTTAATCAAATTATTTACATTACAAAAGTTTACAAATAATAAAGCACATATTATTTAAAAAATACAATAGAACTAACTGAATTATAATCCGTTTCCAACGAGCTATATATAACTGAATCCAATTCACTACCAGGTGGAATTTTGGCAAAAACACTAATGACATTGCAATTGAGAATGCGCTGTTTTTGAGCTAGGAAAATCCTTATTATCGGGTTCCGTATCGCTTTTTTTTATTTATTTTTATTGATTGATCAAAGCGATACGGAATCCGTTAGGAAAGAATCTTGAAATTGCATGTTGTCTCATTGACATCTCTCGTTGTATGGACAGAGTAACAGCTCAAACATGCAATCACTGGCCACAGGTTCACATATTTGCTCGTTTTGAAATATTCATTCGGTTCGGCTGCTTATCTCTGCTCACAAGACTAAGCCTGAGTCAGTCTAGTGTATAGATGCATGTAACATCCCATGCCTGTAGATTTTTTGGAACTAGTGTCATACCGTCTCGCTGCTCGCCATCTTCTCGTATCAAGACCAATCCTATATCCTTATTGCTGTTGTTAATCCCAGTAATCATCCCCAGTAGTTCTATCCTTGATTATTTCTATGGAATTAAGAGTCTTTTTTAATAATGCTTTAAATATTCAGTGGAGTATCAGCATTAAGTTATGCCAACTATTTTAGTAACTCCTTAAAAAATAAGATATTAATTTATTCATATTTTATAAAATGTAAATCCTTTATTGGCTGCAAAATAAGTCAATTAAGATGTTATTATGTTAAATTAAGGGCTTTGGATTTTGTGTACTAAATAAAATAAACTAAACTAAATAAGACAAGGCTGTAATGAGCAGTAAAAATGTTCTTGCCTCCATCTCACATAATACCGTCCTAAAATAAATCCCAAATCAATAGTCGGCACTTTTTATGGACTTCTCAATATCGATAGTAACCTTGCTCATCATTATGTTATATGGATGCGTTTACTGTGAAAGTGAAGCGTTAAATGTAGGCGTTACCTTAGCTTCTGATTTGGAAGCTTATTTGGGCCTTTGTTCGCTATTACTGGCAATCCGTCATGATATCAGCCGAACTGTTAATATATTGGTTGACTGGTCTCACAGCTCACTTGGTAGAAACCCTGCCTTCTGCGCTGTAGGTCGTAGGTTCGATTCACACCCAGGACAATCATTTGTGTGACGAACATAGATGTTTGTACATACATATTAAACATCCAGACAGGTCTGGGCATGTATGATATGTATGTATTTACAAAAAAAGTATACAAGTATTATATCAGTTGTCTGGTTCCCATGATACAAGCTATGCTTAGCTTACTTTAGGGCTAGATGGCGCTGTGTGAAATGTCCATGTATATACTAACCAGACGAATTCATTTCACATATATATTACATACCAAGTAGTGAAATATATTTTTGAGACCTAGATTAATATGTGTAGTGATTTGTTAAGAGGTCACACAAGTCAAATATAGTTTCATATCACGATTTAGACGCGCAATTAAAAGTGTGCATTGCTAAATAAATTCTGCTACACATAAGTGAAATATATTGCACTATTAACTTTTAATTGATGTGGAATTATCGAATTATCATTTATCATCCTGGAGAAAATATACTCCAGGATATTTAATGATAATTCAAAATAATGATCGTCAACATAATGAACGTCAGTTTGATGACGTTCTGCGCTGTAGATCGTGGGTTCGATTCTCACCCAGGACAAACATTTGTGTGATGAACGTTGATGTTTGTAAAGTGTCTGGGTGTTAAAATTTTGTTTATTTTACATGTACCTATGTATTTACGAAAAAATAGGTTACAAGTATTCCATCCATTTTCTGGATCCCGTGACACAAGCTTTGCTTAGCTTACTTTGGGGCGCTGTGTGAGATGTCCTTGGTGGGACGAACATAGATGTTCGTACATACATCCAGACACAGGTCTGGGCATGTATTATATGTATGTATTTACAAAAAAGTATACAAGTACACAAAAGTAAAGTATAGTAAAGTAAGTAAAGTAGTAAGTAAGTAAAGTATACAAAGTATATTATTATTAATATTATAGGCAGAGGATTCGGCATCACATCGAGTGGAAATCTACTTTTACGTTCTGAACTACGTTCCTACGTTCATTCCGTAAGAATGGAAAAACTGAGCCATTTGTTTACTTGAAAATGGTAGAAAATGAGCAGATGGCACACCTGGTGCTAATGGTAACCACTGTCTATAACAAGGCATTACGACTAAGGTACAAAGGTACCCAAGTGCCTGTAATATCACCGGCAACCGCACCTTTCGAATCGGAACACAGTAAAGTGAATGCCATACTGCCTGGCGACAGAAATGGGTATGGTGGCAGTACTGCCCCGAACAAACTTGACACAATTTCTACTGCAGCGTAATATCTTAAGTAAACTTTTGATGTATGTCCAAGCCAGATAACATAAAATTATATATTATATATCTGACAAGTTTATTATTAACAAAATCACATAATCATGCACATAAATGCACAACAATAAATGTTTTTAAGCATGCCATACACATTAAATTATTAAATTTTGCACAAAATAGCGACATCAAAATTACGTATATCAAATCAATGTGGCTCACGCGATTACACGAATGATTCAATAATAAACTACGATTATGATTAGCTTGTTATGTTAGCTTCCCACGGGGTGTTAGTTATAAATTCGCAGCTTAAATCCTCAATTTGAATGTATGCCGCCAAGCAGCTAACGGTTTATTCCTAACTTGAGCATCGGTTCCCAGTTCAGGCGATGCGTGGATCGTATCATAAAATTATGGATACCTATTTGATATCACATGGACAGCCATAGCCATAGACGTAAATTTATTTGCCACCAAAACACATAACAATTTTAATACGCCGTAGCATTATTTGCTTGCTGTACATATCCTTTTTTTAACATTAATTTCAATATTTCTCATAAATCAACTTTCGGCCAATAAATCTAACAGTAATAATGTCAGCAAATATTTCTCAATAGTTACTGGTAACTGTTTGATTTAAAAGTAATTTATCATCGCAATAGGATCGTCGATTGCCGGAAGGTGATTTATATCTCTACTAACGATTATAAACGAGTACTGTTATTTATAGACAGTGTTATTTTGACTGAGTTATATTTGTATTAGAAGCTCTCTAATACCACAATGGTCTTCTTCTTCTTCGAGTCACCGGTTCTGTCGAACCAGTGTGGTCAAAGGATTGTAAGTGCGCCTCAAAGAGGCTCCTTCCGTGCACTCGACACATGTCTTCGAATTTTTAGTTCTAGGACATGTCGGTTTCCTCACGATGTTTTGTCACAATGGTAAAAAGGCTTCTCACGTGAATTTAAAAATGATTTTTTTCTTTGTAAATGATGAGGCACACAAGCTGATGGCCCACCTGATAGTAAGTTGCTACAGTCGTCTGCAACACTCGAGGAATTGCCAGCGCGGTGTCTATCGGCATGTATCATAATATAAATAAATAAATATTGAAGGACATGATACACAGCGCCATCTAGCCCAGAAGTAAGCTAAACATAGCTTGTGTTATGGGAACCAGACAACTGATATAACATTTATATACTTTTTATGTAAATACATCCATGTAATACAATTTAACATCCAGACAAAGAACAAACATCAATGTTCGTCACTTAAATGTTTGTCCTTTGGGAATCGAACCCACGACCTACATCGCAGAGTTACTACCAGCTGAACTGCGTGGCCGGTATTCAAACAGTGCGTCAACATTCTATCACAGCGCGCACCCCTCAGGCTACTACCCTGTTCTGCCTACCCTGTCATGCACACTATAGGGGACAACTTAGCTCAGCCTAGGCTAAATCTATACCTAGATCTGCATCTAGGTGTGAAAATAAACCTACATTCATGTAATCCTCGGAACCAGCCGTCACAATCGATCGCGCGATTGCTATCATTAGTCTGCCTTCGCACCACTAAACTACTATTACCTTTTAGCATTAATGTACTGAGCGTGTCGTGTATTGGTCTTGGGGCGTTTTGATGAAGCCTGTATAAATGTTTTTCTTTCTTTATTTCTTTTTCTTCTTCCTAAATGTTAGTAGTAAGACTGATGTTATTAGTCTCCTAAAAGTGTAACGTATCGTTCCCATTAAGGCATAATAAGTGCATCGTATCTTTTATATTTTTTTCTAGTACATAATACAAATTTTAGTCCCCTCATATACATTTAATTTGGTATTAATAATTTGCTATATTCATAAAAAATATGAACTGTGGACACGTCATAACATCTCAACAAAGCCATGTCATTTTCTTGTTTTTGAGATACTTCTCCGGACGAACTTGACATGAGTTCTACTGTTATAAAATATTACATTACTGGAATATGTTTAATTAATAATTTACATATAATTATAATTATAATAAAATAAAGTATTGTTGTACGTAAGTACTCTATATCTCCTTTCTACAGAACTCATCCTTCAACTGATTTTCATGTATGCTTCCGTTTTTTATCGTATTATACGGGTATGACATGAAATGAGCATGAATGAATAATATGAAATGAATAATTAATTTCATTCTTATGTATTTTGTATATTTATATTTACATCATTTAGTTAATAACTTTTCATTTTTAAAACTGTGTGATGATGTAGTTGGACTGTCGATCTGCACTCTAACTCGCGCTTACAAATTCACTCCCCAATCTCGGGCAAAACATAGCGAATCCTCTATATAGTTGAACAAAGTTTCTCAAGACCAATTTTAGTGGTTGCAACTGTAAGCTTCTTCACACGACCCGCACGTTATAAGTTTCGTCACGAAGTAATCGTTTCTAAATATACGACGTTTTTGTCTCATGCCTTGAATTTACACGAAATTGTTGGGATTAATAGATTCTTGCAACGCTATTTTATGAGTTACGAAGGAGTTACGTATTCATGGATTGACAGCTTCTCTGAGGAGCATTTTCATTGCTTATGAATGCGATGCTTAAGAGCACTTTGTCTTAGAATATGTCACCATATTTCTCAAAAAAAAGTTCTACAGCGATTTCTTATTAATATAAGTCCAGACAACGATTCCTAAACTTGTATCCTTCGAGAGCATTGCATATAACTTGCGCTTTACCGTTTTTTGTTACAAAACTCTGTCATATCAGTGAAATAGGATATAACCAAGAAAAAGTACTATAATGAGCTAACATTTTCGTATATAATATTTTTAAGTACCTACATTCTGATAGTCCGAAAAGCCGTCACTTTTTTCATGGTAAATTCAGAAAACTATAACGGAAGGTTGATTTGTTTTTTATTTGAATTGATAGGATAACTGCCGATTAAAATGATGTGATCTAGTTTTTTATGTAAGAATCAACTTACTAGGCATTATGTGTTTCAAGTTATGAATTCAAACGTTATTGTTGCACTAGTTTTAAATGAATTATATTCGAATGAATTCTGTGAGGCAAAAGTACTAATTTTCAATGTATTTATTGTGTACTTGCTGTTTTCTAAATGCGTGTTTCTAAAAGCTTAATAATTTAGTTTTAATTTATCTTTATTATGTACACATCCTACCTCTATAAAATCGCCTCTCTCTAGCCTCAAAGGTTTGCTGGAAGAGAACTCTTTGTAGGGTTAAGCTCGCCTTTGTACATGTATCACTTATGACTTTTTTTTGTATATTTTATTTTCTGTGTACAATAAAGAATAAAGAAGCTTATGATAGGTGAATGTTGTCAACTCTCAAGTTAGCTTTATATATTTTGGGTGAAAATATATTTTTGTCTCTCTCCATGTAACTTGAACTGCTACAAACAAAACCTTATGCAGCTAATTTCAGTTTTTCATTTAAAATACATTTTGATTGTAAACTTCATTTATTTACTTTCAATCACAATGTGATTCCGCCATAATGCACAATATTATTTACATTTTAGTATGCTGTACAAAATATTTACATGAGTAAGGAACGTATTTTTTTTTTACTTTTGTTATGCACTTACTATCTAACTTAGTCAAAATTCACTATTCGCCTTTGGTTTTAGTACTTGTATCCTTCTTCTTCGCTGAAGCTTGGTGGAGCGCGAGGAGCTCCGAAAGACTGGCCTGGCCTTCCTTGACCGGCAGATTTGAAGTCGCTCTGAGGGGAACCACCATAAGCATTGCCAGTCTGGGGACCACCGAACTGATTGCCACCCTGAGGCTGAGGGGCACCACCGAACTGACTAGAAGGCCTGTTGTATTCATAACCATTATCAGGCATCTGGGTCTTAGCTCCGGGAAGCTGTCTCTGGCCCTGAGGTCTGCTGAAACCGGTTGAGGAGCCTCTGAACGATGGCTGGCTGCCAGCCGGCGCACCGAAGGCAGAGTTAGACCTGGCAGGAGAACCAAATGAACCCTGGCTGTTGGCACCAAAAGAGTTGGAGCTTTTGGGGCCTGAAGAAGCGCTCGAGATTGAAGAACTACTGGGTCCTGCAGCAGTATAGGAGCCCTGAGAGCCGGGAGCTGAGCCGTATGATCCAGTGCTGGGTGCAGACCCAAAACTTTGAGATTTAGGCTTGGGTGCGCCTCCGAATGATCCCTGGCCAGTGGGTGCGGCAGGAAATCCGTTATTTCCTGAAGGTCTTGAGTATCCTTGGGGAGTGGCAGGTGCTCCACCCTGAGGACGGAACTGCTGGTTGGACTGGACGGATGGTACATTGATTGCGTTGCCTCCAAAACCACCTTGAGGTTTGTCATATTGATATCCTGAAGCATCTTGAGCTTGAACTGATCCTGATCCTTGGTTACGTCCGGCAGAAGGGAACTGACCAGATGGGGAAGGCTGATATTGCTTAGGCCTAGCCTGAGAAGGGGATCCGAAGTTGGGAGTACTGGACGCTGAAGAAGTATATTGTTGAGGTTCTTGGGGCTGACTGAAGCTGGTAGGTCTTTCAGCAGTGATAGGCCCAGATAAACCCCCTCCATTGGCTGGAGAACCGTATACCTGCGACGGCTTAGTTTGAGCTTGACCGAATCCGTTTAATGACCTCGCAGAGCCAGCGTTAGGTGCACCATATTGCGAAGAAGGACTTTGTTGGTAACTCTGTGCACCAGCTTGGGGTCTGGGGGCATTAGGAGCACCATAGTTAGAAGAAGTAGATGCGTTGGGGTTGTATTGTTGGTTGGAGCTCTCGTCGTTGTCTTCGTTGGGGTTGTAAGCGCCTGAAACGAGTAAAAATGTCTTAACTTTGTGATAAACCTTTTTTGCATTTTTTGCTGTGATGGATGGCTTAATTGTAAGTTGAAAGGTTCTTGTTATTTAAAGTAGGGATTAATAAAGATACACATTGATTTTAAAATTACCTTCTTGAGTGCCAGCAGCAGCAGCCCTCGCGTTTTCCTCAATTGATTTTACGATTTCTTCTGGGATTGGAGGAGGAGTGGGAAGATGGTCTCCCTGAGGTTGGTATCCATTTTCATCAGCGGTGTAAGCAACACGGTACACTTGACCATCATCACCAGAGTACGCGAAAGCACCCTGAGCTTGGACCCCGTTGGTAGCTACTCCAGACTCCTCAGCACTGATCCCGTTGGAGGTTTCAAAACTGTAGTTGAAGGTTTCTCCATCATTTTGGTTGTCATACCTCAAAATCTCTGCACTCTTTTCAGCAGCAGCTTGAGCACGGGTTGGTTGGTTTCTCTGGTAATCTTGAGCCTGATTTCCATAGTTTTGAGCTGGGGCTGCGAATCCGGCGTCAAAATTAGGCCCAACTGATTGACCAGAAGATCCAAGCTGAGTGGATCCAGGTTGACCGTATTGACTTGAGGGGACACTAAATCCAGTATTTCCTGAAGCTCCAAAAGGCTTTCCAGCAGCACCGAGTGATCTTCCTTGACCAAAACCAGCTGGTTGGCCAAATGCGGAAGATGCCAGAGGAGTATTTAGAGAGTCAGGGCTTCCTCCAGCGGTTCCAGCGTTGGCTGGAGGGAGGTAGGTCCTGTCCAGCTTAGCTGCATACCCGCACGCTATCACCGATAGTACTATGAGCTGAAAAAATCGAATTTAATAACTAATTTGTAAATTAATTATCTTGTATTTAATTTTCACATTCATAACATTCAGTTCTAAATCCATAAGTTAATAGTATTTTGACGGAAAACTTTGGTTAACTACAAAAAACCAGGTATAAATTCAAAGTAAAAGTTTTAAATTTAGATTTAGTTAATTATATTTTATCGCGTATGCAAAAATATAAGGCCTTAATTAAGATACATTATAACTGCCATTTATCTGTCGATCAAAATTACTAATAAATTAATTCACACTATTAAAAGGATGTTATCTGCCACCCATCAGATCAAACAAAAACACTGTTAATGGCAACACATCCTCTATTGCTCGGCGGATGCTTTTTGCACTTGATTGGCTCAGTTTAAAAGCCGATTTTATCTAGCCCAGTAATTGCACCTATTCACACAAACTTCACTGCACTTTATGTATTTACCAGCTTCATCTCAGCTGTTGTTTCAATGGAGGATGGTCACCGAATGTGCTGATTGGATCTGCTCCAATCTATTTATATGAAGTGAATTCGTTCAACTCATTATGTTACTTGGATGTGTACTCACGGAGTAACCTTTGACTGCTGAAGATTCCCTGAGCATAGTGAACGTAAAACAGTACTCAACTTCAATGAGATTGTGAAAACATTAATTTTATTGGTCCTTAGATGCCTGTATATTATTTATGATTTACTAGCAAACTCATATTCATTGCGATCATAAATATCAAATTTTAATAAACATATTTGTGTAAGAGAAATAGGGTTTAAAATTAATGCATACATTTAATGAGGTTTAGGTTAATTTCAGTTTTGTGTCTTGAGACGCGTAGGGCAGTACCTAATCTTAAGTGACGACAATAATGTATTCTGTTACGCGTCAATGAAATTTTTGAGACATCAATTAAAGTGATTATCCTTATCAGTAAAAGGTGTTTAACTTATTTATCTCTTATACAAATAATTATTCTATTTTATTCAATAGCAGCCCGGGAAATGTTGTCCAAAAACCTGATCTTTATCCCATTTACAAACAAAATTGTATCTTGTCTGATTTAAGAAAATCCAACAAGAAAATGAGGAAGTAAACATTTCGAAACATATGTTTTCACTGGTCATAATATGTCATATACACCAGTGCCAAAATTAGGTAATCCCTCTCAGATATGCCTCATTATTAGCAGATAGTCTGCGAGTAACTGACTGAGTGAAATGAAGCAGGGCTGCTCGTGGAAAATTGTGTATCTGTTCTGGGTGCACTGTGTCATCTTTGACTGTGTGAGTGCCTCCACTTACTCAATATCAGGTATTGCTGAGGTAATTATTACATACCGTTGTGTGGGTAAATGTAGGGATGTTTTTTACTGTAATATTAGGGATCCTCAAAATATTTACCATTGGTTTCTAGCAATATCGTCTAAGAATTGGAGAATCCCACAATTAAAGGCTCAGTATTTATTTAAGATCTGGCTGCTCTCGATGTAACTTGAGTAGTCGTGTTTAGTACATCGATCACGTTAAGCAACGTTGTTGACGGCCTAAGTTATGGATGGATGACCATTAGCGGGTATTGCAACTGATATTTTTGATGGAATGTAAAAATTTTCTTACAACAAGGATGGCCACGTTAATGTATTATATAGTATAATGTTTCATTTTGATTGTCTGATTGCACTTTATTTTCAGAACCGTTTTAGTTGCTTTTTGCAACACTAATTGAGTTCATTTTTTGCATGGTTTGCATGTTTCATTCACATTAGGAGGGTATATATTAAATTATATACATTATATACGAAAACTAATTTGTTTAAAGCTTTAGAAGACAGGAATATAATAAATAATTTTAGCTCTCAACCGTATAAAAGAACTAAGTAACTATTTCACAATATTTACGATATGAATACACCTCAATTTTCAAAATAGTTCAGCATCTTTTATTATTGAATTAACTTTTAACAATAACTAATCAATGAAGAGGTTTTCAAATTCTTGTTAAAATACCATAACAGTAAGTACAAAACTGTTATTCCGTGATTTTATGCTTGAAAAATGTATGTGCATTTTATAAATAAATGGAAATTTGTAGGAATCGGTTATGTGCATGATTTCCAATCTGGATTAGATTCGTGGCAGTTTTTAGTAATATTTTAAAATAGATTTTGAACATACCATATCATCCCATAAGGCACATTTTCATAAAAGGCATTTCCATACGGACGAGTGTATCATGGCGACAGCCATATCCACCAAACCAAATACGCAAAAACCAACAGAGGAAATGGGAATTGTCGAATTTAGAAACTTTGATGTACGCTGGTCACAATTCACAGTCTAATTTTACACACTGCTAGCTATTGGGCCCCTTTCCGTGTGCCAAGTTTTAAAGCATCTCATCTATTCGTACCTCAGGGTTGTTGTCACCAACCCAATTATTGCAGGTTGCCTGGAAGAGATCGGTTTTAGCGATAAGGCCATCCATTGTGCCACTTATATGTTCTACAGCAGTATTTTTGCATGTTTTTTTACTTTTCGTTTACAATTAAGATATATTCTTATCTATTCTATTACAGATATTATTGTCTGAACTAATGGTGTCGATAAAATGACGGACACATGTGAATTTCATCTTCACATCTCAAGCTTAGTGTACAAAAGAAGCCTCGTTGAGGCGCACATTAATCTTTTGACCACTCAGACACGCTACAAATCGTGTCTGAGTGATCAAACGATTAATGGGTGAAAAGTAGTATGGCTTTGGTTCTCAAATCACTATGTCTATATTGACTGGCCTCACAACTCAGTCGGTAGTAACGCTGCCTTCTACGCTGTAGGTCGTGGGTTCGATTCCCACCCAGGACAAATATTTCGTGACGAATATAGATGTTTTTCTGTTTCTGGGTGTTAATATGTATTATTTGTATGTATTATTTACAAAAAAGTATATATAGTAGTGTATATATAGACAACTATCAGTTGTCTGGTTCCCATATTACAAGCTATGCTTAGTTTGGGGCTAGACGGTGCTGTGTGAATTGTCCACCAATATTAGTATTATTATTATTATATTGTTTAATATTAGCGTGCATTTTTTATTACTTTACGGACATAGTAAAGTCTATCCCCAACGTGAGTGAAAACTCAGCATCATTCAAGTTCTTCAATAGCTTAGTCAGTCATTAGTTACCCTGCCTGCAAAGCAAGCAGTGTCAGGTTCTATCCCGGCTGGGGAAATTCTGTGTCGAACATAATTTTTTTTCGAGTTTAGGATTTATTTGTTGTATATCTCTATATATTTCAAAATCAAATGAGTCACATGGAATTTTAGTTCAAGTGTATGAAATTACTTAATATTTTTTAGTAAAAGCAATATAGCGTTTCGGTGACCGCGGCTGCAGTTTTATGAGACATCACATCAAATGGTAATAATCGCTATTACATTCATCTATTTATTATTTTTATCATTATTTATTTCACAAAGTAATTAGAAAAATATTCTGTCTTCAATATTATAAAGCCACATTTAATGTGTAAGTACATCATGTTCCTACAATGCCGGACACCCACTTGACTGTAAGTATTGCTTAAAATCAATAAGTGTTCAGCTGTTCGTATTGCACACGACTTCGTGACGTCCTTCGTTAATAGACTTATGAGTGATCCCGTCAACATTTAATCGGGGTTTGACGTCTCAATGTCGAGTGGAAAGGGGCATATAATGGTGCTGCGTCATGAGAGGGTACGGAGGAAGTGACGTCCGTTTTAAAAAGAGACTTTGTTTTCGGTCTAACAATGTTTTGTGGTTTCTCTATATGCTCATTTTTTATGTATTCCAGGCAGAAAAGCGATAAATAACAATAACGGATGTAAATTAACAATTAATAGTAATAATCGTTTATTCTCTCGAAAATAATAATACTAATATTGGTGGACACACAGCGCCATCTAGCCCCAAAGTAAGCTAAACATAGCTTGTATCATGGGAACCAGACAAGTGATATGATAATATATACTTTTTGTAAATACATAGATACATATAATACATATTAAACACCCAGACACAGAACAAACATTTATATTCGTCACACAAATGTTTGTCCTGGTGGGAATCGAACTCACGACCTACAGCACAGAAGACAGAGTTACTACCAACTCAGCTGTGAGGCCTGTCCAAAATATTATATTATGTAGACGTGGAACCTGGGAAAGAATACTTTTTTTTCGTTCTTTATTACTATGTTTGTCGATCGAGTAGGAAAGAAACGTGCTGTACTTTCGCAAATGCAAAGCCGAGTGAATCACTAGTAAATGAAATAAAATTATATCTTTTTTAGTTTCATTCGTAAATAAAACCACTGTAAGAGATATTTGTCTTAAGTTTTGCAATACTCCATGAATTATTGAGTAGACTTTATAAGCTTCGAGATGATAAATACACACTCCTTGAACACATCTTTAAGAGGACATTTATTTGCAATTGAAATTTGCTGATCTTAAGCAATTTACACTCATCACAGATTTAGTTATTTCTATAAAAATCAGGTTTATGATTCGTAATAATTACACATAAAATTTTACTTAGTGCAAAATAGGCAATTGCTTACATAAATTAATAGTATAAGTTTATACCTATTTTTGACTGGACTTATAGCTCAGTTGGTAGTAACTCTGCCTTCTGCGCTGTTGGTAGTGGATTCCATTGCCACCCAGGAAAAACATTTGTGTGACTAATATAGATGTTTGTTTTGTCTGTGTGTTAATATGTATTTACAAAAAAAGTATTTAAGTATTGTATCAGTTGTCTGGTTCCCATGATACAAGCTATGCTTAGCTTACTTTGGGGCTAAATGGCGCTGTGTGAAATGTCCACCAATATTATTGTTATTATACTTATATATTATACTATTATAATAGGGAAGTAATTCCTTTACAATTTTCATACATTTACTTGTGTCATTGGCCCTTTTGAACTTTGTGGTGAAAGGATAAAATGCGCCTCAAAGAGGTTTCTCGTTTGAACTCTTTCTCCGTGTCGTCGAATTTATGGTTCGAGATGATGTTTCTTAAGTATTGTTTCCTTCCGTTATATCACTGGGATAGTATGCTCCGTCGCGTAGTTTAATTTCATTATCGCCGATATAATATCAATAATATCTATGGAAAAAAAGTTCCATAATGTTTATAGATAGATAGATAGATAGATAACACATTTATTCGGCACACAGGACACAAGTACACAAAAGAGCAATGACTAAAAATAATAAACATGAAGAAAAAAGAAATATTACAATATGTACCTGTGCCTCCAGTGCCGAAAAAGGGGTTGGCTCAGCATATGCTGAGTAATTTTACTCAGCGCTGGTTTTCAGCCAAAAACCTTTCAGACATTGACGACACGGACGGCAGTTGCGGTATTTGCAAACAAATCATAAAACAAAACAAAAATAAAATTGTAGAATATATAACGATCAAACATAAAATTAAAATTAAAAAATAAATACTGTGTAAAACATTCATATTCTTATTATATTATAATAATAATATAATAAAATTGGTGGATATTTCACCATCTAGCACAGCGCCATCTAGCCTCAAATTAAGCTAAGCATACATATATACTTAATTTGTAAATTCATACATATAAATGCAAATTAACACCCACAGAACAAGCAGTCTATGTTCGTCACACAAGTATTAATCTCGGGTGGAAATCGAACCCACGGCCCTGCAGCGCAGAAGGCAGAGTTACTACCAACTGAGCTATGAGTAGCCAGTCTAATACGATGAAAGAAAAAGAAAGAAAAGGTGTGATGAGCATCATGGTTACTAATATTAACATTATTCTGTTTCTTTTTCTGATCTGACCTGATGCGTATTGCGTATGCTGTACGATTTGGAAATTTGTAATTTTTTTTTCTTTGTACTCATTTTAAAATTGTATGGCGACTGTACTTCTAAAACGAATAAATTACATAAAACTTGCGCCACCAATCGCAACCATAAAAAAGGCCTGTCTGTATTTTCTGACCGTTATCCCTCAGTCGTGAGATGGTAGATTAAATCATACAAAAACTGATTAAAAGATAGTTAGTATCAAACGTTCATCGAACATTTCCAACTATACAGATATTTAATTTTTATCTGTGATCTTCGTTGTATGCAATATTATTTACAAAGAAATTAAAGAGTTTTTTTTTTTCATTAATTGTCTTTTATTTGGATAGAATTTCGCAAAGCATTTTTCTTTATTCTAGAAATAGACTTTGATTAGTTATTTAAAAACTCAAATCATCATCATCATCATCATCATTTATTTGTAAATCATCTTAAATTTAGCGACATTGGTACACTTAATTTTAATCATTATCAAGGTGTATTTGTTAAATTAATTTACACGAGAAAGTATACACATAAAAAATCTCTAATGCCTAAACTAGGCCGGGCCTGTATCATAGGCATTAGTTCCTTCCTAATTTCAATCAGTTTTTAACATGTAGGGTAGGTAAGTAAAGAAAATATAAATGGATGTAAGGATGCGTAATGATCAATATGATAACATTAGTTAAAACCTAATACATAAATACCATCGAACACAATACAATACAATACACCCACATCCAGTCAATCACACAATAAATAACACGATAAGAAATCATACGACCACAATTCTAAGCAAATAATCTAAAACTACCTGCATTTACTCAGAAAAGGTTGAACTCGCTTCTCGCTTGCCGGTCGCCTGTCACGAAGCAAGGTACGAACTATTAAACTACGGACTTGGGCAAATATTTTCGGTCCGTTTTATTTATTTCTAATAGCTTAATAAACTGTCTGGTTGAGTTTTATTACAGCATTTCATTATATGATAATGGGGTATAGCTACTATGTAGTTTTGTGTTATTCTTTATTTAGATATAATTAACTAAGTGTAGGTTTGCAACAAAGAAGATAAATAAAAATATTTTACAACTCAGTAGATACTACATACATATAGGTGGAGAGAATTCCCTTACATAGATTCCATTTTTTTAACTATAATTAAATTATTGCCAAATTAAACCAAATTAATTAAGATTAATATTAACTATAACATTATTTTAAATTTTTACCAAATATATTTTATATATTATTTCATTACTGTAAATAACTTTTCTACATCATCATAATTCATTTGTTTAAGCCAGTTAGTCACAATTTTTTTACATTTAATGTAATTTGATGCGTAGATTCCAAGAGTACTACTTATTTTGTTGTACATAGTGGGACCCAGATAACACTGAAATTTATTAATAAAGAGTTTTGATGATTTCGGAGGTTGACAAACCTTAATTTTTCTCCTTCGTGGGGTTATATCAATTTTATAAGTAGTTTTTTTATGTTGACGTAAGATAGAGGCTTTCACAAAAAGCTTTCTAACAGATAGCACATCACATTCCTTATAGAGAGCTTCAGTTGGGTAGCTGTAAGGCTTAGATTTAGCTACTTTAAGCAGAGATCTCTGCGCTCTTTCTAACTGAATAATATTGGTTTTACTAGTTCCACCCCAGGCTGTAATGGAATAAGTTAGGATTGACTGAGCTAGGGAAAAATAGACGGTCTTAATGATGTTATAGTCAGCGACGTTGCGAAGACTTTTGAACACGTAAATGAGTTTTCGTATTCGTTTACTTATAGCATTTATGTGTGGCTTCCAGCTTAAGGTTTCATCCAACAATACACCAAGATACTTTACAGTACTGGTCCTGCATAATGTTGTGCAATGACAAGGGTAATTTTGTAAATCACAATTGAGACAGGTGTGGGCTATAATTGCGAGGTTATCTAAAGGGGGTAGTTGGCTTCTGTTTATTGCAAATGTAACAAACATAGTTTTAGAGAGATTTAGAGTCAAAAAATTGGTCCCAAGCCAATTCATCACCTTCCTCAGGCCGCGTTCAGCTGAGGTCCTTGCCTCCTCCCATATATCACCATGGAAAATGAGGGCAGTATCATCTGCATACGTAAAAACTTGTCCTTGTTCCAGTGAAATATCACACAAGTCGTTGATGTAGATAATAAAAAGACTAGGACCAAGAACACTACCCTGGGGCACGCCAAATGTTACTGGTTCATCGGTGCTGTAGTAATCTGCTATTTTTACTCTCTGTGTTCTTTTTGTAAGGTAGTTTTTGAACATGTCATGAGCTATACCACGAATGCCAATACTCTCCATTTTATCTAATAGGGTGGGGATTGAGACTGTGTCGAATGCTTTAGCCAGGTCCAAAAATATACCAACACATTTGTGTTTCATGTCTATGTGCTGAGCAATATGGTCTGTTAATGCCGTCACTGCATCTTCTGTTGATATATTGGCTCTGAAACCAAACTGATTTTTGGAAATAACTTCTTCTTTTTTAATAAATGAGAGTAGCCGCTTATTTAAAATTTTTTCGAGTATTTTGGAGATGGCCGTTAAGACCGATATTGGGCGATAATTTCCGACGCAGTCTCTCTCCCCAGTCTTATATATGGGATGGATTATTGAAATTTTTAACGCTTTGGGAAAAATGCCCGATGCTATGCACAGATTGAAAATATGAGTAAGTACAGGTATTAAAGTGTCTTTAGCTGTTTTAAGTATTTTATTTGATATTTTGTCCCAGCCAACAGCAGAATCATTACGCAAAGAGCAAAGTATATGATTTACCTCAGTTTCATCAGTGGGTAAAATGACCATTGATCCACAGGGGGTATAACGTTTATTTGAACTAGGTTTCAGAGGTTTTTGAATGCGGAGTGCTAGTTTTTTGCCAACATTCGCAAAGTAATGATTAACGTATGAAACTGAATCTGCAGGAGTCACTTTTGTACGAAGAAGTATCTCTGACGAAGTATTTTGTGTTTTCATGTTTGTAATCTCTCTTATCGTTTTCCACATTTTTTTAGGATTACTTGAGTTCTTTTTTAGTTCTGTACTCTCGTGTAATCTCCTCAGCCTCTTTAACAGGTCATTGCAAACGTTTTTGTATTTTATGTAGTTTTCTTTCAATTTAGGATCATGTTCTGTTTTTCTGAGCTTAAAATGCATTTGGTCCCTTTTCCGCATGCATCTTATAAGTCCCGGGGTTATCCAGGGTTTTATAGTTCTGGATCTCCTAGGAACCATAATTTTCACTGTACTGGAGGAAACATAGTTAGAAAGAATAGATATAAGTTGATCCACTGACCAGTTTGGGTCACGGGAATTCATTATAGAAGTAAAGTCTGTTGTTTCTATATTCTTTGCAATAGTTTGGTAATCAATTTTATTTATTTTGAAATTATTACATTTGTTCACATTTTCCTTGACGTTAATACTTAACAGCACTGCAGAGTGGTCAGTTACTTGAGTGTGGAAAAAAATGGAAAATGGATCTATTTTGGTTAATTTATATAATAATATTTATATAATAAACACAAAGCTACTTCTATCTACTGCTATCTACCTACGTCACGTAAATCGCACACAAAAATTAGCTAGTTTTAGTTTTGAGTACAAAATAAATTATAACTTAATTCAACAGAAATTGAATTTTGAAAAAAAAATATGTATTTCTCAATGGGATAGCTGTTAACACACCATAGCTGTTCTCCGCTCCACAAACAAAGTTTAGTCTTGATCTGGCTTGTAGTTTTTAATAAAACTAAAAGTATATACGTATTTGTATGACATGCCAACAACAATTTTATGGTATGCCTTGTACACACAAAACAAAGTAAAATGGCAAAACTGACACAACAACCGATCTCAGAGATTGAAAGCATGATACAGGTATCAGACCATCATTGATCGCATCACACAGTCACCACGTCACAGATTATCGGTCCATCCACTAACGTTCTTTCTTTCTGACTTTACTTATTGAATAATTTGTAAGAAACGCACCATTATAAAATGAAACTGTTGAATCACTAGTTATCATGAAAAGTCGACCAGGA
This sequence comes from Chesias legatella, assembly GCA_947359385.1. Lineage (NCBI taxonomy): Eukaryota > Metazoa > Arthropoda > Insecta > Lepidoptera > Geometridae > Chesias > Chesias legatella. The sequence continues at coordinate 1,274,895 of OX375776.1, read as the reverse complement.
TGGGTGTAATTTAATCTCGTGAATTTTCAGCCAAAACCTATAGCGGATGGTCTCTTAGTGAAATTACGACAGTGATAAAGAAATTACAGTAGTAAACTCCACTCGTCCACAGAAAGAAAAAACGTTAGTGGATGGACCACTATTATCGAGCTATCTGCCAAGACCAATACCCACTTCGATCAGTCATTACAATCTGTATCATCCGCATCACGATTTTGAAATGTTTATAGATCAGTCGTATATGTTGTCAGTTTTTGATGTACACAGATTAAAGATAGATATTATCTAGATTCTAGATTTATCAACTGCAATTAAGATTAATGAACTATTAGATATGGATATATTTTCATCAGGAATCTGGCCGGAAGCAATTGGATCATGTGAGGCCTGATACAGATAATTATTGTCGTTGCGAGAAAATAAAACACAAAAAATAATTTAGTATTTTATTCAACAAGTAAATATGGCACTAGTAGTGATAGCCGGTCTGTTCATCAAACCGAGGAGGTTGTCGAGCTTCACCAAATTGCTCGCCTTTTCCTGCAAAGTTCTGTGCGTTGAAGCTCTGTGACCCTTGAAACCTATTAAATCCTCGATTGACCTTTTCAGTATTTTCAGATTTAGAAGCATGACAACAAGGGCTGCTGAATAATGGCTTTGATGGAACTTCAGATCCTTGTCCATCGACTCCAAATGGTCTATTATTAGCCCCATTTGGCTGATTCTGTCCTCCAAAAGGTTTCGATAAAATTTTATTAGGCTGTAGAGCACCGCCAATACTCAAATTTTGATTCTGATTTTCTTGTTGAGTTCCTTGTCCACTTTGATCATGGTTGTCTGGCTGATTTTGTCCGAAATTAGATAAAGGTACTTTCTGCGATAGTGGCAAGCTTGAAGCATGAGCTGATGCAGTGGCCTGGCCGGAAGCAATGGCTTGACTGGATGCAAATGATTGTCCGTTTGGTTTACCTAATGTTTGAGTGGAAGTAATGTCTGCTTTCTGGCCAGTCTGTGTATTTTGGTTGAACTGAGCTTGTAATTGAGATGCAAATTGTGGTTTGGCAGCTGCACTAAACTGAGATTGCTGGTTCAAAGATGTTGCAACTTGAGCGTTCTGGTTGGATTGACTCAATCCTACTGGTTCAGAACTCTGACCAAATTGATTTCGATTATCGTGGTTTCCAAAATGAGGCTTAGGGTTTTGTGGATAGAAATAACCAGATCCTTTGCTCGATGCTGCATTTTCGCCAGATTCTGATTGACTGTACTGATATAGAGAACCATATCCGTCTTGAGAAGTTTGTGGACTTCCGAAAGATTGGTGGCTAAACTGAGTTTTACTTGTTTGACTGCCTAATTGTGGCTTAGATCCAAAAGCAGTTACAATCCCATGACTAACAACCTCGTTTCTAAATGGTACATTCATAAAAGTACCTGTTTGTTGGGGTTTGTTAATCTGCTGTGATGAAGTGAAGCCGGCGCCGGTTGGTGGAGTCTCACCCATTTGAGCTGATAACGCAAATGGTTTACCTGACTGGGCACCAAATTGTAACTGTGTAGCTTGTTGCAGTTCAGAACCTTGAACACCTTGACTTGTTTGTGGCTGGTGTCCAAACTGAATAACTGTTGATGGGGCACTGGCATAAGGCTTGTGAGCTTGGGAACCAACATTGGAATCTAAGTTTGAATGAGTTAGGTGAGTGTGAGAAGAGGACGGATTATGGCCAAAAGTCTGATCTTGAGAGCCAATTTGGGGTTTTGCATTTTGCTGAGATGGTATCTGGTTTCCTTGAAGTTTTCCAAATGTTGGCTTGGATTCAGAAATTACACCCGCTTGGATGGTTTGACTTGAAGAGCTGTCAGTCTGAGAAGGAGCGGGTAAAGTCTGCATTGGCTTATTGTATTCGTAAAGCGTGCCTTCGTATTGTTGATTTATGGTAGTCTGTAGCTGAGAAGAACCATCAGACGACTCAGGTGCATTTTCATTTTGTCCGAACTGGGCCTGAGTGTGAGATGGACTGGGCTTCTGAATGGTTGGTGATGGCTGGCCCGGTGTCTGAGGAAAGTTTTGGTTGTTGGATTGACTTCCAGGTGACTGTCCTTTACTGTTATAATTGTCCTTTCTGAAGTTTTGTTCTTTCATGATATTGGAACCAAACTGTCCATTCTGTGTCATACTTATGGGAGTAGGAAAAATCGACGGGAATGACGAAATATTAGCTTGGGTAACACCGTTGAAATAGTTTGACGAAGTTGGTCCTTGAGTTTGAAAAAATTGGGTATCAGTTGTTGGTGCAACAGATGGTGGTAATGACCCTTGAGAAGCACTCTGTTCGTCTAAAAAGTGCGTGTTCTGTTGTGAAGTTAGTCTATTAGACTGATAAGATGGCGTACTTGGAAATCTGGTAGTTTGAAAACGCACTGGTGGAGAATTAAACGGCCTAGATGGTTGATTGTAATGGTACGAATCAACTGCACCCTGGTTTAAATCATGTTGGTTTTGACCAAATGAGTTCTGAGAGAATTGGGTTTTACTATTCTCAGACTGTATTCCTACTGACGGGAAGGGAAACTGCGTGGGTACGGCATTAACTTGCGAATAAGTACTTTGAGGACGAGTTGCAGAGAGTCCGGTGTGGCTAGAAAACTGCTGTCCTCGTGCAGTGTTTCCTTGAAAGCCAAACTGAGTTTGGGGTTGGTTATTCATTGGACTTAAACCAAAAGTACTAAAGCTAGGTTTAGTCTGGCTAGAGATTTGGGGACCTTGGGAAGATAATCGTGTTTCATTAGGCTCTAATGGAGTAGTGAGTTCTGTATTTGGGATTGAGGTAGGCTTGGTAACTAAACTGGAATTAGATTGACTAGAGAAAGACTCTGCGTTTTGAGAGTTGAAGCTGAACTGAGCAGATGTTTGGGAAGGAAATCGGCTTTCTTGCTGGTCTTTTATATGATTCAAAGGTAGAGCGTGTTGGGGCTGACCGAAAGATGCGGAGGCTGAAGCACTAGAGAAACCAGTTTTCTGTCCGTTAACAGCACCAACATTAGGTTCATTATTTCCTGTAATTTGGTCAAACTTTGTGTTGGCAGCTGATGCTCTCATACTGTCAAAATTTGAATTGAATCCAGAAGCAGGCTTAGGTTTATCTTGCTGAGTTAGGCCAATCGAACCGAGTTGAGGGAGATTTTCATTTTTGTTTTGAAGCCTTGATGGTGTCAGAGGTCTTTTAATGTTCAAGTTATTCGCTGAGCTTAAGCCAATATTACTGAATTGACTCTTACTCGGAGACAACAGATTGTTAAAGTCGCTTGGTGAGGGCTTACTGACAGATTGACTGAATCCAGTTTGTGAAATTTGAGACTGCCCGCGATTTCCATTGCTGTTTGGAGACGGTCGTTGCTGCTGCAAGGACGCACCATCAAATGCTTCAGACCCTTGAGGCTTGAAAGTTTGACTTCCAAATTGACTCTGACTTGCTTGAGAGTTAAAAGTTGGGCTACCTGTATTCTGCCCAAACATGGCATTTATGGGCTTGTTGCCAAATTGGGAATTCAATTCTTGTTTACTAATTTGCGCCCCCGATGAAGTAATTCGGCTTCCGGATTGAGGCGATGCTAACATTTGGTGTGAGTTGAATTGAGATCCAAACTGGGAGTGGCTTCCAGAACTATCCTGTTGACCAGCTGGGGATGAAAATTGACTTCCAGAGTTCTGTCCAATGTTATTGAGTGATGATATATCATGATGTCCGCTTTGACTAGGATGAACATTTTGTGAGTTGCTATGGCCACTATGACTTGAATCATATTCAAATCGATTTTTATTCCCTGTACCCGATTGTCCATTAAAAGTTGAGTGACTGTTTTGTTGTTCGCCAATTCCAAACGATGCTGATCCAGGATTTCTATTTGCTTGCTGGTCATTAAATTTAGAATGAGTGTTATGTACATTCAGTTGTCCATGTCCGGGTCTTAAATTTCCTTCATCACTATGTCCATTGAAAGTTGTGTGAGTCGTTTGTGACTGTGATTCAACATTTGAGCCGGGCTTCCCAAACGCTTGGCTGTTTTGATTAATGAATGTACCAGAGCTTGCATCTGATTCAGGTCGCTTCCCAAATTGAGACAATTGTGCTCCATTGTATTGGATATTGCCGCTATTATGGTGCGTGTAATCGCCATCCGTATTGTACTTCTGAGCATCGTAAGAGCCTGCAAATAAAAATGAAAGTTTTTAGTCATTTGTCAACGCTTACAACGATACATCAGCCAATACATTTATCAAACGACACAATAGGAGTTAAACTCATAACTGACATGATGATTTTGTGAATGAAAGTGGTTTTTCTGAGGCAATGCGTATTATAATAGCGAAGTGACGGATCAATAAGCTTGGAAACGTCCTACATTACTTTTTATGATGACAAATTTGGCCAACAATGCTTTTATGTCAAGAAAGTTCTAAATGTGCAGTGTGTCTTAAAAAAAACATTTTATTCATAATACTAGGTGAGACTAGGATGTCTTAGAGTGAATTCATTGTTCATGAATATCTAATTCCTATTTCTGTCGCCGCGAACGAACACACTAGAAATTATTATACGCCGGTGAACTAAGAGGTTCAGTACAATGCGATTTAGCTTTAACTTTGTCCTGGGTGGAAATCGAACCCACGACCTAGAGCGCAGAAGGCAGGGTTACTACTAACTGAGCTATGAAATTAGTCAATATAAAATCACGCCTTTTGCCCAGAAGACATACGCGATGACCCGACTGGGCTGCCGGCCTTACACGTCAATAACAGTTCAGTATGAGTACCTACTACTACTTGACGTCAGAAATTTATATGGTGGCAGTACTTCCCCGGCTGAGCACTGCACATAAGTTCTAATACCAAAATTTCCAATCATTTACCATTTGATTCCATACGAGAATGGAACCCGCACTTCTGTTTCAGTTGGCAGTTATGACTCATATGCAACTGAGGTCATACAAATAATTGGATTGAACTTTGAACAATTACGAGTTATCATAAAATCATCAAAATAAATGTTTATCGGCGCGCTAACATTGATATCGGTAAATGTTATTGGTTTCAATTACAATCTGGGCATACTATAATCGATTCGATTTGATGCTGTTTTTTGACTACTAAGTTACTCAAGGTAAATTATATACTAATCTTATTATATAATCATTATTTTCCCAGCAAAACGGAAAACCGTCTTCATCACCAATTGCCCTTGAATGACAAATTTTCTAGTTATTTTTATTTAAAAACCAAATTACTGAAACTATTTTTTATGACTTTTCTAAAGACCCATCTAAAACTATATTCAATATAAATAACAATTTTTGGAATCGGCTTATAAATGACGGATAAAAAAACAACCGAAAAGATCGAGACAGTCAGTTGATAAAACTTTGCACTTGGATTCCCGGAGTCGGGTCGTCGCAGATGGCATCGACACAACCAGATTAACAAGACCCAACTTTAAATTGATACACCATGTCCACAAACATAATACATATTAACTACTAACAACAGTAGAACTCACACCAAGTTGGACCGGGTAAGTACAGCCACCATGCCCAATTCCGCCGCCAAGCAGTAACGCATTCGCGTTACTGTGCTCCGGTTTGAAAGGTGTGGCTGCCGGTGAAATCACAGGCACATGAGGCATTCCACCATACGTCTCAGAGTTAGGTGCATACGATGCGACTTGGGTCTTGTCTTACCTAGTAGGTAAGAGGTTACCATTAACACCAGGTGGGCCGTCAGCTCGTTCCGTAACTGTATCACATAACAAAAACCTAAAAAGGAAGAGATTAGGGATGGGATGGACTTACCATCATCAACAAGCCCAGCTGCTTCGTCTTTAGCGTTCTGCTCCAACGACTTTAAAATCTCCTCAGGTATCGGGGGTGGAGTGGGCAGGTGAGCACCCTGCGGCCTGTACCCACCCTCATCCGCGGTATACGTCACTTTGTACATCTGGCCGTCATCACCCCGGTACGAGTAACCACCCTCAGCCTGGACCCCATTCACAGCCACCCCGTTCTCACCCACAGCTATACCATTGTCCGTCTCGAAGCCATAACTGTAGTTGTCTGAGCTGACGTCGTTGGAGAAAGCGATGATGTTTGAACTGCGGTCTTTTGCTGCTTGTGGCCTTTCAGACTTGTTCTCGAAACCTTGGACGTGATTTGGGAACTGTCCAGCTTGGCCGGACGAAAAAGCGTGATTGTCGAACTGGTTTGCTCCAAGCGGTGTGTTGTGAAATCCAGGTGATCCTCTGAAGGCTGCGTCTCCGACTTTGGAATCTGTCGATCCGTATGAAGGTCTCGGCCCTCCTAATGCGGAAAGTTCTTCTCCTGCAGAAGCCCTGGTACCAGGCGATGCGGCATCAACGACGACGCCTTCAAAGTTGTTAGTGTAGCTCCCAACCGGCTTTGGTGCATCGGGCCCTTGTTCTGAGCTCCTGGTCAGCGGAGTTTGTAAGGACCCTGGGTTTCCGCCGGCGGTCTCGGCTGATGATGGAGGCAGGTACTTGCGGTCTAGTTTCGCTGCTCCGCAAACCGCTATAAAAGCGGCCACTACCACCTGAAAATGTGCACAAACTTTATGATATAATGGGTATTTTTAAAATTTGGTAATGTACTTTTATGGGAACTTCTTATTAGGTACGTAGGAAGTATGCTGATATTGTATTCAATTAACTTTTATGAGTTTTGCCCATAAGCATAGCTATAATAGTTCTAATTAAGACAAAGTTAATTTTGGTTTCTAAATAGATTTTGATAGTTATTTTAGATATAATATAACTATTTGACTCGAAACCACAAGTTCTTAACTCATTAGACCAATTTTTAGTATTTTACTTTGTAACTCAGACCACAATCTATTTATCATTACTAATTTCCCTAGTTTTCTAAAATATATTATAAATTCGAGTAATATACCGGTGTTAAAAGTCATTAGACAAAATTTCGTAACTTAAAAGTGTGTTTTGTTTGATAACATCGTTTTAATAATATAGTAGACATAACAAGTCTGAATTCATCATCATTTTCACATCATAGTAAATTAACACTTATAAGCAGTATGCTTTTTGTTATTAATTCTTCTCATTAATTATTATACGGCGTTTAATCTTTCAAAGTGGGAGGTTCATCTTCAGTAATTTATCACAATTACAAAAAACTAAGACGAACGAATAATTATAGCTGTCAGCTGTGAACGGTACCAACGATAAATGGGTATAATATATCTTTTACAAAAAATATTAAACTATATATTGGTAAACAATTAATAATCAAAAATTATGATTTACTATTATAAAAACAGCGAGTTCATTTGTACACAATTTGTCATATTCTCGTGTGATTTATCTATTTCCTTCGTTGTGTAAAGTGTTTTCTAAGTGAAAACATTACAAAACATTTCGTTTCGAAATATACTATTGTAGAGGAATACAAAGGTCCAGGGGCTTTTAAATTTAAGCTATTCCTATAAATGTTTTGTAAAAATAAGATAAAAGTACATAAAGGGATATTAGTCCTCATTTTTATAAAAGTTTGGGTCTCTGCACTTCCATTATTGGCGTGCTGTAAGACGTAAAATTTACACCGTATATTGATGGTTATTACTGAAATTTTAACTCTTTATTCATTTCAAAATTAAATGGTAAGGTTTATGAAAAGAATCATAAAAGGAATCACATTACAAGAAGTGATAGGTTTTTTAAAAACAAAGGGGTTTTTTAATCTAACTTTCCCTCCTCCATAATATCCCTATTCCTCCCTAGTCCTCAATATGTTTAGCTTATTGGAAATATATAACATGTTTCACTTCACTATTGTCAAAGGATTACAATACAAATATATATCACACTACACTCGCGATCTAGAAATTAAGTTACCAGTTTCATGTTTTGTCCTTCTGCCTATCCCAAATCCGTATCGGGTGTGATATCAGAGATGGGTCCACACACACTGTTACGTTGCTACTCTATGTGATGCTTTTATACCTATTCTAAAGTCGTCTGAAAACGTGCTCAACACTTTACACCACATTATCTATGCGTATGGAGCCGCCACCGTTACTCTGACCGTCATCTCTATTTCTATGTCAATAAGGTCGAAATTTCAATTCAGTTTTCTTGTTTCGATTGTGTGGCTATGTATGTAAAAATGCACGAACATACAAGTTCAAGAGGCAAGCGATGCGTTTACGTTAAGTAATTAAAAGTGTTAAATTTCATAGTGACTATAAAAGTTATTGTCTTTATTGTATCGACTTTGAGGTAAAGATTTGTGTGTGACTAAGCAGAGCATTGATGGGCTGAATTTTCATAAATTTTCACAAATTTTCACAACTTCCATGTGAAAAACTGTACGTTTAACGCAATGGTTTTGCATTGCATTAGCAGATAATCTTATTTTTTGTTATCTAATGTTATCAACAAATTAGTAAGTGAAAATTCTGAGCAACAATACAAAATAAGGGAGCAGTACTTCCCTACAAAATAAATGAACCTAAGAGAAGAAGTGCTCTGGGGGTATATTTGCTAATGAAACTATTTCAGCTGCGAACAATATTTTATGACATGTAAATGTGTAAAACAAAAAATATTAACTACTATAAAATGAAATAATAATTTAAATATTATTATAAATAAATAAATAAGTGATAAAAAATATTGGGGACATTTCACACAGTGCCATCTAGCCCATTACTAAGCATAGCTTATACCTACTATGGGTACCAGACAACTGATAGAATACATATATACTTTTTGTAAAAACATACTAAAACACATATTAACACCCAGACAAAGAAAACAAGAAAATATCTATATTCATCACACAAATATTGGTCCTGGGCGGGAATCGAACCCACGACCCACGACCACTATTTTCATATTGCTTGTTACGGGCAGAGGGTAACACTTAAAACCAGGTGGGAGCAAGTTCCGTAACACTAAGGTTGAGAATTATGCTGAGTCTCATATCATAACCGTTACCTAAAACTAATAAAAAAAAGATGGTGTTTTGTTTTCAAACAACATAAAAACTCAAAAGTAGAGTACAAACTTTATAATTGTAACAACCAATATTTGACCCAGCCGGGGATTGAACTCGTGACACTTCGTTTCGAAGTTTTTTTTTACAATTTTAACTATTGTAGCGAATTATATATATAACATACTTTTTGATAACTACAAACACATATATACATCACAACATTTATTAGTAAGCAATGGCGACCAACCGCAGGCCTACTCTCAACAATAGAGAGGCGTTTAATTGAGTTTAAATCTACCTTGGCAGCTTCATCTCGTCACATTACTCATGTTTTGATACGAGGACATGCCGGCTTCCTCACATACTTGTTTTGAGAACGTGGTATTGCACAATACATTTTTCGAGCAAAAATTTGTTGGTGTTCGATGGATTTGAACCAGTGACCTTGGGGTAGAAATGAAGCACCCCCAACACTGACCAAGACTCTTAGTTTCTTTTTTTTATTACCAATTTACTCACATAACACCCTCGTACAAAACTATTTTGAAGAAGCTCGATCGTTTTAATGAAGTAAGACATCTAAAATAAATATTTAATCAAATGTTGTTTTCCAATAAGACTCATCAATTTCTATCAGCCAATTAGACCCGGAAACATCTGAAATTCTCTCAATTATTAAATCAATATAAAACTTTAACACTTGCCTTAATTTTTTGTTGTACATGGAATGAATGCTGTATTGAATGTAAACAAAATCAAAATACCTTTATTTTTTATAATATTGATAGATGACATAAGAGAAGCCAGTAACGACTATGCCCGGCTTGTTAGTTTACTTCTGCGGCTAAGCAGAGTAACACTCTTGGGGGCCCACGTTGCTCGCCCGTAGATGATAACCCTTTGAATCCCTACACGTGTCCCCCGGGTGGTGCGAAAGGAGCAACCCAAAGTAGTAGTAGAACTTGTGCTACGTACGGCCGGAGAGTTACTGCCACCACACCTGGTAATCTGCCGCCAAGCAGAGATGCACTCGTGTTGCTGTGTTCTGGGGGACGGGAGTGGGTGCCGGTGAAATTGCAGGCGCATGAGACGTAACATCCCCGTCTCGGGGTGACGGGCAACGCAATGCGACTTGAGTCATCTCATACTTTGGTGGTGAGAACTTGAATCGTATTGCTGTTGTCCATGGGCGGCGGTTACCACTTAACATCAGGTGGGCCGTCAGCTCGTTCTATCAACAACATGGCATAAAGAAACGCCCGTACTTGTTAGTTTAGTCCTGCGGCTAAGCAGAGTAGGTACACATATTGCTGTGTTCTGTCTTAAAGTTGTGGGCCTGGTGGAATTACAGGCACATGAGTCATCTGACCTCCTTGTCTCGTAATAACGGTCGCGACAAGCGACTTGATTCTTGAGTCTTGGGCGACTTAGCCAAACAACTTATTTAGGCTGCTCATCCCAACTACACTTCTGAAAACATTAAAAATATATATTACATCATGATGGTAAATTCGTCATCAACCTAAGAACGATGTTTGTCGCGAGGCATAGATCAAGTTTAACATAGAAATTGTCTAAATCTGCATATCAGAAAGATTTATTTTAGATGTCAAACTATTATCGTTCGATAAGAAATTTCAAACGATATCTTTTCACTAGTTTTCGTTATATACTCTTATAACATAAAGTTTGTTTACATATGAGTTTCTTGTCCGTTCTTCCCCATGGAGGGTCGGATAGGGTTTGAACAGGCGTCAAACTTATCGATAAGTACGCGTGACCTTATGTATTGAATATTGACGTTTCCAAGCCATTTCTTTATGAATTCTATGGAAATAACGTTTTTGACTTTGACTTTGACTTTGAGTATCACACTGAGCAATACTTGTCTAAGGTTCTCTACTTAAAAAGGTAGGTTACTTACTTAATTACTTACTTGTCGGCAGAATCGACGCCTTGCCTAGATCTGTTAAACTTATCATGATGATTTATCAATGATGGTCCTTGCTTACAGGTTGCAGCCACACAGATTCAGGTAACCCGAATTGTAAACAAGATCAAACTCGCACAAGAAGGAATATTTAAGTAGGGTTTTCTTGTAGCGGGTTTTTTCTACGTGAGGATTGGATTAGAAAAATATACTTTAAACTTTATCATAAACTTTACTGTATACTGTCATTATTTACATTTAATTTAAAGTAGTTAATTTTGAATTCTTAAAAAATATTTAGATATTTCTCAAACCTAAGTAAAAAAAATCTTCCTCATTATGTATTCGTTTTTGCATAAATAAATGCCTTCATTCATTCTTCTTTCTTTATCTTATAGTCTTAAATTAACTAACGTAATGTTGTAGTAAAATAGTAAATGAGTTTTAAAATTTGCATGCTTTTTTGGGATCAATGAGTCTCACAAGCTGATGACCCACCCAATGGTGACTACCGTCAACTGTAGACACCTACAACACTAGAGGAAGGCAGCGCGGTGCCTTCCAGCTCATTACATTTTTACAACCTATTTTGGAAATAAATAAATAAATTTTGGTGGTCATTTCACACAGCCATCTAGCCCTAAAGTAAGCTAAGCATAGCTTGTATCATGGGAACCAGACAACTGATATTATACTTATACAGTTTTTGAAAATACATACATATTGACATCCAGACACAGAACAAACATCTATATTCGTCATACAAATATTTGACTTGAATGGGAATCGAACCCACGACCTACAGCGCAGAAAGCGGGGTTACTACCAACTGAGCTGTGAGGCCAGTCAAAGTAAATATTAAGCTCTCTTTATTTAAATTTCATTTATACTACGTTTAAGTATCCTTTTTATGAACATTCTGTAATATTAAAAAATGATATCAACGGTTATTATCTATTTAACTGTAAACTACATATTCGGTATTAGATAACTAACAAATTAACCCAATCAAACAAAATGCCAGTGCATTGATCATCCAACAATTAAACAATAACTGATTCAAAACTAGCGTTGCCACGCGTCCCGATAAAGCCGGACACAGTCAGCTTTTTGGTTGTGTCCGGTCAAATTAGTTGGTTTCTGGCTTCTGTTAGGCGTTTTAAATTTGGCCAGTTTCTTTTCATTTCTCATATGTTGGTATAAAGAAAACTTATTAAGTCAATTTTATTGCTGTTTCATTAGAATTTAAGAAGATGAAAAAGTGTTGTGGTTTGATATAATGACAAAAAGACAAGTTTTAATTTAAAAAAAAACGGTCTTGTTATCCTAAGACAAAAAAATTTGAGGTGTCCGATATTTTTACCAAAATGTCCGGCTAAACTAGCCGGTCCGTCCGGCTTTTCGGTTTTACGACCTGTGAACCCTATTCAGAATGAAACCGGAGGCTGGCCCGACCAGCCTCCGGTCGGTGACCCCGAATTGTCATACTGATGTTTATCATTATCTATATTGTCTTGTATGGGCTATGCTAATGAGGGACTAAACTTGTGTTAGAATTACTAAAAATAGATATTTATTTCTCATTTACTTTTTATGCTTAGATTATAAAGAAATATCTAGCATCTAGCCCTAAACTAAGAATAACTTGTATTATAGGGACCATACATTAATTTTTGATTTTTTGTTGAATAATTATAGAATATAATAGGGCTTTACTGTACACTATAAGTTGTTATATACATACTTTTTGCATTACATACATATAAATACAGAACACAGAACATACATCATACGGCCTACAGTGCGGAAGGCAGAGTTACTACCAATTCAACCAACTAACTAATGTTGGTTGCAGCGATCTTTAGGAAACCGGCACAATTTAAAACTAGTTCCATCTTGACATTTGACATCTAAAATTTGACAACACTATTTTGGATAATATCATCTTGCACTGTATTCAATGTGTTATCATTATATCACTACGGGCCTAAAAGTCGTGATTTGAGAACATCACGACAAAAGCGTTATCTGGAAGGCACCTTAAAAAGTACACAAAAATAACAGTACAGTAAGTATATATACTTACCTAGTTATCTATACATTCATTAGATAGAGGACTGGAGAAGTCAAAGCTACGATCGTCCTTATGCGATTAATGAACGTTGATCAATGCGACATTCATTTTTTGTAATTTTAAGTTAGAATATCTTATGTGTCTATAGTTTCACCATTAATCACTTTCAAACCGGAACACAGCACTGTTTGCCGGCAGAAATGGGTATGGTAGCAGTACTTTTCCCGGACGAATGTGTCACTAGCTGCACCTACTTCGCGAAATAATGCGGCACAAGTCGTAATTGTCTTTAAAAAAGAGAAATCGGTCACCTTATATGTGACCACATAAAAATCAGCATCCACGTCTAGCTTCATTCATTTACGTTCAATGTCCAGAAATTTGAAGCTTTTATTTCCCTGTCAAACTTGTCTATGGTTCTTTGTGAGGCTTTAAGCCATTTATCAAATAAGCGAATTCAACTGAATACCTAGTATTTATATACTATATTATACTTTAAGGGTCCTGCTAGACGGTCAACAAAATACGCGCTATCCAAACCTGTTTTAGATTTAATCAATTACAGTTTTAATTAGACATGACAGCTGTTGACGGCATCAAAGTATGGAGATATCGGTGCTTTGATCATTACCTACTCATTACGAGATCTTTGGTTGCAAGTTCCTATGGATGGAATTTGAATGAATGGAATAGGAATTTGGATTTTGCCAAGTGGCCGCCTGCTTCGTTTCAAACTGCAACCTCTTTGGTACAATGTAGAGCGATTCAGACGCGATAAGGGTTGGTCTTATCACGACTACATCTTCCAGTGCTAGCTGTTACTCAAGCTATACTATCAATGGATCAATGTAACAAAGTCAAAGTCAAAACTTTATTTCGATAGAGTTCATAAATAAGGCTAGAAAACGTCAATAATATTCAAAATATAACGACAAAGCAACTTACTTGTTAAATGCAATTTATATATGAACCTCCGATACGACAAAAAGTCTAGTCATCGAATTATGTCGTTTGTTACTTAATTATAGTTCAAAGAAATCGACAAAAGGCTTTTAGTCGAAAACCATAGACAATTTTAACTCGGGGAAATTCTGTGGACTTATGTTCAATGTTCTTGACGTTTCTTTTGTTGTCCACTTGATTACGATTTGTACACACATTTGACTTAACAATTTAATTTTAGTGTCTCAGGTATGAGACATATTATCTCAAGTAAGTAACTAAGTATATACTTTACAAAGATCAATAGTTTAGTAGATGGACTCAGGCCAAAAACTCTGTGCTATCAGTACTCTGTGCTAATTTGAGGTCTGAAACATTTCATGGACCTCCTCGGTCGGGGTTTGGTAATACCGTCTAAAATTTATTATTTATATTTTCTTCTAAGTCCATAGTGTCAGACGAAACATGACTCCAAATTTTTGGTTCTAGGACATGGCGCTGGCGACATATAGGTACTAAGTTTGTACTATTATTATAAAGTGGTTACATTAAAATTTGTTATTAAATATGTAGAAAGCAATCGCCATAATACACTTTTAGATATAATGCTATTTTTAGCTAATCCTTTTTTGACAGGCCTCACTGCTCAGTCGATAGTAACCCTGCCTTCTGCGCTGTAGGTCGTGGGTGCGATTCCCACTCAGGACAAACATTTGTCTGACGAACGTCTATGTTTGTTCTGTCTGGGTGTCAATATGTATTTCATGTATGTATTTACAAAAAGAAGTATAATTTATTATATATTCTATCAGTCTGGTTCCCATACTACAAACTGTGCTTAGTTTGGGGCTAGATGGCGATGTGTGAAATTTCCACCAATATAAATATATTAACACTGGATTGATTCTAAAAACTATTTTACCAATGGAAAGCTACGGTATCTCTGAGTATATACAATTTCTTTTAGAAATTAATATTGGTTGGATGAATCCGGGACGCCAGGAGCCAGTAAACTATATATTTTTGATTGTTTCGAAGGTGATTCTGAGATAATTACTCTGTTCAGTTAACCTCACATGCCAATACGATCACGTTTCACACCGGCGCGGCGCGGCGCGGCGATTGATTTCGGCTTGATGAAATATAAACACAGATCACGACGATTCTCTAATCAGACTGCGAGACGGACATACGTAATAATCGTGATTAATTTTCAACAATGATTTTTATTTTAATTGTTGCAAATGCTAGTTTATTACTCACATTCACTTTTCATTAGTCCCGTCCTTTTACAAGCTAATAGCCTGTTTCCAATGAAACGTTTGCTTTGCGCCACTTTTGGCGATCCATTCCAGGCGTTGCGGGGCGCCATCTATATAATTATTCACATACAAATCAAACATCACATAAAGATATTTTAAACAATTCTTTGTTGCCCCCTTAGTCGACAGGTGTGCGTTCAGTACTATCATAATAAAGGGTTTATAACTCGGTTTATTATGTGTACTGCGACTGCTTGCCCTTAAGGTTAGTCTTCGCATGGAAGCACCTACTACACAATCTCTTCAGCCATGTAGTGCATGAGAGACCCATGCAATACAATACAACTTTAGTACACAGTAGGTTAGGAAGCATATAAAATGCATATGGTCGCCTTATAGCTGAAAGCTTTGATAGGTAGATCAAATCATGGGAATAGTTGGGCGCTGACGGTTCTGATCGCTCGCTGCGGTCTCGCACTTGTTAGAATTCCTCATCATCCTTTCCACTCTGATGAAGCCTTATTCCTCACCTCCCTTATGAGAAGATGTAGTCTAATAAGTTTGTTCGCATAATCATCCCTTAGCCAGTGCCTGTCTGGGATGACGGGGCGCAGCGGCGACTAGAGGCGGCATAACTTTGGCACTGGAGATTCTTGTTTCCGTCAGTCCTGTGGATCGAAACCTGAACAGCTTTTCCGAAAATCTGGAAGAGGATCAAAGAATCTGGAACCCTGGTGTGGTCAAGATCCTCCTGGTCTGCACATATACCTAGCTACCTACAAAAAATATTAAGGCTATATGAATACTGACCGGTCAATGAACCATGTTTAACTTAATATAATTTTTAATGACACTATCTTTTAATAACCCGTTATAATGAAACTCGGTCAAAAATTACTAATTAAGACTGAAGCCCACTGATATAAATAAGCGATAACATAATTAATTAGTGGCCACACAGCGCAGTTGGTAGATGCTCCGCTTTTTGCGCTGCCGTCGTTTCGATTCTCACCCAGAACAAACATTTTTTGTGAAGAACATAGATGTTTGTTTTGTGACTGGGTGCTATGTACTAACAAAAAAGATGTGTATTCTATCAGTTATCTCATAAACCCATAGTACAAACTATGCTAAGTTACACGCTTGGTTGGGGTAGCCATGGTTATATAAAATTAGCATGAGTCAAGTTGTATGGATGGATAGATGTACGTTTTTAATTTTTCACCCCAAAACAACGCAACCGATTCGGCAAAAATTTTGAACATTGATATAAAAGATGATCTGGTGATCACTGATCACATAAGGTTCATTTTTATCTCGGTACTGATCATGCGAATCCGCGGCTAGCTAGATAGTCATGGGCTTTGTCTGGTTGTAAGCACTTGCCTAGTAAAGACCTTTTGTGATATCCTCATCTATCCTATGGCGTGTCTGTTGTTGTTTTTTATACATATAAATTTCAAATCACATCTAAACCAAAACCTTTATTTAATATATTTATTCATGTTTTTTTATTACAGTATCTATTATAATATATCTCTATTCTGGTGAGCGTAATTCTCCCGAGTTTAGGCTTGTCAGCTGCATCTCGACAGCCCTGATTCTATAAACGACAAGTTACCAAAAATTTTAATTTGTCTGTGTAAAAAAATATCTTAGCGAGAAACTAGCAATCATGGCCCAATGTTGGGTTGATAGGCTCATCGGAAGTTTTATCTCAAGGTGATGTCAGTGAACCCTGACCTGGGTATAAACATAACTGCTGTTAACCGACTTTGCGTGAGCCGCCATGGAGGTTACCTACTACCAATTTTATAAAATAAAATAAAAAACTACTTTGAAACTACCTATTACACCATCGCATACAACACAGATTTTGGATCACCTTTGATCTGTATAACCTAAAGTTTTACATGTCTTTAAATCTTTTTAACTTTGTATTAGAAAAAAATTCAAGATATGCTTGAATTGGCCCGATTTATATTGTTGGATGGATGGGTGCGTCTTAAAGTTAATGCGTGTTTGTTCAGATGCAACAAATATAGAAAAAAGGAACGAATAATTATAGCACATTGTTGCAAAATAACAGACCAAATTTCATGTGAATCAGGTAAATTAACAGAAATCCTAATTCAATGTCGTCTTCCATCTATGTAGAACATCGCAGCGCCATAAAATTATGAAACTGGCGTGCAAATGTTACCTACTTGCAATCAAGATCTAATTTACTTTCCATTATTATTGTGCGGCAAATAGTAGGCAGCTTTGCAGTCAACTACCCACTGAAATAAAATAAAAAAGGGCAGTTCAAACTTATCAAGATTTTACAAATATTCTTATATCGACAAAGCCAAAGGCAAAAACTTTATTTCCATAGAATTCATAAAGAAATGGCTTCGAAACGCATTATTTATTTCTTCTACGCACTACGCAGCAATATTACAAAAACTTGCACAGGTAAAATAATAATTTCACTAGGAGTAATTTTACATGATCTAGATACTAGATAGATCTATTTACTTAAACGTTTGTCTTATTATGACAGCTTTTATGACAGATTGACTTATTGTGACAGCTGTAAAAAATAATATTTAATTATGTTATTCTGTGGCTATTCTGTATGCCACTGATCTAGAGAAAAATTAGGCAGACTGATAAACCGCGTGCGAAATATAATTAAATCGTATGGCCTATAACACGGTCTGTACTGTATACCTGGTATGCTACGTAAGTAGAGTACCACTCAAATAAAGTTGTGTCAAACAACCGACATCTGTTGACAATAATTACCCACAACTTGAACAGTGCTGCTGTTCAAGTCGTACAGCATGATATAATCATGCAACTGTGCTTCGTTTCAGTTACATACTACTCGCCGATAGAGGGTGCGTAATAAATCCCATTCTCACACGGCTAAGGCAACTCGTTGCCGGGTTTTGAACGCAAAGATTCTGAGGCCAAAGATGAAATCGCCGGCTGAAATCGGGGCCATATTTAGGTAACCGTTGAAACTTTCACAAACTTTTTATACGTCGATTCTGTCAAGTCACCATGGGTAATTTTGGCCTAATCAAACTTTACAACTCATTTCAATTATACGTGAAATAATATATACAACATTCAATATGGGTGATTTTGCCTTAACCTTGGTCTGATGGGCACAGGGGGGGCGTGTCGAGATGATTGTTTTTTCACTTGTTTATTGTTTTGAACGAAATCTAGTTCTTCGATCGTTAAACGTTGATGACAGTGACATTTAGAATATTGAATCATTGTTTTTGTTTGACATGTTCTCAGGGCGACTAGAAAACTGCTTCGATTCTGAGCGGTGTGTGCTTCCATTATATTGATCAAACAGGTAAAACGCACGTAATTACCATTTAACTGAAATTTAAATAATGGAAAAAGCTTTCGAAATACAAAAACAGATTCGTGATAACTCCAAAACATTGAATTCCTATCTGACTGACCTGCAGAATTGGGAAGCAGAGATGAAGCGAAAGGAGGCTGCCTTAAGCGGTGAATTTGAACAGGTTCTATCCTATTTACCGTTATTATTCCTTATTCGTAGTTTATTCTAAGCTTGAAACAATGTTTTGCTGATTATTTATACGTTGACAAATTCATTCGAAGCTCCAGAATTTGTTTTATTTCGAAGACCGGTTCAAATTTGTATTAGTCACAATACCCGATCAATTCGCATGAAAGAGCTTTCCGTATTGTAACTGTTGTTATGTTGTGTAGAAAAGATATTTGATATGAAAAGATAGTTTATTGTTACTATGTTATGCTTATTATTGTTATGTTATGACAAATTCTTAAAAAACTCCCAAATTGTATTGTTTTCTGAACACAAGATTCAACCAATCAGGATAGCAATAATGGCAGATGATAATAATGGCTGATAAAACAAAAGTTGTCCTGTCTCATTTGTGATCTATTCACGACCATTATCAAAGCTTGTAGAGCATCGTTTTGTTCATCATGTCTCATACTGAAATAGGAAGTGACAGTACAATCTTCAGTTTTATTTTAATTGAATAGGCTGCCATTAGTTTGACTTAATTTCTTAATTGTCATTGTTATTTCGAGGTTAGGAAATACCACCGGTGAGGAGCAAAGTTAAGAAAGAAGATCCAGAACAGGTGAAGAAAAAGCCTGAGTCGAGGATCTCTGCATCTGATTACCTGTCGTGGGAGAAGTTTGATGTGGTAAGAGCACATTTTTGTACTTTTTCTATAATTATTTTTAAGTCTTCTTTTATCTTTGTATTGATATATGTGGTTTGACATGAGATAGTTTATGATCTGACCTGACTCTCCACCGAAGACCCATCTGCAGCAACTGAGGCAATTCTGCAACAACTTCCAAATTTGTTAGTCAGAGTTGGTCATGCTTATATAGACTTTGCTATGGAGAAAATGTATAAAACACCCTAATCAGATGTTATGTTAGTGCAGGCATTCCAAGACAATGTATGTGTACATTAATAGGCAAAGATGTAATGGTAGGGTACCATTTTATTTTCCTTTTGTGAACAATTTATTGATGTGAGTTTTTTAAGTGGCAATTTGACAATCGGTAAGTGAATGACAATTAAAAGTAAAATTTTAATGATGCGTCCCACCTTTCATTTACTGAGAGAGAAGAAAGATATGACATAGAGAGCAATAGCAGTAGAGATATATATTCCTAGTCACAGAAGTGCACAAAAGAGAGTGACATATTCGCAATACAAAGCAATAGAATAATGATTTTTGTTCTTAAGAAGTTTCACTTCTATTACATGTAAGGTGTATGGTGTTGCGTGTGTAATAATTCCATTTTGACTTAGAGATTGCTATCAATTAAGACATTTTACATAATAAATACGATTTTCTCTACTGTTTGTGAATGTTTTCAAATTTTCAATAACAATTATGGTAGAATTTTGACCACTTTGATGAACACTAGTATTTTGAAAAGGGTAACTAAATAAACACAAAACTTTCAGTAGTTTTTAGTACTAATATTTATCACAATGTTTCAGGACAAGGCATGCGAAGACATTGACATGGAAGACGTGGGTCCAACGTCCCTTGACAGTAAAGCTAGTCAGCCGACTAAGATGGAGAAACTGCGGGAGGAGGCTCAGCTTGAGAAAGAGAGGGTACGCTGAAAAAAAAATAGTTATATACAACCTTACACAAATTAACAAAATAGACCATATCCTGACCCCACAGTCTCCTAGTAAATATCACCCTGGGTGTTCCCCTATCCCAATCAATAACACAATCATTATCCCAATCACTAAAATTACTTCAGGCGTCGAGACAGCCAGTGACAAAGTAGTAGCAATATATTAGATGTCTCTGTGTGGCGTGTGCCACTTAGGTGTTCCCATACTTAAGTAAAGACTTATAATATACTACTCTTGTAATCGGCAGCAGATCCCACGAGGTGGACCATCTGCTCGTTCCCCTGCTCTTTGATCACATACAGGAATTTATGAAATAATTTTAATTTCCAGGGCAACTACTATGTGAAGCAAGAGAAATGGGATGATGCCATCGCTTGCTACGATCGAGCTATACATCTTGTGAACGACAATGCTGTCTACTTTGCCAACCGCGCTCTCTGCTACCTCAAGAAAGACCAGTAATTTACTTATGCTTTATTCTGTATTTACAGTTCTGATGCTGAAGGAACTATGATTGTTTTTTATTTTATGTAGTACGGTTCGAGCCGACGGCCCACCTGGTGTTAAGTGGTAACCTCTGCCCATACCAACGGATGCGGCTTGAGTCCTCAAGACCCAAGTTGCATCGTATGCGCCCGTAACTCTGAGACGTGTAGGTGGAATGTCTCATGTACCTGTAATTTCACCGGCAACCACACCTTTCAAACTGGAACACATTAACGCAAACGTTACTGCTTTGCGGCAGAAACGGTCATGGTGGCAGTACTTCCGCGGACGAACTTGGCGAGAGTTCTACTGCTCTTATGTTGTACTGGTGTTGTAGCCGAGCTAATGTATGTATGTGTGTTGGTTGGACAGTCTTCACCAGGCGGAGCGCGACTGCTCGGAGGCGCTGCGTCTGGACCGCGGGTACGTGAAGGCGCTGCAGCGGCGCGCGGCGGCGCGCGAGCGGCTCGGCTCGCTGCGCGCCGCGTGCACCGACCTCGCCGAGGTGCTGCGCCTCGAGCCGCGCAACCGCGCCGCCGCCACTCAGCTCACGCAGATCAAACTGCGCATGGGCACTAAGGGGGTCAGTCTGCTACTAATATTACCCACTTTATACCAGGGTCCTCTTAAAAGATCAGTAGAACTCTTGCCAAGTTCGTCCGAGGAAGTACTTTTTTTTTATGTCATTCTCTATCTATCTATTCGAGTCACTGGTTCTCTCGAATCAGTGTGGTGAAAGGGTTTTAAGTGAGCCTCAAGGAGGCTCCTTTCGTGCACCTGACCCATGTCTTCGAATTTTCAGTTCTAGGTCATGTCGGTTTCCTCACGTTTTTACGAAAAGCTACATTAATAATAATAATATTGGTGAACATTTTACACAGCGCCATCTTTTTTTTTTTTTTTTTTTTTTTTTTTTTTTTTTTTTTTTTTTTTTTTTTTTTTTTTTTTATGTAATTCATTTACGGAACGAGCCGACGGCCCACCTGGTGTTAAGTGGTAACCTCGGCCCATAACAGCCGATGCGACTTGAGTCCTCCCATACTATTTATGACAAGACCCAAGTCGCATCGTATGCGCCCGTAAATGTGAGACGTGAAGGTGGAATGTCTCATGTGCCTGTAATTTCACCGGCAACCACACCTTTCAAACCGGAACACAGTAACGCGAATGCGTTTTTCATTTTTTTTTTTCGTTTTCCATCTAGCTCCAAAGTAAGCTAAGCATAGCTTGTATCATGAAAACCATACAACTGGTATAATAGTTATATACATTTTTTGTAAATCATACTTATCAAAACCCAAACACAGAACAAACATCTATGTTCATCACACAAATGTTTGGCCTGGGCGGGAATCGAACCCACGACCTACAGCGCAGAAGGCAGGGTTACTACTGAGCTGTGGAGCCAGTTAACATTGTCAGTACAGTTTGGAAATAGATCATGCTAGACCTTAATGCTATTCCAATAAGATTCAAAATTCCTATTATGTTGCTTATTTTTTCACTTTTATCTAACAATAAGGGACATCGAGGGGTAAGTCTTTGTGTAATATTACCTATTAGAACAGGGGGTCACCAAATGGCGGACCCCAGACCGCCTACCTATTTCGTTTTTAATCCCTTACTTTTCGCCCATACTTGGGTATACCCTGTTTTTAATAACGCCTATAGAATAACATGCTTTTAAGTTATCTGTTAAGCTATGAATGACTAATACACACTTAAAATTCCCTATCTCAAAAACTACTGAACCGATTTTGATGAAACTTTCACTATTCCATAAGTTGAATAATACCTATTTCAACAAAAAAATAATTATTTAAATCGAACTTGCAGTTCCGGAGATATGCGAGGACAAACATACAAAGATACATACATACGTCTCATGCGCCTGAAAGAAATTGTATTATTTGTCAATTCACAGCTGAAATCGAAATCATCACCGTCGTCGACGCCTGCACTGGAGACAATGTTGCTGCCTAAAGCCAAGGTGCAGCCGATGGCCCACTCCAAGACTGTAGAGTCTGAGGAGCCCCAGATAACCCAGGAACAACTCACCGCGATTGAGAACTGGAAGAAAGGTGTCGGTGAGAATGTCACCATTCTCCGGCCTGTTAAGAAACCTGTTCATTTGAGGTCTAAGGTAAGCTGTGCCAAGGCAAAGTAGCAGTAGTACTTGTGCCGAGTTCGCCCGGAGAAGTACTGCCACCACACCTGGTAATCTGCCGCCAAGCAGTGATGCACTTGTATTGCTGTGTTCCGGTGGAAGGGAGTGGGTGCCGGCGATATTGCAAGCGCATGAGATGTAACATCCCCGTCTCTCGGGGTGATACCAAAATCTATTTTTTCTATTATTTAGGATTAAATATTTATTATCATTTAAATTTCCAGAGAACGCTGAAATCCATACCCATTCAAGAGATCCCCCTCGGCAACACATCCCCCGAGAAACCACCGACCAGGTTGAAAATAATCGAAATAGACTCGAACAAGGGTTGCGAAGAAGGAGGGGATGGAGACGTTACAACTGAGACCAAAGAGATGGCCAGCCAGAGAGACATTAAGAGGGAGACCATAGAGATAGCCAGCGTGGGAGACTTTCCTACAGATACCAAAAAGATGGCCAGCCTGGGAGACTTTCCAACGGAGACCAAAAAGATGGCCAGCCTGGGAGACTTTCTAACGGCGACCAAAGAGCTAGCCAGCCCGGAGTCCGTGAAGCTTACTGATGATGCGATTGCTTTGGAGAAAGAGGAGCGGATGGCCCAAGTTCCACCTGCCAACAGTGTACAGTTCATGGCTGAGTGGAAGTATTTGAGGGGCAACGACGGTGCTAGGAGTGATTATTTCAGTGTAAGTTTTTGCCATGTATGTTATAGAACGAGCTGACAGCCCACCTGATGTTAAGTGGTAACCGCGGTCCATACAAAACAGCAATACGACTCAAGTCCTCTCCACCAAAGTAGATACGAGATGACTCAAGTCGCATTGTGTTGCGTCCATCACCCCGTGACGGGGATGTTAAGTCTCATGCGCCTACAATTTCACCGGCACCCACTCCCTTCCACCGGAACACAGCAACACGAGTGCATCACTGCTTGGCGGTGGATTACCAGGTGTGGTGGCAGTACTTCTCCGGGCGAACTTGGCACAAGTTCAACTGCTACTGTTATTTACTCATTAGTGTCCATAACAATAATAAATATTGGTGGACATATTCAGCGCCATCTAGCGCCCAATTAAATATAGGTTGTTCTGTAGGACCTAGTAGATTAGTGGTATACTACTTTAACTTTTGTGTAAAGTAGATAAGTAAAGATTAGTTATTGGGCTGGATAGGGTGGTCACTTGTGTTCATAACTAATTTTTACCAGCAATATATCCTGTGTAATAGATCTGGGTAGAGCTAACAAAGCTAATAACTTATGCACCTACTTATTATCAATTTCAGATAATTGATCCATCGAAGATCCCAGCAATATTCGACAACGCACTGGAAAGTGATGTACTGTCTGACGTGTTGCGTATGCTTCACGACGAAACGGGTAAATTCAAACGATACTCCGTACTGGCATATCTAACCGCACTTACTAAAGTGAAGCGATTCTCCACCCTAGCCATGTTTCTCTCGAGCCAAGATAAACTATGTGAGTATATTCAGATATTCTTGTAGTTAAGAGTTATGTAAACTTATGAAATTTGACTTTTGGATGGAAACTTGGGTTCCGTACCACTTGGCCACCACACGCTAGATTGTTTGCTTGCTTTGCTTTTTTCTTAAATAAATATTGGTGGACATTTCACACAGCGCCATCTAGCCCCAAAGTAAGCCAAGTAAATAGGGGAAGTACTGCTGCCAGTCAGTAATGCATTCGCGTTCCTGTCTTCCCATCTAAAAGATGTGGTTGGCGGTGAAATCACATGAAATTACAGACACATGAGACACGACATCTTCACGTCACTTGGGTGACTTGTGTCTTTTACCTAAGTAGTGCACGACCCAAGTCATATTGCTTGTTATGGTCAGAGGTACCACAACACCATTGGGCTATCTGCTGTTACGCATCTCTATCACATCAAAAACCTATTCTAATATGCTAACTCAGTATTTTTGTTTCTAGTTCTCTCCTCTCTTCTGGACCACTGCAAAAACGTTGAAAACTGCAATGAGAACGATATTGCTGATCTGAAGAACAAATATGAACTCTAAGATGTATAAAATATGGAATGAAATAGCAAACCTTGATGTGAAAGGATTTCTTTAGATACTTTTGTCTCTCTCACTCACATGTTGGAGCAGTATATGTCTCTTCAATATATAATTAATAGGTATGGTCACAGTTTTGCATTGCATAAAGTATTTGGCACGCTGCATGTACTGTGAACCATACAATCTTGTCATTTTCCAATTTTGTGTACCTAATTATGGAGATTTTTATACCTCGATAGGCGTAATAATCTCTGTAACTGGAAGATTCGTGCTTTCAGAAGTTTTTCTTGTGAAAATATCCTAAAGGGAAAATGAAGTTACTGAAACATTTGAAAACTAGGTGTTTTACAAATCTGTTGATATCGCAATACATCTGAATACATTTGGACACTGAGCGAAAGGGAGTTGCAACTCGGGCCAATTATGGCAGACAAAATCTGTCCACTATTATGTTCAGTATATATATTTCAGCCATTTGGCCTGTATAAATTGATGTTTGAATGAATATAATGTCATAATTAACATATCTTGAAAATATGTTATTTTACACTACACCGTAGCTTAGTAGCTGGAGTCAGTAGGTATGTTAATAAAAAACAATTCATAATAATGAGTGTATAAGTTTTAATTTCGTTTTATTTACAATGATGCGATGAATTTTCAGTTCTGTGATTATTATACAATAAAAATCGCAAATAAGTCAATATGTAAGTTGTTTTATTTCTAAAATTTTTAAACGTTTTAATTTCCTGGATTTCGATTAATAGGTACCAACAGGCGTTTCCGACACCTTTAGCTCGATGGCTTCAGTGAGCGTACCAGTCTGCTAATGAATGACTGAATGGTTAAATAATTAAGACATTCTATCAAAACTGTAGGCACCATATATTTAGTAATAATTATCTCTGGCATTGGCATTCAACCCTAAGTACATTTCGATGTGTCATATTTGACATCTGTCAAAGTGACGTTATGCTGAACAGATTAAATGTCGGTGTTCGTGGAGGCACACACTAAGGATTTTTGAGATTCCAAATTTGAAGTCGTGTTTCAGTGTGAAACAAACTATTTCGGAAACAGAACTATCGTGTGCAATTAAGGTGTTGCTATGATCCTGGTGTAGGGAACGTAATAAAAAGGTTTACCGAGGGGTCCACTGTATATATTTGGGGGTTTGCAGAAAAAAATATACCCAACAGTGGGGTGATTGTAGGTAAGGATGATGGACAAAAATTAGTTTAGTCTTCCAGACCGTTATGCTAAACCTAAAAATTACCCATTTCGATCTTTTTATTTTATTCACGGACAGCACTAAAATATGTTTGATACTTTGGTAGTTGTTAAATTATCTTCGATCCCAGAGCAGCTCTGATAGAGTAGGTCAACGCGTGACTCGCCGAGGTGTACCTGCGAACCATCAATAATGTAGTTTAGTCACTCTCTACCTTTTTTCTTTTATTACCATCATCATTTCACCTTGTTAGCACCCACGGCTGGGTGCATGCAAGCCTCTTTTTTCGGACGCTATTCTTCACGGTCCCTTGCGGTCTTCGACCACTGTTTGCCGGCTATTTTTACGATGTCGTTCGACCATCGGGATGGCGATGGCGGGCGCGGCGATCCACCCCGCGGCCGACTATAGTTCATTGGCCTCCATTCTCTCTCTTATTACCACATCAATAATAAAACAATTCAGCGGTTAGGAAAGTATGTACATACAACTAGACTACAGCCGTATTCCTGACATTAATATAACGCTGACTGCACTTTATGGTAAAAGGGTACCTAATTAACTATAACTTAATTATGCAAAGCTATATTGGACTAACGATGCAATAGCGAAGTTCCTTCCCGTTAATTAAAACTAAACTGCAGTTACGCTAATAAACCGGGTCCAATTTGCATGTGCAACCATCGGGAATATCTCGCTGGGTTTAGCGTTCCGCAGCACTCTTCGAAAATGATTAAATAAGTACTGAACCCGTTATGTATTATTTATTAATTTTGGTTGCCTTTTTTATTTATTACATTATGTTTTGTTTTTTATTCATATCACTTTCTGCGGTTAGTAAACGGCGATTAATCTTACTTAAACTGATAATAACAAAAAACAGAAATAACTCCTTAAAAATAACACCGCTCACTGTACAATTCACCTGAGTAGTTTTATGATTTTGTATTAACAGTATATATCCAATTTTAATAAACCTACGAATTCTCATCAAACAGAATTCATTTACAAAAAGTACATTTTTAAACAATTTTTTCTAATTCCCGCCCCGACTTTGCACCTGAATCTATGGCCGGACGAATTGTCACGTCAAGAAAGCTCTCAAGGGAAACGTTTTGATTATATGATTGATTGATTGATTGACTAGACATCAACGTAGTTCATCTAATTTGAATGTTGGTGAATTTGAAATGTTTCTAAATGCGCAACATTCATCGGGAATACCTACTTGTATCTAAAAGTTCGAAAACCTTGTCATATTTCCTGCGTTTCTGACATTACCCTATACTATAGGTAAAAATATGACCTATAGGCCCTATAGGTACAGACAAAATCCATAAACGGGAATTCAATTTATAATAAGAATTGATTACGTTGTGGTCACACAGAACCCAGGCGCCTTTGTACGACTCCTTCATCAAGTAGGGTTATTGTACTTTTTACCATTACACAGTAATGGGATTTTTGCCGATTGCCTTTTGTCGTACCCGGGTTTAACTGACCGGTTTCCGGCTTTAAATTAACCGGAATATTCAGTACAATTCACGCACGTCATAATCTTTTGTAAAGGTAGAAAGGCTGAAAACCCTATCAGAGAATAGCGCCATCTAAAAAGTCAAGTTAGAAACATTTCAGCAAAATGCCCTAATTTTGTAATTACCTATATTATAACCTATAAAAAATAAATTAGTAACTAAATACTACTTAGTCTTAATTCAAAATTAAGGCTCAGAAAGTTGATAGTCGCTTTCTCAGTCTGTCTACCGCAGAATCATTAAAATTGAACAAAGTAAAAAAAACCGGTAAGCGTTCTTTTTCCGGTTTTTACGAAAGTTTTCACAACCCTATTTCCGAGTAATTGGTGCATTGTATTAATTTGTGCTCCAGTTTCGTGGTAATTAAAAATATAATTAATGAGAGTTACTGTGGCGAGGGAATATACTTAGGTATTTTTATTTTCAGGCTATTGGCTACATTTGATATTTTTCTGAAGGTTGCAGAGTTATTTCGAAGTTCGTTAGGAGAAATAGTTACTAAAATAATAAAAGTAATACTACCTACTAGCAAGTTAAAACTTTGTAGTAGGTGATTTTATTTTATTTTGTTTAAGGAAAACAAACAGCTTTTTTTACTTTGATTGCATTTGATGGCAACACTGACCATAATTATGTTTGCTGTCAAATTATTTAATTTGATTCAAACAGTTATTCAATTTTCAAACGCTTCTTACAGGATTGCGTTTGACTACATGTTACCTGATGGTAAGTGACTATGTGGCCGATGGTGGCGCCACTGACTACCGGAACCAAATGGAGGATTAGTACCAAATGAAGAAAATGGAGATTTTTTAATAAATAAACCTCTCTCGTAGTTTTACTTAGACCTACGAGTCAAAGTGTGAGATTTTTCAAGACAGTTTTCTTAATTCATTTTTACTTTCGTAGTTTTAAGGTATTTATTTCCTTTTTTATTAATTTCCTATGTGTTATGGTAAATGTTATGTACACATATTATTGTCACATGTATTAGAACTGTCTTTTTGTTATTCTATTTTAGTTTAATTGTGTAATATATATGATGTTTGTGTACTTAAATAAATAAATAAATAAAAGAGTTAAAGTAAATATTTAGCTTTAACTTTAATTTTGTAAATCTAACTTAATAAAACACCCTGTATAAATGGAAGTATGAAGGGATCACCCTGTGTAGCTCACCTGTATATCTAGATTACGCGGTTGTCCCGGACTCCTGGCCCGGCCAGCTCGACTAAGCTATCTGCGTCTACCATCTCACAGATAGCATCCTTGGACGTGTACTTACGGGAATATATTTGATAAGAAACGTTTGTACCAGCTGAATATATAATATGCTGTAATTGTAGAAACTAAATGAACTAAATAACGCAACGCAACGCGACTTGAGTCATCTCATACTCTGATGGAGACGGCTTGAGTCGTATTGCTGTTGTCTATGGGCGGCGGTTACCACTTAACATAAGGTGGGCCGTCAGCTCGTTCTATCACCATTACATAAAAAAATCTCTCTTTCAAAGCTGGCCATCTCTTTTATACCTTTCTAATTTCAATTATATTTATCATTGAATTGTTTGTCGTCGGTTAAATTACAGGCACATTAGATTACACCTACACGTCTGTGTTACGGGAGCATACGATGCGTCTTTGGTCTTGTTGTATCTAAGTAGGGGAGGACCCAAGTCGTATTGTTTGTATGGGCAGAATTCATTACTCAACGACTGGTACGCCATCTGCTCGTTCCATCATTTTATAACATAAAAAAAAAAGAAATTTACAACAATCGACATCGGATCGGTTTGAGATCCGACAGGGGCTGATTATTTAATCACCTATTACTTTTATTTAACTGTATGTTATTATTCTGCACAATAGTATAGGTGGTTTCTTGCCCAAATAAAACTGCCTATTAGGCAAAAATTATAAAAAATTGACAACAAAATTACTATAATATCTTATCCTTCAGCGGTACCAATTTCAGAAGTGGGCGTAATTCGTGGTATTTTTTTTCCATATTGCACCATTGTGTAACGTAATAGATTCCCGTATGTCCCCGGTTGGCTAACTCATTTGACCTACTAGTACTAAGGCGGTACTGAAGTGGGTATTCCACTGAAGTTTCCCATCAAGGGCTTTGCATTAGATAATCGTTAGGTACACTAACACGAATGGAAAATAAATGTTAGAATACCGCGTACCAAATCGCAAGTAATCATAGTTTTTCATGGCAGGCGGAGAGCGCGGTGGGTCTAATGGTACTGACCCCGAGATTCTATCTGGAGGTCGCCGGTTCAAATCACGACATGCACCAATGAGTTTTTCGATTGAAAGATTTATTTGCGCAATACCATCTTCTCAAAACGGTGAAGTAAAACATCGTGAGGAAACCGACATGTCCTAGAACTAAAAATTCTAAGACATGTGTCAAGTGCACAAAAGGAGCCTCTTTGAGGCGCACTTACCACCTAACATTTTGTTACTACATTCAATGTTGGGGGACAAGGTATATCGCCCATACGTATATTATGGGTTCCCGTATTACAACTATGCTTAGTTTAGGGCTAGATGGCGCATGGGTACATAAGTATATTATATATATTATTTTGCGAGGATAACATGTTTTTCTTCTAATAGCTTTAATTCTTTTTAAATCTTCTTTTTAATTCTTATCAAGTAAAGCTTTCTTCTTTCTTTTTTTTTCTTTCTCTTCTTTTCTTGTAAGTCCATTATCGTATTTAAATTTTGGATACATACATCGAAGTCGAAATCCTTAACGGGAGTACTGAACCCGACAACCGTATTAATCGAACGGCATAGCATCAGAGCACTTGATTTATGTATTTCCTAAGTAATTGAATTTGCCAGTTCCTAAGGAACCCCAAAATTTCTCGATTATACCGATGGAACCCAACTTTGTTTCCAT
The DNA here is from genome assembly GCA_947359385.1 of Chesias legatella. Lineage (NCBI taxonomy): Eukaryota > Metazoa > Arthropoda > Insecta > Lepidoptera > Geometridae > Chesias > Chesias legatella. The sequence goes on along the minus strand of OX375776.1, from coordinate 1,244,102 downwards.
AACAATAATTTATGACCAAAGTATGACAAACTTTAGATTAGTTTTATTAATTTCTAAATAACTTATGGGCATTTGTGGACGCACATCCTAAATTGTTCCGGAAAAAATATTGCAGCATTGGGCAAGGCAACTTTTCGATCTAGAATCAATATATATTTTTCAATATTGGTGGGCATTTCACAAGGCGCAGCCTAGCTCCAAAATAAAGGCAGCTGTACTATGATGGATGGGAACCAGACAACTGGTAGAATACTTAAAATACTTCTTTTTTTATAAATACAATTATAATACAACATATTAACACCCAGACAGAGTACAAACATCTATGTTCGTTACATAAATGTTGGTTTTAGGTGGGACTCAAACTCACGACCTACAGTGCTGAAGGTAGGGTTGCTACGAAGCTGTAAAGCCAGCTAGCCCTGGGTATAACTAGCTGTACGGTTATTTGAGTGGGTAACTCTTTTAAACAGGAAAATCTCGTTTGATCAAACCACGTGAAGGCCCTGCTTAAAACAGCTGGTCTTAAGATCTGCTCTCACAACCTCTCTTACCTTGTGACTTGTTTATCTTTTACTTGCCTCACAGCTCAGTACTCTCTCTCTTTGCCTTTTGCATCGTGGGTCGTGAGTTCGAATCCCACTAGGACAAACATTTGAAATACTATTAACACTATCTGAAAAAAAAGTAGCGGTACATAGATTGGCACTATGAGAATCTCTTTAAGTAGAAATAAATAAATAAATATTGGTAGACATTTTACACAGCGCCTTCTAGCCCCTACGTAAGCTAAGCATAGCTTGTATCATGGGAACCAGACAACTGATATAATACTTATATACTTTTTAATAATATACACCAACACCCAGACATAGAACAAACATCTGTGTTCGTCACACAAATGTCTGTCCTGGGTGGGACTCGAACCCACGACCTACAGCGCAGAAGGCAGGGTTACTACCAACTGATCTGTGAGGCTAGATTTTATCGAGTTGTACATAATAGGACTAACATTTACGAAAAAACAGGTGATACATTCGTGGCTTAGACAAAATTATATTAGCATAGATGTTTGTTCTTTGGGAATTATACGTAAGTTTTTACCAAAAATAGTATTCAAGGGTTCCATCACCTATCTGGTTCCCTGATGAAATGTCCACCAGTATTTATCTGATCCTTCTTACGCATTTGTCTAACTAAATGAGTCAAGGAAAATCTTACCAAACTATTACCCCAAATCCGTTCCCAGAACAGCAAACAAACAATTCATAACAATATTCGTAACTAGGAACTACTCGGCATTAGTCGATATAAAAATACTTATTTAAATTTATCGGTTCCATTATACAGAGAGGAATTTCCATGCCATTCAGAGGGCTATAAAGCTAAATCTCTCCAAGGACAAACATTTCAACTTCTTCGAAGGGCTGGTGTGTCGCAGCTTATAGAAAGAACGCTGGAACACTTGTTAACTAAGCGAGCGGATGGCCCACCTGATGTTAAGCGGTACTCGCCCATAACGACAGCAATACCACTTGAGATTTACAGATGCAGCCTTGCATTATCTTATATATATTATTATATTAGTGACGACTATAGATGTTTGTTCTGCGTCTGAAAGTTCATGTATTTAACAAAAAAAATAAAAAAATATATATCGGGTGTCAGGTTCCCATGATACAAGCTATGCTTAGCTTACATTGAGGCTAGATGGCGCTGTGTGAAATGTCCATCAATATTATTATTATTTATAGCTAAGTTTGAAGTTCACATTTCAACTACCGCAGTTAAAGTACGGAATGAGCCTGCTCCCTGTGTTGTCAATACAGGGAATTAACAGTATAATGCCGGAAAAAACGGGATTTATTCCGTCCAATCGGAGTAAGGAGTAATTGATTGCGAGATACGATTTAATTTGAGCCGAGAGCCGAGATTATATGGGTCTCAAGCTCGTTGGGACGAGTATTGGAACATGGTTTTTTGTTAAGTATAAAAGTTACGGGACGGGCAGATGGACCACCTGGTGTTATAGGGTAACCTCTGCCCATAATAAAATAAGACTCAGGGTCCCCTACTTAAGTACGACAAGACCCAAATCGCATCGTATGCACCCGTAACACATTTAATGTTTAATATCTGATATCAATTTGTATGGCTCTACAAATAATAGGTGACAAGAATTACTAAATACGATTATATATAATAGTATTTGTTTTATCAATAATACACTCATTTGGAATATAAAAAAAAAATGTTCGATATACACAAGTAATATATTAAAGTAATTTATTTGACAGGCCTCAATAGCTCAGATGGTAGGAACCCTGCCTTCTGCGCTGTAGGTCGTAGGTTCGATTCCCATCAAAGAAATATTTGTGTGACGAACATTAATGTTTATTCTGTGTCTGGATGTTAATAACTAAGTAATTACAAAAAAAAAACTATAAGTTGTCTGGTTCCCACAGTACAAGCTATGCTTAGTTTGGGGCTAGATGGCGCTGTGAAAATTGACCAATATTATTATTATTCAAAGTAAAAGTACCAGATGCTCCCCAACCTCCCTTAACGAATAAAATATTCTCTTGCACCCACAAGATTACCACACAGTGAAATAAATCTCACTCTCAAGAGATCCAGAAATGCACGCCTAATGAGATTGTCTCTCTTATATCCTAATCTTTATTACACTGTATCGTGGAAGGGACTCCGTGTCAGGAAATCCCGAAGTGAGATTATGAAATGACTGCTTGTTTCTGAATTTACTTTGTGAGTGTGTAATGTTAACGATTTTTATGGTTCTAGTGATAAATTAAATTTTGGAATTTCTTAAATGACTCACGAGAAGTAGACATGGTTTAATATTTCAGTTAAAAAAGAGTAGGTTCAGTAAATAAACCTACCATAGAGTAATGCACCAAATAAAAAGGTAGCTGTTAGCCCTTCAGAAAAGAGACGCGATAAGTATGTACGCTAATAGAAAACCCTCAGTTTAACTAAAAAGCCTAAAACTCGCGAACCCTTTTTTGTAATGGACTAAATCCGAACCCAAAAAGCGAAATAGTCCCGAAAACTCGGCAAATAAATGCGGATAACCCGGGGGTTCCCCCGACAAAAAGAAGAGATTACACCATAAACTCCCATAGGTGGTCGGGTAAGCCCCATGTCGTCCATTAAAGATATCGCCGTGTAAATCTCTGACGACATTACGGGAATACATTTCCAATTGGCTAGGGGCGGGGTTTGCATTCCGATTTTTCTTTGAGGACATTTTTGGACCACTAATGGGTTCGATAATAAATGTTTGGTAATGGTTATTGGATTGCGGACATTATTTTTGGTTAACGCTTTTTGAATTAGGTTTTTAATGCTAGGTGACGGAACAAGCTTATTGGACAAGAACATTTGATCCTTGTCAATTTTAGGTAAAAACGCCTTTTTTATGCTTTTTTAGTAGCAGTAGAAATAACGCCACATTCTTCCGGGGAAGGACTGCCTCCATATCCATTTCTGCCACCAAGCAGTAATGCATTCGCGGTAGTTTGTTCTACTCTGAACACAGTAACGCGAATTTGCCTCTGTTTCTCCGCTTACTTCTTCTAAATCACGCGTCCATATTTGGTACGCTTTTCAGTAATAGAAAGTGCGAGGAAAGTATACGTTAATATATAATGTATAAATATATTGCACCCGTGCCAAGACAGGGCGGATCGCTAGTCTTATAGTGTCTTGGGACAATGAAACGGCAAATTTTATTGTAGCAATCTTATTACAACAAAACGTGTCGTTACATAAATGTATATTTTTAATTCTGTTAGCGACTAAATTTGAAATAAACAATTTTAAATATAAAAAATTCCCGTCTTTTCAGCGAAATTTCACAGGTGAAAGCTTCAAAAACCGGTTGACCTATTTACAGTGTGTAAATTGAATTTTCGAAGCCTTGAGGTAGGCTATTTAGGATGGTCCTAGACCAGTCGAACGAGGTACCGAACGATTTGCTATAGTTATCCGCAGAGCATCAGCATTGCTGGTGCTGTAGCAAGATCTCAATTTGCAAGAGTCACTTGACCCATAGCAATGCTAATCTGTTAAAAACATTCACTGATTTAGATGTTAATTGATTATTAATTAAGCGAGCGTAGTGGCCTAGTCGTACTGACCCCGAGTTTCAATCCGGAGGTCGCTTGTTCAAATCCCAACGTGCACCTATTAGTATTTCGATTGAAAGATTTATGTGCGCAATACTACGTTCTCAAAACGGTGGAGAGAAACATCGCGAGGAAACCGACATGTCCCAGAACTAAAAATTCGAAGACATGTGTCAAGTGCACGGAAGGAGCCTCTTTGAGGTGCACTTAAAATCCTCCTTTCACCACACTGGTTCGAGAGAACCAGTGACTGGAATAGAATAGAATTAATTATGCTGTTATAGAAAACGCCATATGCAAAGTAAGTTCAATATTTATCCTTATATAGGTAATTAGGTATATATCCATATAATTCTTCACATATTTATGTAACCGAATTTAACATATTCACTGACCTCACTTTTTATAGTTCTCTACACTAGTAAGTTGGTTATTATGGATGTAGGATTCCGATCCTGAAAACTCTTACCCCAATACGAAGCTACCCCTTAGCACTAATAGGTTTTTTTATGATTTAAATGAGTTCCAGTCGTAAACAAACTTATCACTATCCGCGCAAAGCACAGAAGGGCCGCTAGTCATTTACACACGTTACATCATTTTGAACTAAATGTCCTACGCCTTTATAAAAATTAGTTCGCTTTCGTTTGGTAAGTTAGGACGCAATTTAGGGTGCAAATCTGGACGATGCATCATTTCAGAGGACCGAGGCGGCACAGTAATATGAAGGTTATTGAGTTATAAATTATGGGAGTTAAGCTTGGATGGTCTGTTATCTTCAAATTTTGTATAAGACTCAAGAGAAGTTTATAAGGATCATTAGTTTAGTGGCGTAGAATGATTTTTAGCTAAAGGTTTGTCCTGGCAGTCGGATATTACTGCAGTTTTGCCAGCCACCTGCTACACAGGGAAACAGTGCACAGGTGTGAATGGGTAAGAGTTTTTTTTATATCTACCCTCGCCACGTTTCAGCTCAGTGCGTCTCACGGGATTTGTTTTCGTGCTGTCATACTAATCTCAAATATTTGCAAAACATAGGTTTTTAGATGATATTTGGTCCTCACTGGACTGATATCGTGGATATCTGAGGACATACTTAGTTAGTGCTATTCAAACTATGTGTAGAGTAGCTGTTGCTTAGTCTGTCGCATATACAGTCTATGCCATCAACAGATAAAGTTTAAAAAATAATGAATATTAACATATTTTTAGGGGTATTAAGGAAAAAACTTAATACTAACCTACAATATCCTGCTATACATATGTTTGTTCTAACTTTAAAGAGCTATGTTCCAATACTTGTACAATACTTGGAATAATTTTCAAAGTGTACTTTTAATCGTGTCAACGTGGTTCTACAGAAGTTTTTTTTTAGCAAGAACGACGCCATTTCCTTTAACTTTGATCTTCTTCTTCGAGTCACCGGTTCTGTCGAACCAGTGTGGTGAAAGGATTGTAAGTGCGCCTCACAGAGGCTCCTTTCGTGCACTCGACACATGTCTTCGAATTTTTAGTTCTACGACATGTCGGTTTCCTCACGATGTTTTCCTTCACCGTTTTGAGAACGTGGTATTGCGCACATAAATCTTTCAATCGAAAAACTCGTAGGTGCACGTCGGGATTTGAACCGGCGACCTCCGGATTGAAACTCGGGGGTCAGTACCGCTAGACCACCACGCTCTTTGATTAATTATCACAACAGAACAACAGCGCTACACGGTACTTATTTGAATTTCAGCTTGAAATGACAATTATTTCCAAGGATCTACCTGAATTCAACTTCTATGTGGATTTTAATTGGTGTACTGATGAAGTTTGTTTTCATTGTTTACTTTGTAAATGGAAGTTTGTTTACTAACGGTAAATAAATATTCGTGGCCGTTATTATACATATTATACATACAGTAACATATAGCACATAAAAACATATTCCTTTAAATAAATACATATTAACACCCAGACACAGTTCAACTATTTTCATCACACAAACGTTTGTTCTGGATGGGAATTGAGCCCACGGGCTACAGTGCAGAAGGTAGAGTCAGTACCGAGTTGTGAGGCCAGTGGAAATAATAGTATTTTATAAAAGACAGGTTCATTTATTATTAACGAGCGAGATTCACCAGCAAAAGCTGAGCCAAACCCCTTTTCAGCACCAATCACATAATTTTACCAATAGGTAAGCTCCAGACAAAAGTAAAATTATAAAAATATGAGAAAATAAAAAACTACTACAAATATGTAGTAGTTTTTTATTTTCTCATATTTTACCAATAGGTAAGCTCCAGACAAAAATAAAATTATGAAAAAATATGAGAAAATAAAAAACTACTACAAATATGTATAGTAGTTTTTTATTTTCTCATATTTTTACTTTTGTCTGGAGCTGAATAAATGTTTTTTTCTTTTAATTAGCACTCTGATAATTGTGCTTAATATCACCTTTGTACTATCCATTCTGCATGTACACCTTATCGTATAGAGCTGAGCAAAGCTGCGTATAATAACTTCTAGCTTCCATTAACCAAGTTTGACGTCTCACCATCAAACTTACTACAATTAAACGCCAGGTCTGTTCACTTCAGACATTCGCAAGTTCACACTACTTAATGCCACTTGCCTCACTCGGGCAGTAATCCGTACAGGTGCACAACAGTAACAGTTTCAACAGAAGCCTAAGTACATTCTCTGGTAGATTATGTTCACGTGATAGGCGGTTATATACCTTGAACGTACGTTTAAGCATTGAGCATTATGCATCTGAACCTACGGATATTTAAGACTTTTTTCTACAACTGATTATCTGAACTCTCCCTAATTAAAGAGTAAGTTTACTTATTTACTTACGACTTACTACCCTTGGGCAGTAGTGCATATAGTACAACATTATAACAGAAAGATAAATATAATGTATTTCGTACTAAGTAATTTCGTATGCTTTTGATAAATTAGATTACCAAACCTAATCAAGCAATTTAAAATTAAATAGCAAACCAAAAAGCAATAGCATAAATATACAATTATCATATGTGTTACTACTCATTTTTAACGTATTTTCAAATTCAAATCGATGTGAGAAATTTTTAGTTCATTTCAGTTCTGATACTAGAATTGCTTAAAACTGGCGACGATGAGCTCACCTCTTGTAATGTCTTCGTTACCACGACAGTGTAACCGACAAGGGGAGGAGTGGCCCATTGTCAGTCTGCCTCCCCCTTCGTCAAAAAAGGCATGAATTTATGTACCTTCTCGTATTATTATATATATTATTATGAAGGAAAACATTGTGAGGAAACCGACATGTCCTAGAACCAAAAATTGGAAGACAAGAAGTGCACGAAAGGAGCCTCGTTGAGGCGCACTCATAAACCTTCGAATAGAATAGAAAAATGTATGTTAAATACCAAGCGTTTGTAAGATTCAACATTATATATATATATGTATATCAGGAAACGAAGTGTGAGCTAATAAAATATAAATTCAAAAGTAGGTATACATTTATACTCCATTTTTACAACATAGCAAGTGTATGCTATTATTAACAGCTGATTATAAGAAAACTCAAAACTCAGGTATATAAAATTGGTAATAGTTTCAATAAAACATTACATAGGTTTACACTGAACAGTATCAATACTATATCCTTTATATTTGAAACTACACATAACATAATAACTAGGTACTTAGCTTTATCGTTCCGTGGTCCGTCGGCGACTGTTTGGGCAGCAGCTCCGCTCTGTTCGACGGTCGACGGTCAACTAACCTGTTTGGCCGGGCGCCTTGGCTTTAATTGTGAGTTGTAAACAACAATCGGCTTTACGAAGTTGTATCCGACTCACTTCGTGAGTCGGACTTTGAGAACGGCTATTTGGTACATACTACCTTCACATATTTACACATAATGATATCTGTTGCTATATACATAGTAATATAACGAAACAACCTATGTAAAAACACAAATAATAACTTATTACTAGCAACAAGTTTCAACTATACGTATTTTATCATATAAATAATGACTTTCAGACCATGTTGGATATAAATACACACATATTTATGTTATTATTTCAAAATAATATAACACGGCCATTCTGACCAGTACTTCGCTCTCGAAGTACCATCTCTTAAAATTGTTGTAAGTTGTATTTACAATTATTATAATTATTACACTTATTACACTAAACATTGATACTGTCTTACTTATACCATCAAGGGACAACTATCAATGGTCTGAAACTTTCTGTAGTTCCACTAAATCTAGTACTGAAGGGACAGTTATCAGTTATAGTATAACAATATGGTAATTTGCTTTAACGACAATAGTATCTAGTCCCAGCACCTGCAGCGCATGGTGCGGACTAGAATAAAGCAAAAAACTTTCTGCAGTTCCAACTAACTATAACTTATTGTATTATATACATAAATTCATTGATACTGTCTTTATCCATCAAGGGACAGCTATCAACGGTCATTTGCTTTAGCGACAATAGTATCTAGTCCCATCACCTGCATCGCATGAAGCGGACTAGAATAAAGCAAATAACTGTACTGCAGTTCCAACTAAATATAACTTATTGTATTATATACATAAATTCATTGATACTGTCTTTATCCATCAAGGGACAGCTATCAACGGTCATTTGCTTTAGCGACAATAGTATCTAGTCCCATCACCTGCATCGCATGAAGCGGACTAGAATAAAGCAAATAACTGTACTGCAGTTCCAACTAAATATAAGATTCATCATTTTGTTTTTTATTTAAACTTAATTTTCATATTATACACCTCATTTATCATGAGTATTCGTTTCTCTCATTTCATTTTCATTGTATATTGTATTATACTCATCATCTTCACACCATTTTCCTGCCCTTATCCCATTACGCTACATTTTTTTTTTTTTTTTTTTTTTTTTTTTTTTTTTTCGTTTCAGTCTGTCAGATGTCATCTAAAAACCTTTTACGAACGATTTCAAAAATATTTAGTATAACCCCTTATTTCATCATTTTTTTTTTTTTACTGTTGTTTGTAGACATAAAAGCTGGTAAGCCAATTTACGATTTGCCCTTACATCGGCGATTTACTGAGAGATATCAATCGAAACCTAATCAAAATATACTTGGAATATTTGCATTAAAAACCACTTGAGAAACCGAGTAGTGTAAAACTTGGTGCACATAATGGAATGGAAGTACATATTTTTACTTTTTAATATTTAACCGCTTGGCCAATCTGACGAGCAATTACAAATGTTTATTTAGCACTAGCTGCGCCCTGTATTGTTACCCGCGGTGAAAAGTCACACTACGGATGTACTACAGTTTACGGGATAAACAATTTCATCTGTGTCAATTCAAGATCCAAGAATTATCCTGGTACCAAATCTCGTCAAAATTAATTTTAGCTGTTAATTTATTTATAATGAATACTCGATATTGAAAATTGACTGGCCTCATAGCTCAGTTGGTAGTAACCCTGACTTCTGGTCTTGTTGGTTGGTGGGACCGCTGGAAGATTATATTGGTACTATTGTAACGTTAAGAACAAAACCGTCCAGAAGCTAAGAAGAATCGTTCCAAGCAATATTTCACCTTAAACCAGCGGCTATTGCTTTATAAAGCACAAGTCCGGCCACACATGGAATACTGCTCACATCTTTGGAACGGTGCACCCAAATACCAGCTGCTTCGCTGACTCCTTACAGCAAATAGCCGTTAGAATCATCAACGATACCAAACTTACCGATCCTTTGGAGCCACTGAGTCAGCGGAGAGACGTTGGCTCACTCAGTGTGTTCTATCGGATCTATGACGGGGAATGCTCTGAAGAGCTTTTCGATCTAATTCCTGCGTCGAGATTCTAACACCACACCTCTCGACACAGAAAAAAAAAGCACATCCATACATTGTTGACAGTGGGCCTGCCGTACAACTCGCTATAGCCGCACCTTCCCGCCCAACACTTGTCAATTTTGGAATGAGCTTCCTCCTGAGGTTTTTCCGCGTTAAACTTGACCATTACGACGGGAGACTGCTGTTGAAAATCGTATGACGTACAATTTGCAATTCTGCATCCCAACTGTTGTGACGCTGCGCCATCCTAGGTCCAATGCAAGGGAGCTGATGGTACTGCACCAGCTATCACCACCACTGTTATTCTTGTCTGGATCAAACGGTGGCAGCATCACGTCATCGCCACGATGCCGATCGTAGACGGCTTCTTGGATAGCTTTTAACAGGCCTTCCACGACCGCTGGGTCCGTCAAGAAGCTTCTGTGATGATAATCACGTTGAAGCGGTAGCTAGAACATTTTTTTTTTTATTAATACTGGCTGAAGGTAGCATCCCACTTCTGATGTAAGATTCAACATTATATATATATATGTATATCAGGAAACGAAGTGTGAGCTAATAAAATATAAATTCAAAAGTAGGTATACATTTATACTCCATTTTTACAACATAGCAAGTGTATGCTATTATTAACAGCTGATTATAAGAAAACTCAAAACTCAGGTATATAAAATTGGTAATAGTTTCAATAAAACATTACATAGGTTTACACTGAACAGTATCAATACTATATCCTTTATATTTGAAACTACACATAACATAATAACTAGGTACTTAGCTTTATCGTTCCGTGGTCCGTCGGCGACTGTTTGGGCAGCAGCTCCGCTCTGTTCGACGGTCGACGGTCAACTAACCTGTTTGGCCGGGCGCCTTGGCTTTTATTGTGAGTTGTAAACAACAATCGGCTTTACGAAGTTGTATCCGACTCACTTCGTGAGTCGGACTTTGAGAACGGCTATTTGGTACATACTACCTTCACATATTTACACATAATGATATCTGTTGCTATATACATAGTAATATAACGAAACAACCTATGTAAAAACACAAATAATAACTTATTACTAGCAACAAGTTTCAACTATACGTATTTTATCATATAAATAATGACTTTCAGACCATGTTGGATATAAATACACACATATTTATGTTATTATTTCAAAATAATATAACACGTTCATAAGTATTCTTACTGCCCCTGTCCAAGCTTATTGTGCAGTGTGTGACGGTTATGCACTCGATAGGTTGGTACTGAAGACTTGATGTGTCTGAGCCTATATTTGCGATGCACGCGTCTATATTAAGATCCATAAGCCTCGCTTCCTAGCTGACGATGGAATTCAAGAACTTCAGACCCTTAGATGCACTGTTCGTATGCTTTAAAACAAATATTTGTCCTGGTGGGAATCTAACCCACGACCTACAGCGCAAAAGGCAGAATTACTACCAACCGAGCTGTGAGGCCAGTCTCAAGTTGATGCGTCCTTAAAATTTTACTCTCAATTCTCGTTCACTTCTCAATTACCGAATCAACCTTCTGTAATACTTAAGTTTGCAAGAGTCGCCTAGTTCCTAGAATAAGACGGTATGTTATTTTGTGACTGCACCATAAGATTAACCGAACCATTTAACTGAGTCCCGGGTGCGATGTGACAAGTGTAACAGACAACTGAAGTCACGGGTGACGAGTCCTTCCCCCTCATTGGAATTAGCCACAACAAAATATTGACATAGTGCGTGAATAAATTTGAATATGAAAGTTTATGTAGTCTGTAAACTGAAATAGTTTACAACAGTCAATATTTACTGATCAATTATTATCTTAATAGGCTAGGACTGGTCAATCAATTCGCAATTAAAACAACCCGGACTGGATTAAGATAAATAATCGCAACCCCATTCATCAGTAATGGCCTTCACTCAACAACCCCATTGATTCTTATTGCCTGCCATAGGAAATTGGCTTTGGGGCAATGTTAGATCGATATTTTGATACCCATTTTTTTGTGTACCAGGTGGGCCAGATGGCCCACCTGGTACTCGTACAAGTAGATACTTGTTATATATCGTATTCTGCCATGCATAAGATACTTTTCCGTAGCTTTGTCATGACATTTGTATGACAGGATTTCAGTATACGCATCTGAAACATACATAAATGATTAGTCCAGGTTAATTACTCACTGAACTGATCAACGTTCCCAAACTGAGGGAACCCGGATTATCCACAGGGTTAATTAAAAACCGGGCATTGTTTGGGAGTGCGATCAACCGACGCTGATTGGGGGCGATCCGCTGATTTCCCGTCGCATTGTGCCAACATCAACCGAATGGGAATAATGTTGGCAGAGCGTGGGTTCGAAGCGGCGATCTCTAGATTGAAACTCGGAGTCTGTACCACTGAATCTGGCCTAAAGATCTCAGTCTCACAAAGTCATGTTTATTGCATAGATCCGGATATATTATTATTATTATATTGGTGAACAATTCACACAGCGCCACCTAGCCCCAAAATAAGCATATCTTGTATTATGGGAACCAGACAACTGATGGAACACATATATACATTTTTTATAATACATATTAACACCCAAACACAGAACAAACATCTATATTCGTCACACAAATATTTATCCTGTGTGGGAATCTAACCTATGATCTACAGCGCTGAAGGCAGAGTTACTACCAACTGAGCTGTGAGTCCTGTAAATATAGTTTCATCGTGGTGCATCCAGCAGTGTTCCTCAAGGAGGTATGTCGATGCCACCAACCCACAACTATAAGGGGCCAATAAACGCAAATCGCTATCCACATGCGATTAAACGCAGCTGGTGCCCGATGTTGTAGAGCTGTGTATCTTCAAAGTTTACATGATATCGATAAAATCATTATTATAAAGTTTAAATTTCATATCAAATCAAATCAAAATCATTTATTTTCCATTACAATTTTCTTGTACATAATATGCCTGTGGACCAAGCACTAGAGCTAGCCTGTCTCGCGGGTGTCCAAATACGATTACTTAATTCTAATTACAGGAGAAAACATGTGAGACAGTTAGGTAATAAAGTTTAAAACTATTATTATGAATTTAATATTCGAGAGTTCTAGAAATACATGTCGCTATAAGTGTCCTTTATCAATGAGAGAAATGCATAGCACATATTGTGTTTTTTTAAAATTGGCTGTAGATGTCATATTTTAATGATTTTTCTTAACAGCATAGGTACGGAATGGAAAAAAGACAAAGAGTATCGACGCCATTGCAACATTTTTTACATATCGATAAAATCAATTATAATCGATATCGATGTGTACAACCCTACTTATAAATAATACGAGGATTACTTCAGAGGCCGTATAAACATGGTATATGGACTCGAACCGGCGAAATGATGTCAATTTATGCTGAATGCATTCAAGTCATTTTGATTGCTGCGTACCGGTTTGAAGGGTACCGGTGAAGTTACTGGTGCATGAGACGGGTGAGATGGTGCAGTGTGAAATGACTCGATGTCTTCTACGAACTAAGGATGAAAGTAAACTGGTCAAGGACCCCAAAAACGGCGATGTTGACGGGTCAAGAGGCCATCGAGGAGACCTTGAACGAAGATTGGGTCAACTGCTATATTCTATACAAATTAATATACTGCCCATTGGTTTTCAAAAAAGGAAAAATTGTATAAATTGACAGGGATTCACTTTTTAAATAAAATTAAATAAATGTCATATGAATAAGCTATTTTATCAGAATCCAGAAAGATTCAGTACCTACATAAAAAGCAGAGGTAAATTCTTTTCTCATATTTGAATATAGAAGGCAACAATGTGTTATTTACTTGAAAAATATGTTTGTATCTTTAAGCACTCATTACTGAAACAAAAAATAATATTCAGACGAAAGTGTGCCCTTCCAAGAATAAAAAACAAAATCGAAATCTTTGGCCTTGCGTGATAAATTACAGTTCATTCACAGTAGCTGGTTAAGATTAGACTAATGGAAGCTTTAAATAAATTGCCCTGCAAGCACGGACTTTTAGATAATTCCGATAAAATTGACAAATTGAAAACAATATATAAATATTAAAGCTTTGAGGCGAGAACCATAGCCAATTTAACTCATCATTTTTTAATCATTCCCTCACTAATATTGTGCGAAAATGTCAACGTCAACTTTTGTCATCCATATTGAATCAGATATAAAAAAATTACCAATTGTTTTGATCAAAATATATATATATATATAACTGTTAGTCAAACACTAGTTTCTTGTGTTTTTTTATGATCAATGTAAAGTAAATCATTTTATTGAATTTCGTCTGTCGATAAGTTCTTCAAAGGCGGTACCCAGGGCGGATTAAATTGTTCACGAAACAAACATGGAACCAAAGTCTAAAATTTACCTTCCAAAATATTCAAGCTTAAATGGCACTTAAAGCACACATCAAGGTACATAGAAAATAAACAGAACGCAAAGCTTTGAGTCAAACGGTGCCTAATATCGTTGCGGCCAAACAAATGTGCCAACCGCAATATTTGCATTTGCTACTCACCGGGTGGGGCTACGAGATCAGAGAATTACTAATTTCAAAATATTGATTTCAAGGCAACCGTAGTCATGCCAAGTGTATCACAGCGTGGTGGTGTTTAGTATGAAACCCAAGTTTAAATCGTAGAGGTGGTTGGTTCGAATCCTGCGCTGAAGAAATGCACCTTTAAATTTTACGTTTAAAAACCTTAATGTACGCGGTACCGCATACTGTAACGGCTAAGATCTGTCATGTCTAATTATAATTCTAATAAAAAATTAGATATTTTGACGTCTCCCAAATAAAGCCCATTCAATTACCAAATGTTATAAATGGCTTCATTTCTAGAATTTGTACTTCCGCTGTATCATGACTAAATTGATTGACGTCAGAAGAAATAATATGAATATTTTGTGGTTATCACTGCAAAATATTTAACACAATTATAAACATTTCCAGAGTTAACTGGCAAACAATACTAAATAGCATTAAATTTCTACTTCTAATAAGAATTTTAAAACAATGAATTAAATGAATATTATGATGTTCTCAATAGACGAAAAACACTTTTATGGTTTTGTGACTTACCCAAAAGACATTCAGTCGGGTTCATGGCCACAATGTCCCAAGTTTGGGCACGTCTTAGTGCAGACCTCTGACTTGAAGTTTGTTTAAGTACCTATCGAGCTAAGTTACTTCAGTAGTTTCTACTTAGCTAAGTATTACATTATGTACGACCAGGTGGTGGATCGACTTAGGCCTGAACTCATTTTGGTGTAGTTCCGGAACAGACTATGAAAGATGAAGGCGATTATTAAAATACTACCTCAGTACATCATTCAAAGAAATAATATAATAATATATTATAAAATAAATATTGGTGGACATTTCACACAGCGCCATCTGGCCGCAAAGTAAGCTAAGCATAGCTTGTATCATGTGAACTAGACTATTATATCAGTTGTCTGGTCCCATGATATATATACACATACTTACATACTTACATAAATATTTATATACCCTCACGAGGCCGGCTTACAAGTATAGTCAGAGCCGACGTCACTCCGACCACATATTGGATCGATCGAATGTAATAAAATATTATTCCTATAGCAGAGAAAGAAAATAACATTTATTTGCAACAATTATTACAGTTCTAGGTTAAATGTAAACAATAACAAAACATAAAGAAATAAAAGGTTTGCTACACATTTACATTTAGGGTCTTTTATAGTCTGTAGGATATCGTACAAAAGTCTTGTACTCGATTCTAAGGTTTCGTCATACTGAACTGAAACTCATCAGTATTAATCCCCTAAAATTAGTTTGCTGTCGCCGAATAAATCTTGATCAATGCAATAACGGCTGCATCAAAACTCGTGTGATATCACGAGCCAAACTGAACTTTATGCCAAAGCAGTAAAACATCGTTTCTTAGAGTCATGTGTAACAATAACCTCCCACTAACGCCTGAAGACATGGCATTACTGTTTCTGAAACCCTGAGGTAGGAATGTCTTACGGTAGATATTCTTTATAGTATTTTCAGACTCGTTTTATTTTTGCATGTGTATTTTCCATTTCATTTGCGGCAGATCAAGCAGGTTATGGGCGGATGAAATCATGTAAATCCAAATGCGCAAATAATACATATAGATGTATGTATAATGTTAAAAATTCGTTAACTGAATATTTTCCGTCAAGTTTATTTGGTTTAACGAGCGCATGGAGTGACAAAGATCCATAGAAAACTATAATAATAATAAAATAATAATATTAGTGGACATTTCAGACAGCGCCATCTAGCCCTAAAGTAAGCTAAGATAGCTTGGGAACTTAACATGGGAACCAGACAATTAATATAATAATAATAAAATGGTGGACAATTAACACAGCGCCATCTAGCCCCAAACTAAGCATAGCTTGTACTATGGAAACCAGACAACTGATAGCATACATATATACTTTTATTTGTAAATAAGTTCATATAATAGGTACATATCAACACCCAGACACCAAAAAATCATCTATGTTTGGCACACAAATATTTGTCCTGGGTGGGAATCGAACCCACGACCACTGACTGGTTTCTATGTTACCGCATTCAACCACACATTATCCTGGTTCAGTGTCTCACAAACCGCAAACACTAAATTTCCATTGGTGTTGTCTGAATATTAAATGCTTTACTCTGGTTGATTAAACTCTTGGTGCAGTTCACTTGTGCACCGAGTTCAGTGATTAGTGTTTAGTGTTTAGTGAAACTTGTTGAGTTACGACGTGTATTAGTAGAGATACCACTATGTTGTCCATTTATTATGAATGTTGAATGAATGTGAATGAGTATGCTGGCTTTGCTCTGCTAAGTACTTGAAATTATTGAAAAATGTACATACAGGGTTACAGGAAAAGTCGTGCTAGATCCGTTAAGGGCGTGGAGTACCCATCATTTCTGACTTATTTCACTATGAAACACCCTACCCTAAACTTAACCCTTTTCGAGATATTCGACTTTTAATTTTTTATTGAATAATGCCGATTTTTAGGCTACGAAATTTATTTTTGTTTATTTTGTGTATCTTATTATTATTATTATTGCATTTTTACATGTGTAATAAGATGCTTTAGGACATCAATCATTAAAATAGTGCATAAGTTAATTGAATAGACCGTAGTAGACAAGTGAAAGTAAAAAAATAAAAAATATATTAGCAAGCTTATTTTTCTCTAAGGGATATCTAAAAAAAATATTATGACACTTGTTCGGCAGATATTTTTTAAAATATCTACGTTTCATCAGCTATCTAACGAGGTATAATAATCTAGGGTTTTATTCAAATGCATTGGAAAAAAATTAGTTTCATAGGCGACAGTGGAGAAGAAAATTTATACTTAGCCCTAAAAAGTAAAATAAAACATTAGGTATGCATGAAATGTCATTTATTAAAGGTTTTCACACAACTTTTTCTTATTCTACAGTTCATGTTCAACATGGCCGCCTCTATTTCTGAAACATTGTCGCATCCTTCTACGGAGACCAGTCTTCACTACTCCAGTGGTCAACGTGGTCCTCATTTTATTTGCTGCATCCACAATCCTTTCTCTTAAGTCTTCCACAGACAAAACTGGATTCGGCTCGCTGTACACAAGACTTTTCATGCACCCCCATACATGAAAATCCATGGGAGTTAGGTCCGGACTTCTTGCTGGCCATGGCAACGGCCCACCTCGTCCTATCCATTTGTTTGGATAATTTGTGTCCAGCCAGTCTCTGACACTTCTCCTGAAATGGGCAGGGCAGCCATCGTGTTGGAACCACATGTCCCTGATCAGGTTGAGTGGCAGATCATCCAGCAAATCACTCAAGTCTGCTCTCAGGAAATTTTCGTAGCTTTCCCCATTTAGATTATCCGGGAGAAAGTAAGGTCCAATCAAATGATTAGAGATAATGCCCATCCACACATTCACGCTGAATCTTCGTTGGGACCCTTTCACTCTTTTCTTATTGGGATTCCTTAGTTCTTTTGGGGCCCAGTAATGGACGTTGTGATAGTTGGTTATGCCATCTTTATCAAATTTGGACTCATCCGTCCACAAGATATTTCTTAGAAAATCTGGGTCTTCTACGTCAGCATTTAGCATAAATCTGCAAAAGTCCAATCTTCTCGCGGGGTCTCCTTCTTCAATAACGTGTACCGGCGTGTAATGGTACGGGTATAGGCCAGCAGTATGCACTGTAAACCACACTCTCCATTGCGAAAGTCCCAGATCACGGGCAACAATATTAGTGGAAGTAGTCGGATCCGCTCGAAAGCGTTGCACTATCTCATTGTCCTGTTCTTCGTCGTCAATTCGTGGTCTTCCCATGTCTGTATTTCGTCTCAAAACAGAGCCAGTTTCTTTAAGTCTTCGATAAACTCTGTCAAAACAGGCCACATCCGGCACTCGACGACCGGGGTAGCGAGTTATGTATTCGTTACGAGCTTGCGCAGACACACAATCGCAGTATCCGTAACAAATAAGCATATCAGCATATTCCTCAGGTGTGTAGGACGTCATCTTCAACACATATATCACAGTATCACAGGTACAAATCAGAGTCCGGTTAACAAGCACAGTAGTCACAAATCAGAAGAAATAGTCCAGAATCACAGCCAAGTCGAGAAAAAGAGCAAAACGATATCACATCTACTATGTACGAAGCACAAAAGCAGACTGACAACCAAAACAATACCCCCTGTTGTATTCCCAGCTCTAACCGGTCTCTACACTTTTTCTTTCATTCGCACCTACATAAATCGTCACTTGTCTCGCTCTCTCGGTGCGTCTTAACTTGAAGGAAAATAGGCGCGGGACCATTAGAACTGCTACCTGGAGCGTCCCAACTACTTTTTTCCACGAAATGTAATACAAACCCTAGATTGTTAGACCTCGTTAGATAGCTGATGAAACGTAGATATTTTAAAAAATATCTGCCGAACAAGTGTCATAATATTTTTTTTAGATATCCCTTAGAGAAAAATAAGCTTGCTAATATATTTTTTATTTTTTTACTTTCACTTGTCTACTACGGTCTATTCAATTAACTTATGCACTATTTTAATGATTGATGTCCTAAAGCATCTTATTACACATGTAAAAATGCAATAATAATAATAATAAGATACACAAAATAAACAAAAATAAATTTCGTAGCCTAAAAATCGGCATTATTCAATAAAAAATTAAAAGTCGAATATCTCGAAAAGGGTTAAGTTTAGGGTAGGGTGTTTCATAGTGAAATAAGTCAGAAATGATGGGTACTCCACGCCCTTAACGGATCTAGCACGACTTTTCCTGTAACCCTGTATATATTCTCATATTTCGACAGGTTTACTCTCGAAACATGAGAACTTCGAATATTATATCATTTTCATTTTTTTTCTTGCTTCGCAATCAAGAAGTAAGTAGTAAGCAAGTAATGAGCACTAGGACTCTCGCCAAGTTCGTCCGGGGCAGTACTTCCACCATGCCCATTTCTGCCGCCAAGCAGTAACGCTTTCGCGTTACTGTGTTCCGGTTTGAAAGGTGTGGTTGCCGGTGAAATTACAGGCACACGAGACATTCCACCTACACGTCTCAGAGTTACGGGCGCATACGTTGCGACTTGGGTCTTGTCGTACCTAGTAGGGGTGGACCCAAGCCGCATCGCTTGTTATGGGCTGAGGTTACCACTTAACACCGGGTGGGCCGTCAGCTCGTTCTGTACCTGTATTACATTAAAAAAAAGTTATTTGGAACTGTTTTGAATATAATTGACGTTTTCAAGCCATTTCTTTATGAATGCTATGGAAATAAAGTTACTGACTATGATTTTCAAGAGTTACACACACAATCCTCCCTGTGTCGCAGGTGGCAAGGTAATACACAGACACACAAAACAAACATCCACGACCCGACAACCGGCCGGGGATCAAACCTAGGACTCCTCGCTTTGCGAGCGCAATAAAGTCACTCATTCTCGCTTGTTAATAGTTTATCCCTGCATAGAAAACCTTAAAACTTGCCGTGTTTGAATAATCGGTTGAATTGAGCAAATTTGTTTGAAAGTTATAGTAACATTACTTTGTAATTTGTCAGTTAAAAATGTTCTGATTAATGGCTTTTCATTAGAGATTTGCTCGCCAATGAGTTTAATTTATATTACTTGAAGAAACAGCCGAGCAAAGTGTTCATTTACAAATCATTTGTCAGACCTTGCTTACTATTTGACTGGCCTCACAGCTCAGTTGGTAGTAACCCTGCCTTGTGCGCTGTAAGGTCGTGGGTTCGATTCCCACCCTGGACGAACTTTTGTTTGATGACCATAGATGTTTGTTCTGTGTCTGGGTGTCAATATGAATTATATGTATTTACAAGAAAAAGTATATAGGTAAGTATTATATCAGTTGTCTGCTTGACATGATACAAGTTATGCTTAGCTTGTTTCTGGGCTAGATGGCGCTGTGTGAAATGTCCGCCATTATTTATTATTATTTATTGTTATTACCAAGTCCAGGGAAGTACTGCCAACCTACTCATTTCTCCGCTAAGCAGTAAAGCGATCGAGATAAAAAAAAATATGCGTAAAATATTTAAATCATTCCCCAAAGAGCTCCACTCTACGTCTGCTCTTCAAAGCCCTTGCTTGACCCATTAAGGTCAAACTGAAAGCATAGTGTTGGTAGAGATTTGCAACTGATTTACGGTTATCCCCCAGATAGCAGTAATTACTTGAATAACAGCTCTTTATCCTGCCTTGACGCTCAGATGAAATATTAGGGGTTGAAATGCGCGGGGTGCTTTCAATGGCGCTGAAATGATAGCGTATTGTTCAATCGGAGTCCGTTTCTATTTGTACCCTTATTTCATGATCCCCCATCAACTCAGTTAGAAAATTTAATTATTCATAATTATTCTACTTAAACTTTAAAATAAATAGGGTTATTTTTTATGTCTTAGGTGACGGAACGAGCAGAATCTTACGTAGAGCCTTCGAGAACTTCGTCCTTGGTAGTACCTTCTACCATTTCCACTTAGGTAGTTGGCCAGGTATTCATAAAAGGCCTGTCAAAATGAATTCTTTCTAAAAATACGGGAACCTCGAGATATTATTTCATCAGTGTCTAAAGTTGTACGACTCTCGGTTAATCTCTGTACGTTCCATTTCATTAAATTAGATAGGTACCTAGTTGGCTGAATGCTTATACTCAGACTTCTCGTCAGTCGCCATCTGACGCTACCTGGGTACACAGTGAAGATAAAACAGTGGGTAAAGAGACTTAAAATTTATATTTTTATTAAAATATTCTATTTTAAATATTCTCGCACAATGTAAGTTTATGGTGTCTATAAGCCAAGCTGGCTGATACCACACATGGTGGGTTCGGCTTGTTCATATGTGGTTTGTAGGTGGCCCCCACAATATTAATAATAATAACAATGATAATAATAGCCTTTTATTCAGACCCACTACTACTACTATTACAAAATAATATATATCCTAAAATAATTCTATTCAACATGGTAAGCCTATAATATTTTTGAAGGGCTATGAATTGGTCCATACATACACTTTTCTTTGTATGCTGATAACGCACACTGATAAATGATATCTTGTGTTTGTTTCATTTATTCTTGTGCTGCCTGAGAAATATTGGTGGACATTTCACACAGCGTCATCTGGCCTCAAAGTAAGCTAAGCATAGTTTGTATCATGGGAACCAGACAACAGACATAATACTTATATACTTTTTTGTAAATACATACATCAAATACATATTAACACCCAGACACAGAAAAAAAAACATCTATATTCGTCTCACTAATTTTGTTCTGGGTGGGAATCGAACCCACTTCAGTGAAGAAGGCAGGGTTGCTACCAACTTAGCTATGAGGCCAGTCAAATAAAATATTAGTAAAGACTTTAATTACTGTTGTAAACTATTCTGTGTGCAAGACAACTCCGATCGTAATCTCACAGTCGACACGTTTAGGTAAATTGCACAGTTTCACGTTATGTCAGTGGAGCTTGTTACAGCCAGTCACGGAACCACGGAATCACAGTTACTGGCAACATTTGAATTTTTGAATGTTCTGCGGCACGCGATAACACTGTGACTCGCTCAAGAGCTGGAGGGGACGAAGCTTTTACTTTAAAAACAAATCTATGCCACTAGAATCAACTACAAGTACTAGTTAACTCTACTATGCCACTAGAGTCAACTACAAGTACTAGTTGACTCCACTATGCCACTAGAGTCAACTACAAGTACTAGTTGACTCCACTATGCCACTAGAGTCAACTACAAGTACTAGTTGACTCCACTATGCCACTAGAGTCAACTACAAGTACTAGTTGACTCCACTATGCCACTAGAGTCAACTACAAGTACTAGTTGACTCCACTATGCCACTAGAGTCAACTACAAGTACTAGTTGACTCCACTATGCCACTAGAGTCAACTACAAGTACTAGTTGACTCCACTCTCTCGCTCTCGTGAACCAGTATAGTTAGAGCAAATAAAAGAAAAACACAAATGGATTGAAGTGCGCTTGGAAGAGCCTCCATTTAGTGCCCGACACATTATTGGAGGACATGTCGGTTTGAGAAAGTGGTATTGCACAAGAGTTGTAGTCAAAGTACCAAATGCCCACCAAGTTCCAGTCAGGATTCAGCTTAATTTCAGGTGGGGCATCTGCTCGATTCTCTTACAAACTAAGACAAATAAGGTGTCTAGCAGCATCTACTTGTTCAAAATTTTCCTGGAGAGGCACAGAAACGAGCCAGAACCAAAACCTTTTAATGAAACGATTCTTACTAATCAATGGATATCTCGTAGGTCATGAATTTCCCAAGGGATATACGCAATATAGACGCAGCAGAGATAAATTCTACAATTTGGATTAGTCTCCCGTGGTATATCTTTATTTATAAAATATAAAAGGGCAAACTCTCACTGACTGTTGATGAAATATCTGATACTACAAGGAATGTGAAATTGTCTGAAAAATTACTGAAATTTTACAAGGAGACTTTTAGGATCAAATTTTTAGTATCAGTAGAATTTATGCCAAGCTGGTCCAGGGAAGGACTGCCACCATATCCTTTTCTGCAGCCAAGCAGTACATTCGCGTTGGAAAGGAGTGGCTGCCGGTGAAATTACAAGCACATGAGACATTCCATCTCCATGAGGCCCCAATTCGTATTGCTTGTTTTACCACTAAACACCAGTTGGGTAGTTCCGTGACTTAATCACATAAAAATGGCGGACGGGAAAAAATAGTATATAGAACAAGTGCAGCTTTCATTTGCCAAGAAAAGCGTAGATTGAAACGAACTTATTTGAATATTCATCATCCTTATTATGGTACATTTTTCACGTATTAGATAACTGACAATACATCCAGCGAGACGGATCATAAAGCTTTCAGAGACGCGGGAGTACCAGCGTGCATCCAACCGTTCAATAGAAAAAGGCAAAAAACATTATGAATATTAGCAAAAAATATTCTTGAGAACATCTTAAAAATCTTCACTCATAATTCTTGCGTTCTTTAATGCGCCATTACTTCAGAGACATAACGACTCAAGAATAACATAATGGCTTTCATCATTACACACGTCGTAATGGATATTTCTTTGGATATTTTATACTGTTATTGATAACACAAAATATGATGAAAGGTCACACAAGAATCAATAGGTTGACCGAAAATGTGTTCGTTAATTTTCAGAATTAAAGTAATATGGTTGTTATTTAAACATGTACTATTAATTACTTAATAAATAAAAAATAGTATACATAATAATGTAGTATACATAAATATCAAAATTATATTTCTATCCATATTGTATTAATAATGTATACTTTTTGGTAGGTAAGTGATCACAAATAAAGTCATAGACATGAGCTTTATTTTCCATAGAATTCAATAATAATTGAACTGTATTTAATAGTTTCTTTTAATTGTGGCTAACAGCACTATGGATACATTATTACTCTCTTAATATTTTCAATATGAATTATTTACAATTTTTATTGTTTGGTTTTAAGTTTTTTATTAGGTTTTAGTAATTAACAAGTGATAACTAGCTGATATAATTTATGTAGAATAGAAACTGACTGGTAAAACAATATTACCAATAATATATTATTGACTACTATTGACTCTTGACTACCCTATGTCACCATCGTGATAAAAAACTGTTTACGTCACAGGTGTCCAAAAGGAACAGAACTACATAAATTTTTTTACCCGAAGAACATCCATCCTCCCGCTATGCAGTCGGGTTAAAAAAGCTGTGAGCTTTTTACCCAACCCCGGTGGTAATCTTCGCTTTTTGCTTTACCCTCTAACTGAGATTAAGCATGTTTTTCGGGATTTGTTTTTATATACATCTGTGTAAGTAATAGAGCGAATACTAACACATGTTTTTTTTTAATTATACCTGCTTTATAACTGATAAACAAAGTAGCTCTATCATAAAGTTCATTTTCTTATAAGAACCAAATGGGGGTACAAGTTCGAAATTGTCGACTTTCATGAAACGGTTTATACTTTGTTGTAGACCATTGCTCCATGGTAAGTTTGTTACCGGTAAAATATTCCTGGGAAAGGAGAAGAGAAGAATTAAGATTTACATAAGAAATATTATATGATATATTACTTAAGAACCAAGGAATAAACCTACATTATTATTTTAAAAATAATGATTCTATAAATATAGTCTTAATGATTTTGTTATGGACAAAAAGTACCAATCATTTGGGCCATCCATTCGTACATTAACAATTCACAATAACAAGAAAATCCAGGGCTCATAACTAGTATGAATAAAACCGATTAGAGTAGGTACGACCTTCACCTGTGCGAAACAAATACGAGGGCAGAATCCCTTCTCGCTATAAATCAAAAAGTTTAGATCGCCTGGATTTAGGATTGTGCCTCTGAGCCCGATGTGACGTAACCTTTAGAGTTCCGCATTGCGATTGTGAGAGGCTTACGGACTAATGTCGAATTTCTTATGAATTTGTGCCGAGCACCACGTGTCATTAATTTCACGGTGTAAAAATAAGATTAACTTTTAAGGACATAGTAAGTCTAATTATTAAGTAGTAATTAATAATCTTTTTGATGTGAAACATCTATAGCCGCAAGTAAAACCGATTTCTGGCGTGGTGACGCGTCGCCACGGCATGCATTGTATATTACTTTTACAAAATAATGTCGATGTTTCACATCTGCCAGGCGTCCCGTGAAGGCTCATATTTTTTTTTAAACCAGGTTTTCTACTCACTCATAATTTTAAAACACATGAAAAATAAACCATAAAGTTTATAATATCAAAATGCATTTATTGATGGAATATATATATCTTTGATTTTTCCATTGTATTATAACTGCTTAATCAAATTAACGTGACCCTCTAAGGTATCTCCATACAAAAAAGAGGGTCACTAACACTAACAATATATCTTAGATTAATTGTACCGAAATAAAAGATTTATTATTATATATCTTTGTTGCAGAGTAAATATTTTAATTTGCGCATTTGATTTTTAAATTCGCAGCCGTTCGCATTTTGCCAATGTTCGTCAGCGTTCACAGAGCCTCAGTGAATAACCATCGTTGTCCCTACACTGCAGTTCAAAATAACGTCAAATTAATTTGTTTATACGGAACCCAGGTCGCGGTAGGACGGACACACGCGCCCCAACTTTTCTTGTGCGTGTGATTTGAATGCGTTGCCGCTTACTGTTTACTTTGACAAGGTGTTATTTACATTTCGTATGTTTGACGGCACTTTTGTGTCTTCAGTCTTTGCGTGGTCGTAACTTTGTTGACGTCACTTTAATATCGTTTTAGGGGCTTAGATACAGCACATAAAGATATATGGTGAAACTTTTGCCATATGTATTATGTAAGTTATTTTGTTACTCTTCTATTAATGATTGGCTCAGACAATCTGAGAAGGCAGAAAATCATGGGATATTCATGGGAAGCCAAAATATTGAAAATATGCAAATTCCTTTTATGACACGTTGCATTGCGTACTCCGGCCAACAAACCAACAATTTAAACCACAATTTGGTAATACTATTGATTTTTACATGTAAATTATAAATAATAAATTCATTAGTAGTTAATTATTATTTGGATACAATTAAAATCACCAAGTGCACTTCAGAAACAGTTTATTCATTATTGGTATATTGTTACGCATGAAAATATAAAATGATTCAATGAAATTACGTCGAACATGGAAAATATTTTATCCAGTTAAATGTGCTACGCGCGAAAATCTTTTCATGTTTTCGGAATGGAAAATTTTACTGCGGATTTTTACAATTTATTGTAATTTATAAATTTTATATCAATTACTATTTATTTTACTTTATAATCGTTCAGTAGTTATAGATATTACACACAATACAATAATATAGCAACGCCTAATGTACATAGTCAGCGCGATCAAGAACAAAGCAGTCACATTACATTTATTAATGGTGTCAACTATAATTAACTACACACTTTTATCCTTCAAAAGGATTGCCTGTAACGCAGGTGGCACAGCCAAAAAGAGATATACAACATAATCTTCGAAGACACGTTAACAAAGGCAGATCAAATTTAGTTCCTACCTGGGATCGAAATAAATGCAAAAACGAATTAAATTCCGAACAAGAGACTATTTCTCAATATGATTTTTTTCTCAAAAAATTAGTTTTATAAACGAAATGATGGGTAACTACAATTCGAGCCATAAATATTGTCACAGAATACGTATTTCATTGAATGAAAGATTAACTTTCTTTCATTATTCTGCTTCTAGACATCTTTGAGAAATAAATTATCCATGTAATCCTAAATGTGTCTGTGCTGTGCAAGCTATTATTGTAAATTCTCATTTAAATACGATTAGTAGCCTCTCTTGAACGGCGGTCAAAAAACAGACAGCAAATTTTCCAGTCAATGTTACTTACAGAGATAAATTTGGTGTGATGTTATGAATATGTTTTTGCTAAAACAGACTTTCCACTCCTTTCTTTTATGTACTTATAAATTAAGTTCGCTTCCTTTGATAGCTCATTCAATTAGCTTTAAATGTAAAAGTAGATGAGAATTATGTTAAATATAGGGTTAGGCATCATCATTCAAAATTTGTTGTTTTTTTTAATGTTTGGTTAATATTAATTATAAATAAATAAATAATAATAAATAAATAAATAATGGTGGACATTTCACACAGCGCCATCTAGCCCCAAAGTAAACTAAGCATAGCTTGTATCATGGGAACCAGACAACTGATATAATACTTATATTTTATTTATTATACTTAGCTTTTTATACTTAGCAGGTGCGACGACCCAGAAGGTAAAGACGACTGTGCATGCGGTGTAATTTTATTTTGTCTAATTTTCAAACCAAATGACAGACATCCATTTCAGTACTTCCCCAAGTGGTCTGTGCTGAATCAGCTAATTCTACCGCTGGTTTTCTGAAGCAGTCATATTACATCCATTATGTACGCTCATACGGACAGACACTTCACATTTTTATGTTAAACGGTAATGTGCGGTACATTCATAAGGTTTTTATGCCCTCTATAAATATGAAAAGGGTTACGCATAAGAAAGTTGGCGCTCTGTTATTTCTCGAGAGCGATTGTGAAAATAAAACGCACGTTTTGAATTCAGGACGGGATTTACGTTTTGAGCATCTGTGCTTGTTTTACTTAATGAGATTCTAATTACGATTTTGTTCTTAGTATTATTATCGTCTTAGTGTTCAGTTTAGAGAGTGGTGGGTGGCGCAGTGGCATAGACTCCGACTTTCAATTTGGAAGTCCGTGGTTCAAAAAGGAATTTTAATTTTTAATACCATGTTCTCAGTTCTCGTCATGTTCTTGAACCAGAGTCAAAGTCAAAGTCAAAGTCAAAAACTTTATTTCCATAGAATTCATAAAGAAATGGCTTGGAAACGTCAATATTCAAAACATAAGGTCACGCGTACTTATCGATAAGTTTGGCGCCTGTTCAAACCCTATCCGACCCTCCATGGGGAAGAACAGACAAGAAACCCCTAATGGAGGGATTCCTTTTAGAAGTTCGAAGACATGTATCAAGTGCAGTAGCGGGCCTCTTTGAGGCGCACTTTTATTATCCTTTCACCAGCTTGATTCGAGACAGCCTATTTATTATTATATTTATATACTATTTATTTATATTATGTTCTAGTGTGATTTGTATTTGACAAATTTATTTGACAACTATTCTTTGCCTAGTAGTTATTACATTTCTCGCCTCTGACTGGTTATATTTCAAACAATGGAATAACGTTAATATAATGAAGAAAAAGCTCATCCGCAAAAAATCCGGGACGCTCCTAACCCGAGACAAATCCACGATATCCTATTTGTACAAATCAGTTCATTCTGTTAGGTCCCGTTAACACGAAGCAAGCAAATGGATGCTTTCACTTCATGAATTTGCTAGCTACTGACATGGTTTAGTTGAGTCGCCATTTTGTTTTAAAACTGTGTACCTTAACTGGTTTCATCTGCCTTTTAAATCTCCTATACCATTTCTCTCATACTTATGGAAAGATCTATCTTGCCCTTGAGACTAGAAGATGAAACGCGGCATGTACCTTTAAATTTTGACTGTTTCCTTCTCGGTGCCCTGACCTTCTGTATAGGTCGAGGATTCGATTTCCACCCAAGATTAATATTTACGTGGTGAACATTGACGTTTTTCTGGATCTGGATCTTTAAAAAAAAAAAAATTTCAAGTTCTAGCTGTTATCTGGTTTCCATAGTACAAGCTTTGCTTCGTTTGAGGCTAGATGGTGCTGTACGAAATGTTAACTTTGTTTATTATAATTATATTTCATCCAAACGCTTAGTATTATCATAGTAAACTTTGCTACTAATCAATATACACACTAAAATATCTATTTAAGAGCAGTAGAACTCTCGCCAAGTTCGTCCGGGGAAGTACTGCCGCCATGCCCATTTCTGCTGCCAAGCAGTAACGCGTTCGCGTTACTGTGTTCCGGTTTGAAAGGTGTGGTTGCCGGTGAAATTACAGGCACAAGAGACCTACACGTCTCAGAGTTACGGGCGCATACGATGCGACTTGGGTCTTGTCGTACCTAGTAAGGGAGGACCCAAGGCGCATCGGTTGTTATGGGCAGAGGTTACCACTTAACACCAGGTGGGCCGCGGCTCGTTCCGTAACTGTATATCATAAAAAAAAAAAAACTTCAGCTGCTGGGTCACTTTACATCATGTCATATTACATATGTGTATGATTGTGAACCAAGTAGATAAAGCATTTTGACCAGATTGTTTGGACAGCAGGCCACTCGATTCATGTGACCGAGCCCTTAGATTAGGGAAGAAAATAACATTATCCTCTTTCAGGTTTTGATTCAACGGTCAGTCTGTACTGGCTTAACAGAATCCATCTTTCTTTGGAGCGACTACCCTCTTTTATTACGACAGTATTCTTTCACTCCTACAATGATGCAAATTCTAGAGGCGTCGAATACAAAATAAAATAATTATTGCGTTGTCTTCCCCGACAGGGTTGGCAGAGCTTGCTGCTGTAAGTGACTCATTGCCCATCACTTACACCTTGTCTATTTTATTTTTATATATGTATGCCACAGGAAACGACCAAAAAAGAAAAGAACAAAAAAAAAACATTTTTATTGTTTTACCATCAATGTACCATCAATTGCTGGCTTTGCCTCGCGAACTAGTTAAAAACGGAATATTGGAAGCCATCGTCTTCTACTAAAAGTGGTTACTACAATATACATCCCCAAATGAAAAAAAAAACCGCAATTTTTTTTCCACATTGTCATGGTCTTTTAGGGCCAGCAGCGCATCAGCATTCCTCTGATATTCCAGATATCCATGGGCGGCGTTGACCACTTCGCACCAGGCGGCCCGTAAGCTCGTGTTCTCCCTATAAGTATCAAAACATCACGTTTAAAATTAACTGCGATATGATCACTACTAAAAAGGTCCTAACGGAAAACCAGCGCTGGTTGCTAGCAGAGCATAATGCTGAGTTAGGGCCTTTTTGCAACACAACTATTCATTTTTATTTATTGTTCCTTGTAATTATTATAAATATTTCATTACGTTATTATAACTTTGTATTTTCCTGTGTGTGTGTGCAAATAAATATTTTCTATTCTATTCGATAGCTTTATCCGTCCACTCGGCATAAAAAGTGTTATTTTCCAGAACATCTAATAGAAAAAACTTAACTAGGTAGGTAATAGAAAAACCCAATAACGGCGTCTCAAGGCTGTCACCGAACTATCGATTACTGATAAGTCTACTATAAATCAGAAAGTTCTGACGTGGATGCGGGCGCTATCACAACTAGACGAAATTCGTTAGGCTGGCCGATACGAGAAATTGGGAACTTATATTATTAGACAGGCCTCATAGCTCAGTTGGTATTAACTCTGCCTTCAGCGCTGTAGTCGTGGGTTGGATTCCCACCCTGGACAAACTGTGTCACGGACATAGATGTTTGTTCCGTGTCTGGGTTTTAATATTTATTATATGTATGTATTTACAAAAAAGTCAATATGTATTCTATCTGTTGTCTAGTTCCCGGAGTAAACGCTATGCTCTGTTTGGGGCTAGATCGCGCTGTGTGAATTGCCCCCCAATATTACAATATTAGTTATGCCCAGTATGGGGCTAGATGGCGCTATGTGAAATATCACCAAATATTTTTATTTATGTATTTATTTATATAATATTACATGTATAATATAATATATTGAAGGAGCGGTGCAAAAAGAAGTCATCTCGTTCATTATTTTCTCCATATTTATGCAGTAGTTTTGGCGTAACAAACAAACATTTATCCATTAAAACACACATGCATTTATAATACTAACGGGATTGTCATTGATGACGTCACACGGCTGGACCTCGCACACTGACGTCACCGACCCACGCTCCCCAAACAACTCCAGTTAATCAATCCGTTTGTCGACCATAGCGGTGATTCTGTGTGTAACAAACTAATTTTAGGTTCGCGTCTCTGTTTGTCTCACCAGTCAACGCCGACACAGACCACAGACTACGTTTTGTATTATGTTCGTGATGGTTTTCTGACTCCTACCTCAAAATATAGCAGATTAGTTATACATTTCAAAAAGAAATGGACGTCGTTTAAGAGATATCTAGACTCGACAAGACCTACGTTTCTCACAGCGCCATCTAGCCCCAAAGTAAGCTAAGCATAGCTTGTATCATGGCAACCAGACAACTGATATAATACTTGTATACTTTTTTTGTAAATACATACTAACTCCCAGACACAGAACAAACCTCTGTTCGTCTCACAAATGTTTGTCTTGGGTGGGAATCGAACCAACGACCTACATCACAGAAGGCAGCGTTACTACCAACTGAGCTACGAGGCCAGTCGAGTTCATCGCTGATCATAAAAAACAGAAAATTTTAAATCTTTTACCAACAAAATTAAGGCCGTTTTACAAATGTCTGCTTATTTCCATATGAAAGAAAACTATTTTAGTATCTCCAACTGTTTCTCAGTCCCCAGTAACCTACTCTCGCCAGCACAGAATTAAATCGCTGAAGTTTAGCAAGTCATGTCACGATACACTTTATTCACAGCTTAATTGGATAAAGCTGGGTCTCTTACGTTAAATTAATATGTCAGTCGGTTCGATCATAATGTATGTATTATTTATTATGACAACCTAGCGTTTTGGCACTTTGGATCGATCTGTAAGAACACTGTGTAATTTAATAATAAATAAATAAATGTCACTTTTAAATTAAATGTTACATATTTTTTATGATATGAATTTGAAATATGTTTGCCCTGTGTCTTAACCAGTTGAACTGATAATTACAACCTATTATACCTATGTTATTGTTACATTTACATTACATTATGTAATTTCGATTTGATCTTGTAGAAATACCATAACTGATTATTACTTCATCAAGTATTGCTTCAGATATAAAATCTTCATCATCGATATTCGAAGCCAGTAGATACCATTTTAAGCAAATATTTTCCACCATCTACCAACATGTAACAATGTATCGATAGAAACCGAATGTAATTTAGTTATTTGATAAATCTTTGAAAAGAGCAGGTGGTCCACCTGGTGATAAGGTCCTCCCCTACTTATATAAGACACGAACCAAGTCGTATCACATGCACCCGTAACTTTGAAATGTGAAGGCCGAATATCTCATGTGCCTGTAATTTTACCGGCAACCACACCTTTCAAACTGGAACACAGTAACGCGAATTCCTTACTGATTGGAATATTGCTTGGCGGCAAGAATGGGTATGGTGACAGTACTATCCCAGAAGAATTTGGCAAGTTCTACTACTAGACATCTGTATTTAATGTACATACTGTATAGTATAGACTGTGGCGCGGGAATACTTTATGACTTATGACCCGAGATGCGATAGGCATAGCAATGCGCTGCGGCCAGATTAATCTTTGTTTAGCAAAATAGATGGGATGCTGAGAAGATTATGATTATTCATGTTGTCGTGATTACGTTTTTGTCTCAATATTGTTGCCAGAAATTGTGGCAACATATTTGTTTATAATAATTTAGGTTTGCCAGTGTGGCTTTCCAATCACTTTTCCACGCACCTATCATCTAATAGTCAAAGTCAAAAACTTTATTTTCATAGAATTCATAAAGAAATAACTTGGAAACGTCAATAATATTCAAAATATAAGGTCACGCGTACTTATCACTAAGTTTGACTCCTGTTCAAACTCTATCATACCTATACAAGTAAATTTTCACCAAGGGTCTAACCAGTGTCTTAGTTATGGGCGTTTTCTGAAACGTGAGCATAACGAAGGAGTTTATAGTTAAATCCCGAGCGACGTGAAGATTTTAGACTAGAGTGTTGAGCTAATAGAGCTAGCATAACACAAATAAATCGTTACCCCCGAGGAAAATCCTCCAATTTTTATACTTTTGTGAGAAAACAATAAACAATGCCAAAAGAAACAAAGCGTTTGATGCAGTTATTTCTGAAAACAAGGAACTTTGATTCGGAAATATAATTAGCGCCTTTTGATGTTTTCCATTTGTAGAATTCTTCATATGCTTTCCAAGTAAGTTGAAAATGATAATTATTTGAATATTATTTATTTACAGTAAGAGCAAAATACACTGAAGAAATTATGGTAAATATGTATTATGTATCATGTAGAATTGTAGACAGTTTGTCAGGCCTCACAGCTTAGTTGGTAGTAACCTTGCCTTCTATGCTGTAAATCGTGGGTTCGATTCCAACCTCGGAAAAGTAGCCTAAGTTACTCCTTGTTAGACTCCTAGTCCAGACAGACAGACAAAAATTTAAAAAAGTGTTGTTTTGGTATATGTACCGTGTATACATCCATATGCATAACAATAAAAACTGATTTTTATGTTTAACAGTTTAATTGCTACCAATTCCTCATAACTACCGCAAAAGTGACGAAAATCAATGTTTCTAAACATAAGTTTTTTAAAGGCGAAATAAAAGTTTGACAGCATTTTTTTCGAAACAAAACATCTTTGGAACTTGCCAAAGCATACCGTATTTCAGCAGCTCCGAAATTTCTTTCAAAGTACAGACAATAGGCTGGCCCATTTCTTTATTTAGGGTTCCGTAAACAACCACATAAAATGAAGGAAACTTTTAAGTGTCAATCGAGAAGGTTGTAGCATCAATGGAGTTGTTAATTTTACTGAGTACAGTCGCCAACAGATTTAATTTTGTTTCGATACTTTATTGAATACTTATTAAATATACAAAAAAAAAACGATGGAGTTGTTAATTCTGCAGTATATTGTGACTGTACAGTCGCCGTCAAATTAATTAACATCATAACTTTAAAAAAAATGTATTAAAGTAATATTTTCGATGCAGTACATTGATACATTATGGATAGTCGAACCGTTGAAGTAAATAACCCTTTTATCACACGCATAGAATATTGGTGGACATATCGCCATCTAGTCCCAAACTAATCATAGCTTTTATTATAGGAAATATAATAGACAAAGATTGAAATATTTATTCTTTCTATTTTCTGAATAAATTATGGATGAAATGTCGCAATTTTCAACTGCAATTGTCTATGTTTCTGTACCACATTAGTGATTAGTGGATCTAGAGGAAGACAGTTCCTTTGAGTGAATGATATAAAATGATGCTTTGTATTGAGTTGTCTATGTCTCTCAAATCGATAAAACAAGAACATGGCGAAAGTAATTATAATAAGCCTTACAAATATTTTACAAATGTAAATGTGACTTTTTGTTTATAATAATTATTTAATTAATACTCAAATTATAATATTAGACCAGTATTTATTAACATAGGGTGTTACTGCGATTTGACTATAGATTTGCACTATAGAGCCATATTTTCTGTAAAAATCGGTAAAAATTTTTGACAACGACGATACTTTTGTTTACCTTCTTTTGGGTACTGGTTGTTTATTTGATACAGTAAAACCTTTTATGATGAATCTATTTGTAGTTTTTATCTTTGACCCAGTGTGAGATTTTTATGAGACTTCCACATTTTCTATGTGGGATTAGGAATTATAGAGCTAAATATAGTATATCAAGAAAGATAAAGAAAATAAATATATTTAGTATGTGAGTGATATAATCCCTATATTGGTTAATATATAATACACTCGTATAGTGATTTAATTTTTAAACTATGAAGTAGAAACTTACTTTAACCTTTGTTTTCATACATTAATAGACCAATAAAGACAATTATTAGACAGTGTAACCACAAGTATCTTAATAATGGACATTGTTAGAGTAACAAATGGAAAATAATGGAGTTCCAAAACTAAATTTCTCTAAATATTATAAAACAAAGTCACCACGCCGAGTCTGTCTGTCTGTTTGAAAGGGATAAACTCTACAAATAATGTACAGATTTTCATGTAGTTTTTATTACTGGACGGAGTAATTCATCGGAAAGATTTAAATGTATAATTCGTTAAGGTTTTGTGTAAATTGACTAAAATATGACGATGATTGTTGAGAATGTGAAAAAAAAATATATGCTGATTTGAGCTTTACCGGTGTGCGCCGCGTTACCCAATAGAGTTATATTATTTATTATTTATTTTAAAGAAACCATCGGTACAATGTTACAAACTAGGTAAATCAATGCTTAGAAATGAGATGGCCATATAAAGGTCCCTACTATTAGAAAAGTAATACACAACAAAAAAACAGATGATATAAAAACTAAACTTAAAAACTAATTTGTATTTTAATGCGGTGGTGGGAGCCGAAACCAGCAATAACGCGGTCAATGTCAAAGGAAAAATAGAGTAATAATAAAAAAAAAAGTTTATGCTTACTTTTAAATTCTCGTCATTTCATTGCCAGCCGCTTTCAATACTTCTTTAACTGCCAACCAAAACTCGTTAAGAACATCAAAACATATTATACAGAACCACACGGTGTTTTCTTGTTCGCACTTGACTGAGTGTCTAAAGGGAACTTGGGAACTTGGTGTTTTCATTAAATTTAATACTATGCTTAAGGATCTCGGTTCACCTGAAAGACGGTGAAATTTCTTACAAGTTTAAATTTAGGAAGATTTCGCCTTCAGTTTAACACAAAAAATAGGTGTCTTTGAGGACAAACTTTTAAAACTTCATCTGACCATTCACTAAATAATAACGGTTCTTTGAAGGTCTTGGTTTGGCTAAAATAGACGAAAAATTAGATAATGTGTAAGCAGGTTTTGAAAATATTGTTTAGCAATTTGTAGACTTTTTCGAAGTAATTTGACTGGAATTCTTACAGAGCGCTAGCCAAAACTATTCAGTCAGCGGGTACCAGATTATGTTAGCGCCATGCTACGTTAGATCCCGAAAAAAGGTGGCGAGACATTCTGGATGTCTGTGAGACTAGACGTAATATACAGATCAAATAAATAATCGTACTTTTGTTGAGTTACAAGTGAAATCTAACGGGTCATACATTTTTTATTCCTTTTCTTGACATTCGTATTTAAGTTAAGATAGTTCGCTTTAAAGAAAAATAGTTATTCGTAAGATAATTTTTGATCGGTGAAGTTCTAATTGTGTCTGTTTTATCTCCATTATTATCTAGAATATCCATATGTAAGATTGGATATGTATCTTATGTAAAAATCTAACAAATAATTCTAAGTTTCGAAAATCTAAGTCAAATCTTGCGCCGGTGACATTACTTACAACATGGCGGGCTATAGGCTTTATTAATCACAAAAAAAAACACACAATACTTAATATTTCTAGAATATACGAAAAAGAGTCTTCTTCTTCTTCTTCGAGTCACCGGTTCTGTCAAACCAGTGTGGTGAAAGGATTGTAAGTGCGCCTCAAAGAGGATCCTTCCCTCGAAACATGTCTTTGAATTTATAGTTCTTCATGTCGGTTTCCTCATGATGTTTTCCTTCACCGTTTTGAGAACGTGGTATTGCGCACATAAATCTTTCAATCGAAAAACTCATAGGTGCACGTCGGGATTTGAACCGGCGACCTCCGGATTAAAACTCAGGGGGGTCAGTACCGTTAGACCACCACGCTCTCAAACGAACGAAACGAAAAAAAGTAATTCTATGAGACATAATATTAAACATTTCAGTATCGTATATCCGCCATTTTCGAAATGAGATAACTTGTATACAAAGTGGGTAAGCCACGCATTCCCTGAACATTCATCTAAATGAGCGATCGCGGAACTGTCCGTAACTGTGTGATTTATTCGCTCTCTTTGTATCTCTACTCGGGCTTCTTATCCGATCTCAATAGTGGTCGTATGGAAACTTATAGAATGGATTTTATTCTTGATGTCCACGAGGAGGGAGATTTTGCTCTTCTGTGGTTATCCACATGGTAAGAACCCCCAACGAATCCCAGTGTTTATTGTATGGGTCAGTGCGATTAACTCTACCTATAACAATTTTTTTACGACCTGGATA
This sequence comes from Chesias legatella, assembly GCA_947359385.1. NCBI lineage: Eukaryota > Metazoa > Arthropoda > Insecta > Lepidoptera > Geometridae > Chesias > Chesias legatella. The sequence goes on along the minus strand of OX375776.1, from coordinate 1,207,010 downwards.
TAAGTATAGGAAGACTCGAGTTGCATGGTATGGCACCATGCCATACCATGCATTCCATATTATATTCTCCATGTAATAAGAAATAATAATAAATAAGTTTACATAGATAATTATTGGGTCATACTCGTATTTATATAAAAAAGGCCTCAAAGCACATTCTAAACAGTTCAATTTCTTTGGCACTACCCATAATACAAAGAAATATTTCACCTTCCATCCCATTCCGGAAGATCAGTAAATAGTTTGGAAATAATATATTTTGTATTGTTTTCTTTACATATTCCGAAAATCGTTGTAGGAAAAGTTTTCCCCGAAAAGAATATAATTTGTGGAACCTTTGTTCTTAATATAAAATATATTCGAATAAGCGTGATTACTTGACATGCTCTTATTTTAAGGGTCAGAAATGTTTTTGTGTAGTAAATGTAATGTATTTATTTTATTGTACATGTAAAATCGACAAAACATAGTGATTTGCGTACCCATCAAAAGGGCTCTGATATATACTTACGGATACACTCGGACTTAACACATTTAGTAGACCGTACTTATTAAAAGCATTGCATTCAGGTTGGTATTGACAGGCTTCACAGCTCAGTTGGTAGTAGTTAATAGTTAATGCTGTAGGTCGTGGGTTCGATTCCCACCCAGGTAAAACATTTGTGTGACTATCTTAGATGTTTGTTCTGTGTTTGGGTGTCAATATGTATGTATTTACAAAAAAAAAATGTATATTAGTATTATATCAGTTGTCTGGTGATGATACAAGCTATGCTTAGCTTACTTTTGGGCTAGATGGCGCTGTGTGAAAAGTCTACCAATATTTATTTATTATTTAGTTATTATTATTCTGTGGTTTTCGCCGACTTAAACTTATAACGTAGATGAGACTTTTACTTTCATATCTCAGGGTGATAGACCTAATGCAATTAGATTTGTCGTCATACACCTAAGTAATAAGTAAAGGTAATAAGTAGTTGCTGCTTTTATTGAGAAAGAAAACTTAACATCAGGCAGGCCATCTGCTTCTTCCATTTCAATTCTCACGTAAACAACTATTAGATCAATTATGATGACCTACCCTACTTTTGAAAACGTTTAAGTTTTGCAAGACACTTGCTTTCAAGTGCCCGAACTTCAAGTTAGATATTTGCAAGTTTAAGTTGACTGTATACAACTTATAATTTAAGTTGAATTGGGCACTGTATTGACTTTGGTTCGTTGTAAATATTTGAGGCAAATATTCTAACGGAGTTTATCTTTGGACAAACAAATAAATTTCAAGTCACTTTGAAATTCAGAAACACCACCTCGACAAGACAACATAGTAGTTATTTCGAAATTGAAAATAATTTGTAAATAACGTAGCAGCTCTTTCTGCGGTAAGAGCCTACTCAGGAGAAGCGACAACGAAAAGGCTGTTTTTTGGGAAAAAATTCCATGCAAAGCCGTTGATCACCAAACCAAGCATAGCTTGTACTATGAGAATCAGCTTAAAAAAAGTATTTGAAGTGACGGAACGAGCTGACGGCCTTCCTGATGTTAAGTGGTCACCGCCGCCCATAGACAACAACAATACGACTCAAGTCCTTTCCGCAGGACGAGATGAGTCAAGTCGCATTGCGTTGCGTCCATCACCCCGAGACGGGGATGTTACGTCTCACCCACTCCCTTCCACCGGAACACAGCAACACGAGTGCATCACTGCTTGGCGGCAGATTACCGGATGTGATGGCAGTATTTTTCCGGGGCGAACTTAGCACAAGTTCTACTGTTACTTTGGGTTGCTCCTCTCGTACCACCCGGGGGGCACATTAGGGGTCCAAACGGTAATCACCTACGGACGCGAGCATCGCGAGCCTCCATCGTCAAATACTACTGATACATATTTCTTTTTGTAAATACTAAAACATATTAAACAGTCAAACACAAAACAAACATCCATTTTCTTCTCACAAATGTTTGTCATAAAAATCAAATACATACACATGAAATAATACATAATGAAATATAGAAATATATCTGGTGGAAGTACTTCCCCGTACGAACATAGCTGAAGTTCTACTGCTTTTAACTTACTATCATAAAAAGTGCCGCTCTTCAACATTATTAACTTAAATATTAAAAGAAAAACTAATAACCTTGATGCCTAAGAAACAAAGCAAAACGATTAATTCAGCGAACGATTTGTTTTGGAGATAATAAAATTTTGGATTCATGAGTTCACTTAAATAGCATAAACCGGTATTACGTCTGAGCAAACCTACTACAGTATTCTAAATACAGACCACGAAAAAATGATTACATAAAACTCAATTTGTTTTTGATTTAGTAACAAAATGGAATCCATTTACGGATCCGTACGGCAATAAACCGAATATTCCGTACGTTAGGGTAATAACGAACTGAGGGCGTTACGACATGTCGCGTCGTGTAGCGGGGCGGGCGGACCGCGGCGTGCTGATATGTACTGAACAGTGTATTTAGTCTCCAATGGTAGATTGCTACCCCTAAAAGAGGGCTAAGGAGTATGAACGAAGCATTTTATTTTTGTAACATAATTGTGACAAATTTTAAAATTATTAAGAAAAATATTTATTCATGGTTCTTGTTTCTCCGCGTAGTACTAAGATTCCCTGTCACAGGTAGCATGGACATACACAGACACAGACAAACATACAAGACCTGAGAACAAGTTTGTACTACCCAGATACTTCGGCCTTCAACCAATCGTTTTGCACGTAGGGTTACTACCCACTTAGCCGCGGAGCCATCGAAATGAAGAAGAAAAATTAAACAAGTGAGTTTTCAATGTTTCCTTCAGTGCTGATGTTTGCTGAAAATAAAACTGTTTTACGATCACTTAATTAAATATACTCAGGTAGGATTTCAAGGGTGACTACTGAAATACATGTTAAGATATTCTGGAAAAAGGATTAATCTTCAGTTCACGTATTAGCGCTGCTCGCTTTACAGGCCAAATCAATTGCAAAATAGAGTCTAAACTAGCCAAACTCGGACACAACTGGTTTCTATTTAAACAGCAGTCTATTAGATTATTTTTCTAAGGAATTACATATGCGTATAAAGAAAAACATAAGCAATAAAGCTTTGTGACTTCAATTTGACTTTTACTTACTACCCGCATAGCTATAGAACTGTCAGGCTGTAAATCCTCGATAAGGGTAGGATCTAACCAACTTGGCTAGCTCCCAACCTAGACCGAATTTGGTGGTGTCTGTACGTACAAGGGCTGAATGGGTTCCATAGAACCATGAATCCACGAAAATTGAACACAATCACAATCGACATTACGATAGCCATTTGTTTTTCTCAGTATCAAGAAGACAATTTGTAGTTAGCATTTTTTACTTAGATGGCGCGAACCGTTTAGTTTTAGTTCACTGTAATATTTTTTAAAGAGCATAATAGTCACCACTTTTGGCATGGGAAAAAAAATCGGGTCTGAATTTTCCGAGGTTGTTCAAAAATCAAAGTCAAAAACGTTATTTCCATAGAATTCATAAAGAAATGGATGAAAGCGTCAATAATACAAAAGAAAAATGTTGTAATTATTGTTTTTTGATTAAGAATCTGATGCTTTTTCCTCATTTTTTTATGTTCAGTTTCTTTTAATCGGACTATAATTTGTACTATTGTTTCTTGTCAGTGTATGTGGCTTTTATAGTGTTTGATACTGATATCGGGGTTCAGAGTCTCATTACGAGAAATATTATTATAATCGAGTTGTCTTATATTTTAAGTTCAGTAGTAGAGCGCTACTATTATAATAATCGATACTCATCCATTGAGTCACACATCTCTACCCTTTCTACTTCTCAGGTGATCTAAACACACAGGCATTTCTATATTACGGTTCGGTGAGGAATGTTGGCATTCCGTCGCCGTTTACTTTACAAGAAAAAAATAAATATTTCTGTGACTATTCATTACGTATGTCTGAGAACGTAATGGGCCTTCAAGACGTTTTGAAAGGTTACATTGGATTTCAAGAAGGAAAATTATTCATATCGGATATTTTTTCGATTATTGATCAAACATTATTGATCTTGGATTAAATTGCCCACCAAAGGAGTTCCTTTCGTGTACCTGACACATGTCTTCCAATGTATGGCTCTGAAACGTATTCCCCATGATGTTTTAATTCACCGTTGTTAGAGCTCACATAACTACGTTATTAAGGTAAAAAAAACTTTGTGCGAGGCGGGATTTGAACCAGCGACCACCGGCCTGAAATTCAGGGTCTGTACCGCTTAGACACCACACTCTCACATTGTTTGTACTGGGACTTTGGTAGTAATATCTATTACATTGAAGTCGTTATATTTCAAAAGACTCCATAAATTCTAAATAAATAGATGTTTCACGTAATAACATTGAAGTTCGACATATAACGAAAAATGTACAAAAGAATAACTCTATTAACGATCAATTTACTCAAACTATTAGATGGACGCTGATGAAAATTCTCGGAACATAGCCAATATCGGTATCTAGCACAAATGTTTGAAATGTTGAAAGACTGGAAATATGCCAAGTTTTCTAACTTGTAATAACAGGTACATGAAGCTTTCCATCTCCACGTCTAAGGGACTGATTCAATGCCAGACCTGGGTCATGTCAACTCGAGAAAACCTGAGTTGTATTGATGTTATTCTGGGAACGAAACAATAGTCGGGTTACCAGTTCCCTTACTTATGTAAGGCCTTTTTTATGAGACAGTTAAAGAACGAGCCTCAGAATTAGGTGTTGTCGTATCTAGTAGGGGAAGACCCAAGTCACATCGGTTGTTATGGGCCGAAGTTACCACCTAACACCAGGTGGGCCGTCGCATCGTTCCATATTTGTATCTCATAAAAAAATTATTGGACACAGTCAAATCAACTGCTTTGTGAATACCCTGTACTATTTGAAAACCTTTATACAAAAGAAAATATTTTCTCCAAAGGAAAATGTAGAATAATGAAACGTCCGTGAGACAAATTGGTATCAATCCCGTTTTCATCTTTATCTTAAAGTGGACAATGTCAGCATCAGACAGGGACGTAATTTACAAATCTCAGTTTCATGAATGGCAATCCTTTCTTACCTCCGTCACGCGGAATCCCACTGAGGTCTTTTGCTCCTGCCATAGTTAGCATAGAACCACTTGTTCATTTTCTATATTGACTGGCCTCACAGCTCAGTTGGTAGACCCTGACTTCCGCGCTGTAGGTCGTGGGTTCGATTCCCACCCAGGACAAATATATGTATGACGAATGTTTGCTCTGTGGGTGTTAATATGTATAATAATTATGAACCTATTTACAAAAAACTATATCAGTCTGGTTCACATGATACCAGCTATAGTTAGCTTACTTTGGGGCTAGATGGCGCTGTGTGAAATGTCCACCAATATTATTATTATTGTTATTAATACTTGCGTCGACCATTTCTGATACTTAGTAGTCGCGTCCAGCTTAATTTGACGGCGTTTTATGGCTGACGCAAGTGGCTGAAGTGATTTTTTTATTTGGCCTGTGACCTTAATAGCAAATTATTTAATAAACAATATTCATATAAAAAATGGACTTCGGCCCTCGTATCGAGTAGGAGAACTATTCGAAATCCATTCATACAATATTCATGAATAGTCTCGATTGGTACTATTGTCGTCCTTAACCTGCCTTTTTGCATTTTCAGTAACATAAACCTTATACAAATACAAATAAAATCCACATTTCCAAAGCAAAGTATTCGCGGAATTTTGCGAAACGAAAGGAAGTTCAAAATCGATTTGCGAACGATATAACTTCTATTGCGGTGGTTTAGGGGTTGATTTTGAATGAGAAAATACAGCACTCGCTACAGTTTTCAGGTAATAAAATCTCGGTTTACGGTTTCTATTGGATTTTTGTATACAAACGATGGGTTTACGGTTGATAGAGATTGCCGATTGAGAAATTAATGTTTGATGTACCGGGGTACTTTTAACTTGTAAATCAAAATGAAATAATTATGAAAATAGATTGAAACTATCCATTAAAAATATTATTCACTACCTGACGTAGAAAACGAATGAATGAAACAGTCTATGTATTTCAGCAAATCATTTTACCTATACATAAATACATAACAAATACAAATAAATAAAATTGGAGTGTCTGTTTGTAATATTAAAATAACCGCTTTTTATTAACTGCATATGGATGTATATACGGTACATATACCAGAAACACATTTTTTTAAATTTTTGTCTGTTTGTTCCGGCTAATCTCTGAAATGGCTGGACAAATTTTGACGGGACTTTCACTGGCAGATAGCTGATGTAGGAGTAACTTAGGCTACTTTTCCGAGGGGTAAAATAGGGGTGCATGATAAAACCGAATTCCACGCGGACGAAGTCGCGGGCAACAGCTAGTGTTATATAAAATCTCTGCAATATTACCAGAAGCAATCCAATATACGGTGCAAGATACCGCCGGCGACAGAAGACGGCTTGCACTCATGAATATTCCCCACGCGGCACATCTCGAGTAGCGACAGCAAAAAAACGTAAACAACTTGGCAATATTGCCATTATCCATCTCTATTTGTCAGCGCACTGGTGATCTATCGGTACATTATTAGGTTACGTCCAGATGAGGTAATTCTCGATGTGGTGAGAATTATGGGTATAGTCGACATACGGCTTAGATATCTTTGTTATCCCTCGCAACACTCCTCAGATAAACTGTTTTGATTATCCAATCCAGTCTTAGCGTCTAGAGCTTTGCAAAAAAAAATTGTTAATATTAAAATATAAAAACTACAACAAAACTTTAGATTAGTCAAGATGCCATACTCAAGTGAAATTAAAACTACTTTTAGTTTTGAAACTACAACATAGGGCTTCAGAAAGCAATTTAAGTATAACAAATCAGTGAAACACCATGCAGGGCTTCGTTGATAATTTTTTTGGTATATTTGTCTTTACTATAGTTTATTTTATGACAGATTTCTATGAAATGACAGCATACAAAAGTCTTTTTATTTATGTGATTCAGTTACGGAACGAGCCGGTGGCCCACCTGGTCTTAAGTGGTAACCTCTGTACCATCTGATGCGACTAGGTTTAGGCACAAGGATGTATAGTGCAGGGGTATAGGTACTGCACATAGGCACTTGAAATGCGCCTCAAAGTACTTCTATTCAGTACTCCTTTTGAGGACGTGCTGGGTTTTTTTAAGATGGTTTATTTCGCATTTAAAGTTATGTAATGTGCGCATCAGTTGTCCAAACGAAAGAAAACTTTGAGACTACTAGAACTCAGTCCACCCACTAAAGCATTATAGCAGGAAAACAAGGGTACAAACTACTGCTTGAGAGTACAAAAGACAGGATTTCTACGAAAAATCTCTGCATATTGAGCTATTACACTAGATCAAGTAAAAATAGAATAAAGTTTTTAAAATCTGGGTAAAACACCAAAATTCCAAGTGCATAAAATAACTGTGCAATTTCCTTAAGCTCCTTCGGACGTTGCATAAAACATTTTCGGCACGCGGCCGCAAATGCGCACCAATATGGCGGCGGCTACATAACATTCTAATGCAGACGGTGCCTTATTCCCAGGAACGGTATGTAAACGTCACCAAATAAATTATCAGCGTTAGTTTCCTTTTTTGTTTATGATACCAATAAGTTTATTTAGGTCTTTCAGGTTAAGTGCACAATCCTAACCATTTACAATAATAGTAACATTTACATGTTTACTTATTCAAAGTATTATTTAAAATAAAGCAATAATATTATCTATATTAACCTGTGTCGTATCATTGTATTTAATCCTCTTCAAGACTAAACTATTTTAATGACGAAGAGGCACGGAAATAATTAGTAGATATACTACATACTTTGTCAAATTATTGCAAGGGCAAGCTTAATGAAAGATTAAAATTAAAACCAAAACTGTTTGTTTCTTAGACTTAGAGCTCTGTACTTCATTTGAGTTAAAAAAATGTTTTAAACAGTAATGTTTCTTAGTGAGGATAAAAAAGATAGTATAAACTCCAAAAAACAAATTTGCTTGAATTAATTAAATACAGTGGAATATTTTTACTTAAAAAGTCATTAAGTGGTAAGCTTTAAGGCAGATGAGTAGACACTATTACATATCACACATTAAATGTGAAACCGCATTTTCCTGCTTAACTTATCCCAGTTTTTGATATATCATAACACCATGTATTTTTAACACAATGTATCTTTTATCGGTACAAAATCGTTCCTTAACATCATCTACGCCAGGTGGAAACAGATTCTACTCTCATTCAAATAAAACACTTTTCAACGTGAAATGTTCGTGAAAAGTTACCCTGAGAGCTTGGACGCGTTCGAAAGGGACGTAAATAATGTTAAACATAAGTGTGAGAGAGATAGGGTATTGAACTCCTAGTAAATGAGCACAAAATGTACTAAGAGTTCTGTTTATAGGACCAGTGGTTTTCAGCCTTTATTTTGAGTCAAACTGTTAATGGATTAGATTAAATTTTCGCCCACAAGACTTGATAAGTCTTTTGATGCTAGGGTTTGATCTCTTGGTCGTAATGAAGATATTTATGGGAATAAATTAATATCTAATTATAATTACAAACTGGGGGCGTAATGGAACGCGTGGGTAAGTGTCTGTGAACTTTAAGTTCTACAAAAGTGGGTGAGTTACCCCATTTGGGATGACACTTGAATGTGGTGGACGCGACCAGTACCTTACAGGAATGTCCTTACAATAGGACATAAGAACACCAAAAGTGACATGAATATGTCTATATCGTGGTATACACAATCATCAGAAACTCGAGACCACACTTAATGTTACCACGGAAATGATTAGCCTGGCTCCATCCGTCATCTCGTCCAGCCACGGAAAGGGACCGAGCTATCTGGTTTATGAATAACCATTTAATATTTTTGTATTACTACTATATATATATATACTTTCTATACTTTTAGTCTGCGTGCACAAAATCTACTTCGGTGTTTCTCTGAAAGTATCAGTATTTTCGCAATAACTTGTACAATATCAGAGCAACATTATTGTGTCGTAACTCTAACGGTTCGCTATTAACAAGACAAATTTCTGGTTAAATTGCAAACTATTGTCTTTATTTGTTGTGAAACGGCGGGAATTTATGCAGGGCTTTATTAAAACTTGCTTTTGGACGTGATTCTGTTAAACTAAGGGTGTGGTCGTAGCGACAGCGGAAAAGAGAGCGATAAATTAGAAATAGTAGCAGTAGAAATACAAATTCGATTAATATTGTGACCATCAATCATCCTACAACCATAATTACAAAATAAAATAACGAAAATACAGCCTTAAAAACTTATGTCTGACGTTAAGTTACATTACGTATTAATTATTAAATAAATAAAAAAAAAAGAGTTTTAACTAGGTCGATTAAAAGTGCGGTCACACAAACGTAAATTTGTGAGTCACGTATTTTAGTTTGGGAAATTTACATCGCATGCAGTTATGTTATAAAGAGAAAATTCTTCAATTTTCATCTACAATAAAATAAATAATATTTTCTGCCCAAAAATGATTTTATGCGCAGCAGAAAAGCGTCTGTCACGCAGTAAAATTTGTGAATTGAGTGCATACTAGGCACCGTCGGTATAAACAGAATTTTCCATGAAAAAACTTGCCAAATAATTTCATTAGTATTCCGGGAATGCTCGCGAAAAATAATCTGGAAGGTTCTTGATTTAAATAATTTACATAACTTAATCAAATTTGTAATTACTTCCGGGAATAGACCCGGCTTCCTTTTATTGGAAACAAATTAGTAAGCAAGGGGTGAAGTATTCTTGCCAAAAGTATACTCGATTGGGGTTTTATGGTGACTAGTGATAGAAGAGCAAGTATCTTATCGGACGTCAAGCGGTATTATGTGCAATACGGCTAAAGTCTGCTGCTACTTAGGTATGATAATACCCAAGTCACTTTGTATTGTGCCCTGCACTCTGATACATAAAAGTGGAACATATGAAGGGCCTGTAATTTCACCGGCATTCATCTCTACCTACTGCTTGCTAGGTAGACAAACGATGTTTTTGCATGTTTTGGCGTTTCAACTCGTAAATTGCATTTCATAATTTCTAGACTGATTCGAAATATTGAGAAAAACTGTTTTATTTTTAATTATGTCTGATATTCTTTCCAAATAATGAAACATACAAACTTTCGGCTGACGTCACTTTATCCCGAACTGACGTTGAACCAAATGCCGGCCCTTAAACGTTTTACAGCCAAAACATTTTTCCTAACACCAAAATGTTACAGCCCGAAATACTGAGTGATATTCATAAAAAGTCCTTCCACCAAGAGCTCTTTATCTCAACCTATGAATTTCCAATGAATCCTCAAATCTCCGAGTCGCTGGTGAAATATCACGGCCCAAAAACAACGGTAAAGTCGAAGTCACCCAATGGTTACTAAATCAGACCCCAACCTATAGTAGAAATCGTAGAGCTTGACTTGCATAGAATTGACAAACGTAACTAGAGTTAGAATGCTAGTACAACGCAAGCAGAACGATACCTGGTACGATTCTACGCTATAGGTTTTGCTACTTATGAGGTACTTTCTAAGCTAGTACTTTTCCGCAACTTAACCCCATTGGACCCTTTTTGCATGAATGGTCCAGCAGCTTGCTGTAAAAAGGGTTTGCTAAACTCAAGTATTACATTTCTGTCTCGCTCACAGTCTTCGACAAGTACGTACCTAATCCAGTCGTTTGTTACCCCCACAGATAAAACTGAATATATTCCGAATCTTCTAAAACTGGGATATCTTTATTAAGGCGGCGAGATTTATTTGGGGCCGAGCGATTCAATTAGGTGTAAGGATAATTTTCCGTATATCTTCGGTGTTTGGTTTCCGGTCAGTTGTCCGTACGTTTCCGCACTTCGACTTTGTAATTGTGTTCTGATATAGATAGGCGACACCCTCGAACACATTCTTCAGGCGTTTATCTGTTGTTTACCCTGGAAGATAAGACATGTTAAGATTAATCATTAACATGTTGATGTACATCCAAGTACTGAATATACTCGTACTAATTTTTTTTTTATGTCATCGAAGTGACGGAACGAGCTGACGGCCCACCTGATGTTAAGTGGGAACCGCCGCCCATGGATAACAGCAATACCACTCAAGTTGTCTCCAACAAAGTAGTGCGTCCATCACCCCGAGACGGGGATGTTACGTCACATGTGCCTGCAATTTCACCGGCACCCAATACCTTCCACCGGAACACAGCAATACAAGTGCATCACTGCTTGGCGGCAGATTACCAGGTGTGGTGGCAGTACTTCTCCGGGTGAACTTAGCACAAGTTCTACTGCTACTTTGGGTTGCTCCTTTTGCACCACCCGAGGGACACGTGTATGGATTTAAAGGGTTATCACTTAAGGACGCGAGCAACGAGGCCCCTGTGAACGGTTTTTATTTTGTTTTTTAAGTGCTACCAAACGGTCTTCAGAGTGTATAAGCATTTCAATAGCTCAAGTAACTGACCGATAAGCTATTATATTTTTCAATTATAACCCAATAGTAACACACGTGCTAAAGTTATATATTATTAACAACAAGATTATAGCTCGTTAAACGTCTCGTAAATGTGCACTTTACGATGTTGTCATAAAGTGTGGAAACAAGTGAATTTCGTCGCAAAATATTTTAGAAATTAACGATCGAAAGGTGCGAAAGGATTTTATGGTTTGGATAAAAATATAATATGTATGCGATGAATGATTTTGTTTTAAATCAAAATTTCAAATATGTTTGAATACCATGAACTTTTTAGGTATTATAATCACTTAACAAATCTAGTGTTATATTAAGACTTTCATAAGAAAGTTGCTGCCTGTATGTCGCTGGCGATATTACTATACAGGAGTGAGGCTCCGATAGAATAAATGGATGTCTCTTGGTTCAAGCTGGGGGTTTGGACCATAGCGATTGATAGGTGAGGTTTCAAAGTATTGTTAGAACCTCGCTATCATTGCTGTCCTTATACGTAAGGTTGGACGATTTTCACTCGTGTAACCTAGAATAAATTAGTAGGATAATCCTACTAATTTATTCTGGGATTGATTCTAAGATATATTTATTTTTTTAGGTACTAGGTAAATATGTTTTTATATTTAATTTGTAATTTTAAAAGTTTATATTTTTTTCTTTATAAGTATATATACATGTACAATATACAACACAATAATATGTATAAAACAAGAAACAATAAAATAAATTCAATTCAATTGGTTTATTTCATGTAGGTACTATAAAATAAACCAATTGAATTGAATTTGAGTGTTTCTTGCTGATTCAAGTTGGAGGGTTGGCCGACAATATTGATGATGTTTATGATAAAATTGATTTATATAATGATTAAATGCAGGGTAAATATTAGTTTAAACCATGTTTCTAGAACATTTTTTTTCAAATAAGCTTCTTTTCTAGATATATTACCTAGGAAAGTAAGAAAATTCCTTTTTCCGAATGAATTTTCAAAACGGGAATTTTCCGAACTCGGGTGACCTATAAGGGTTGAAAAACCCCAAATGAAAATGGTTGATAATGCTAGTTTAGTATAATCAACTAAGTAAGATAGAAGATAAATTTTATACGTTCAAAGTCTCTGCAGTAACGAAATTCTTAGCCTTTTTAAAAAGTGCCTAAGCCTTAAAATGCTTGAGCGTAATCTTCTTATTCAAAATTAAATTGCTAGACTCGATATAACCTTTCATACCTAGTGTTTTTAAAGTACAATTTTTTTAACTTTGGAATAACCATTTCGGTGTGTAGACATTAAATATTTCAATAATATTGTCGCCTTTTTTTTGAACAATGGTTCAAAATTCTATTTCACCTAAATGCTGTCTACATTGAAAGGATATAAAAAAGCTTCAGAATAAAACAGAAAAAAGAGACTATTTTTAAACTCTAAAAACCCCGCGGCAAATAACAAATGAGACCCAACAGACATAATATTTCACATCGTTGTGATAAATAGCACTTATGATTTTCAAACTCGAATCATACGAATAACGGAATGTTAGCATTTGGGACCCTTTTGTATATACTCCAGTTACGTTTTGTAAAACTGGTATTAATAAATGATTTAAAGCCGATTTTTTTTTTATGTAATACAGTTACAGAACGAGCTGACGGCCCACCTGATGTTAAGTGGTAACCTCAGCCTATATAACAAGCGATGTGGCTTGGGTCGTCCCCTACTAGGTACGGCAAGACCCAAGTCGCAACGTATGCGCCCGTAACTCTGAGACGTGTAGGTGGAATGTCTCGTGTGCCTGTAATTTCACCGGCAACCACACCTTTCAAACCGGAACACAGTAACGCGAATGCGTTACTGCTTGGCGGCAGAAAAGGGCATGGTGGCAGTACTTCCCCAGATGAACTTGGCGAGAGTTCTACTGCTCTAAAATTTTTCAATTCATACATGTTTGCCAATCGTGCGAAATATTGAAAAAGCAAATGCTTGGGTGGCTAGCTATCAAGTTGAAAATCTCGAACTTCGTCGAAACTTTTAAATTGGAGGTGGAACATATAATTAGTTGAAATAACTGTGCCGAATGGCTTTACTCAAAACGTGTCTGCTTAGATAACTAGACCGGGTTAATTTCCATTTATATTATCATTTATATGAACTAATATTTCTTATTGTAAAATTTTATTTAACCTATCATTTACAAAAATTTTACTGCAGATGTTAATAATAAGATCTATTATAACATTATATTTGTTTTTTTAATTGCCATATTCATATATTAGTGTCATAAAACAAAATAAAAATAAAATCCATGGAAAACGGTAAATATTTTTCGTTTTCAAAAGTGATACTAAATCTTTGTTGCATGAACTAGCAAGGTACCTACACAATAGCCGGAACTGAAACAACTTCGCCGGCATTTAATTTTAATCTCCAATGACAGTTTAAATGTACATTTCATAACAAAATGAGATTTTCACGAAAACTTTCAGCGTCTGAAATTGAATTTCCAGACGCGTCGTTGTCCTTAAAATTGAAACTAAGGCGGTAGGAGACGGCGTTGTATTTTGAAGCTTATTTGTATGATATAAGGTTCATATTTATACTTTGGTCATGGCCGTTTTTAATCGGATTTCAGGCGAAGACTCGGTTCAGGTATTTATTGTCCGTCTGTAAGTTTGGTACTAAAAGCTGTGAAATAAAACAGATACTTTATATTTTTCATTGCGTTAAATCTAAAAAGAAATCAAATTCTACACTTCTCGCTGATTAGCATCCACTCTTCATATAAAAAAGCTCAAAGTGGCGGAGATAGATTGATTAGGTAGTATTCCTGTTGTTAAGGGTAGTGAAGTGCTTCAGCTTGCAAGCTGGGGAGCCTCGCAAACTACGCTGAAAAATAAAAACTCATGTCGAAATAACTAAATCTTAATACTACTCGAGTCGTATCCCTTTGCATATAGGCTCAAAATGTTATTTATTTATATTCACAAAATACACAGGTCTCAAAAATATTTTTTTAGATCTGTTTTGATGTTAATCTAAATTACTAATCTTTACTAAAGATACAGTAATAATAATAAATTTATTTTCATATTTAACAAAAAATAATTACATCGAAGCACTTAAATAGTAATATAATATAATAATGAATTTCCATCATTCATTTACTAACAAAATTAACAAAAACCTATTCTTAGAGGAGTGAATTATTATAAAATATACTTACCTTCAATCTATGTAGGTATGAGATAATAAAGTTACAGATTCACTGATTCACTCACTGCTCATCCTAATAATATAAATTCAAAATATGAACAAACCACAAAAACCTCGTGTGGACGCATCGTAAGAGCCCAAATAAATATATAAAATATCTTAGCTTATATCTTATTATATCTTAGCTACAAAGAAAGATTTCTTTCTTTCTTTCTTTCTTGCCATATAACACGCGTGTTCCAATCTATTTGTTCATTGCAATAATTCGTCTGAAATCAAAATAAAACATACATTATATGTAACTGCATCCACCATCCAATAGTACTGGCATATTCATTCACGTATTAATATTGAATATCCTATTCCGCTTTATGTGTTAACTTGTGCGTGCGCAAGTTATAAACGTTACACTCGAACAACGATTGCGGAGTGCAGTGGCTTGATGTCCAAACAGACCACCGGCGCCGGACCTTGTCCGTGGCGTCAACAGTAAAGGTTTTATTGAACGCAAATCAGCGCTAAGTATTCTCAGCATATATCAAAGTCAAAAACTTAATTTCCATAGAATTCATAAGGAAATGGCTTGGAAACGTTGACACTATCACTAGCGGTCATTGGCAGACTGGTGGGCTTATATAGCCTCTGTAGCCATCAATTAAGAAGAAGAAGAAGAAGAAGAAGGCTTGGAAACGTCAATAATATCCAAAACATAAGGTCACGCGTACTTATCCCTAAGTTTGACGCCTGTTCAAACCCTATCCGACCCTCCATGGAGAGAACAGTCAAGAAACCCCTAAAGGATGGCTTCTTTTTTATGCTGAGCCATCCCCTTTTTCAGCACGCGTATAGGAACTTTTTGTGTTCTTATTATATTACTTTTTCTTCTTGTGTTTGCTATGTGTGTGCTGAAATAAATGTTTTATCTATCTATGTCATGAACCCAATTCTCAATAAAGAGGTACTGGTACAAATTTTTTCACTTGAATATATATATGCAACACCTCGTTTTTGAAAGAAAAGAAAGAAAGAAAGAAAAACATTTATTTGACACGCCAATAACAGAAGAAAACATTTAGCAAACACTTAATTCAAATTCATGATTCAAAGGGTAATTGCCAATTGCATGCAGTTGCAAGCAACGTGGGCCTGCAACTGCATGAAGGGAGCCTCTTTGTGGTGCACTTTATTTTCCAGGGAGCCACAGATAGAGCCGTCAGTTTGTGAATTACGCCCGGTATCGCTCCTGGAATCCGGGTACGGGATATCTCGGCTATTCCGGGGTTCTATGCGATATGCAAAAATCTCGACAATGCGCCAGCATGGCTTGTAAGCCGTTATTAAAATACGGATCTATGGTGCATAACTGATGTACAGGTAGAGGGGATATGTACGATTGGCCACTTCAGTTTAGAACAGGCTAGTTGCTGATCAAATAATGGAGGTATACCGGATACCCCTAAACGGCATGCATTCTAATTAAATTTCTTACTATAAACTTTTTTATTTGATTTTTTTTAGTTCGTACATTATCTTTATGATCAAAAGTCAAAATAAATCTACTCTTACAGCAAGAGAGCCCATTAAACATAGAAAATGCATTTATACTCAGTTACCTATGTAGTTGCAAATTTATTAGCTTTGAAAATGACCTAAGTCTGTTATGTCGGGGATGTTGAACTTTTTACCGATTCGATCAGTATATAAAAGAGAATGATTAATTAATAGTATTTATTATTATTAATTATTAATAGCACAAATAAGATAATTAATGTGTTTGATAAACGTATATTTTCCTTTCAGCTGCTCGAGGTAAAGTTAAAAGGATAGAAGATTAGTTTTTTTAATGAAATAAATGAATTTTTTAAGTATTTAAGTATCTAACTATTCGATTTTATAGCGGCAAGTTAAAATTTTGCACAGCGGTCGTATCTGCGTAGCTTGAATTCCAAACAAAACCACATTTCGCACAGTCCTATGAAATTTTTCAGATATCATGTGGTGGAAATTCACGTACGAATTGACAGTTGCATCAATGTGGAAATATGAATAGTTTTGGAATCAAATCGAATATAAAATCATTTAGTTCGGACATTTAGTGTATATCACTTTTGCTCATAGAGAAAAAATCTTATATACATAAGGGCTAAGATTTTCTTTCTTAGGTGACCGAGAAAGACAACATACCGACCCAAAACCCATCTAATTGGCACATAGAAATACAATTGCAAAATTTGTTAGTGATATTACTAGGGAGGAAAAGAGATGCAAGTACGTAAAGTTATTCAAGTTTGTTGCAAACAGATCCGTGCTGGTACAATAAATGCATACAATACATAGAGGTAAACCACTTAGTATCTGAGAGCTTGGAACAGAGCAACCGCAGAGTACTGAACCGCTGATATGGTCCTAGTGTAACCGACTCAAAGCAACTGTACATAGTTCACTGATTACCTAGTTACTATAAATAAACCTCTAAAGGCCTACATTGCGACCCAAATATTTCAAAGAAAGAAAAGCTATCTTTCTTCCTCTTTATTTCTCTCTATACCTAGGTGAAGTTGATATTAAATCGTTTCCGAGTCAACGTACATAAATCATAATATACGAGCTAAGAAATAAACTATAAAATAAGCTAAATAATAATAATAATAAATTTAATTTATTTCCTCTCGAATAACAGGTAGGTAAATACAAAAAAGTTCATTTCAAGTAATAAATATTTATCCTGCTTTGTGAGAGACTGGTGCCTGAAATGGGTTTATGTAAATCTGTGACACAAAAATTGGTTTATGTAAACCTGTGACACAGAAATCACCCGGACTTGTTAGTTTTTCTATGGTAATCTACCCTAAGTATTTGAAAATGAATTATTTATTCGATAGTGTAAGCCGCTATATGTCAAAATCTGAGATATTATGTAAGAACGTATCCCATTGTGTCCCAAAATCCCATATGTAAAATATCCCAAATGTGGTCCATATGTAGTTAAAAGTGTCCAGAAAAGAAATTTCCCTCTAACTAAGCCCTCTGTAGTGTTTTTCTGTAGGTCTCTCTGTATGCCAATTTTATAAACTACTATAGCGATTTTAATACGGTCTTGACTACAGACAGACCAGTTCTCGAGAAAACTTTTAGTACATAATTTAGAAGTGTCTGGCATACCTTTTTAGCTATCTGTGTCGGAGCCGGGCAGGGAAGCGCTAATGGTAAACTAATTAGGGCAAGGGTAATACCATTTAAAATACTTTTTGTTGGTACCCAAAGAAGAACTTTTAGAAATACAAGCTTTATAATTATAATGAGGAAATTTAATTTGCCTCAGGAGTTTTGAAATAGGAACAGTAAATTCTTAGTGTTATGATATTTATGGCTCGGGCAAATATATTTTCCGTTAGAATAATTTTAATTTTCTAAGACGGTATCTTAAAGTTTGAATACAATTTTCCTATTGCTGGGCTTGGAAATATTCATGGTATTTGGAAGGTTCCTATAACTTGCCATGTCGTATATTTCTTACTGGACTGATTATTACTCTTTTGCCTCTTAGTTTTTCCGCGAAATGCTATTAAACTGTAAGCGAACAACAGAAGATATTTAATACATTTATTTTTGTTGAATTAAAAAGGAGTATCACATTTAAATTGAAATTCAATTAATTTTTTTTAAATAATTGCATAAGTTTTGGTAAAATTGTAGGTAATTTTTTATGAAGAAAATGCTTGGAATCAATAAATAATATTCAAAACATAAGGTCACGCGTACTTATCGCTAAGTTTGACGTCTGTTCAAACTCTATCCGACTCTCAATGTGGAAGAGGTAATTTTATACTTAAAATTACCTCTTCCATACTTATATTATTTTTGTAAACATATAAATTATTAGTTATGGCCTGGTTTTTATGTGTTTGAGTGACGTTTCACATCGTCACTAAACTTGTACCAACAAAATTATAACAAAAAGTCGGTAATTTATTTGTAATCTTCGACATAAATTTCTCTCAATGAGAATCTTTCAGCCTTTTAAAACTATAACTCTGTGACGTCACCCCACTCTGGGATTATCTACTCCCCGCATGGGAACTCCCGCATATATGGGAACTGGGAAGTGCCCGCAGATTTATTAGGAATGACCGCACGTCGAAGGAGAATTCTGTTATCAATACCTAATATTATAACACAAATTGCCCACACCACGTTTGTTTGTCTGAATGCAATAAACTCTAAAACTACTGAACGGATTTTCATAGTTTGTCGACTAGACGGAGTGAATCAAGAGAAAGGTTAAGATGTATAAGTTTTTGTGTAAATTGTCTGCAATGTTTGTTGAAGATATCGGAAAGATGCCGGTTCGCAAGTATGGTATGCGAAAGGTAAGCGAAGTATACATCAATAAATATAGGTGAACTATTCACACAGCGCCATCTAGCCCCAAATTAATTTAATTTCTGACTCATTATGAGATACAGAATAGATTTCAATTAATTAAATGATTCGTCAGACTCTATTCTATACTAGTTATATCCATTGATAAATTATAATAGACAATAAATATGTGAAAATCATTATTGGTTTGGACAATATAGAATTCTTGTATAGAATACAAAAAATATATATGTATGTGTAATGATTTTAATAAAATTTACATAAACACAACGATGTAAATAAATGAATATACAATACATATTGAAGAATTATTTATGCATTACCCATTAAACGTTTCACTTCCTCATTTTTCCACTAATGTTATGTTTATATTATAAAAATTTGGTGGAAACCATGTAAAATGTGCTACTATACAAAATTTGTTATTCGTTACTTCAATGTAAAGCTGCCCTGACAACTCTATTTATATTAAATAATGGAATTGGCAACCCTCGTTTTGACTACAGACGACGAGTATGCTATTAAGGAGCACAACTTTCTTCTTTATTTTGACACATTGCTATTTGTCCAGCGTTTCATCCAGTTCTTTAAGAGGGATAAGTCCAAATTATCTACGGAGCCGTGCATGGATGGGTATTTGTCCATCTTTCCACTTAAGGAAAGAGACCATTCTAGCTACGAAAGATAGATAAGAAAATTGAATAGGAAAGTATTCGTTTTCGCAGTGCGTTCATCCTCAGAATGGGCCAGTTCAGACGTTACTGATACGTTATTTATGGTCCGAAAACTGGGGCCACTGGGATTCTTTTAATGATAATATCCGGGCCTTGGTTCTGAAACTGGTTTTCTGGAAACGTTTCATATCGTTTTAGAAATATTTCTGCGAAAATGCCAGATAAATGCGCTAAAATTGCATTTTCTCAAATATTGTAAGGTATCTTGTTATGTTTCCTCCCACTGCAGCTACACAAGCCTACTCTATATAAACGAGAGTGAATTGGCTTTATAATATATCGCAGGTGCGTAATTGATTTGTAGATGTCACATATCTTTGAGTGTCTGTTTCCAGGACATGCCGGTTTCCACATATACGAACACACTTTAACATTAATTATTGCAACCCGGCTTCAAACGGGTGCAATTTACTAAAAAAGAAAATTAAGAGTGCGCTTAGAAAGATAATAAGAGTTTTGATGAAACACCGCCATAGTCCAGCCATTTTGTGCAACATATTCAAAAATATATATATCTTCTTCGTCCATCGTTCATTCTATTAGTGAAAAGTGAATCAAAATACTTTGTTAAGTTAAGAAAGAAGCGTATTTGTTTTATCATATCATATTATTTGTTGAACCATTCGTTACATATCATAACATTCGTAAAAAAATAACGAAATAATATCAAATTAAATGAAAATAAATTAATTCAAATTATATTAAATAAATAAATTCACACAGTAAGTAAAACTTTTCTATTTCTAAAATATACTAGAAAACTATGACCCCTTGGTATACGCGGAAGCCCCAAACATCTACGGTATTTTAATCAAACTCACAGCATCGGACCGGAGTCGCCGTTGCTCACTCAAAACGGTTAACGAACCAAACTTCTCCGCATAAACGATATGGAATTAGTTTCCTAGTTTGTATCCTTGTGTGCGCAGCTAGACCACTCACCATCGAACACCGTGACCAGCATTATCAATCTTCAGCCTACCTTCAGAGAGCTTCTTGACTCCAAGGGCGGATCCAGGGGGGGGGGGTTCATGGGGGGTCATGACCCCCCCTGGGCTGGGTCCAGGACCTAGGTGTACCACTAATTAAAATTGTTAAAAATAATGTTTTAATATATTTTTTGTTACAATATAGATTTTATGTAAGTACCTTCAATATAATAAGTAAGTAGTAAGTAAGTACTTACATTAATAAAATACCTACTTTTGACTTGTATCTGTGATTATAAAAATTCAATTATAACTTCTTATCACTTGACCACGACTATGTGACCCCCCCCCCCCCTGGCACCAAAGCTGGATCCGCCCTTGGTTGACTCCGTAATACACACAGCCCTTGAGTCCTGAGTTCAATCCAAAGATATCTAATCCGGGTATTTAAATCCAAACGTGCGATGTTAAGTTTTTCTCTTAGATTATTTTTGTGGGTAATTTTTTTTGAAGGGAAGCTTCGAAAGTGTTTCTCATAATGTTACCTAAGATCTGCCCTAGAACCAAAATATTAAAGACATCTCTCAAGTTTTTTTTATGTGACGTTATGGAACTAGCTGACGGCCCACCTGGTGTTAAGTGGTAACTTCTGCCCATAACAAGCGATGTGACTTGGGTCTTGTCATACTAGGTACGAAAGACCCAAGTCACATCGTATGCGCCCGTAGTAACTCTGAGGCGGGCAGGTGGAATGTCTCATGTGCCTGTAATTTCACCTATCACCCGAGTGATCTATCTCTTGTACTGCTAAGGTATTGGAACTAAAATGCCAACGTCCGTCTTTGTGGTCACGTAACTGTTATTAGCTTACTTGTAACTAGTTTTCTTTGCGGTTCCATTTCGGATTATGGGATGAACCCTATTAGGGATATCCTTTGACCCCCTTTTTCCGATCGGCCACCGGTAATTGATTTATATTTGTTATATACGTGTAATAAAGCTCGCACATATCATGTAGTACATACAGCCAAACACACACCATATAAACATCCAAATATATGTTTTTTTATATAGCATCCTTGTAAAAAATTCTTTCTTTCTTTGGTATACAATAAAGAGTTTATCTATGTATCTTTTTATTAAGATTTACGTCAATATATTCTTATTTAATTGAGATTACACCTTTATCATGAATAAATAACTGTGACTTATGTGTTATGAACAACGCATCAAGGTTGGCCTTTAATTTACTTTTTATTTCTGTATCTTAGGAAATAACAGATGAATCACGCGGTGTTAAGGTGTAGCTTTTGCCCATAGGGGCACACCACAAAAGCAATGTGATTTGGGTGTTACCGTACTTAGTACTAACCTTATCTTACCTTACTAGTATTGCATCCATAAGTAACTAAGAGACGAAAAAAACTCGTATGTCTTATATGGTTGTGCTTTTTTGCTTTCCTAACATCCACACATTCGAAACTGGAATACAGTTATGCGAATAGTACTAATTGGCAATATAATACGAGTAGGTAGATAAATTGGCTGTTGTTCCCCGTACAACTTGCCACAAATTTTACTGAAAACAAATCCGTAAATGAATCAAAATCAGAGATAAAATACAGGCAGCCATAGACACCTAGTTCTACAACAAAAGAGAAATACCGAGCAATATTCCATTGTACACAATCCCTCGCGTCATAATCCGGTGTATATCAACACCGCGGATTATTAAACATTGTTTGTTTAATCTGTGCCGAGGCGTTCTCGTCACGTTCGTGGCGTTTCCGGCCCCGGTACATGCTGTTACATCCGGTAGATGTAGTGTGGGGATGCATCCGGATATCCGGGTTCATATTGAAACATTATTCTAAAAGCATTTACCGTTAGTAAAAATTTCTGAAATTTAGCGACTAACCATTTTTTTTATCAGCTAAAACTATCAGAACGAAATTACGCGTGCACCACCATACATGTGATAGAAGTGAAACTTATAAAAAATAAGACACTATGTTTTTCCGTCGCTTTGTATCTTGTACATCTTTTTATCTATCTTTTGCTCCTCTTTCGTGGCAACAGAATCGAGCTCTCTTTCTATTTCTCTCTATGTCATGTCTTTCTTCTATCTCATGTAAGGAAATGTGGCTAAACGCACCCTTAAACTTTACGCCCCAAACGCCTATTTAAAAAACGCCTGACGCCTCTTAAAGTTTTACTTTCAATTATTACTCGTTCAATTAACGATCATCGCTGCCTAAGGAGTTTCACTTCAAAACTGTAACTCTCTCCAACTCTTCTCATAACACGTCAAAGTCGAATTCAAAAACTTTATTTCCATAAAACTCTTATAAAAATAACTTGGAAACGTCAGAACAAGTATATTGATATACGAGTATTCCTTTGTCGCTGTTTGTGTGGCCAGACACAAATACACAAAAAACTCAACACCCAAGAGCAAAGTTTACGGTCACCATACAAAGTTTTCCATCCGGAAGCCAAAGGGTCGGTGCCTGGGGGTTGTGGGGAGGGGGGTGGGACGAGAGAACGCAGATTGAACCTTTCTCTTTAAAGAACCTACCAACTTATCTACAAAGCATCCAAATTCATAACAATCCAACAAATAAACAAATTTTTGTCATATTAAGAATAGCATATAACATTTAAATAGCATTTAGCTGGCGTAAAAAATATTTTCGTATAAAAAGGAAAGAAATAATAAGTTAAAAATAAGTTAAATATTTATTTTGAGTAACTGACCTTTTTGAGTAATTTTTTCATGGGTTCAGTATAAATAATTTTCAATAAATTTTGAGTATTGTCTTCAGATTCCTTTTCATTTAGCAATGCTAAGTAACTTCAAATGAAAGTATGTGAGAACTTAATAGTATTGATGTGAATGGGTAGACAATTCAGCTTAACATTAAAACGGGTTCTTAGCGTAAGAATAATCACATAAAAATATCATGTCAGATTATATGAAGCGTATATATTTCTATAATCTGTAACGTAGCGTTCCTCTCACGTCCACGTTCGTCCGGGTAGATGCTGTTACATCCGGCTGGCGGCCGATATAGTGCGGGGACGCGTATCCGGATATCCGGGTTTTTATTCCCAGATCTTTGTGACTGAACTATCCAGACTATTATGAAACTGTGATTTTCTGTTTGTTAATTCATATATCACGCAAAACTAGACTGACTTTGATTAGATTTGTGTTTCAAAGTTATGGTTAGACCTAAAAACTGGTAGATGATTATGGGTAGAGAGATGTAGATAGTACTGGTAGATCATGCTATGCACAAACACCTTTTTAGATCGACATACATAACGTTGGGTGGCGTCCAAATTAATCTTAAATGCAAAGAAGCATGAACTTGCGAAGGTAATATTTCTCAATATTAAATGTAGTATATTTTAACACATTTGCTTTTTATCAAACTAACTCGGTATACTGTTATCCTATAACCTAAACATCTCAGTCGTAAATTTTTACACCATCCTTATCCGGTGAACGCGAGACATCCCTACGGATGAAGATAACACCTTACGAATGATACCGTGCCGTGAGAAAATTATGATTTTACAGATGTAAAGCTCAAAAGGTACGAATTATGAACAAGATGCTTTGAAATGTGTCGTAGGAACTGGTGTGTTACAAAAACAAAAATAACTGCCCTCACAGCTCGGTAGTAACCCTGGCTTCTGCGCTGTAGGTCGTGGGTTCGATTCCCACCCAGGACAAACATTTGTGTGACTAACATAGATGTTTGTTCTGTGTCTGGGTGTTAATATGTATTTACAAAAAAAGTATATAGGGTATTCTATCAGTTGTCTGGTTCCCATGATACAATGCTATGCTTAGCTTACTGGGGCTAGATGGTGCTGTGTGAAATGTTCACCAGTATTTATTTATTTAAAATATTGATGTATTTCAGTGATTTATAAAGGTAAAGCAAAAGTGAAAGAAAATTATATACGATGAATTATGAGATGCTAGAACTTACCGTCTCAAAGGTGGTGAGGACACACAAACATACAAGACACAGGAACAAATTTTATCACATAATATATTCCTCAGCCGATATCAGGATATCTGCTAAACTTGGATAAACAATACAAAAGCTACCAACTGAGCTTTGAAATATTTTTGATGAGTTGCCCGGAAATTATTAACTACTAGACAAAAGACAAAACTTAACGCAGAACTTTTATTTCCGAACTTCTAAACTTTATTGAATTATTAAAGGCATAAGTTGGAAACGTCAATCAATCAAAATATAATAATAATATTGGTGGATATTTCACAAGCGCCAACTAGCCCCAAAGTAAGCTAAGCATAGCTTGTATCATTCGAACCAGACAAGTGATATAATACTCATATACTTTTTTCTGAAGTTAAAACATACATACATATCAACACCCAGAAACAGGACAACCACCTATGTTCGTCACACAAATGTTTGTCTTGGGTGGGAATCGAACCCATGACCTACAGCGCAGAAGGCAGCGTACCTACTAACTAAGGAGTCAGACTAGTTTAAACCCTATCCTCCATGGGTAGTAATTTCACATATGTATTATCGATATAATTATAATATTAATATATAAATATACAATTATATCAGTGATTTACTTGAATAGGTAGTTCAGTCCACATCAAAAGCGGTCTCCGTACCGAACGTGTTTAATTCACTTGATTGCAATTACTGTGTGTGATAGTGGCCTCAAGGGAGATGATTGGCTTCCACATATGCTCCTACTGCCACGATTCTGGCACACTGTTTTGAATTTTATGTTGTTTTGTACGCCACAAAAAGGTTCCTTTCCACGATTCTGTCACACTGTTTTCAATTTTATGTTGTTTTGTACGCCACAAAAAGGTTCCTTTCCACAATTCTGTCACACTGTTTTGAATTTTATGTTGTTTAGTACGCCACAAAAAGGTTCCTTTCGTACTTTTAGAACAGAATAGAATAGAATATGTTTGTACTTGAGACGCACATACATAAACAATGAAAATAAACAAATTGGCTTTTGTTCATGGCGTGGTCAAATGGGTGTCCATCTCAGCAAGATGTCACTCTATAACATGATAGAAATAAACCCATCATGTTGGTAGCGGCGCTGGTTTTCAGGCGGAGCCTATAATGATGACGTCACGAATTATACCTTATTACAATAATATATATACAAACAAAAATTGAAAATTACATAAAGGGTATTTCTCATTTGATTTTTCATATTTCGTTTGACACAAGTCTTCGCATTTTTCGTTGTAAGACATGTTGGTTTCCTGACGATGTTATCCTTCACCGTTTTGAGCGTGGTATTGCGTATATAATTTCTCCAAACAAAGTACTCCTTGGTGCAAGTTGGGATTTGAACTAGCTACCTCTGGACTAATATAAAATGCGGAAGCATGTCTTATGGATAGACGCATATATGTCTGTATTTGTTTTTCTTTTTTACATTCACGCCAAAACTGCTTCACCAGTTTTGCTGAAATTTTGAATATGTAGATGATTCTACTACTAATCGTATCACTTGGACTTTGAGCTTTTCGAGAAAGTAACTTTGCGCACAAACATTTTTCAAGTCTACGGTGTGCTCTTAAGTTATGGTCCAAGGCAAGCTAAATTGACTTAAACTGAAACTGAAATAGTTCCTTTAGTGAAATATATTTCAATTTTTCATCATATTATGTGAGCGATACGAATAAGTTACTGATTCGTGTTATATAGTATCGCTCTATGCAGTAAAAGTAACTCAATTTCAGTATATTCGTATAATGAAATAACACAATTTTTCCAATAAATGGTGGCCAATCCGGCCGAAAACTCCCCGAATCCACTGCCAAAATATTTTCTAGTAAATCTACTCAGAATGCGAACTAGTGCTCAATTGTACACCACAAATCCATTTTCCACCGCACGTACTGTTGAAAACATGGTAACATACTACGGATCATAAACCACCAACTGAAAATGAACTCTATATTCTACGTTCAACAGATCAAATTCTAGCAAAACACACTCGGGCTACGATAGATCAACCAGCTTACAGTCACGTTGGCTGAAAATCAAATGTATTTTTAATACTGTAGAGATTGGTTTTGATTGCAGAATTCGATATATTGAAGGCACAACTACAAGGGTTAGGATCTCACTATGAATACTATTCTTATCTTGTATCAGACATTTATAAGGAATTTCATTCCAGTGCCAATATCTCAGTACCAATGTGACTGAAATAACTTTTGCCTGCGACTCTGTCCGCATTATTATTTACATCTCCGGCTTTCGTTAGATGCAACAGAAATGATTGCCGAATCAACAAACAAATCAATCAAGGATCGAATTTCGTAGCAGCGCTACAGCGTTCTAAACGCGACTGCAGCTACAAATTTCGTAGAGCTGCTACGATGAAAGATGGAGGTGACTTTACTAGTGTTATTCAGAGGATATGTAGCTTTGCTCGTCAAATCCAGACAAGACGGGTGGTGACCGGATTCTTGAGAATGCAAAATATTTTGTGCAAACGAAATATTTTTAAAAATATAAAAAAAAATGATTCCAAAAAATACACTGAGTTTCCTAGTGTAATGTGTAGCGCGCATGACGCAGCTTCGCTATCATGGATTACAACTGAATGATTGAAAGTCTGGGATAAGCAGACAACACTGAATGAAATTTATTCAAACAGCCTGATCATATTAGCACCCACAATGTCATTGGGGAATCGGGGAAGAGAATGCTAATCATAAATTATGATTATAGAGTTATCTGGTGCCAAATAAACTTCTCTTTTGAGTATTAATATAGATGATTATTATGGAAATAAAAAAATGCCACGATAGTACTGCATATAGATGCAGATAAAATGAAAGCAAAAATATATTTTCAATCGAAAATATTATTTACTTAAGCTTACTCTTGAACTTCGGATCATTATGAAAGTCGGTGTCCGAATAACTCGGCCACTAAACGCTATATTATTCAAATATTTTTTGTAACATCACAGCACTCTCATTTGCTGCAAGAAATCCATTTTTTTAATGAGAACTGGCTGGTAATAAACTTTATGTATTATATAGACTCATCTCCGGCGACGCAGCGCGGTGCCCGTTGCAACGATCGCTGTTATATTCCAAAGGTTGTATGTTTCGCTACAATGTATCCTATGAATATTATTTTTAGCTCAATTACGTATCGTTACGACTGTTTTAAATATATCTGTCTATCATAAGGCTATTGTTTGTATGTTTGTTTGTTCGAACATCTCGCATCAAATAATATAACTTAGCCAATTTTTTTTGCATCTTTGTTGATGTATTAGGATTCATGTTTGGGTGAAATTAAACTAAAAAAAAACCTATGGTTATACTAGTGCCTAGAGCCGCAAGGCAAGAAGGATACGAAAATGAAAAAAAATTTTTTTTTTTGCATTTATTAGGATACTAGGACGGACTAAGACTAAAACTAATAATATGATAATATAATCATAACCCACGTCATGTGAAGCGCTATGACATACAAGAGAAATTCAAATTTGGTTAGTCCGTACTTAACTATGGGAAGATTAGTGGAAGTCTTTCTGAAGGCTTAATAAACTTAGTAGTAGGTACCAGCCTAATCCGATGGTAACTGGTGACTTTTAAAAGGATCGAAGGTTTTGAAAAAGTGTTGCTTAGATGTCTGTCAGTCTACGTAACAAGAATGCGAAATTGGTTGAGCTGAAACTTAAAAATATGTTAGTGTAAGTACTAAGGATGGTAAGAATAAGGACTTATGATTGATTAATATCCTTCTGTCATTCAGTATGGAGACTGAATGACATAATAATAATAATCATAATTTGACTGGCCTCTTAGCTCAGTTGGTTAGTAACCCTACCTTCTGCGCTGTAGGTCGTGGGCTCGATCCCCACTCAGGACAAACATTTATGTGACATTTGTAACATTGATGTTTGTTCTGTGTCTGGGTGTTAATATCTATTATATGTATGTATTTACAAAAGAACAGTATATAAGTATTATATTAGTCTGGTTCCCATGACACAAGCTATGTTTAGCTTACTTTGGGGCTAGAAGGCGCTGTGTGAAATTTCCACCAATATTTATATATTATTTGTTTATTTATAATCATAATTACATGAATAAACACTTAGACTACTTCTACTATCCTGGCACCACGTGCATTACGCTGGCAGAAGGTGAAACTGCGATGTACAGTTGGGTGTATAAACAAAAGTAGGCAAATCCATAGCAGCCCGTATTCCCGTATCCCGAACCCCACCCCCTCGAAACCGGTACTAGTGCACCTCCACAAAATAAACATGAGCAAGTAACACCATAACAAGACTAAGTATAATGGAATGGGTAGCTGCATATGCAGTTATTCCTACTAGCCATTGACCGAAAATCTGCTATAAAAATACTTGGCTATCTAACGTTTGCACACGTAATGGGGCTGTATTCCACTCTCTACTGTTTTACAGCTCATGATAGAAAGAGTTTGTTCAGTTTTCTTGTAGACGTTTTTTATCAAATTTTTGATCTATAAAGTCTCAAAGGTTGGTTAAAAATTTACTTAAATCGGGACAAAATCTCACTTGAACTGACTTTCATCCATTTCTAATGATACGAGTATATACTTGTCTACTAATGGTCTGCCCCGAATTGAAATATGTTATATGATTGATAGATTGATTGGTATTATATTATATTACTCGTATCACAATGAACGTACAATTACAAAACGTTTGTATAAATCTGCTTTCATTTTGGGTATTACAACAGCTACACAAATTTAAAAAGCAGAATAACAGTCGTACTTAAAAAAAACAATTTAAAACAAATACTTTGTCAATTTTCAAAACTTGTGTTACCTACTTATCCTTAACGCTTGCCAAATTCCAGCGTTGTAAGTTTATTGGAAGCATTCTAGGAATTATGATTTCGTAAATTTCTTAAAAAGGTTTTATTCTCCTAGAAAATTGTATTATATTATATTAGTTTCGATGTTAAAACAAAGCCGTTTAATCATACTTATCACCATTTGATTTGATACCATTATAGTAGGTAGTAGCTACAACGATCTATTTCTCTGTCACTGATCCAGCCATTCTCTTAATAGTCTGTGACTGTGGTTATAGGATGGTGGGTATATCTGCAGATATGGGTATTATACACTGGGCTTGACACCGAACACAATGGCACCAGTGGATTTTTATCATCACTATACAGGTTTTATTAAAAAACTCTTTTAGAATCTTGAATGGGATTTCCATGTTGGACATTTATTTGAATATCTCAATGGAATTTTATGCGTGATTTATATTAAATAAAATGTTAGAGGGATTATGGTCGCGAAAATTTTAAGGTGTTTTCATTTCTTGTGAGCGAAGGAATTAATTTTCTGATCTCATATTATTGCAGAGTAAAAATACATAAATTCAACAATATAAGAATACAAATAATATAAACTGTATAACTAAAAACAAAAAACAAAATAAAATTACTATTATGTTTTATCAAAATACTGACGGAAAATAAACTAAACAAACAGAAAATTACGAATTTAAAACAGCAAATAAATAACAAATTGTCATCGGAACGAATAAATCTTTTAAAAGAAATAATCAATAAAATACACATTAACTAATAATGCACATATCTATTAGCCAAAACATGAAATTTTATCTAGACCAATATATTAAAATCATCGCTTACAAGTACATACTAATTATTGTCAGTCAAATAAAAATACGTACCTATGACTAAATCGAAATATAATAATACATAACGTCGGCCTGTTACATGTCTATTGCAAAACCCTTTAAAGTGTTCATACGTAATACTATAATTAATTAGTAACAGCCAATGCATCATGTCAGAACAATAAACTATTGAGTATTGATATCAAAGCAGAATACAGAAAATTATCGGGGGACGAATGAATTACGGAAAAAGTCAGTCGCAATAAATGCCCGATCTGATAAAGTACATTAACAAGGTGTCGATGTCTCCCCTAGGGGAGTAGACGCAGGAGACTTATTTTAAGAGCAGTAGAACTCTCGCCAAGTTCGTCCGGGGAAGTACTGCCACCATGCCCATTTCTGCCGCCAAGCAGTGACGCATTCGCGTTACCGTGTTCCGGTTTGAAAGGTGTGGTTGCCGGTGAAATTACAGGCACAAGAGACATTCCACCTACACGTCTCACAGTTACGGGCGCATACGATGCGACTTGGGTCTTGTCGTACCTAGTAGGGGAGGACCCAAGTCGCATCGGTTGTTATGGGCCGAGGTTACCACTTAACACCAGGTGGGCCGTCGGCTCGTTCCGTAACTGAATCACATAAAAAAAAAAAACATAGCCCCTTAACAATATACATTTAACTTGGGTCATCACTAAGTAAAATAAGGGACGTTGGGTCACCCAAGGCAGTTCTAGTGTCCGTCGCCTGAGATTAGTAAATGGAATGCCTAATGTACCTAGAATGTTGTTTTATTCAAGGGAATGATTGCATTCACATCAAACAACATTCTAGGCGGTGATGCGCTCACCACTTAGCATGTCCGTATTTCCACAATAGAGTATACAACAAAACCAAACCGAAAATAGCTCTTACTATTCTGGGAAAGAACATGATTTTACTTAGTGAAACATTATCTGCTATTTCTCTTATAAACACGTAGAAACATAATTAGTAAGGATTGCACGAGTTTTTCTTAAGTTTTTCCTTCGTTTGATGATGCCCCGAAGGCAAGGCCTCATCTATTTTCCTCGAAAATAAAATGGACTCAAAGCAGACCGAACCCAATTTGATGTCGTTTCGAAGTTAATTAGCACTGTAGAGAATATTTTTGGAAATAAATGTTATTTTCCATACTTTTGCCGCCAGGCAGTACACATGACGTATGAAGATAAACGCGATGGTATTTAAGTTTTCCCATACGTACGGGAGTCTCATACGTAAGTTGTATTGCTGTAATTAGGGGCTCTTAACATGAAACGAGCCATCAGTAGGTACGTTTCATCACATACGAGACACACATCACTCGTACACTGACTCTTTCGAACCATTGTGTTGGAATGATTAAAGTGCGCCTAAAAGAGGCTCCATACGTTTTTTATATTATCAGACATACCAAATTCTAGTCTAGTAATCTAGTCTAGTTTAGAATAATAATATACACCCTAGACAATGCCTACTACTAAACAAATTTCATTTTCACTTGAATTTCAATTACTTTAGATTTAATCCTAGCCGTTGTAAGGACGCCGTAATTTGTACATAAGCGAATACTTATTTGTCCCTGTCTAGATTTTAACCGGTGACCTCTGGATTGTATGCCACCTATCCATACATTGAACAAGTTCTCCAACAAGCAACTCTATCCGTTCGCTTGACGCGACGCGATTTGTATTTGGCACAGTGCGATACATTACCCCGGTTTAACATACAAGTACTACGCTCAGTTCCACGTTACTTGTCGTAAACTAGAACCACTAATGCCCTGTGCATAACGGTGCAAGTTATAAACTTAAGTTTTTCTAACTAGATAATAATAATTTATTTTAAATTAAATTAAAGAGGTTTTTAATAGACAAATGTAATTGACGTTGAATATTAATTTATTACATTAAAATTATTATTAAAAAATAAATATTATATTTATTGTTATTATATATTATCATTATTACATATGAATCAAAGCCCTGACTGAGTATGTCATATGGAAAAGGTACACTAGTAAACATTTCACACAGCGCCATCTAGCTCCAAACTAAACAGCTAGCTAGCTTGTATCGTGGTAATTAGACAACTGATATAATAGTTATATATTTTTTTCGTAAATACATACATAATTATGGCACATATTAACACCCAGACACAGAACAAACATCTATGGCGCCGTCTTTGAGTTGCTTCAAAACCCGTCTCAAATCATACTATTTAGAATTATCTAATTTGTCTGCCTAAGTATTAGTTGCCAAGAAATTGTTTGTTATTTTATTTTAATGTAAGTATTATGTTTATTATAAGGTATTATGTATATGTATATTATAATTTTTTTGTCTATTCTGTTTATGTATTAAGATCGTTTTTTACCCTATTTATTTACTACTTTGACACCACCGTCCAATATTATAATATATTCCATTCCATCCAAAGGTTGTCTGGAAGAAATCGCTTTAAGCGATAAGACCGCCCATTGTGCATTAGTTTTTAATTTTTTGTTATATTATTTTAGTTTAAGATTGTAATTGTTTAGTTACGGTGTAAATTATGCACAATAAAGAGTAATCTATCCATCTATCTATCTATGTGCGTCACACAAATGTTTGTCCTGGGTGGGAATCGAACCCATGACCTACAGCGCAGAAGGCAGCTACTACCAACTGTGCTATGAGGCTATAATCAAACAAAATATTCATACGCAATTAAAATAATTATCTTATAACTAGGACCCACAGCCATGTAACCCTAAATTCACAGTAGTAACTTCTCATTAATATATCACTTCGCGCGGTGTCACAGAACGATTCACGCAGGTACCATTTAATACGTCGTGAAACCCAAAACATGATGGCCTAGTTGTACAGACCTTTATTTTCAATCTGGACGTCGCTGGTTCAATTTTGGACACGCACCAATGAATTTTGGCTTCATTAATATACGTGATTTTTAGGTTATAATAGTTATTTGTTTTTTATAGAGCCATTTTGCCTCCATTTTGGTTATCTATATATTAATATCAATCAATATAATATATAATAATGTACATAATATATATATATATACGTTATGTAATCATTTAAATCCAATTTAATGTCATTTAATGAATTGATTGAAAGTGCTAATTTCATATCAACGCTTATCTACAAGCTTATTCTGATATTTTTAGTATTATTTCAGAAAATTACATCATTTATATAGGAAATGAAGTTGTCTGACAATCTTGTTTACAGTAGATATACCTAAACCATATACCTTAACATAACATTTAATTTACATACATGTTTATTTATTCAAGACGCAGCTTGCCTGAGATTGCGCTTTCATCCTATGCGGAAGAACGTCTTAAGTGATTTTATTTCACATGTCTGTAATATATAGATATTATAATTGATTGATATTAATATATAGATTTCATAATATTGGTGACAGAATAGCTCCTTCAAAAAGTGAGTATGTTATAACTAAAATCTTTCAATTGCAGATACAATTAATTTTGTTATTTTCATAGCGGGTTAGCATTTTATTTCACTTTTCTGTCAAGAGTGTCAGTTATTGTGTTAACACGTCCAATAACGAATTAAGGTGGATCATCGTTGTCAGATTTTCGTTGCCAACTTAAGGGAGAAAATAAAATTATATATTAATTTTAAATGCACTTTTATAACTATTCAGTAGTCGGTCATATATCAGTTCCTACTTAAATTTTAGTAGATTGTAAAACTTTTAATTCTATGTTTGGTCATATGCAGTTTTTATATATAGAGTAGCAGTAAAACTTATTCGGAGGTCGTCCAGGGAAGTATTGCCACCATACTCATATCTGCCGCCAAGCTGTAAGTAATGCATTCGTTTTACTATGTTCCGGTTTTAAAGGTATGATTGCCGGTGAAATTATAGCCACATGATACAATCTTCCTTCACGTCTCTGAGTTACGGGTGCATACGATAAGACTAGGATCTTGTGTACCTTAGTAGGGGAGGACCCAAATCGTATTGCTTATTCAACTTTGTTTGTGCAGAGGTAGAGGTATTACCATTTAACACCAGGTAGGCTATCTGCTCGTCCCGTAACTTTATCGCATTAAAAATATGCAATATTAGTTGAAAATTCTGAATATAAGAAGATAAATTATTTATTGTTTATTGGTGCACATTTCACACAGCGCCATCTAGTCCCAAATAAATGACGACTTACAGTAAATTGGTCTCAAAATTATAAAAAAAAGTCAGCAACGCTACACCTTAAGAATAATAATTCCACACGGAATACTGGATGTTAAATAAAGGGATTTGTCTGAATTAAGAACGCGGACATTTCTGATTGGTAGTGGATTATTTTTTGTACACGGTAAAGCCGCTTATTGCGAAATTGTGGAAATTAGATTTTCATTTTAAAATGAAACCGAGTTGATTATAATGGAGACATGAGATTTTGTAACTTATTCCCTAAGTTATTTTAGTCTTCTTATTTTTTTACTAACTCAAAGTGAGGCGCATTTTGGAGTTTGCTATAGGTACATTCGTTGTGTAGGGCCTACGTCGTTTGGCTGTTACTGCAAGATGATATCATTATACTGTTCTGAACTAAGTAATTTTGTTACTTATTTATATACAAAAACATTTTCAAAATGTACTTTTCAATATCGTAACCACACAACCACACATCGAAGTCACAAAATCATTATTCACTGATATGAAAAACTAAATATTTAATATTAAAATTTCATCATCAAATCAACAACATACATATATATATATATATATATATATATATATATATATATATATATCCTTGTTTTTAGTACTAATTAATAAACATACATAATAATCTTTGAATCCTGTTATAAGTTATGCTTCAGACACTCTGAGAGCGTGGTGGTGCAGTGGTAGACCCCAAGTTTCAATCCGAAGGTCTATGGTTCAGATCAAGCCGAAACCAACGGGCTTCTCGCTTGAAAAATGTATTTACACTAGAACAAGTTTTCATAACAGCGATAGAAAAAAAACCAAACCCACAGTGCAAGAACATCAGTAGAAAAAATAACTGAAAAATTAAATCAACCGTTATATTTTCATTTTATTTACAAAAAGCTAACCATTTCAATATTACTACAGTTGGGAGCTTTCGAGTGATTACTACCCAAAAAATGTTCAAAACAGGTGTTTTAAATATCGATATTCGTAGACATGTGTTCTTGTCTTAGATGTAAAGGACCATAACATGATAACAGCCTGTTTAAACACAACCAATGGAGGAAAGTCGTATCCTGGAATCATTTAAACTAGCTGTGGACCCCGGCCCGGTTGAAAAGATATGCAAGTAGGTCATGCTGCGTACATGACAAATAGTGTTGGGGTTAGAACGGCGGCAACAGTTGTAAATACGTACAAACTTCCAGTAAACATTCTGTTTTTCTTTTGCCGTGAATAAATACGGGAAGCTGGTTATATAACGGTTGTTTTCTCTTTACAAATAACACAAAACTAATTTCAGAAACTTGCCAAGGTTATATACACACCCTGTCTATTTTTTCGTTCAAAAGTCTGTTGTATATACTGTATTTTTTATAAAATAATCCAGTAAATTCTCTGTGATTGGATTGCATTGTTAATGGATTGCAATTTTATTGAAATAAATGTAGTAGATAGTTTGTTGGGTGCCGGTGAAATAATAGGCACAGGTATGTGTTTTGCGTGTTCGTAATCACACCAGCGTCCTTATCAGAATTATGTAGCAGTGGCAGTAGAACTATTGGCAAGGTCGTCTAAGAAAGTACTGCCACCGTACCCTTTTCTGCCGCCAAGCAGTAATGGTTACAGTGTTTCATTCTGAAAGGTGTGGTTGCCGGTGAAATTACAGGTAAATGAGACATTCCACTACACGTCTATTTTATTCGGTCATGTCGTACTTGAATAGGAGATAAAAAAAACTACGGACGCGAGCAAAGAGGCCCGCCAAAATACCTCGTACTTCGTACCTCAGTACTGCACGTACTTCATACTCCGGCCAGGTTCCCGGTCGATGTGTCGGCCGACATCGGTCAACGAACTCGATTAGCGTCGGCACCTGCCGGAAATCCGTCGATTACTCGATTAGCTCGCGAGGCCACACCTCTAATATTTTAGCAGCAATTTCGCGCGTAGCAACTCCGAGGTGATGCGAGTTCGGGAATCGAAACAAATCTTACATTTTATTACTTACTCCGAATTTTTTGTATTATACTGCAACGAAAAATAACTTTTTTTTTTTAAATTGAAATAGATTTGTTCACGTCAAATTTTGATTCTAATTAAAGTGTAAATACATACATTTTCGCACTGTAGGTATAGTAAAAAAATATTATTCTTATGATGGGCTCTAGTAATAAGCTAATATCAATCATCTATTTGTCTTTTTTTTCACCGAATATGCTCTTATGTGGCCTACATCCAAACTGCCTATAAAAGTTAAATAAAAAATAAAAATAAATATTATATATTAGATTGTCTTGATTAAAAAACAATATTTTTTTTTACAGAACCTTCAATTAACCTGTATTAATTGCTTATAATCTTTACAATTGTGGCTTTCAATTCATTGGACAAAAGGCCACTGAACAAAATGTCAATTAAAACATTTGAACTAATGACACTAAGTCAAAATATAGTTTTACCATCAAATATATGTCCTGGTGTGTCGTAAGTGATATCGTCCAGAATTCTGAAATATTTATACCAAAGAAATTATCATGTCATTTTGACCGTAACAATTCTTGGGACACATGAAAATCACCCTTTCCCAATAAGAGTAAATAGAGCTAAGGGTAAAAACTTGCCAGGTCAGGTCAAATACCCTACCTATGTATAAACACCCTTAATTTTCAGGCTAACGAAAATAAATATTCGTGAAATACCGGCAAGTCATAATTAAGTCGTAAATAACCGTGATTAGTAACCATGGCACATTTTCCATTACATTCAGGCGACAAAATCATACCAAGTATTGTTAATGGTCTGTACTTCGTTTATTACATAGATTAAAATGTTGACAGCACGCTTAGTCATGGAGTATTAAACCAACATAAACAATTTAACTAGGAGAGAGAAACAGCTGAACCTTATGATAAGTTCGTCCGGAGAAGTACTGCCACCATACCGATTTCTGCTGCCAAGCAATGATGCATTAGCGATATTGTATGGCAGTTTGAAAGATGTGGTTGCCACTGAAATTACAGGCGCATGAGACATTCCACCTTTACGTCTAGGGTTATGGGAATTTGCGACGCGGCTTGGATCTTGTCTTATCTACCTAAGTAGGAGAGGATCTAAGTTGTTTTAACTGTTACGGGCAGAGGTTACCACGTGACACCAGCAGGTGGGTCGTCTGCTCATTTCGTACACTTTACAATATTTGTATATATGTATAGTGTTTGTAACTTTAAAATTAGGAATTAGTCTTCGGGTTGTGAGAGAAGTTACACGTCGCTTTTTATATGAATAATTTAAGCACAAAAAACGTTAAAATATACGCGTTTTTCACCTTAAGTTAAGCCGTAACCTCTGCAATGCGTATCAGACCCTCCCCTACTTAGCTATGGGAAGACCGTGTCACATAGTATTGCGCCCGAAACTTCAAGATGTAAAAGTGGAATGTCTCACGTGCCTGAAATTTCACCGGCAACTACATGTTTTCGACTGGAATACAGGATGCTTAAGCTGTACTAGCTAGGTGATGGTAATTCCCAATCGAACCTGGCAAAAGTTCTAAAAAATATTTATATCTATCTTCTGTTACACATAAATTTTAATTCGGTCACCAAAGACAGAATATTTATAAGCTACTCAAATTAATTAACTGTTTTTAAACTAATTACTTAATTGTAAATATTTAATTTGTTGATATTTTATTACCTGATATTATTGTACAATATATATATAATAATAGGCTGGTCACGGAAGGACCCGTAATCTGCCCGTAACTTATGTAACCTGATCACGCTACCTGTGATAAAGCCATTTGCTTAACTTACTTGTTTAACAAAATACGATGTATTTTTGGGGGCATGTTGAGCATTCATTTCACAATACGTGTGCTATTTTTGGGATACTGATATTAGGTCGAGTCGCTTTTTATGCGAAACTGTTACAGACGAGCTGATGGCCCACTTGGTGTTTGTAAGCGTTAACCTCTGCCCAAAATAGAACTACACGACTTGAGTCCTCCCCCACTTAGGTATGGTAGAACTAAGTCATTACACGACTTTGCGTTCTCTGTAAATCTACGCACGCAGAGAAAAAAGTAATATATCATTAAAGGTAAATGAATTTTAATGACCATTTTATACTTATGATGTAGGTAGATCGTGGGTTTAATTAAATATAGGTACTCGTTTGACCCTAAGTTTTGGTGTTATTAACGTCATCACATCCCAAATCTAATAAGCAATTTTGACCAGAGTTTTAACAAACATGACCAAATTGTAATCCACAAAAAGATTCACCATTATACATTTAATTCAATTATATATCCTTCGCTTGCTCTAGAATCTAGAGTCTAGATTCACAATTCGCAATCGCGACGTCTACAGATTTTGATCACTTGTGATGATATTCATATCATTATTTTCTTTATAAATACTATCGTATTTAATTTCTAAGCTAATTATTAATGGTAATAAAACCTTCTTAAGTTCATAAGTTTTGCGATATTCCATCTATTTTTATAAAAAAATTATACATT
This sequence comes from Chesias legatella, assembly GCA_947359385.1. NCBI lineage: Eukaryota > Metazoa > Arthropoda > Insecta > Lepidoptera > Geometridae > Chesias > Chesias legatella. Next base: position 1,167,727 of record OX375776.1, on the reverse strand, counting down.
TCCAATTTATTGCTCATTTATGAAAATATTACGATCCTAAAAATTAACGGTACTTCTAGTTTTTAGCTTTAGAACTAAAAATATATTGGTCATAAACTTGAAATATTAGTTAATAAAACTGTACTTCGATATCTGAATTTTATAAAAGAAATTTATGACTTCCATGACGAAGTAGCTTTCTATAGTTTATTTTATGTATTTTTGGGGTAGTTGATGATTGAGATTTTTCAATCAAGTCAATTTGCCTAAATAACAAAGCTTTATAATGACAAATTTGAGTTTTAATAATCTATTTTCATACTTATTCTGTAGCAAAGTTATATCACCAGCTCCATTCTATTGGAATACAATACATTACAGTTTTTATTCAGCTTAATTATTAGCTTTTATTTTGTAACAAAAATTAATTCGTTACATTTTTCCCGTAATTTTGCATAATGTTCCAATAAACAAACAGACAATTACAATTTAATAATAGTACAGATAAATAGATAATAGAAATATACTGATTTACTTCGTTCAACAACAAAAGCATTCCCTCATTTATCCGAGCTAAACTTCTATAGTTAAGACGCTGAATCCTTGAAAAGCACTTTTAATTTCCTCCAAACGAAGTTTGAGAACCCGCAAAACCAAATTACTTTATTTTTCTACATTAGCAAGAAAGTCAAAAGATAAAAACAGATTAGCCGCATAGACGCTCTCATTAGTGAAATTTAAGGGAGATTGTCTTTATAAATCTCTTTGTAATTACTTTTAATCGCGGGCTCGGGGCAATGGTAAGGAATGAATACCTGTCATCAAATTAGTTCACGTTTTGTAAAGGGTCAGATGGAAGAAAGATTCGAAGGAAGACAAGAGCTTTGAGGCTTTTTATTTTAGTAATTAAACGCTGGGCGGTTGTTTCCAAATGGCTACTTTTTAGTGCAGCTAACGTCGAACTCAAGAAAGTAGAGTAATAAAAAATAATCGAAATTTATTAGTTCATATTAGTAAGGCAATTAAATTTGAAATCGGTGACGTTAAAAATAAATTAAATACAATATCAAATCAAAAATATAGGTACAATCTAAATTCAAATTTTATTTCACGGTTCACCATTCCTATTACGATTTTAACTGTATTTTTAATTTATATACTTATTTAGTAGTCGGACAAGTTTTATCTACCAGTTCAGCAAATATATAATTATAAACGAGCCGTGTTGAAGGCAAATAAATCTGAGTTTATAAGTATCGACGCTCGTCAATAACGGTCGTTACCTTTGTGACAAAATCAGAAACATTGTTTTTAAAATAATGAGTGAAAATTATAATGGAAAATGTAAAAAAAAAATGTACATGTGTAAATTCAACAAAGTTATGAGGAATAATATTTTTTAAATCTTTTGTTAACTAATCAAGCCTGTCTACATTAAACTCAAATTTATATCAACTTATTAGAAAGTAATCCATACTTATCCAAACACAATTCAATTATCAATATTCACCTGATTTTAGTAGTTTTTTTCGCAAAAGAAATTGGTTTCGTGACGTTCCATCTTCAAGTTTCAGGCTCAATGCTATGCTACTAACGTACTGTAGTGAGGAACCAAATATTAATGTCGTTATGGGCAAAGTATACCCATTAAGTAGATATTCTCTGCTCGTTACTGAAACTCGCATAAAAAACAAGTTAGATCTTTCCAATAACCTAAAAAATAAAACTAGATTTGATGGATTCACCGATTCGCCTGAAAAATGTCTGCATCATCAGAATTTATTGGACTATGTTATGGTGATATTAAAATTGATGGCCTTACTCTCCAGTAACGGCGGGAATGGTCCGCGAACGACACGACAAGCCTTAGATAGATAGATAGATAGATAGACAACTCTTTATTGTACACCACACAGACACATACAAATAAACAAGTTAAAAATAATTTACAATACATGTGACGTACAATCGGCGGCCTTACTTTAATGTTTGTGTAATATTTTTTAATATATACGACTTTTCTTACTTTTATATCACGATCGGGTTATTAAAATGCTGGTATACAATAATCTTCTGATTATTTGTGACTGATACAGCAGTAGAGGTAACAACTAAAAGACTACCACTCAGCATGTGCTGCATGGTGTGGCTGCTTCAGCGCTGGTTTTCTGCGGCACCTGTGTGTATGGGCTTGCGACGCTTCAACAGTTTGTGAAAGTTACTTGTTTGTCAAAGGTTTTTCATGTCACCGTATATGTCATCTTTCATCGCCTAAGTAATATTGAGATTTTGGTAAAGATATTAATATTTGTGTAGATGTGTTGAGTATGACATACATCAGTTTACTACTTACAAGTAAAAACTGCTAATCTTCAATAAATATCCTATTATTTTATTTTAGTAAGTTCTGAATCCATGTTTGTAAAATAGCTATATTATATAAAATTAAAATGAAATATCCTGATTTTTGGAACAAATAATCAAGTGAAGACAAGAACAAATAAGTAAAATCTACGACGTGCTTTTAATTAATTTTATTGTCTTCTCGAATATTTAAGTTTCCCGTGGATACGAGACACTGCCGAGCAACAAGTTCAGAACAATTTCTCGAGCTGAACTTTGGAAGTCAAGTGGTACAAGTTCATGATATTTGCAGCTCCGGAGTATTTTGCTAAATATTCCCACTAAGGCATAATGTCTATTCTCGTTCAGATTCACTTCCAAAACGCTGATTCAATTCGGTTTGATAGACTAAAACTACTAAAGACCTATCTCTCATACTCTAAAAAACTGACGCAACACAAAAATGGCAGATTTGTGAAAAATATATATTGTTCTTTGTATTTTAAATTGTTTATTTTAATTGTAATACTGTGTAATGTGTATTTAGTGAATTATTAGCTTTTGAATAATTGATAAGCATGACTACAAAGTAGTGAAATTAAAATTAAATTAAAAAACCTTTTTACTCTAAACGAAAACAAAGAAAACATGGTTCGTCGCGGTCCGGTTTCAAACCAAGGCCGCCTTTAACATGGCTTATTTGATTTGTGGAGCTCCTTATCACAAATTTTATTTGTTATTTGCGACGGCGACATTTATTAAATTATACACTCGCGAGCAACTGAATCGACTAAGCCGTACATTCGCACCAAAATTTGATTTCAAAAGTTGTTAAAGTCGATGAGGAATCGCATGCAAGCCATTATAAAGGCTAGGGGAGGCAATACCAAGTATTATAAGTAAAATTTTATTTGTAATTAAATAAAAAATAATGTTTTATTTTATGTTTTCATTTTTCGCCATTTTCAATGCATTTTCATTCAAATTCATTTTGACCAATAACTACTGCACCGATTTTCATTATTACGATGTTATTTTATAGAGAGGAAATACGAGTTTTAGATAAGGAAGAAATCATGAAAATCACATAAGCCGTTTTCTCATAATCTACTTTTTGTATATAAGTACGGCTAGAGTCGATTCAGTTGCTCGCGAGTATATATGGAGGTAGTTTCTTACCTCTCCGTACAATAAGTTGTAATCTTGAAACTTGCGCCTCAAGTAGGTAGTTAGTACCCCCCCGATGGTGGGGACCGTCTGTCAATAGGGAACGGCTTTACGCTCTATTGACAATTAGATTGAAGTTGGCCGAGTATATTACCCAAGTTCTATCTCTCAAGACAGTTCTGCTTAGTCTCCTGTTGAATTCACAATTTCATGCCACCGGCGCCGCTCAATAAGTAATAAGCTGAGGCGTGCCTTTTCACTTTGAATAGTTTTTTGATTTGCATATTAGCTACGGCGACATTAGTTTTGTTAGTTTTGGGCATAAAGTTGGTCGTATTTTGTGCCTAGTGGAAAAATAGTGAATAAAATATTATACTTATTTTCTTGTCAACTTGCATATCTTTTTAACACCCATATTTATTACTAAAATTAATGGATTTCGTACCTAATGGATGTGATCCTATTACTAAGCCTACCGTTCGACTGCCTGTAGGTAGCCGGCTAAAATAAGACAAAATATAAGTTATATTTGTAGATTTCCAAATAACAATATATACAATAATTATCTGTATCATACGTCAAACTTTGTAAATTATAGTGCAAGCTCTGAAATAAAATTTCAAAAAATAAAAACTGGCAAGTGTGAGACAGAATCTAGCTAAGTATCCCAAACTGAAAAAAAAAACATATATTTGTTAGAAAACCCTCGGCGCACGAATCCAACTCGCACTGCACCAATTTATTTTAAATAATTTAACCATCCAGTATGAATACCAATGATATATCCAAAAAATCCGAGCGACACTGCATTTACTGTTCATTTCAGCTCAAATTTTTTGCCTACATAATATACTGACGAAATTTCGGTAGAGAGTTCTCATCACACCCCAATTCAATAAGGTAAATGACGTCAAGGAATTCCCGCACCCGATCGCAGACTATTTGCATAGGAAGCGTAGAGTAAGGGCTTATGTTAAACAGTAGTGAAGAAAATATGTTTTTGTTTACTAAATAATGCATCTAGGAAATGTTCAACAATGGTTCACGCAAAAGGAATAATGAATATCGTATTGGATCCGTAAAAACAATCTGAAATCCAGAAACAGCAGGCCTACACCGATAAATCTTTCATTGGAATAATTTACACACAATAACACGTTCTCAAGACTATATAAGAAAACATCGCTGGAAAACCGACATGACATGGATTTATTGTTCAAGGTCACAGCAGTTTCCAGACCTGCATTAAGAGCAGTAGAACTCACCAAGGTCGTCCGGGGAAGTGCTGCCACCATGCTCATTTCTGCAGCCAAGCAGTTCCGGTTTGAAAGGTGTGGTTACTGGTAAAATTACAGGCCCATGAGACCACCTACACGTCTCAGAGTTACGGCAAATACGATGTGACTTGGATCTTGTGGTACCTAGGGGAGAACCCAAGTCGTATCGGTTATGGGCCAAGGGTACCACTTAACACCAGGTGAACCATCAGCTCCTTCCGTAAATGTATCACATAAAAGAAAACTGGTTTCTTAGGTTAAACTAATTTATTCTCACTTTCTTATACCTAATCACTAACATTTGGTCCTAATCTCCCTTGATGTTAAGTGACGAAACGGTTTACGATGTAGCATGCTTGCATGTGAGTAACCTATTCACTCTTAGAGACTTACAGATTACAAGTTCTCAGGAAATAAGACCCAGATAAGAGGGTCCTCTTTGATGTCAGCATAAAGAAAGCAAAACACTTAGTACGCATATCGTTAGAAGAAGCTAAGAAAGGGTGACGCATTTACGTCTGGATATCCTGTGGCAGAATGTAGAAACGTATTCTTCTTTAGTCTTTATTGTACACAGAAAACATAATACAAGGTAATACATATAAAAAAGCCAGCTTAGCAAGAAGAGTTCTCTTCCAGAAAACCTTTGAGGCTAAAAAAGCGATTTTATAAAGGTGTACATAGTAAAGATAAATCAATTAGAACTACTCTAATTTTCTCTTACTTTTTGATAATAAAATCTTATTTCATAAATAATTATATTTTCCCAACATGCAAACATTTATTCTCGTCCAGAAATCGAACCTGTGACTCCTGCATCGTCGACAAAGAAGGTTAAAGACGGAAAAGACAACTAACCTATGATAAAATGTATCTTAACTAAATACTATTGTCATCTACAATAACTTAAAAGCATTTCTAGAATTGTCTAGTTTATCACCGGTGAAATCAGGTGACCATTATCTATTGAAATGAACCAGTTTGATTATTGCAGTAGGATCCCCCGTGTACGGACATATGGACACAGCACAGCATCTAATGGTAATGCATAAATGTTTATTAACTAACTACGGAGCCATAAATTGACCCCTATGGCTATGTTTGGTGAAAAATTTTGTTTGAAGAGCAGTAGAACTCTCGCCAAGTTCGTCCGGGGAAGTACTGCCACCATGCCCATTTCTGCTGCCAAGCAGTAACGCGTTCGCGTTACTGTGTTCCGGTTTGAAAGGTGTGGTTGCCGGTGAAATTACAGGCACAAGAGACATTCCACCTACATGTCTCAGAGTTACGGGCGCATACGATGCGACTTGGGTCTTGTCGTACCTAGTAAGGGAGGACCCAAGTCGCATCGGTTGTTATAGGCAGAGGTTACCACTTAATACCAGGAGGGCCGTTGGCTCGTTCCGTAACTGTATACAGAAACAGAACAAACGTCTATATTCGTGACATAAATGTTTATTCTGGGTGGGAATCGAACCCACGACCTACGCAGAAGGCAGGGTTACTAACACTTGAGCTATGAAGTGAGTACATAATATTGTAATATCGAAATAAATATAAATTTAAACCAGTCGTTCCAATGGTATAGACGCCAAGATTCAATCCGGAGGGCGCCGGATGAATTCCCGACGATCTCTAAGCTCTTCGCTTGAAAATTTACATATAAAACATTCTCAAAACGGTGACGGAGAATGTCGTGAGGATACCGATATGTCCTAGATAAAAATTCGAAGCCACGTTTTGAGGGACCAAGTTGCTCGCGTCCGTATGCGATTACCCTTTGAATCCATACACGTCTCCCCCGGGTGGTGCGAAAGGAGCAACCCAAAGTAGCAGTAGAACTTGTTCTAAGTTCGCCCGGAGAAGTACTGCCACCATACCTGGTAATCTGCCACCAAGCAGTGACGCACTTGTGTTGCTGTGTTCCGGTAGAAGGGAGTGGGTGCCGGTGAAATTGCAGGCGCATGAAACGTAACATCCCTGTCTCGAGATGATGGACGCAACGCAATGCGACTTGAGTCGCCTCGTACTATGGAGAGAGCTTGAGTGGTATTGCTGTTGTCTATGGGTGGCGGTTACCACTTAAAATCAGGGGGGCCGTCAGCTCGTTCCGTCACTTATATTACATAAAAAAGTGCATGAAAGGGATCTGTTTAAGGTGCACTTAAATCTTTTCACAACACTGGTTCGATACAGTCTGTGACACGGGTAACATCCAAGTACCATAATAATAAAGTAACAGTACTGCACAAACATTCCTGTTATAACGGTGTGGATGTCGGTGAAATGACCAGCGAATAAGTCATTCCGATTGTACGGTGAGGGAATTCTATTCCGACTACAGAATGTGAAGAAGTTAATTGCTTATTTTAGGGCAGTACATACCTCTACATCCCATAATTCATTGGATCGTGGCCTTGTTATAATCCTTATTCCCAAATAACACTTGTAAATGATAACTAAAAAGCTAGATGTCTGGTAATTAATTAATATAAGTAGTTATTAATATTATATTAATAACTATTTTACTTATATACTATATATATACTTATATACTATTAGTTATTTATTCAAATGATACCGTATTTCACATTAATCCTGTCAGAATCGTTTTCTTAACCGACCGTATCTAGAATCAAAGTTCCAATATGGTGTTGCCAACGTGTATAAAATTTTAGTGACTTCTCAAAAGTTTATTGAATAAAGCTGTAGTTTCAATTTTCATAATGGCAACATTCACGCTTAGTTTTCGCTTTATTGTTGTTTTAACAACCGCTTCCGGTCGCATGATTTCGTTTAATTTTCCTTTTGTTAAGTAAAACAAGCCTCGTAAACAAAGCGTTGTTTAGGTAATTTGAAATATTTATGTGATGGTTTGATCAAATAGTGTTTTTGATTATTTTATTGTTTGTTTTCACGACTAGTTAACATTCTTTGTTATTTGTGTGATTTTATTTATTCAATTGAGAAGTTTAACAAAGAAACCCAATATTAACAACATTAATAATAATTTCCCTCTGTCTGCTTTCCAGTGGATGCAGAGATCGAAGATCTGGCTCATAACGCTTACTGAGACACCTATATTCAGCGGTTAAGTAAGATAAGAAAAGAGAGGAATCCTATAGGAGTTTCTTGCCTGATCTGCCCGGATAGATGGATAGAGTTTAGTGATCAGCAAGCCTGGCTTTATATTAAACAATTTTTAATATATATATTTTATGGAAATAAAGTTTTTCACTTTGACTTCTCTGATGATACTGATAATAGCTTTATAACTATTAACTATACTAGCGGACCGGACAGATTGTCCTGGAACCCGATCACAGCGCCATCTATCGGGTCCAATTGTGAATCTAAACCGTAAATTGACAAAATAGTCAAGAAAAACTAAAATAATTTCATCGATTAAGCGACATATAATACTTTTGTAAGTGTACATAAGTATTACATGTATATATGTACATATATGTAGTCACTGTAGTTCGCTGTTCAGAAAGAGCGCCGAGTACGCCTAAGGATGTTTTAACTTCAATAAATAAATTGCAAATGTTACAAAGTATTATTCTTAATGCTGAGCATATTTGAAGAATTTTCGTGTTGGTTTTGCTTAAATTCAAAAACTTTACTCGAATGCGATCGTTATGAGCAAAAGTTTGATGGACTTTCCAAGACATGAAGACTGAACATGCGACGGAAGAATGAAAAAGGGTGTATGAAATGACGTGAATGTGAAATATTACATGGAATTTTATGACGATTGTGTTTGGAAGGAACGCAGATATCTTGTCTGTTATCAGTATGGATTCCTTGATCATCAAAAATTTTACAAAGTCTCGCACTTTTCGTTTCTCTCTTTAATATATTATATATTTTCACTGGCCTCACAGCTCAGTTGGTAGCAACCTTGTCTTCTGCGCTGTAGGTCGGGGGTTCGATTCCAACCCAGGACAAATATTTGTATGACGAATATAATAATAATAATAAAATCTTTATTGGGAACAGACAAAAGAAGACACATAAAAAATAGTGACACGATGGTAACTGCAATAGTTATAGAAAAATAAAACTGTGGCGCAGTTACCAACGCCCACCTCCTAGGACAGAGTACATTTTGTGTTCCTAATTTGAAACAATACAATTGAGTATAATAATAAGTAATCTACATTTATATAATTTACAGATTAATATGAACTATGAATATAAAAAAGAATATGAAAAAAGTTTTCAAAATAGAAGAATAGAAGAATATAGATGTTTGTTCTGTGTCTGGGTGTCAGTATGTATTTACAAAAGAAAAGTATAAATGTATTACATCAGTTGTCTGGTTCCCGTGATACAAGCTATGCTTAGCTTACTTTGGAGCAAGATGGCTGTGTGAAATGTCCACCAATACATATTTAATTATTTATTATTTATATAGAAACTCAACCAAGTGAACAAAGGTTATGTTTGTTTATCATAGTGATGCTTCAGGCGGAATTTCGTCAAAGCAACGTTTTAACGGGGGATGAATGTGAAACTCAGTATTTAGAATAAATAAATTAAGTTAAAATCGTATGGGCGATAAAAATTCGCAAAGAAAATGTAACATTGTATTTTTCAAGTTGCAAACTGGGCATGCGGTAACTGAGGCGGTAAATTCCACCTTTTGGCTGGACGCCCAGACCGGCAGCGTCACCTGATTAGACCGCGTCATTGTTTCCAAAAATTCTATTTACTGTGTCACTGGAATTGGTTGGACAGATCTTAAGGCTGAATAAAGTGAATGAGTTTTAGAAATATTTACTGCTACTAAGCGTGTCGCTATCTCCCTCGTAACAGTGCGTTTCAAAGAGGCTCCTTTCGTTGTCACATGTCTTGAAATTTTTCGTCCTAGAACATGTCGGTTTCAAACAAACATTTTAATTGAAAAACTCTCTAATTCACCTCAGGATTTGAACCAGCTACATCCAGTATTTAAACCAGTATTTAAACTCTGTACTAATGGGCCACCAAACTTTCTTAAACCTAAAATTTTAAATATACTTAATGAAAACATTCTTAAATATGAAACAAATTACATCTACTCTTTAAAAAAGCCGTGCGTATAATTTCTTAACAAATAAGTATAATTTTTTATTAATCTTATTTTCATTACGGTTTTAATACATTATGTCTTGGAATACTTTCTAGTTTTATACTGTTTCTGGCTTTCTGATGTCTGACCATGTATGACATATGAAAATATAACATATGGACCTCCTCGACGTAACATGATATAAAGAAAGTAATTTGAACTTTTTTAGTCCAATGAAATGGTAGCTTATTCAATTCTTTCTTAAATTTAACATAGTAAGGCTTTGTACACATTAAAGTCACTGGTCTACATTTGATTTAGAACTGATTCCCTTCAGGTTGAAATGGTCTGTAATATTATTAATTACCTAGACTACGTTGCGTGCTGAAATTGAATTTACTTTGTCACTGAAACGGTGAACTAAAACCACATTCACTACAAACTGAACATCGAAGCTCACTAATCATGGAATAGTGACGGTGCACAGTAGCGTTAAGAAACAGTAGGTAGTCTTTTTTTTAGAGGTTATATAGTTTTACATACTCCTAGTTTAAATCTAGAGATCTCAATTTTAAATTATGATGTGCGCAATGAAATTACACTAAACTAAATACATGTTTCCAAGCGAATAATTTATCAAAATATTCGCTTGGAAAAATGTATGTACTTGAAATCTCGTTCTTAGAACAGGAACGGAAAATGTTGTGAGACTGGCATGTCCTAGAAATAACTTCATTTCGTCAAGTGAGCAGAGAAAGCATCAAGGCTTGATAATAAATATATAATGTCAAATTAAGATCAAAATGAAAATAAAAAATAAATTTAGTACCAATTTTATCCGGAGAATAGGAATATATATATAATAGAAAAAAGGAATAGGAATTTGGTCTAAAGTTGTGGTTGGTGGTGAAATTACTGGATTCCATATTCACGTCTCAAAGTTACGGGCGCAATAAATTGCTACAGGTTTTTCCATACATAAGTAATACGTAAATCGTTATCGTATGGGCAGAGATACCACTTAACGTCTGGTGGGCCATCAGCTCATACCATGAATAAAAAATAAGGAGCAGCACTTCTGTATTATATTACACTCTGCAATTAGTTACAAACGAATAGTGGCGACCCTAGCTTACCCTCGTCGCCCGTACAATGGGATATCAATAGAGTGATGTGTTCCACGTAACGCTTGGCAGGGCTGTCATCAATCATGTGGAATTGTGGAACTCTTGAGTAATGATGGACTGGACGGGTAATGATAACACTTTATTAACAACGTATTTTATATGTCTTTTGGTGTATCATCGTTGAATTTTTTTTTTTGATAATAAATGATTTATTTGTTACACGTAGTAAATATTTCCAACTTATTCTAATATTTTAAAGCAAACTCAGTCATACTATTAAACGAATAAAAATAAAAATATGTAATAGCATCTGGCATCTGGCAATAGATCTTAGTCCAAATTAAGTTGGTATTAACACCATAAAATTTTCTGCAACTAAGGAGTGACGCATTCGCATTACTGTTCCAATTTCAGTGTCGTGTCCGGTGAAATTACAGATACTTTCAACATGAGGTAGTGATGGTGGTTCATCTTGGGTCTCCCCGTGCCTAAGTAGGGCAAGGTTGAATACATATAGTTTTTATTTTAGGCAGAGGTTACCCCTTTACATCAGGTGGGCAATTTGCTCGTTTCGTTGTTTATTCACTTAAGAAAAAAACTTAATACTTGGTAAATGTAATTGAAAAATTAGTTGATATTTTTTTAATTTAATAATAATATATATTGGTGGACATTTCACACAGCGCCATCTAGCCCCAAAGTAAGCTAAGCATAGCTTGTATTATGGAAACCAGACAACTGATATAATACGAATACATTTTTGTAATTACTCGTATATGTTATTATACATATTAACACCCAGACACAGAATAAACATCTATATTCGTGTTACAAATATCTGTCCTGGGTGGGAATCGAACCCACATCCTACAGCATTGAAGGCAGGGTTACTACCAACTGAGCTGTGAGGCCAGTCACCAAAACAGAATATTTACAGCAAAATTCAGAATTTAAAAACGTTTTTGTGATATCATCAACATGGGGACATCAATTGTAGAGCGAGCGAGGCCGGGCGTCGGCTCGTCCATCACGCGCTGCCGACACTCGTATTGCTACACCGACACAGCTTTGTGCCCTTAACTTTATTGTTTGATCTGTTTGCGAGATTAATAACATTTTTTATTTATGCGTACTTTATTAATGACGGTATAAATCAGTAATAATCAATAAATATTGGTGAACATTTCACACAGCGCCATCTAGCCCCAAAGTAAGCTAAACATAGCTTGTAGTACAGGAACCAGACAACTGATATAATACTTAAATACTTTTTTGTAAATACATACCTATTGACACCAAGACACAGAACAAACACCTATGTTCGTCGCACAAATGTTTGTCCTGGGTGGGAATCGAACCCATGACCAACAGCGTAAAAGGTAGCGTTACTACCAACTGAGCTGTGAGGCCAGTCACTTTTATCACTGGATCTTTCAAACTAACTAACTAATAACTAAAAAAAAACTAACAAATAAAAAAAAGCTAGATCTGTGTTCAAAATACAGAAGCGTGCCTAAAAGAGTCCTCTATCGTGAGCTTTTCATTAATCTTCTTATTGTTAGTTCTTGGACATAGCTTTCCTCAAGATATTTCCCTTCACAGTTTTGAAAACGTGGTATTTCTACATTGTCTGAACTATTGAAAAACATCTTACTGATTTTGACTTCCTGATTTTTTTATTGAAGAATTATTTCGATGACAATCAACTTATATATGAAGGTATGTATATATAATATATATATATATATAAATATAGTAATCAGTAATCATAGTAAATCATATTATATTCCTTAATGTTAATTACATATCTATTATTTGTTTATGGCATGTTTTTTTTTATATTGTCATTCATTATACCTTAATTACTGGGTGCATTAAAATTCATACATAAATTAATATTGATATATTAAATACTTTAACTAAATAATTTGTCATAAGAGTCTACTCAAAATCAAAGTCAAAACTTATTTCATTCAGGTAATTCATAAGTAGGTCTAAGGCTAAAATGGCTTGGAAACATCAAAAAGTATTTTTTCAAAACATAAAATCACGCGTACTTATCGCTAAGTTTGACGCCTGTTCAAACCCTATCCGACCCTCCATGGGAAGAACAGACGAGAAATCGTTTCTTTTTCATTGCAATCATGATCCATGTAACGATTCACGTATTTAAATCTATGTTACATTTAGTTTATCACTTTGATAACTTAAATCTTCCCACGACTTCTTTAGTGTGGAATTTGCTTCATCCTTTTACCTGAAATGTTCCCCCCATGTTAGCAAGCATTTACGCCTTGAATGGAAAAGAAACGCAATATGCAAAATTCCAGACTATGGTTTCAGATTCCGTGAAGAGTCAGGCAGACATATGCTCTTTCATAAATCAATATATATAAAATTGGATGTTGAAATTATGTATGAAGTATTTAATCTAAACTGGTTGATCGATTAACATGAAAACTGCCAAACTGAAGCGTGTTTTTTTAGTTCATTGTTATTTTGTGCATTTGTGCTGAATAAATGTGTTATCTATCTATCTTTTCATGGAGAATTTTTTTGATATCAATTTTACCTATAGAACGTCTGCTGGGTTTGGCTACTAAAATATAAATTAATGAGTATTTTTATCAAAGACCACCTACTCCTAAAGGTCGACGCGTGTCATTTTGGAAGAGTCATCACAAAGAGGTTATATTTTATGTCGCACCCGGCGAGGCCACACGCTGTATATTACAGAATTATGGCAGTTACTACATGAACATGCAAATTGCTCGGCGTAACTTTATTGATTAGTCCGTGATATACTATGGTTTTTTTTTTGACCCAAGCCGCATCGCTTGTTATGGGCTGAGGTTACCACTTAACACCAGGTGGGCCATCAGCTCGTTCTTTAACTGCATTACATTAAAAAAATACTTGCAGTATTCTATTATGGACATGTAAATTGGCAAAGCTTTAGATGGCTTGCCAGGAACACTTCGCTAGAACTATGTTAAGGCAAATCCACCATTTCCTTCGAAAGCTAAGTGCATTACCATAGTAAGTGGTGTAGCGAAGTTCAATTAACGTTATTAGTTATAAATACCCACAGACTGACAATTAATATCCTGAAGGAGTAAACCCACCCTTATTTATTACATTATAGTGGGATTGCAGATATGAAAAGTGGAGAGACACGTAAATCTTTGGAAATAACGTTTTATTTCCGAAGAATAACAGAGCTAAAACTAGCATTTAATTATATTTGGACTATTGGCTTTTTTCTTTGTTGTTGATGAGTTAAGAACAAATTGATTTCCGGACTACCAATGGAATGAAAATGAGATGAAAAAAAATTATTTTTAGAATTAATAAAATAGCAAAGTATGTATACTTAAGTAATTATATTAGAATTTTGGTAGCTGGAAAAATACAAGGCATCACATTCCGAATAATAAATAAATATAATACTATATGATATAATACTAATTATATATAATATATGTAATACTATATCGAAGCCACCTCTCAAGTCCGTCCATTCAGCTACCATAATGTATTCACAAGATTTTACTCGTCATTTGAATACGATTGATCTCTTTACTATGCCGAGCTCTAATTAAAATGGTTTACATTTATTTCGCGTGCGAGCATTCAATAACGCAAGACTTCCTTTAAACCTTACTTATCGCTCTATTCCATGGAATCTTGGCACGAAACCACCATTCAAAGTGACCCTTAAACTCTACGGAATAAGGTTCAAAATGTAAGCAGAGGCAAACGAACTGATAAGGTGTTATGTAAAAGCCAGATAGGCACATGGGAGGGTTTATTTTATACTGCTTTATGGTTGTGTTGTCTTGTGATGTTTGTATGTTAGCATATATTACTGTTATTATGTATGTCATTTGAATTCTGTTACGTTGTAAGGCTGCGTTGTTAGTAAATAGTTTTCCTTGTAGTTTTTCTGCTTGAATATTTATTAGCTAAGTGATACAAGCAATGACGCCTCTAATATACAAAGACTGGCCTTATAGCTCAGCTGGTATCAATTCTGAATTCTGCGCTGAAGGTCGTAGGTTCAATTATCATACAGGACAAATATTTGTGTGACGGAAATAGATGTTTGTTCTGTGTCTGGGTGTTGTTTATATGTACATATTTCTAAAAGTTTATATACATATTCAATCAGTTGTCTAGTTTCCACTTATGCTTACTCTGGGGATAGATAGGGCTGTGTGAAATATCCACCAAAAAAGCTGTGGGTATATCGGATTGGTGATTTTCCATACCAATGATAAGTACGTGAGAAATAAGTTTATAATCTGACACGGCATAAAGAACGTTGTCAAAATTAGAATTATATCTGTCGTCTTTTTTTCTCTCAGGTGTTAAGGATGAGACGACGCCATCGGCTCTCTCATTCACATTAATTGAAAGCTATGTCATATTCTAAAATACACTCTAAGTTGAAACTAATACAACTCTAATTTAACTCTAAAGTAAAAACACTAAAGTTAAACCTAAGCTACTGAAAACACTCTCTATTACCAATAATGTTCAATAATAATTAAGTATTCAAAACGAAATCACCGTTTCTGTGCTGTGTTTTGTATTAATTTGAAACGAACAAAACTATTGGCGAACGAGATAACTATGTCCCTTCCGCAGCACATCTAGAGACGCCAAAACACACCGCTTTACGCTCCCACTCTGTTGCAACCTTAAATTGAATCGCCAATGAAGCTGATTACTTAGGCTCATCGTTATGACCGTCTTGCCCCAGATTCAAAATGTAGACAATCATGTCGACTGCAATATACTCCAACAATGTTTCCACAAGAAATAACAAATGTTATATTGGAAGGACGCGGCGCGTTTACCGCGGTTGCAAATTTTCTATAAAAATATTATTTGAGACAGCACATTTGCGTCAACTAAAGCTCCATATAGTGATAAGAGGTTGTCTTGTCTGACTGACAGGCAAAGTACGACCTAGTTCACTGAACCAGATTTGAAATAATAGTAATAATAACGGTGACGGTAATCAATTCAATTCAGTTTCGTATTTATTAGTTTTGAATACAGATAAATATCACAATAGCAGGAAATTAAGTGTCTATTTTTTTGACTGGCCTCATAGCTCAGTTGGTTAGTAACCCTACCTTCTGCGCTGTAGGTCGTGGGTTTGATCCCCACTCAGGACAAACATTTGTGACATTTGTAACATTGATGTTTGTTCTGTGTCTGGGTGTTATTGTCTGGTTCCCATGATACAAGCTATGCTTAGTTTACTTTGGGGCTAGATGGCGCTGTGTGAAATGTCCACCATTATTTATTTATTATTATTTTAAAGTATGAAAAAAATATATTAAAAGCATTTGAGGAGACATGTTTACGATACTTTGTACAAATTCTAACGCTAAAAACCAAATATTTAAATTAAACACTTCACTCCGTAATAAGCAAAGACATTTTCATTCTCATTCACACGCCGTTAAAACATTTGAAACCGACATAACCACAATAATACGCTTACGGACAGACGGGCCAGACGAATGCCTCTAATACCTCTCAACTGTCAACGAATATAAACAATAATTCATACTGTTGAATGTTAAAGTTATGTTTACTACATTATGATGCTCTGCCTAACCAGTGGAGGTAAAAGGGTGTGAATATATTTTACGTTCATATAATTAAATCTATTGACTTATAAATAATAAATTAATTAGTTCCGTTGCGAACGAAAAAATATTTTCTGGTAAAGAATCGTCAAATCCTACTTCATTGGAGAGGACTTGAGTCGTATTGCTGTTGTCTATGAGCGGCGGTTACCACTTAACATCAGGTGGGCCTTCAGCTCGTTCCGTCATTTTTATATCAAAGAAAACGATCTACAATGCAGAAAGCAGAACTAGGTCTATATGAGCTACCAAATAAGCTGCAGCATATGGGTATGAAGGTAATAATTTCCGGGATAAACTCTGTAAAGAACCCACTTATAACAAACATGAGGAAACATGTAACATTATTTGCTACGTAAACTTTTCTGCAAATTAAAAATAATCCACCTGAAAAACAGTCGGAATTTAATTATTTTACTCACTGGTTTCTAAACTCAGAGATATAATAAACCAGTCGTAGGTGGAATAGACATATATTAACTACAATCGTGTACAAACATCGATATGAATGTTTATTTGAACAATGTTAAAAGTTTAATAAGACAATTTAAAATATTTCACACGGATTATTATTGCATGAATGTGTCGGGATATTCGTACGAATTAAATTTGTAAGTTATATTACAAATCGTTTGAATTTATTGACATTGTATCCTTTATCAGTTGAAGAAATAAATGTAAGACTACGCTAGCATCTTTATTTCCATAGATCAATAAATAAATGAATTAGAAACGTCAATAATATTCAAAACGTCACACGTACTTATCGCTAAGTTTGACGCCTGTTCAAACCCTATCCGACCCTCCATGGAGAAGAATTCAAGGCTTGAAATGAATGCGTTATGAAGGCTTGTTTCATCTACGCCATAGAGCATTCTAGTGCAGATATATGTATAGTATGGATTAGTATATTTATATTTACAGTAGAAATAGAAAATAAAGTTATTTCCCATGTCTAAATTATCTATATTTGTCTATCCCGCTAACCACGTCCGTCATTTTCACCCACGGATTTGTCACATTAGAGTACATAGTAAACTTTTTGTATAGTAGTTAGTGGATTTGGCTGGTGTCTTGTTTATTACTCCACGACCAGAACTAACCGTAACGAGAGGTGCGGTGCAATTTCAAATTTAATATTCAAGTTTTGTACATCTCGGCAGTTTTTGCTCTATCCCTGATTATTTACATGGACTGATTTTAGTATATGAAACAATATTTTGATCGATATTGAATTGCCATATCGAATGTATTGTTGTGGGCTAGGAATATAGCTTTAAAGTGGGCTGTGTAGCTTCATAATGATCGGTCCGTCATTTACTTATGGTACTTAACACATTAATCACATTTTGTTTAGTAATTCTAATATAAATAAATAAATATTGGTGGACATTTCACACAACGCCATCTAGCCTCAAAGTAAGCTAAGCATAGCTTGTATCAGGGGAACCAGACAACTGATATAATACTTATATACTTTTTCTTTTGTAAATACATACATATAATACATATTAACACCCAGACACAGAAATAACATCAATGTTACAAACGTCACATAAATGTTTGTACTGGGTGGGAATCGAACCCACGACCTACAGCGCAGAAGGCAGGGTTACTTACAACTGAGCTATGAGGCCAGTCAAATAATTTATTGGTAATTTCTGTATCTGACCTGCTTGTCAATACACAATTAATCACTTACTGAAAGAATGTGCTAGCTGAGTTTTTCGTGGGAAAACAGCTATGGAACTAATCACTCGTCATTTTTAAAAGTAGGATATTCTTCCTCCCATTAGAAAGACATATTCATGACAAAAAAACTCGTCACTTGTGTTGTGCATGGCTATCGTTCAATCGGCCGAATACTTACTACTTTCCTATCGACTAGGTTGTAATCTAAAAAAAAAGATGTCATTTGTATCGTATAGCAGAGCGTGGTTTCGATCCACGGACCTCTGGGTTATGGGCCCAGCACGCTTCCACTGCGCCACTCTGCTTCGGTCGGAAACAACGAAATTAAGGTTTAAGTGTAAACGGGTGAGTCTGCACAACACTTACTCTTTGGTTGCTCTAGTTTCCATGCAAAAGTGAACAAATGTCGAAGAATTTGCGAAATGTGTACTGTTTAAAGTGTTTCCTAAGATATCTATTATTTATAATAAAAGGCTAATTCACAAGTGATTGAAATTCAGTCAACTTTGCTGGGTAAGTACTGCAATTATACCTATTTCTGACGCAAAATCTAAAAATATATAGTAATGCATCGGATATTGTTACGCACTTTAATATTAAGTATAGTTGCCAGTAAAATTACAGGCAAATGATATTTATACTCTTCCAAGAGCTCCGGGCGCTACAGGATGACACTTTGTCTTCCAATAACTAAGTTCCGGAGAACCAGAGTCGTTTAGGTATAGTTTTTAGGGCAGAGGTCACTTAACTTCACATGGGCTAAGTGCTCGACATACTCCATTTGAAATTAGGCCATAACAGCTTTACTTTTTAAAAGTAATATACTTTAAAAAAATATGTATATACATGAATTCTAATAGAAGAAACAAAGGAACCTCTAACCACGACTTGAAAGATTATAATCCTTTCGACGCGCTGTGTTGTTAATCCACACGAAACAAAATGGATGCCATAATAATCCCTTGCGTGACCCCAAACCCACAGGGACACCGCAATTTTTCAGGCTGTGTGGTCGTATTTTGATAAACATTCTTCATTAAGGCAGCATTTTTATTAAAAAATAAGCTGTGTTTTATAGATATTTTATGTAGGTAAATGCATATGATTCCATTTCTTTTATCGCCTAAACCAGTGCACAAAGTTATTCTTTGGGCAAACTTTAACCCTTTCACTACACTTGCAAGGGTGAGCCAGTGACCAGTATTATCAATGCCTGAAAAAGAAACTTCTTTATCATTAAGTCTTATGAATCAACTTTCAGCGGCACAATTAGATACACGTTGATGCAAGACAACCAGACCAGTATAACGTTAAAAGAAAGAAAATCTTTATTTGTAGCTATTAAGATACAATAATACAATATTATTACCATTAAAAATGGTACGTAATAGTGTTAAGGTAACGTTACTCATGAAGCTCCTGATCTGGCAATGCCTGGAATGCCTAGAAGGATAAAAATCCGTAATGATATTAACCAACAGAGAACTAAAGTAATGTTAAGAATCCATATTTATGGCCATGTATTACAATACAATAAATACTCTACATAAATATAATACAATAAATAATCTATACATAATATCCATAGATTATTTATAATCAATTTCATTTTATTTCCCATCTGTCATACGGAATTCGTGGCTGCAAATCTACAGATTTATGTTTTCATATGATGTTTTGCTTGATATCCAAAAGAAATTATGACTGTTTGAGTTCCATCTGGTAAAGGAAATGAAATAAGGTTTTCCAAACAGAAAAACGAATCCTTTGAGAAGAAAACAAATTTGAAACAGCTTACTACGGACCTTAATTACTGGCCCGCCCTACAATTTGTTTTGCGAGCGCTGAAAAGGGGTGCAAATAATTAATCACCCATTTAAGGGTGTTTTAGGGATTTATATTTTTTTTATTTCGGATTTTGAGGTTTGAATTGACGTCATAAATGAGCTAAAAGTGTGTTAATAAAGTGAACCTTAAAATGATCCTTTTAGTTGGTAATTAAAAAAATAATGAGCGGTATGTAAAATGAAGTAATGACCTCGAAAATTTACATATTCCTAGTAAAAATATTATACGCGAGTTTTATTACCCTCTATGTTCATAAATCAACTAAATTAAAACTTAAACGTTAATTAACAGAGAGTTTCCAAATTACATCCATATTTTTTTTAAAGAAACGTATAACTACACTGATAATAGTACGAATAAAGAAATGGCTTGGACACGTCAATAAGTAATATTCAAACATTAGTTCATGCGTACTTATCGCTGAGTTCCGCGCCTGTCTAAACTCTATTCGACCCTCCATCAGGAAGGAAAATATTATAGACAAGCTGTTTCCCGCGACTTCGTCCGCGTGGAATTCGGTTTTATCACGCACCCCTATCTGCCAGTGAAAGTCCCTTCAAAATCGGTCCAGCCATTTCAGAGATTAGCCGGAACAAACAGACAGACAAAAATTTAAAAAAAAAAATTGTTTTGGTATATTTGCCGTGTATACATCCATATGCACTTAGTAAAAAGTGGTTATTTTAATATTACAAACAGACACTCGTTTTATTTATTTGTATAGATTTTAGTTTGAATTTTCCCTAAACATTGAAAGTTTTATATTGGTGTTTAAAACTGATCTACAACTAGGAAAGTCGGTTGGGTTTTTTTTAAAAAAGGGCAAAAAAGTGAATTATGTGATTATATTAATATTTTACTGGTAGATGTCAGTACATATAAAATTTTAAGTTCTAGTATAAGTCAGTTACCTTATGAGGTTTTCCGTGAACGTTTGAAAAACGTAGTGCTCATATACATTTTCAAACTAAATACTTATTAGTACACATTTGGGTTTGCACCCTCGACCTTTAGATTGAAAGTCGTAGCTCGTACCACGTGGCAACCACGCTTCTTTTCTGTCTTACCCAATAAGCAATGCCTCACATGTAGGATGCATAAATCAAGTATTCCATAATACGTTTCGCAGCTGGATCGGCAAATGCGCTTCTCTTTGAAATAGATTCCGCCCGCCCACCGCAAACTAACCGAGTTGATTCCTCGCGTTACAGATATAACGGGTGTGTTTGCACGTGCTGTGGTTGGTATGTTTCGTAATACAAACGCCGTAAATGAGCCTTCCTGCTTTGTACGCTAGTTTGCGATGTAAACGTCTTGAATACAGCACTAAAACAGCTTTTACTACTTCAGCGAGTACAGGTAAGTTTGTCCAGCAAATTGCAACGTTTCTGCCGCCAAGCAGTAAATAGTACGCATTACTTTGTTACATTGGTTGTCGGAAATTACAGGCGGTTTGAGATATTTCAACTATAGTTTAAAGTCGGGTGGAAATGTTAACTTTAAATTTTCATCTTAAAGACTTTGATGAAGCAACATGGTTAGCAACAAGTTCATAAAAGCATCACTCCCATTGCGGCTCATATATTTTTTAATCTTACAAAACTAATTATGTTGTTTTTCCTGTGGAATGGCGTTTTTGAGCTTAATTTGTCCATCGCAATTCTAAATTAAAAATCTAAAATAAAACTAAAATGTACAATAATAACTATAACAAATAGCCACCTAGAATCATATTGCTGTGCCCCAACAGGGTTTATGTTTGTATCCTATAAATATATTAAAGATCTTTGTAACATAGGGCAATAAATGCTTTCACTATACTTGTTATTAGATAATGGGCAGTGGACATCACTCCACATCAGGTAGGCCATCTGCTCCTACCATCACAATCACCAAAAAGGTATAGGGACAAAAATAAAGTCAGTTCACGTTAAGAGCAAGTAAAACAAAATTTATTTGTTAAGCAAAACTGACCCTTTTTCGGTTAAATATGGATGCGACGCCATTATCAGAGTAAAGGTCTCGACAAACTTTATCTTCTCCATTGCCCATCAAAGATTATTTTTACCGCAAGAAAAGTCTATTCGATCCTTCGCTTTATGAGGGTCAAAACGTTACGTTCAGTACAAACCAAACTGTATCCCTACTATCGTATTTAACCAGTCATAACCACTTTATGTTAGCAGCTAGTAAAATAGTCTATATAATGCGACCTTTACATGAAGCCTCAAGTGCCTCTTAACATTTTACTACTGCTTGACAATGACGGTACACTTGACTTCGCACACTAGTACCCCAAACATGTGTAGGTACCTGGTTATCTTTGCTGTGCATGCCTAAACGCGGATTGATATCGGCTGATCCTCCGATCAATACGGAGTCTATAATAACTGTCAATATTGCAATGGTTGTCACTTTCCTACGGGATTTATAAGCCACGAACAAATGTGCCAAAGTTATTAAACAAACCCTGTTTAAACCATTTCTTTGTAGTTGTAAAATTTGTGTATCAAAGTTAAAGTCAAGTCAACAATTTTTTTTTCCATAGAATTCGTAAGAAAATGGTTTGGAAATGTCAATAATATTCAAAACATAAGATCACGCGTCCTTATTGCTAAGTTTGACCCCTGTTCAAACCCTATCCTACCCTCCCCTATCCTACCCTCCATGCGGAAGAAAAGACAGAAACCCCTAAAGGAGGGCTTGCTTTTTTTATCACGATGCATTGGTGTTAACTCTAAGGCTGTGTTATAATAATATGAAGAGATAAATAAAAGACCTTTCTGTTATGTGCTGCAAACCGTACTTTTAAGTGCTTTACTGTCTTTAATACGAGACCTTTCTAGAAGGTTCTGGGCCATGTTTTAGCTAATAGAAAGGTTTGTTCTGGTTCCCTCACTTCCTGATCCAAGCGACGCGTGGTGCCGGTGCCATTATCGACTTTCCTTAAACTATGTAAATTGACAGCATCACAGCTCAATTCAACCCTGCCTGCTGCGCTGTTGTCGTGGGTTCAATTCCCACCCGGGACAAACATTTGTGTGACGAAGATAGATTTTGTTCTGTGTCTAGGTGTTGTTGATATATATTACATATATGCATGTACTTACAAAAAAAAAGTATTAAATCATTTGTCTGGTTCTCATGATACAAGCTATCCTTAGCTAGGTACTTTGGGGCTAGATGGCGCTGCGTGTAATATCACCAATATTTATTTATTTATTAATTAAAATATTTAAACCATTCACTCTTTGTTTTAACTGAAATTATCACAAGCAGTCATTGGCAGGCTCAAATGGCCTGTGAAGACATCAAAAATCCATTATCTC
This sequence comes from Chesias legatella, assembly GCA_947359385.1. NCBI lineage: Eukaryota > Metazoa > Arthropoda > Insecta > Lepidoptera > Geometridae > Chesias > Chesias legatella. Next base: position 1,144,243 of record OX375776.1, on the reverse strand, counting down.
ATCGGACATTCATTTCAAATCCTAGAAGACAAAGTAAAAGAACGTCTTCCCTCTTGTAAGTGGGGAAAGTTCAGGTCGTGAAGCTCACAGTTTGTAAGGCAAATGGCGAATACTAGAAGTGTTTTAAATTTAAATCACTTCAATTTCCACGTTTAAAACTGTTATTCTCTTGCGAAGTGAAGTACTGAGTTGAATGCTAAACTTGCAAGAAAGCTGGCCTTTCCAATATTAAGGTTTATATTTTCTCGCGCGGAAATATTTTTGCTTTTGTCCTGTAAATAGTTACTCAAGTTTGCATTTCGTACAGAAAACTAATTTAACCTTATTCAAAGTGTTCGGCAGACTACAGGCTGGTTTTCAACTTACACGTTACACTGTCTTTGGAACGTAGACGCGACAAGTGGTGAATGATGCATTCAAGCTTAGAATTAAAATATATACATATAAATTGTTCGGTGAAATTATGATTTTGTCTTTAATTGGAGCGTACTTTGCATACGCAGCTTTGGTACATACTAATGGTTAATGATCACTTAATTTAACTTAGCTTCGGGTCTACAACTTTGTTTAATCTTCTTATGTACATATCTGTGGAATCTTAATTAGCCTTAAGCCTTTAATTTATTAACTAACTATCCATTAAGCTAGCTGTAAGATTTCTTAAAAATGTAAAAATAAATAAATATTATAACTAATTAAGAGGAAACAATTTTTCGATATTAATTTTACTAATAATTATATACGTACATAAAATCACACCTGTTTCCCAAAAGAGTAAGCAGAGTGCATGGATTTCAACTTGCTACATATCACTTTTGCTTCATCTACTATCGTTGCATTATTCGGCTTAGGGTACCCTTGACCTGGCTTTTAATAATAATTAACCAGGACATTATTCAAAATTTAAAATTTCTAGATAACATTTTATATAAATATAAAATATTTATATGCATCGTCATTCAGCTAACATCGAGGAAAAATACGCACAGAACATTAATCAAACAGTTCACCGATTTTAAACTATAAGCCCCGTCCCCGGCAGGACTTAAAATGACAAGGGCCATATTTCACCCGGATGAGTTGACCCCGGCTTCCAAAACACTAATGTGAGAACTGATCGGTATCTGGACGTTTACATACAGTCACAAGTTAAAAGGTCTATGAGTGGGTACGGTTCGGTACATATTAAAGTAATTAGATCCAGTGCATACAGTTTGCCCATGTTTCAATAAAACGAATACCATTTTTTTTATGTGATACAGTTACGGAACGTGCTGACGGCCCACCTGGTGTTAAGTGGTAACCTCGGCCCATAACTGCCGATGCGACTTGTGTTCTCTCCTCCTAGGTACGATAAGACCCAAGTCACATCGTACGCGCCCGTAACTGTAAATTAAATAATAGTTGAATAAATAATCTTCATAATTGAATCATATGCATACTAAATCAAGCTTTTAATTCGTTAAAAATAATACTGTATATAAAATTTTACTCTAATATACTGAAATCATAAAAATATCACACTTTTATACATTCACGTATTCTTTTTTCTTATTAACATCTAGAAATCAACTTAAAAATATTTAATAATTCACCTTACAATTTTTGAGAGCTAAATATTTCTTAATTTTATATAACGCAGTCCAAAGATAGAACGAAACAAAAAAATCGGTATGCAACGGTATTCCACAGAGAAATGACTATAAAATGAATATTTAGCTCAACTTCTTAATGCATTAAACAAATTTGCGCAGCAAAAATATAGTAGAAAAATATTGGTTCATTCAACCATTTTTTTTATTCATAACTTACAGTCTGTAGGAGAATTCCTCTGAATACTACATATGAATTAATTTTATTTATTGTTATTTTCATAAATAAAATCTCTAATAAACAGAAAAATATTGGTTCATTCAACCATTTTTTTTTATTCCTAACTGACAGTCTGTAGGAGAATTCCTCGGAATACTACATATTAATTCATTTTATTTTTTGTTATTTTCATAAATAAAATCTCTAATAAACAAACATTATCTGTCATGTAAAATGGTAATGCATTTAAAAACATAAAATGAATATTCACTCGCTGTCCACTAACGCCAAAATTAGCGTCGTTCTAACGGCAATATCGTCCGACCGCAGACGGCTGTACGCCTGAGTTATGGGGGTCAGTGACGTAGTGATAAGCCAGCGTTTGCCGAATAATTCCTAACCCCAGCATTTGTGGATTTGACTAAAGAAAGAAAGAAAGAATTTATCTACATTAACTCAACTCCTACAATGGTTGCTTAAGACAAAGAATCCTTGAACAAAGTTATAGTGATTCAGTGTCGTAGTGAATTATGCAGAATCCAATTTAAGCTGAATAGTAAGCAATTGCTGCATTCTCCATCCAAAGGTTGCCTGGAAGATATTTCTTCTTACCACAATACCGCCCATTGTATTATCTTAAGTAGTTTAACGTTATGTTTTGAATAATATTGACGTTTCCAAGCTATTTCTTTATGAATTCTATGGAAATAAAAGTTTTGACTTTTGACTTTGACTTTACAATTTTGTGGAATGTTTTACAATAAATAGTTTCCATAAAATCGTTAATTAATTAATTCAATAGATATTTATTAACACAATAAAGAATGAATTATAAAAATTATTCAGTGCTGTATTAATGGATTCTACTAGCTCGATTTCTTCGCTGACTTTGCTTCTTATGACAGATAAAACATAATAACAAAACACTCGAAGCTTAATGATAATTAATTACAGTAATTTCCACGATAATATATCACACAAGGGAAAAAAGTGGCAGATCATAACATTTTGCTAACAAGCTCCAGGGTAGATTGCCATCCCTATCACCAATTATTTAGCTACATCGATGTCGGAATACTAATGGCTTGTTTCAGTGTGCTAACTAACTTGTATGGACGCCACTATTACTCGCCCTATATCTGCCGCTACGAAATAATACTAACCAATAACTTTAGTTATCCTTTGGGACATAACATTAAATTCTGTTAACTATGGTTTATTTAATACGATTTAACACAGATAGTGTTACAAAAAGTTCATTCGTTATACTTACTAATATTGTTTTGTTTGAAAATTTATCTATAACTAGCTGTTGCCCGCGACTTTGCCCGCGTGGAATTCAGTATTATCACACATCCCTATTTTACCTCTTAGAAAAGTAGCGTAAGTTACTCCTTGTTACATAAGCTATCTGCTAGTAAAAGTCCCGTCAAAATCGGTCCAGCCATTTCAGAGATTAGCCGGAACAAACAGGCAGCTGACAGCCAACAAAAATTAAAAAAATAATGTTTTGGTATATGTACCGTGTATACCATATGCACTTAGTAAAAAACGGTTATTTTAATATTACAAACAGACACTCAATTTTGTTTGTTTGTATAGTTTTTTTTATTTACATGTTGTACTTATCAGTATTTTCTTTGTTATACCTCTTTTTTTCTTTAAAATTCAACTTTACCAATCTATAGATTATTGCTACCGGCTAGCAAGAATCTATAAATACTCAAGTTGAAAATCTCTATCCATACTCATAATAACAATTGACAAATTACATCTGATTAGCTATTTAAATCAAAACCAATTTATTGAATATATTACTGTATTATGTGCGGTCACTATGTAATAAATAATGTCTATTTACTGGCCACACTTCCATAACCAGCATCTGAGGCGCCAATCTATCATAACACTATTAATATACCACATTACTGATAATGTATTTAGATTGATGCGTACTATACCGGCCTCTAATGATCGTACCACAGACGCGGGCCTACGAGACGAGAGTTAAGGTACAAGTGACATAGAAGACATAGGTACAAAATGCACATGAAAATAGGTTTTCATTCAAAATAAGCTATATAACATTTTCTGATGCTATTTAGCATTAAGTTCGCCCATATACTTGTTTTACCTTGTGCAATAAAGCATTTTCTATCTATCTATCTATCTATCTATCTATCTATCTATCTATCTATCTATCTATCTATCTATCTATCTATCTATCTATCTATCTATCTATCTATCTATATATCTATCTATCTATCTATCTATCTATATATCTATCTATCTATCTATCTATCTATCTATCTATCGATATATCTATCTATCTATCTATCTATCTATCTATCTATCTATCTATCTATCTATCTACCTATCTATCTACCTATCTACCTATCTATCTATCTATCTATCTATCTATCTATCTATCTATCTATCTATATATCTATATATCTATCTATCTATCTATCTATCTATCTATCTATCTATCTATCTATCTAACATTTTCTGATAAGGATCTCGACATTCTGAGATAATGTCGTTCTGGCCTCAAAAATGTTCTGTGGCATACACCCTTCATTTGTTATAGTATATTTAATTCATTTCATTTATTGCTTCAAATAATGGTTATAAAATATTTGTTTGTGTAAATGATGGTTTCACATTATTGTACTTAATCGCAATAATAAATATAGAGGCAGCTTTTCAAAAATGATATGTAAGAAGTAACTAGATAGTGTATGTTTTACAAGTAGATTTAGAATATATATCATTTTTACCATATATCTGATTACTTGCGAATAAATATGAATTATAAATAATCAATGAATTTATTCATTTTTAGCTGTGCCAGCGAACTTTGTGCCGCCATAATTGTTTGCCGTCAATACTGTCAAAAGTTTACGATTTTTATTGTGTGCACCCAGCGCTGATTTTCAGCGGAAACCATATTAATCTTGTCACGAGAGGTGACGTATTTATGCGTTGAGGTCGACTTGGGGTCACAATATCAAGGGATTGAATGAAATGTCTGAGATATTCAAATTGAAATGCGCTATTCAATAACTCTATTGATTCAGCTCAAGACGTTTCCAGCTGTAATTGATATGTGTTGATTACTACTACTAATTAAGTGCCACTGGCTCTCTCAAACCAGTGTGATGAAAGGATTAAAGTGCGCCTCAAATTGGCTCCTTTCGTGCCCTATGTTATATTTATGTCTGAGTATACAGTTTGTCTAGGATATTTATTCATACATAGGTACTAATTGTGACACAGGACATCTCGGTGAGTAAAGATTTTATTGCGTTAATATTAATCTGATGTTAAACAATATTTTCTATCCGTAACGACAGCAATATGACTCAAGTCCTACTTAGGTATGGAAAGAACCAAGTATCTTAGGATGATCTTAAACCTTTTTCTTTGCTCAAGGACCTTTAGAAGTTTTGGCTAATCTCCCTTTGACGGCCATGTCAAAGTCAATATATATTGCATATTTAGTAATTTATTAATTTTTTCATATGCTTATTAAACATAATAATATGCAATATGTCTAAAAGTTGTCTGTATTGGCTTTGTGCGTTTTTAATCATACATCATCCGCGAAACATTATTTATAGTTGTATCTAAATTCAAGTAAAATTAAAGTACGATGGAGATTACTTGAAAGTAATTACCATAAACTCTCTCGACGTATCTCAGTCACTAACGCCTAGTTATTTTAAATTCTTGGCGTGTACACATTAATAAATCAATTATTCTGTGTTATCGCGGCTCTTATCGCTAATATTATTTAATTCTATTTGTTGTTAATCTTATGTGGAGCACGCGGCCCATAAACGTTAGTTATGTTAACAAAAGCCTAATCTTGCCCCATTACACATGCGACACAGCGGAGTGCCAGTCGACAAGCAACTATGGCCCTCATTGCATCATACGTGTAAAGTAATAATTAATATAATAAAAAAATTATTTATTGGAAATACACAGGCGATGCTTAGCGACACTTGCTGTGGATCCAATAGGCGGTCTTATCGTAGTATACATTCTCTTCCAGACTACCTTAAACTAAAACTAAAAAAGTATAAAACATCTTAAGGTTCCTAGAAACTGTAAATATAACTCTATATATATCTATTAGGTGTAAGCAGCCGTGATGCCGTTCAAAAGAGAGTCCTCCAAAGAGTTTTTGTCCAAAATTTAAAAGTTATTAAACAAAATAGATCACAGATGAATATTATTTCAGCCGCCAAGCAGACTCACATTGCTCTTTCCACTATAAGGGTTTTCTTGATATATAAACTACACTTGAATCTGATGGTAATCCGTGTATGATCATTAAAAATTTTCTCCAAGTTCTTCGGCTTGCATTTTTTGGCACGAATTTCGTCTGTAGCAATTAACTTAGTCGTATGTAAAAAATCGATAATTTAGGGTACAGCCGTTCAAAGTTACAAATATGTATAAAGTGAACTGAAAACATACTACTTTTTTCCACTTATAAAAACCTGTAACCTGTGCCTGTAATTTCACCGGAAACCACACCTTTCAAACCGGAACACAGTAACGTGAATGCGTTACTGCTTGGCGGCAGAAATGGGCATGGTGGCAGTACTTCCCCGGATGAACTTGGCGTGAATTCTACTGCTCTTAAAACGCACATTCGACAATGTTAATTGCTACAGTCGATTTGTGTGTGTGCCATGCCAGCTGCGACACAGTTAAACACACGAGTGAAAAATAGCGTAGATGGAAAACTGTGGCCTCGCTCGGCAACATTTCCGCCCGTGTGTCTCACAGGGCTCTTACAAAAGCTGTTTATATTTGTGAACACGCCTTAACCTAATAATTCAGCGGCGCGAACTAACTGCTACATTGTCTTGGTACAATGTACGCTAAATTAATTTAGATTAGCATTGCTGTACTGAAAATGCGACGACTATTGTTTGCGATATAAGTAAACTATTTGTGAGTTTAAATTTCAAATTATTTATTTTCAATTTTTTCCTTTGTTACGAACTTGGGAATCGAACCCACTACCTACAGTACAGGTAGTGGGTTCGATTTCCACCAGAAAAAACATGTATGTGAAGAGCATTGATGTTTGTTCTGTTTCAGACAGCTCAGAAGTCAGAGTTACTACCCAACTGAGCTGTGAGGTCAGTCAGTATGGTAATGGCACCGCAGCCATTAAATTTCATCAAACCATTACAGTTTCTAAAGAACAGGGCACATTATACAAACATACAAACATACCCCCGTAAAATAAAAAAAAAAATAAAAAAAAAATTCTGTTGAAAAATAAAAATGAAAAATAAAATAAATAAAACATTCTCCCCGCTAAATATCCTACAGTCGTTCAGGCCTTCAAAGTAACGATATCCCCGACTTTTCTTCGCTCTTACAAAACTCTCAAGTAACATTAAGCAAGTTATAACATGTTCAAATGAACACTTAATTTCTCAATACACCTCGGGCTTTGAAACGAAGTTTTATAACTTCCGTTAACAGATTAATTTTTAAACTTGATGACTCATTTATTAAGTTTTATAAAATGAAACTCTATATACGTCGAATTAAAAAATTTATGAGAACGTGGTGGCATAGTGGTAGAGACAAGTTTTCGATCAGGAGTTCGCTGGTTTAAACACATACGTTTGAATTTTTTTCCTCAAATATTTATCTTTGCATGTCTTAAAATCGGTTGATCAAAAATATCGAGAGGAATCAATCACATCTAAGAATCAAATATTCGAAGAACAGAATCGAGTATACGAAATAATAAAACAATACCAACGTTAGCATATTTCGGTAGAAATGGGCATGGGCAGAATTTCCCCGGACGGACTTGGCGAGAGTTCTATCCTCTCGAAATTATTTACTTGTTGTGTAAGATTTTTTCATTTTTCATACCTATTTTACTACACCTTACTAAGGGAAACCTGTAATTGGCTTCATAATTATACTAGGATAATGTTATGTCATAATTAATATGTATGCTGTTGGTTTTATTAATAAATAAAAATAAAATATATTTAAGAAATGTCATAATAAACATACTAAATCTTTCAGCGGTTCCTAATGATCTTAAAACTCATTGCAAACACAGGACCGTATGTAACATAAGTTATAACGTATTCATATGAACACTTAACCAACATTTTCAAGAGTAAAAAAACTGTTAATAGCCCTCGAAAAACAACCCAAAATTCGCGGAGCATTTGAAATAATTGCTATGAAAACTCGTTTGCGCACTCGTGGAGTTAAAATTTAGTAAAAGATAAAACAGTTAAATTTCAGTGGAGCAGAGGTCATTAGGCAACTAGTTAAAATATGAGAGGATCTCATCTAAAGCTGCTGGTAATTTACTTGGTCATAAGCATTCTCAAAGAACGTTGCTCGCGTCCGTATCTGATAACCCTCTGAATCCATACACGTGTCCCCCGGGTGGTGCAAAAGGAGCAACCCAAAGTAACAGTAGAACTTGTGCTAAGTTCACCCGGAGAAGTACTGCCACCACACCTCGTAATCCACCGCCAACCAGTGATGCACTCGTGTTGCTGTGTTCCGGTGGTAGGGAGTGGGTGCCGGTGAAATTGCAGGCGCATGAGTCGTAACATCCGCGTCTCGAGGTGATGGACGCAACGCAGTGCGACTTGAGTCATCTCTTACTATGGAGAGGATTTGAGTGGTATTGCTGTTGTCTATGGGTGGCGGTTACCACTTAACATCAGGTGAGCCTTCAGCTCGTACCGTCACTTCAACATAAAAAATAAAAATATATATTAGAATTTGGTTACTTTGACTTTGACTAACAAACTCATAAATCCCTGCAATAAGACTAGGTACTTGTCTGAATGTCATGTTTACTTCAAGATCATCTTGTGTACTTTTCAATTCGTTTCAGTGGCTTTTACTTCACAAAACTGTGTTTTATAAAGTCGCCAGGAATGGGTCAAGGCGCACACAATGCCAGGTATAATATTGTTCTACCCACATTTCAAAATTTCACATGCGCACTTGTGTGTTTAAAAATAAATGATTCACTTCTATTGTTGAAGGTGCTTTCATAAATAACTGACCGGTGTTGGAACCCTGTCAACGTAACAATGAATTACGTAGCTTAGAATCGCGAGGGGAATATCAAAAAGGTAATTTTGAAACGGTGCTACCACCGCTGTGCTATTTGTTTTCTACTTTCTGTTAGTTGTTCTAAGTTGTTTCTGTTTGCATTGGAAACCGTGTTTATCGTTTTCCTAGTTTGTTATGAATACCTCTCGGCTGTTATGAGTTTGCCTTGATAAATCAGGAATTTGCCTCTAGCAAGTCCAACATTTTTGTATAAAATATTTTTAAATTCCGTCACTTTACGCTTTTATATCATAGTAGCAATAGTAGAGCGTTATGAATTATAAATTTAAACCTTCCTCATGAATCACTACGTCTATTGGTGGAAACCATATGAAAATCTGATCAGTAGTTTTGAGTTTATCACTTTCAGACAGACAGACATACACGGAACAGGGTACTTTGTTTTATAATATGTTGTGATATGTAAAAGTTTAGATTTTTGTTAGAAATAAATCGATAAGAAGTATATGCCCATATATACAAAGGTGTGGTTGCCGGTGACATTACAGGCACATGACATAATCCACCTACACGTCTCAGAGTTACGGGCGCATACGATGCGACTTGGGTCTGGTCGTACCCAGTAGGGGAGGACCCAAGTCGCATCGGTTGTTATGGGCAGAGGTTACAACTTAACACCAGGTGAGCCATCGGCTCGTTCAGTAACTATATCACATAAAAAAAATGCCCACCTGGATGTAAGCAGTAAGAAAAATGCTCAAAACAAAAGAATTACTACTTGGGTCCTTTATATGCCTACTTGTAACTTGTTGATAAATTTAGAAGATTTTCCTTCTGGGAAGGCTTGTATTGATAAATCTCTGAGTTGCTCCTGATTATAAATCTACTCCAGTAATCATCAAGTTCATAATTAAGCCACAAATTTCGAGTACCATTTGGAACTCCATTTAACAAGTTGAAATTGTTCGGCAAACATAAATATCTTCTTGTTTTAATCAACGGATGAAAATTTAATTGGTTCCGAATAAGTTACTGTTATCATTTATCATGTTATTATTTGCAGTGGTGGCCTAGTTGTACCGACCAGGAGTTTCAAGAGATCACTGTTTCAAAATCAATCTTCAAAATACTTTTTTTTTTGTGCAAGAAAGGAGCCTCTTTGAGGCGCACTTAAAAACCTTTCACTCGAATAGATAATGACTAGTAAATGACTACTAGGTAATGACTTTTCGCTTGTAAAATATATTAGCGCAATATCTGTACCACAATTCCAGACACGGCGAGGAAAAGTGAAAAAACACCTAGAACTTATAAAAATCGCAGACATATCAAATGCAAAAAAGGAGCCATTTTGAGGCTCATTACGCACCATACTGATTCGAGAAATCCAGTATAATAATAGTATATATTATTATATATTACATTATACCCATATATGTGTATATTATACCCATATGTCTGTATCAATATATGGGCTGCATAATTCCTACGACACATATACACTGGTACCTATCACACAGGTTTTTGCCTAGTTTAGGGCCAGTATGATACACTTAAAATTATGTTTAGCAGCATTGTAAAATTATTAATATTGTTTTTGTCTTGTATTATATTGTATTGTTATGAAATAAACGCTTATTATTATTATTATTATTATTATTATTATTATTATTATTTAGTATTGGGATTTTTCTGGAACAAACAACTTTAATGATAAGCTCTTCTATTAGTTGATTTCTTTGCATCTCAGACTACCCTCAAAATTCCCAACGAAGTCTCGACCACGGTCACAGTTCTTACGCGTTGCCTTGTAATTGATAGTAACAATCCATCGTAAAATACTGGTCTCGTTATTCATTGCCAAGCAGGTGTAGGTGTAGGTGCAGCCTTATAATAAAGATACAAAATACTAGTTTTTAGCAGGTGCTTCACTCCTGGTTCCTGCCCCCTCCTCCTCCTGGTGGTTGGAGATCTATCCTACAAAAGCTCTGCATTTCTTTTTTTTTGTATATTGTGTAGGACTGCTTTGCCGATGAACACCGTTTGGTCACCGAGAAGAATCGCTATCTTAAAGTCTCAAGACGTCGTCGTCTAAAAACCAATTTATCACTTACTAATAGACTAACGTCAAATCATAACTTTTTTTTATTATAAAAGCCCAAAACTAAGCCTAGCTTGTACTATGGGAAGCAAATGACTGGTAGAATCCAAATATACATTTTTGAAAATACATTACATATAAATACATATTAACACCCAGACACAGAGTAAACATCAATGCTCTTCACACAAATGTTTGTCCTGGGTGGGAATCGAACCCACGACCTACCAGAAGGTAGAGTTACTACCAAATGAACTGTGAGGCCAGTCAATAATTGCATATAGTGTACCTACACATAAAATTGATTTTATATGTATTAATTTGTATTGTGGTTTTGCAATATAGAGTTATTATATTGTATTGTATTATTTCATTGTGGTACAAGAACCAGGAGGCAGGATAACTATTTGTCGCGCAGTTGCTGCAGTCTCGACACATAATCAACTTGCAAGTAAATTTCATTTCCGTAAACCGCGGCGGAAGACGTTGTATAGCTTTGATATATAGCCGGAGTTGGCCAAGTAATTATAAGTGTTGGATTCAATTATGAGGGCCGTTGGTTACGTCTGGTTAATATTTAGAGCTTTTGCTGAAGTCCTTTTAGATTTGTGGTTATTTCGTGGGTATATGAAAAGGAAAAGATCTCTTACCTGCAAAAGTCAAAGTCAAAGTCAAAGTCAAAAACTTTATTTCCATATTTTTATTTATATTATTCCAGACAGACAGACAGACAAAAATTGTAAAAAATGTTGTTTTGGTATATGTACCGTGTGAAAAGCGGTTATTTTAATATTCAAAGTCAAAGTCAAAGTCAAAAACTTTTTACTTACTTATTACAAACAGACATTCATCAGACAGGCATGATGTGATTCCATTAACCCAGACCATTTCGAAGATATGAACTAGTGACGTTTGAACTGAAAGTATTGGACAAGAAGTACCGTGTCCCTTACTCATTTACGCCAAATCTACTGAACCAATTCAGTTGCAATATGAAATAGATAATAAATTGTCGAATAATACATTAGCTTTATATCCCTGTAAAGAACTGACCCGCGCAGATGTGCATCCGTAAAACAAGATAAACTTAAGAGCAACAGTGAATTCTCTCAAATCACACAGCTCAGTGTTATCCACACAAACAAAATGGTCTGTGAACCAGCAAAATTGTTGCAAAACGTGTTACGGACGAAATATAGCCGGGATTGTTGCTAGTTATTTTATTTACAGTGCTGTGGAGGTTTGGGATGGAGCCGGCGCGGACGTTATGTGAAACGCGATTGTTAGAAGTGGGTTTGTTTTCAGCGAAGTATATTTTTATGTGATACATCAGTTTTATACACGGTTTAAGGCTTGCCCTGGCTTTCGAGTTATTAAGGAATAAAAGTGAAGAACATGTTATCTTAGATATCAGTGGGGAAAAAATATGTTTATCAAATAAATAATAATAGCAGCATGACTTAAGTGGTCCCCTATTTGAGAACGGGAAAACTGATGTGCATCCCAGTGCATCCACTGATATTGCGTCCCGAGTCCTGAAGATAAAATAGGACAAGAGACAGGCATATTAATATCGTAAGAGTAAACATAAATAAAGAATAGATATAGTAACTTTCCCACGTAATACAGTTCAGTATTTATGTAAGATATAAGTGGGGGTGTGCTAACATAAGTAACATGAAAATTGAGTGTAGGTAAACACAAAACTTTAGCATTAAAAATAAATTAAAGTTACTCGAACTTTCTTACTAAGTTTACTTAAAAAAGTTATTCTTTGAACTGAATAAACAGGTAAACAAAAAGTTGCGCCTTAACGAGAAACAGATGATTTTTGAGTAAGTATATTCTTAACTTCTAAATTTTTAATATCGTGGATAAAATATTATTGGTTTGGTACAGACGAGGCTGTTCAACCAGTTATTTTATTTATTGATTTCATAATCCGTTCAAACAGTGGTAGATTTTAATTGAGTTTAAATTTGAACTGTATCCGAAATCTAGTTATTTCTGATTTCATTAGTGGTAATGCCACAATCAATTATAGGAAATTATATTTACCAATAGCGGTATATTGATTTTTTTCGCACACTAATTAGCTGCTTTTGTGTTGGACTGCAGTAAAATAAAAAATAACAGTAATATGTTATTTTAAAAAAACACAAGAAAGTAACACGCACAAATTAAGAAAGTGAAAGTTTACTAAATATTACAATTTTGAGAGAGTCTTTGAAAGTACATCTTGAAATTAAGTAAAAAAGAAAAAGCGAGAGCTTATGTGCTTGTCTGATAAGTTAGATATCTGTTTGGAATTATCAAATAGAAAGTCTCAGTCTCGCGAACACAACAAATAATATTTGTAGACATTTCACACAGCGCCATCTAGCCCCAAAGTAAGCTAAGCATAGCTTGTATCATGGGAACCAGACAACTGATATAATACTTAGATTAGAGATTAGATAAGACTTTTTTGTATTTACCTATATATTATTGATGAATACCCAGACGCAGAACAAACATCTATGTTCGTCACACAAGTGTTTGCCGTGAGTGGGAATCGAACCCACGTCCTACAGAGGGCAGGGTTACTATCAACTGAGCTATGAGGCCAGTCAGATGACGGCTTAGTCTTCAAAATTCATCTAGCCATTTATCTCACGTACATAATATATTTGTATGTATATACACATACATATAACCGACATAACCCTCAAGTAAAAATTCAGATATGTAAAATATTAACTAAATTTGTCAAAAAATGCCATTCTCTGATATTTTCACTTCCCACACAACAAGTGCAGTAAAATTTTCATATGATCTGAAAATGTTCTACTAGACAGCTGTCAACGTGCATCATATTATACATAAAATTGTTGTATTTTAGAATTTACATACGTCTTTGAAAGGCAGTAGAATTTTATTCATGTAAAGTCGACATCTGGGGCTTAGTCTATGCTTCCTTCGAAGAATATATTTTAAAGAGAGGCAGTGAGTTATACTTTCTTATTTTCTGAACTCGAAATTCGCATGTTACTGCAAGGTTTTTGTGAAAGGTGTTTGTGATGTATGTATATGTAAGCATTTCCAATTAATAAAACTATATAACCTAAATTTTGCCACATATTGTAATAAACAGGGTACCGATTGCAAATCACGGTCTGTACCACTGGGCTACCACGCTTTTTTTGTGGATGGTATATTACCTAAAAATAATACTAACAATAATAATTTTGCCTTACAAAATTATGGTTAAGTTTCGTGTTCATCCTTTCCCATATTATCCTCTCAGATAACATATTTTAAAGTGCTGACTTTTAAAATATGCGGAAAAACTGCATTTTCGTAACGAGACAGTTGACTCGACACCCTGTCGCGCCTCACGTAACTTGACAAATTGCAATTTTTGTTTTATATTGTATTTTTTGGTGTTTTATTGTATATAAAAAAACATAAAAGTAAAAAAATAACAAAAGTTTTTTTTTACAAAAGATTTTGTCATTTTCTCCACAGATTGTACAACTCGTCAAATTAAAGTTAATTTAAAAAAAAAATTATTTAATTGATTAAGAAAGATGTTTATATTCAAAGCGTACCGGGAATTAATCGTAGTTCGTGAAATTTATTATCGACTCGACCAGTTTTTTTCTGATGGTTGGTCAAAATTAAATATCTCCAGACAATATAATAAATAAATAAATATTATTTAATATTATATATATTAAATATTATATTATAATAAATAAATATATCGGCCCATCTAGCACTAAACTAACCATAGCTTGTATTATGGGCCCCAGACAGAATAGAATACTTATGTGCTATTTTGTAAATCCATACCTACTTAGAATAAATATTAACACCTGATGATATTATACATTTTATAAATTTTAAAATATAAAAAATAATATATATCAATATAATCAATATATCAATATATCAATATAATCAATATATCAATATTATATATATTAATATAAATAATTAATAAATAGGTAATATATATATAATAATATATTTAAAAAATATTATAAATCTACGGAAAATGCAATAAAGTTCTATTTAATTTGTAAGCCAAGTTTGAGTCCATTCAGCATGCTCTATTCTATACTGGGGCTGTTCTCCAAACTAATAAGAGCTACTAATCGAAAGCAAACATTTGAAAACTAATTACGCCGCCTAGTTTCAATATTCGGAGTCTCTACACTCATTACGTAGTGTCAACTTAACTCAGCAACTTGGAGATAATTTCGATTACATCTGCATTTTGCTTACATGGAGCTGAAATCACTGAATAAAATCAGCGTTCAATTCGTCTAAGTAGCCCAGTGACTCAAATGAGAGCGTGGTGGTCTAGTGGTACTGACCCCCGAGTTTCAGTCCGGAGGTCGCCGGTTCAAATCCCGACGTGCACCTATGAGTTTGGTCTGGTGGAAGATGTCTGGCAGGAATTTGGAGAGATGAAAACCGAACTCAGTTGTGTTTACTGCGAGAGGCTCTTCATCCAGCGTAGACTAATTCTACTAATCGTGTCATTGTTTCTCTCGAAAAAATGTGTTGAAATGATTAAAGTTTGCCCCAAAGAGGCTTCTTTTAATTCTTGGCTCTAGAATATGCCAGTTTTCTTATGATGTTTTAATTTAACT
This sequence comes from Chesias legatella, assembly GCA_947359385.1. Taxonomy (NCBI): domain Eukaryota; kingdom Metazoa; phylum Arthropoda; class Insecta; order Lepidoptera; family Geometridae; genus Chesias; species Chesias legatella. The sequence goes on along the minus strand of OX375776.1, from coordinate 1,128,595 downwards.
CTAAAATAGGCTGTTTTTTATTAAACGGTTTTATTTAGCTCGACCCGTACGGAATTTATTTGGGTCAAAATTAGAAATTGAAATTTAAGCACCTTCCCGTTGTCAGATTGATCTGAAATTTGGTACACACATTTAATTTAGATGACAATACAATATAATAAAATCAATAACATTATAAATCTAAGATGGCCGCCGATACAAAATGGCGGATTACATATTTTTCCTTAACCCCCTCAATATGGGTATCAAATCAAAGGGCTACACTAGTAAAACACGATGATTATATCAAAATTTAAAATTCAAGATGGACGCCGTTCCAATATGGCGGACTAGGTACATATTTTTCCACAACCACCACAATATGGGTATCAAATCAAAGGGCTACACTAGTAAAACACGATGATTATGTCAAAATTTAAAATTCAAGATGGACGCCGTTCCAATATGGCGGACTAGGTACATATTTTTCCACAACCACCACAATATGGGTATCAAATCAAAGGGCTACACTAGTAAAACACGATGATTATGTCAAAATTTAAAATTCAAGATGGACGCCGTTCCAATATGGCGGAGTAGGTACATATTTTTCCACAACCACCACAATATGGGTATCAAATCAAAGGGCTACACTAGTAAAACACGATGATTATATCAAAATTTAAAATTCAAGATGGACGCCGTTCCAATATGGCGGACTAGGTACATATTTTTCCACAACCACCACAATATGGGTATCAAATAATAGGACTACACTGCAGAATACTGTCATTATGTCAAAATTTCATACTCAAGATGGACGCTGTTAAAAAATGGCGTATTAGGTGGGGGCATGATTAGTCGTGTCGAGAACAGTTGCGTCCAAGATTGTGTGACGTTAGAGGGGCAGATAAAAAAAATACGTAATTAGATACCTCGTTAGTAAGCGGTAGCTATACCACCCAAGTTAAGGTAATAGGTTAAAACGTGCCGAGGACTGTATGGCATTAGGGTGGATAAAAATGTAATGTCGTAAGCGCTTCCCCCTCAAGATTGGGCGCATCTTGTTGTATATTAAGCCTTGTCCCTTTACTGGACCTCTGGGGAGGGGGGGGGGGGGGGGGGGTCGACCGTCAAAATGCCCCTTAATCGTGGGAACAACATGGTAACAATAAATAAAAAAGCAAACAAAAATAAAAACGAAACTGCTACACAACGAAAAAGAAGGCTCGAAAAGGCAAAAGAAAAGTATAGAACGAAACGTGCAAAGGAAAGTGAAAATGAAACCCATAGTCGACTACAGAAACGAAGAGAACGGAAAGAAGAAAAAAAAGAAACACCTGAGCAACATGATACCAGGTTAATAGCACAACGTGAGAGACAAAGGCAGCTGGTAGAGTCAGAAACACCTGAGCGTCATGAGTGCAGGCTCGCATCACAACGTGACAGACGAAGAGAGCTAATAGCGTCAGAAACACCCGAGCGTCATGAGTCCAGGCTAGCATCACAACGTGACAGACAAAGAGAGTTGTTAGCATCAGAAACATCTGAGCGTCATTAGTCTAGGCTAACATCACAACGTGACAGACGAAGAGAGCTAATAGCGTCAGAAACACTTGAGCGTCATGAGTCCAGGCTAAGATTACAACGTAATAGACAAAGAGAGCTATTAGCGTCAGAAACACCTGAGCAACATGAGGCCAGGTTAACAGGACGGCGTGAGAGACGAAAGGAGTTAGAAGCTTCAGAAACACCTGAGCAACGCCACGACAGGTTAAATAACCAACGTGAGCGTGCACAGCAACGCAGAGCTGAAAATCATGTACAAGCGTTTGAAAATGCTATTAACACATCGTGTATACACGTTTGTGACATTTGCACGAAGCATTGTTATCCTAACCAAATTCATACTGTACGTTACAACACAGCTGCATTAGGATATCTACCTGCAGAACTCTCTTCAAAAACAACATTACTTTTATGTTCGCGCTGCCAAACACATGTGACCAGTAATAAAACAATAGCACCATCAAAGGCGTACTGGAATAATCTGGATCCAGGTTCAATACCAGATGAGATTCAAGCGCTGACGCAAGCAGAGCAGCGATTGCTGTGTAGAATCATCCCGTTTGTTAAAATCGTAAAATTTACTGGGCTATACGGGCAGTACCTACGGTTTCCGCGGACAAGCAGTGTTGTTTGCCCAAGATATCTTTGAGGTCAGTGAAAGATTACCTAATATGCTTCCAAGATCTTCCAGCCATGTAATAATGATGCACTGAATGAATTAAATAGAATGAGGAATATTCGGTAGACAATTTCACTAAATACTAAAAACAAGAAAATAAAAATCGGTAAAAAAACTTTTAAGTTAAACAGTTTTATTTTATGTGCACTGAAAACTACAAAATAAATAAATAGTTACTTACCTATCAACCTACGTTGGTGATCTCGGTCATTAATATCTCTGATGGTAGTGGTTGTCATAACATGAACCATGTCAGCGGCTGAAAGGCAGTTCATGAAAGAACACTAACACCAGGGTTTGCTTGGTAGGTAAACTAAGCAGCCCACACTATAACAAGTAGGTATTTTGACCTTCTAGTTCAGAAATATTTTAGTACTAGGCAGAATAGCTTTTAGGCATATTAGACTAAAATAAAAACGTGGGGCCCACTAACTATTTCTGTATTACTTTCTACTATACTAAATGTGGATTGCATCGACTTATTATAATCGTCATCATCATCATCCTAGCGGTTTATCCCGGTCGCATCCGAAACCTCATAGCTCCGGAGTCCAGGGTCCGCTGAATCGACTAACTATAATCTAAAAACTACTATAATCGTAACTGGAGGTTTTGACCATCAATAACCAGCCGTTACGGCTTCACCAGCGAACGCCGCGCCGAGCTCATGATCTACCAAAGTATAAGATATGCTCTGCCATAGGTATGATTTCAGAGGGGCCCCACGTTTTTATTTTAGTCTAATATGCCTAAAAGCTATTCTGCCTAGTACTAAAATATTTCTGAACTAGAAGGTCAAAATACCTACTTGTTATAGTGTGGGCTGCTTAGTTTACCTACCAAGCAAACCCTGGTGTTAGTGTTCTTTCATGAACTGCCTTTCAGCCGCTGACATGGTTCATGTTATGACAACCACTACCATCAGAGATATTAATGACCGAGATCACCAACGTAGGTTGATAGGTAAGTAACTATTTATTTATTTTGTAGTTTTCAGTGCACATAAAATAAAACTGTTTAACTTAAAAGTTTTTTTACCGATTTTTATTTACGTCGAATGGTTAAATTAATTTGACTTTAAAATCATTCAGGTTTTCATTCAAGAAACTTTTGTCATGTACAAAATTGTATTTTGTATGTAAAATCCACAGCTTCATAAATCGTCTTATAGAGAGTGGGTCTTTTATAAAATATTACTATTTGTATTCTGTGACTCAGGCTCAAGAACGTGATATCCACGATAGTCTTTGCTAATTATCGACGCGAGTTTGTACCGATTAAGCTTAATTAATGCCGTTGTAGGTAACTACGTGAATTTCGTAATAGTAAATTTAATTTAGAAATGATTTTATTGATTTTAACAAGACAACGTTGCTATGACTTCTACCAGAAAGGGGTCACAGCTCACTTGGTTTGAAAAATCTGATCATTATATGCACCGCATATTTTTTTATGTAATCGATGAGCTACACCAGCTGACGCCTACCTGATAATATAATATAATAATAATATGTATTATGTTATTAAATTATTATATTATGATGGTAACTAACTTCCCCTATAGGCATCAGCAACACTCGAGGCATTGTCAGCGTGTTACTACCATTGCTCATGCACTATTGGTTCCTCAATGCTATGCATCGCCCATGCATTCTAATCCGACAATAAGTTTTCAATGCGTAAAATTAGGTGCGCTGTTTGCTGGTATTTTGTATGATATATCCATATCCTGATGCCTGAATCGGTGACCACACCGGGAAACCGAATGCGACAATCCGACGTGTACTGCCTACTAAGCTGAAACTTCTTTATTCTTGATTATTTATTGTACACAGAAAATAAAATATACAAAAAAGCCATAAGTGATACATGTACAAAGGCGAGCTTAACCCTACAAAGAGTTCTCTTCCAGCAAACCTTTGAGGCTAGAGAGAGGCGATTTTATAAAGGTAGGATGTGTACAAGATAAATTAAAACTAAATTATTAAGGGCTTGAAAAACCTACATACTTTAAACATATATACACCATAAATACTATAATATAATAACTTCGTTATTTGACTTCTTAGTTTTTTTTACAATACTCATTATTGATTTATTACACTACCTATTTTACATAGATTCACGCCGTGTCCCCCCAAGGACTAACCACTCTTGGGAACGTTGACAAATAGTGAGGTTATGTTTTTTTTCTCATTAATTAATCAGTACCTGATACCTGAGTACCTACTTCAAGAAAATGTCTCGATAATTCAATATGTAGACCAAATATTTCTATGTAACCTTTGACTCACCAAACATAACAAAAAATGTACTTAAATGTTGCCAAAAATACAAAGTTCTAATTACTAAAACTATTATTAGTGTAAAAAAAACATTTAAAAATAAGTATGTATATTTAAATTCGAATAATTTGTTTTAACAATATTGTACTTCTAATATATTTTGTCTTCTTTTTCACTTACAACGCAGCTTAATGCACAAGTAATGTATCTTCGCTTTGAGTAAAATCATGAACATGCTTATGCTATTATAATAAATAATGTTAAACATAAAATTAGCAGAGATTTATGCTTAAAACATGTTAATTTTGATGGTGATAACATATTTCTAGACTTTCATATAAATATATTTAATATTAGTACACATTTCACGTAACGCCATGTAGCCCCAAAGTAAGCTAATTATAGCGTGTATTATGAGAACCAGACAACTGATGTAATGCTTAAATACTTTTTTCGTAAATACATATATTTATAAGTCACAGAGAAATACCAAACACCAATTAGGTAATGGATCGCTCATTACGTTTATGAATAAGACCCAAAGTGTTTTGTCTATCTCCGGCTAGCTTTGATCATAAAATATACATAAGTACGTATTAAAGTAAGAAAATATAATTATTCAAATGAATTATTGGCTACTTATTTCCTAATTTTTTTAATTTAAGTAAGTTAGGTAATGAGCAGTTTACCCACTTGTAACCTCTTCCCATAAAATGGGCAATATAACCTGGGTTATCCTCTACATGGGTATGCAATAGCCCAAGTAACATGTAATCGTAACTTTGAAACGTGAACTTGGATTTCCTCATATGCTTGTAATTTCACCGGCAATACCTTACAAATCTGAAAAGAAACGGAGATATTGTTTTGATAGTACTAATACTATATACATGCAAAAATACATACCTACTTAGCCACAATAAACATTTCAGAATTTCCGAGTACTTTTTTATTTCGTCTAATTTCTTTCTCACATGAAATGATTTATAGCCCATATAAATAAGACATGAATAAATCGACATAATTAGGTTGAAAGCTTTTATAGCTAATTTTACATGAATTAAAACACATTTAAAATACTCTTTATCACCCAAAAATCTTATCTCATTTCAGTTCGCCGAGTAAAAATAACCGATGAACCGCCGACCACATGAAGGCATCTCTTCTGCCTTATTAATATGCTCTGAATGGGTCTCATTTATTCATAGCAGTGAATACTGTTCAAGGCACGCTGGTGCATTCAGCCGGACTGTGCAAAGTATAGGTAAATCCAGTAAGCATACTATGAGTAAAACATTTTTTTATCTATACACAAATAAATAAAATTGGAGAGTCTGTTTGTAATATTAAAATAATCGCATTTTAATAAGTGCATATGGATTTTACACGGCACATATAGCAAAACAACATTTTTACAATTTTTGTCTGTCTGTCTGTCGGTCTGTCTGTCTGTCTGTTTGTTCCGGCTAATCTCTGAAACGGCTGAACCGATTTTGAAGGGACTTTCACTGGCAGATAGCTGATGTAATAAGGAGTAACTTAGGCTACTTTTCCGAGGGGGTAAAGATTTCCGAGGGGTTTAAATAGGGGTGCGTGATAAACCCGAATTCCACGCGGACGAAGTCGCGGGCAACAGCTAGTCTTATATAATTATTATATTCATCATATCATTATATTGTAACTTAGATTCGTGATAGTGAAATGTCTCATGTGCCTTTCACCGGCAACCACACCTTTCAAACCGGAACACAGCAACGCGAATGCGTTACTGCTTGGCGATAGTAGAAAATGGGCATGGTGGGAGTACTTCCCTGAACGAACTTGGCGTGAGTTCTACTGCTTAATGTTACTCTACACTTAAATGCATTCAAAGAGTTGTTTTACTGTGTTGCCTCAATACTGTGCCGATATCCGACTGTCAGAATATGACGACGGAGGGAACGTACCATGCCAACCGGCTTTATTTTTATTTACTGTTTATCCATAGTGTGTATTGAGCAGAACCGATGCCATTGGCTCTGCATCACAAACTAACTTTACGTAATATTAAATGAAGCTTGTAGTATACAAATCCCAATGAACGTAAGAATGTGTTCGCAGACTGAATTACTAACTACTTTGCCACTGTAACTCAATTTATTTTTATGACTAGATAGATCAACGATTCTTTGTGGATATGAATAATTATATATAATTATAATTATATATATATATATATATATTAAACTATTATTTCTTGTAACATTGTTCAGCATCATCTAAGTAGTCTACAGTAGTCTACAATCTAGTAGCCCCAAAGTAAGCTAAGCATAGCTTGTATCATGGGAACCAGACAACTGATATAATACTCATATACTTTTTTAAATACACTCATATAATACAAATTAACACCCAGATACAGAATAAAAATCAATATTACAAATGTCACACAAATGTTTTTCCTGGGTGGGAATCGAACACACGACCTACAGCGCAGAAGGCAGGGCTACTACAAACTGAGCTATGAAACAAGTTAATTTTTCAAGTACAAATAATATATAAATATATAAATGTTAGTCTCGTTGTGCGTTACTTATACAAGGTGTAATTACGACCACTCCATAATTGAAACCATTGATCGTGATGAGCTTATCATTTGTTACATCTATGAAAGTGTAATCGACATTTGGATGAGGTCACATTTTGAATCTGCTCAACACTTATGGGCAACATATATAATTTTATTTAAGTCAATATACTAGTAAAATTATGTGATAGATCCCGAGTTACAGATAAGAGGTCGTTGGTTCAAATCCCGGCATGCAATGACAACTTCCATGTATTATGTTGAATCATTGTGGTGGAAGGATCGAAGTTATTTCACTTAAAATGTATGTGCAATAATACAATTCTGAAAACGTACTATTCCACATTTTAAATATTATAAAGGAAAACATCGTGAGGAAAGAGACATGTCTTAGAAGCAAACATTAACTGAAAGGAGCCCCTTTGAGGCACACTCTAATCCATCCCCCTCACTGGTTCGAGAGAGCTAGTGAAAATAGTAGACTTAATTATTTTTTTATTTTTACATAACTTATTTATGTGTGTATCAAATATATTCATTGATAATTTTTATAATATAAACATAACAATGATAATATTAAGAAATTGTATTAAGCTTTGCCCGACACAAAATAAATTTCTCATTACATATGAGAGCAACCACATATTATAAACCAACGAAACAATTAAAATCTTTTGAAACATATTCACGATACGAAACTTTTGTACAGAATCTTGAAAATTAATTACATAGTCAAAGCACTCAGGAATTGCGTCTGAAAGCGTCCTTATTTCGAGTGCGCTAAGACTGAATTTTCTTTGTTGTAAATAACATGAGTTTCTGGTCGTTAATGAAAGGGAGCGTCTAGGATGATTCAGGCTACGCAGAAATGTTTCAGCAAATGTTTTGAGAATCTGTATATGTAATTAATGTATGATAGTTTTAAATTTATATTTGTTTACCTTTATTTATAATTATAACTAAGTGTTTGGCGGTGAATTTCCAGGTACACGAGAAGCTCTTTCTTCATGTCTCAGGGTTACGGGTGCAGTATGATGTGACTTGGGACTTGGGTCTTCCTGTAGACCTATGCAAATACATCTATAAGAATCACAAATTTATCAGTTTTATAACTTATACAAAATGAGTGTTTTATGTACTGTTTTCAAATCTCCAAACGTCGTTTAAAAAACGTATTTTTGATAACAAGCTTGAATAAGAGCTAAAACAGACATGCTCGCTAAAATATGTGAATTACTAAAATATAATATAGCCATTACGGATTCAAGTAATACAAAAAAGATTCAAATTCTTAAAAATTACGAATGGAATCGTGATATTTCGTTTTCAATGTACTCGGAGTAGCATGAGTGAACCTTTACCGTCACGCGAGTTACTCGCTATAGCGACTAGCTCGCCTTTCTTTCCCAGAACTCGCTATTCAGGTGACATGTGTCAAGTGTATGCAATTTTAAAAATCCAGGTTGCAAGGGTTTGGGGTTGCGGTGAAAAAGTGAGGGTACTTTCACAACATTTCGCTTGAGAGCAAACGTAATTAAAACAGAACATTATAGAAATTGAAATAATATTACTTATAAGGTTGACAGTACCCGAATGTTTATATAAAGTAAGATGAGAAACAGTTCCTCTCAATCTATACAAATAAATAAAATTGGAGTGTCTGTTTGTAATATTAAAATAACCGCTTTTTACTAATTGCATATGGATATATACACGGTACATATACCACAACAACATTTTTAAAATTTTTGACAGTCTGTTTGTTCCGGCTAATCTTCGAAACGGCTCGACCGATTTTGACGGAACTTTCACTAGCAGATAGCTGGTGTAACAAGGAGTAACTTTAGCTACTTTTCCGAGGGGTAAAATAAGGGTGCGTGATAAAACCGAATTCCACGCGGACGATGTCGCGGGCAACATATAGTTTTAAGAATATTTATACAAACATCGATATTTGGAATGTAATATAATAAAGTAATATATAAATATTGGCGGACATTCCACACATCACCATCTAGCCCCAAACTAAGCAACTTTTACTATGGGAACCAGACGACTGATAAAATACATATACTTTTTTGTAAATACATACATATAAACACATCACACACCGAGACACAGAGCAAACATGAATATTCTCGTCACATAAATGTTTGTCCTTGGGTGGGAATCGAACCCACGACCTACACAGTAAGAATAAAAAGTAATAAAAAGATTGGCCTCACAGCTCAGTTCGTAGTCACCCTGCCTTCTGGGCTATAAGTCGTGGGTTCTATTCCCCACCCAAGACAATCATTTGTGTGACGAACACAGGTGTCTGTTCTGTCTGGGTGTTCTTATGTGAGTAATAAAGGTACGTATTTAAAAAAAAAACTCAATGTTCTTAATTTCCTATTGCGAGAAGGTATATACCATTACTAGTAAGTACATAGCTAACTTTGGAATAGCTCTACGCTAAAACAATAGCTTTTCTATTTCTTATATTATAATTTATTCTCGGACCTGCAGACAATGTGTGTAGTATGCAGAGTTGATATTATTAAAGTCATATTTCATAACACGATGGCCCGAAACGAGACAGCAAGCAAATTTAATTTTGTAGATATAAATGTAATGTGTTCATATATTATAAACATTTAAAATTAGACATGTATGATATTTTAAGTATTGTGTGAATTTTAGATTAAAAAATTTGGTCCTTTCTCGGGACTTTTACTTAGTATTAGTGACTGACTTATCCACAGATAATTAAGTCTAGACGGATAATTATAGTGAGATGTAATCACGATATAATCTTCGTTCTGAGGATCTTAAAATTTAATATATTAATGTCTGTGGAATTATATTTGTCACCTTCCAGAATTGATGTTAATAATTAATTCAGATATCCAATTTGAAACACAAAATATTGACTAGTCAAAAAAACATCATTTTGATACTTGCTTTCAAACAACACCTTTCAAAGTTCAACAACTTTCAAAAATAATATCTGTCAAATTGTATCAATAAAAAAATGGCCCAAAACAAAATTGGCTTCCAAATTTTAAATTGACTAATATTCTGCTGTTTCAGAGTAATTTAAAGTTAGCCGTAAACCTCAGGTGTATCTAATGTATAATAACTTTTCAAAGCTTTTTACCGCTACAAACGACCTGAATTTGTTAGTTAATAAATTATAATTATTTTGATGTAATAATAGTGAGTATTTTGAAAGGCGGAAGTCAACAGCTGATTATCATCAGCCCACTGCTGGGCAATTGCAAATCCGAGTTTATTTATTTGGATAAGTGAGCAAGATGGCTCACCTGATGATAAGTGGTACCTCTGCTCGTAATAAAACAATGCTTTACTTGTGTATGGGAAGACTTGTTTGCTCCCGTATCCTTAAAACGTGAAGGTGAAAAGTCTCACGTGACTAATTTTACAGACAACCACACCATTTTAACTGAAATACATTAACGCATACTTATGCGTCACAGCTTGGTGGCGGGATATTGGTGGCAGTACTTGGCCGGACGAACTAGGCCCAAGTTCTACTGCATGAGATAAATCTGCAAGGACTATATGATTGTTCAGTGATAATTCTAAGAACAGCTAAGGTGCGGTTTCATAGTAACTTTGTTACTAATGTTGAGCGATAGAAATACGAAATGGTACGTGCTGAATATCGTGAGATCGTTTAAGTGGCTAGAATCAATCAAGACGGCTAGAATGCCGATTCGTGACCCAAAATATAATGGCACCTATTATTCAGTGGTTTCCTAAGACCCAATCTATCAAACATAACAAATGGCGTGGAAACCGGAATGGAATAATAACTAATGTCCGGCTGTGGTGACGTGGTCGTAACTCTAATAGTTGCGGGCAGGAGATGTCGCTATTCTGATTAATCGTACAAAAAGGACATCCTACTAATATTATCGTGAAAGTTTGTATGGATGTTTGTTACTCTTTCACGTTTAAGTAGCTAAATGGATCTGGATGAAATTTAGTACCAAGATAGCTTATATCCTGGATTAACACATAGGCCACTTTGATCCCGAAAAAGTTACTCATTCACCGTGGGTAACACCGCGGGGCGCAGCTAGTTTACTAATAAAAGTGACCCTACAACCTATGATATTCGGATCAATCAATCAATCAATCAATCAAATATTTTATTTGCTTAAAATATGGGGAACAAAAGATAAAATAATATTAAACCTTAGTTGTGAAAAAAAACATGCGAAATGTTTAAACCTTGATTATTTACTGAAATGGTTAATTAATGTAAGAAAAGTAAACATACATTCAAAAGTTTGCACGTTACATTTAACTGAAAATCGTAATTACGCGCCCCAAAATGCATTTAATTAGTTGCTAGTTTGACATCCGTTTCTGCATGAATGCTTTTGGAACAGATTCCATCAGTATACTCAACCACTAAAACCTAAAGACACATGAATCATTCCACCTACACGTCTCTGAGTTATGGGCGCACATGATGGGACTTGGGTCTTGTCGTACCTAGTAGAATAGGACCCAAGTCACGTCAGTTGTTATGGGTTGAGGTTAGTTCTGAAACGTGAGGTCACGAAACGCCTGTATTGGGAACTTCAGTCTGTTCTTGCTATTAAACTAAAAATCTAATTTAAATTCTATACACCATTTTTCATTAATTTTCATAATCAATATTGCACAATTTTGTAATTATTTATACTTACAATGTACTAAGCTCAACCATTACTTACTTACATATCTATGATTGAAGGATCTTAATGACCTATGCAAATAAATAAAATATAAGTACGGTAATAAAACAAAAATTAATTGAAAATTTGACTGTCTCTTTGTTCCGCTAATCTTCGAAACGGTTGGACAGATTTTGACGGAAATTTCACTGGCAGATAGCTGATGTTATAAGTAGTAACTTAAGCTACTTTTACTAAGGTTAACTCACAAACTGATTAAAATGACTAAACCACGTAGGTAATCTCTTAATCACTAACTGAAATCAAAGCGGATGAAGCCGCGAACACCGTTAAAAATTGAACAACTATTCAATGAAATAAGGAAAAAGCAGACGAAACTATTGGCGCTGCAAAACGGGGCCAAAATGTCGGCAGTAAAAAATAATGTATGCCCGCGATAACAGCGGTATTTAGTGAATACTTCAACAAATAAACATGGCTGTTCTTGCGAGTCACTACCACGAGTTCCTTCTGAGCAGTCAAGTGTCATAAATAATTATTTATTACTAATGTCACTCACTGTGAAACTGTAAAATAAAAAACAATTTTTCTAAAGTGGTCTAGTTCGTTTGGTTTCAAATCCACGTTTTTTTATCGTGGGCTGGCAACGCCTCTAGAATCCTGAAACCGTGCGAAATACCATGGGCTGTGGCTCTATGGGTAAACAGCCTGTCATTAAAAGGCGCACCTAGTTCACTAAATTTCCATACCTTCTTATGTAACAGTTTTGACAAATAAATTGCTAGCCCTAGCCGCATACATATAATATATATGTGTACACTGGACTACAATGCCCTCTTTAACTAAGCTTTAGTAAACTCATGGTAGTCGTATAATTGTGTATCGCATGAGTCGAGCATACTAAACATTAATGTCGGAATGTGCCTATAAACATGGCGACTCGTCGCTTTTGAATGCCAAATAGTAATCTTTTTATGCTTTCCATGCGTTCGTTTGTGCTAATCTGGTTATTTATACGGTACTTTTGGATAATAATGTTATAATCAATGGCTTACCCAGCTTTGTGGTAGTACCAAATATATACGATATTGTACATATTCTTCAACATAGAGAGTGTAGTGGCCCGGAGTCGATCCAGAGATCGCCGGTTCAAATGCTCATGAGTAACGATGAATTTATTGCATTAAGATATAAGCAACGACAGCATGAGGAAACCAGCATATCCTAGAACCAGAAATAGACAGATAAGACTTCTCCAATCACTCAGTTGGCAAAAAAATGATATTATTGTAGTTATAGACCTCACAGCTCAGTTGGTAGTAACACTGCCTTCTGAGCTGTGGGTCATGGATTCGATTCCCACCCAGGACAAACATTTGTGCACAGTGGAGCATACACCGGCACCATATCAGAAAACTTGTACATTGATATATTATATACCTACTAGTCTGATAGATATATAGATAGATAGATAACACATTTATTCAGCACATAAGACACAAATAAACAAAAGAGCAATGAACTGAACAAAAAACAAACAAGAAAAAAATTACAATATGTACCTGTGCCTCCAGTGTCGAAAAAGTGGTTGGCTCAGCATATGCCGAGTAGTTTTACTCAGCGCTGGTTTTCAGCCAAAAACCTTTGAGACATTGTTCGTTTATTCTGATCAGAATAAACGAACCTTGTCAATAGATATGAATGATATAGATATGAAATATAAATGGTTTCTTAGCCTTTGTAAGCATTATTATCTCTCCTGTGTCATCGGTACTCGCTTATTTATGGTTAATATCTGTCGCATATAATTTATAGTTGTATTTCTTCTGAATAGGTAGGTAAATGTTATAGCGGAATTAGCTACCTATTGCATTTTTATTGCGAATGTATGAAGATATTGGTATCCATTTTGGCAATGGTGCTGTTTTTCGGATACTAAAACTGGTGTCAGGATAATACAAGATGAATTTTCATGAAAATATTGCATCCATGGTGACTAAAATATCTCAAAATCAAAGGAAATCTACAAGCAATTGATTAATTTTAATTAGAGAGTTTAAAAATTGATTCTATATTCGAATATATGTCGATATCTTTTAATTCACTAGGGAAAGAAAGAGATAGGAACCCTGAAATAAGCTAAGTTTCTTGCAAATGAAATCACCGCCATTATCAGACAAAGTATTACAAATCTATTTGAATCTTTATACTTATAAAATCTATATAGATATGTATAATATTTATAAAACTATCGAATATATATTTGAATCTATCTATTATCAAAATCAATTTTGACTACAAAATAGTAGAAGTATAGATTCCCTGTGGTATTTTTTCTTGGGATCAACGTACAAAAGATCAAATGGCCCAATTGATGTTAAAGGTAATTTCTGATCAGACAAAAGTTACTGCAATATGTTTCCTACGAATACAAATTCATCATTTAAAGCCTGTATTCAAAAGCTCTTTGAACACTTTATTTCTGTTCAAAAGGTGAAAAACATTTTATGAAAAATAAAATAATCACTAAGGTTAATTAAGTCGGGCGTATTTCAGAGATTTCAATTAAAACGATGGTAATTTATTACCAAAGGTTTGAGCTCAAAATGATTGCGACTATATTTCATACTTTAATAATTCATTTATGAAGTAGATATTTCAGAACCGAACGTACATAAGTAACTAAGTTATTTCCATATATAATTTATGAAACAAAATCCAGCGCTGATGATTTACTTGAGATATCCGTGGCCATTTAAATTGTCTTAAACTAAAAATAAAAAATATTTTATTTAAATTTTCAATGTAATTCAAAAGTCAAAAACGCATCTATTTACACAATAAACAATAAGTAATAGACTAAATAAGTGACTGATAATGAACAGCTCACATCTATGGGTCTAGAATCAAATACCTCGGGTTTTTTTATTTTCAATATGGTGATAGAACGAGCGGACGGCTGAGCTGATACCTAATCTTGCACAAGACATCCTTAAATAACGTGAGTCAAACGGATTGAGTAGGAAACGAGAGTTATAGTTCATTTAAGTTTGACATCATTTACAATCTTAAGTTACATGTAAATACTTATACAGGGGTACATCACATGTTTTACAAATACACACAATTTGTAATTTATGAATTTCAAAATAAAACACGTACATAATGAAATAAGATGCATTGGCAAAACATGACAACAAAAGAATTAAAATGGCACAAACATTCATGTGACACAGAGAACGCCTAGAATTGACCTTTTTACCCTCACATTTGATGTGTCAGCGTAACTGATCTGATTTATTCGATTGGAGTTATAAAATACTCAAATCCAATCTAATCCGAATCTCTTAGCTACTGTATTCATCTGACAAAGACATTTGCGAAAGGAATTCATTCATAAAGTATAGGAATGTTTCAATCCTAAGATTAACATGGGTATAGCTTATTTAACAAGTAGCTAGTACTCAAAAGTCAGGTTATAATTCATTTTACTAAAAATTCAATTCGGATCCCTTAAATACCCCTTTGATGATCAGATATCCCGATATCCAAGTAGTAATTTAATTCGATGACAGCTATGACATATTTGATGATGATGATATAGATGATTTTCTTGACAATATTTTGTTTTACAGCTATATTCTTTTTGCTTATACAAAATACAGATTTATTTTTACCATACCTGATTAGTATGGTAAGGCCCAAATCTCATGGTGGTATATAACTCTGAGATGGCCCATATGCCTGTAATTTCTCCAAAATCCACGCCCTTCAAACCGAACACAGCAATTTGAATGCAATACTGCTTGGCATCTGAAATGGTAAGATGGCAACATTTTGGAAGACGAAGAAAGAAATACTGCATATTGTGTCCACTGCTTGTGGAAAGATAAAAGTAATGTGTTGAAATATATATTCATGATAATGAATTTTATATAAAGGGTTGAAAAATGCTCGTGTTTCTTAGACCGCCAAACGCTTTCTATTTTCGTAGCCGTTTTGTAATTAAAATTATGAAGCGCTCTTGAGATTTGATTTCAAGATGTTTTGATGGTTAGAAAGGGCTTAAGTGCGGTTTATGAAATTTTTGTTCTATTTTATAATCTGTTATTTTCACGTTTCTCAGTAAAAAAAAGCATCAGTTTGATATTAACAAACTTTTTGATGGTGTTAAAGTTTGGGAAATACTAAGATTATCGAAGACAATATGTGCTGTGGACGAAAGGAGCCTCTTTAAGATGCAATTTAATCTTATCCCCGCACTCGTTCGAAAGACGAACTAATAAGACGAATAGTAGTAGCGGTAGTTAAAGAGAAACTAAGTAAGCAATTTTATTATCCATTACAAATAAAATAAATATTGATATAAGTTGAAAGAATATTGTTAAGAGACGATTGTACATTTCTTTATGTACCAGATCGCATAATCTACTTTTGTTTAGGTTCTCAAGGTAAATTATTATTTTTATCATTTTATTGGCGTGTTGTCTACTTTTGAGATTTGTTTTTAGCTGTTTTAGTGAACACAGTAACGGAATTACTAGTCGGTTATCTTAGTGTCTCAGTTATTTTATTCTAGATTATATTTGATTAACCTAACTGAGATCCATATTTTTCTAATTTCTACATTCTTTTTGCAACATTAAATTAAATAAACAAATATAGAAAAGTGGATATTTTGAACAGCGCCATTCAGTTTCAAGCAAATCACTTGTGCATTGCGAGTGCGTTGGGGGACAGGTAACTGATATAACATTCATATATTTTAACACCCAACCACAAAACAAACATGTGTGTTCGTCACACAAATTGTAAAATAGCAAAACGTATTCATAATAATGAGTTACATAGTTTTAATTACAGTTTGTATCCAAATTGTTTCTCCGCTGCTCGTGATAAATACACAAAATATTAATTATTGTTTTCCTGTCTCTCTGTTGTCCTGATACATTATTTATCTTCGCACATAAATCTTTAGATCAACAGAGCAACATAATAATTCTGGATTAAGGAAACTGATGTTTATGTTCGAAGTTTACTATCATTACTATATCTAGATAGAGTACAGTACACTTCCGAGTAACAGTCCGAGTAAACTTCCAAGTTAACTGACCTAACAAGCGATAGTAAACCTTATTTCTGATCTCATTCGATTCATATTGATGTGTTTATTATTTTTATTCACTTAAATTCTACAAAATAAAAAACTACTTTATTCCGTTGTCAGGTGCACTTTGTAGCAGCTACAAATTTGGATGGTTGACTGGTAGAAAATGCATTAGCATTAAGTCCTCCTTTTGTACACGGTTTTTATCAGTGTACAATAAAGAAAAAAATAAAATTAAAAAATTGTTTTCTATCTATATTTTATACAGTATTGTGGTCAGTTTAAAATGGATCTAATTACATAGGATATAAGATTCATTTCTAGATGTGGGGAAGCCCACTACAGACTTGTTCTTCAAGATTGTACTGTGCTTTCACCAAGTTGGATTTAAAATGACTGGAAGAGTTTTCGGATTAATGGAAAAAATGTATTTGGAGTGCCCAGCCATAAACATTTGAGTGCTTACCTGTAGTCTTAAGTGTGTTAAAATAATAAAAGTTATAATAAACAGGTGACATTTTTATACCCACATTACTCTGAGTCTGTAGATATCATGACTTATAAAGTGACAGAAGAACAGAAGAAGTGAACAGAAGTTTCGTTTTGTCCATTATAGGTACGTTGGTCACAAATTTCATCTAAAAATCTCACGGCGACACTTATCCGGTCGTTCTTAAAAGCTAAGTTGCTTAGGAAGTTCATGGCGATCCTCAGTTAAGATGACGATTATTTTCCAAGCCTTGGAGGGTTTGACACTGGTGATCTCGGTTCTTTTTATGTGACTAAGAGACGTAACGGTCTGGATAGCCGAACTGATGGTAATCGGTATCCTCTGTTTCCATGAATACAGTTAAGCAACTTGAATCCTCCCGTACTACATTTATAATTATTATCAAATTTTGTATTACCGACCATGTTAGGGAAGAATTCAAAAGAGGTTCAGCACAAAAAATCATAGCGCGGAAAGATTGAATAGAAGAAAAAGTCGAAGTAATTTGATGAGCAGAGCTCAATGCGTCTTGCGCTGGGGGCATTCGGACAGTTCGGTCGGCGCGAGCGGGCGAGAGAGTTCAATGACGTAGTGTCGGCGCAGCCAGTCGGATTTAAATACACCTAATGTAGTATTCCGTAGAATTGTAGTAGTTGAACCTTTTGGCTGCATACAAGCGGTCTCTCCTATCTTCGTCCTAGATTAAATATTTATTTTACCGATTTCTTAAAAGCCGATGATGTCGTTTCTAGTCAGGCAACTCCTTGTACAACACGACAATACGTTTCGATGAAGTGGGTGAGCGGGCTACACCGAGAGCTGGCTAATTTCTATCAATGCTGCAATATTGCTGCTGCAGCAAACTAAAGCAATCACTTTTATTGTTCCCAGTTAACTAATATGAACAATTGTTCGGCTAGGTTCAGATGGTCGTGCGACTCATATAGTCGCGCGACTCCTGCGCGTAGATATTCAAAGATAAGTTTTGTTTAAATTTAGAAAAAACACTTTCACGTCAACACTTTAAAGTTGAGTTGTAAGACTGACGCACATGTCATCAGATGGAATATCAGCGGTCATATAAATCAGGTTAAATGCAGTCATGCAAAATACTGTAATAAAAAAAAATACAACCATGCGAAAATAGTTGAATAAACGACTAATTTCAGAAATTTCAACTATATTGTCTCTTTTCATTCGCTAGAGAGAGAATGAGATGGTAACACAAAACATATTTTAGTTTGTTCTCTTTTACTTTAACTTCTCGTGACTTTAAGCCAACTAAGTTTCCTTAATGAAAAACTCGATAAACGCAAATATTTAGTTTTAGTCTAGACATATTATATTATTAGAAGAATCTTTAAGAATAATACTGAGAAACATGGAAAACAATTATT
Source organism: Chesias legatella (assembly GCA_947359385.1). Lineage (NCBI taxonomy): Eukaryota > Metazoa > Arthropoda > Insecta > Lepidoptera > Geometridae > Chesias > Chesias legatella. The sequence goes on along the minus strand of OX375776.1, from coordinate 1,109,832 downwards.
ATTATTTTTGCAATAATGTAAGTCGCAGGTTTGAATCCCAGAATGAGCTTGAGGTTTCGGTAAAGGAAGACATGTTGATGAAACACATAATTCCCATCCGGTGGAAAATTTCAAAATAAAAATTATTGTTTCCACAAGGTACAATTATACATTATTGAGCAGTTATTGAGTCATCATAATGTATTATTTACGATAAAAGTTCACCAGTCCACTAGGATTCCCTGTGTTGTGGGTGTCTAGTCCCTTCCAGGAGGAAACAGTGTACAGGTCTTAGACTGTATATAGACCAAACATTTAAGGGGGTAGATAAATCCTCACACAGTTGAAAATCATATTATGTAGCTATTATGATCAGCGACTTTTAATAATTTATAAAATTGTTGTAGTCTTAAGTTATTATATGTATGTTAGTCACTAAGGTATATATTTATATGGGCCAATGTATTTAATACTAAGTAGCCTGAAATAAACAAATTATTATAATTATTATTAATACATAAAATAAATGTCCGTCGCTGTCTGTACAGCCGTACAGCCCTAAAGTAGAATTATGCCGCCTCGCTCCTTAGCACTTAGTAGTTCATAATTTAGTTTTTAGCGAATTGGAGTCAAAAGGAATCACTTTAAAAAAATACGAATTCTGAAGAACTAGCAATAGATTTACTGAAGTAAACTTTTAAGATAACTACATAAAATTAAATTTAATAAATCCTGTGTTACTAGGAAATAGGAATGTATGTAGCTTCTATTAATAATGATAATAATAATAATAATAGCCTCTTATTCAGTTTTTTTTATACTTTTGTAATAGAAGTGGGTCTGAATAAAAGCTTTCTATTAACTAAAGTTTTTTTTTATGCCGAAGTTACGAAATTAGTTACCGAACGAGCCGACGGCCCACCTGGTGTTAAGTGGTAACCTCGCCCATAACAACCGATGCGACTTGGGTCCTCCCCTACTAGGTACGACGAGACCCAAGTCGCACCGCATCCGCCATAACTGTGAGACGTGTGATGTCTCATGTGCCTGTAATTTCACCGGAAACCACACCTTTCAAACTAGAACAGTAACGTTACTGCTTGGCGGCAGAAATGGCATGGTTTATTGAGCATTTCCTTTGAATACCCTCTTCATACTTTGTTTCAGGTTTTATTCAATAATACACATGACTTTGATCTGAAACTTTCTTGGATTTTAGTGTCATATTATATTTGGCTGCTGATCTGTTATTTACCTAGCGATGGCAATTTAACTTGACTTTACATACCTTTTCATCATACTTCCCCCTTTTTAATGGCGCGTCTAATAGTCCAGCCGTTATAACTTTATCCTACATTAATTACTTTTTGGTCTTAGTTTATGGCTGCGATGATAACTTTAAGTTATTCAATTGTTTTATAATTGATTTAAGTTTATTACATAACAATTCAAAAAAAAAAAATACAAATGTAAGTTGCGAAATAGTTTCATTCTGTTTAAATTCATTTATTTATCACACTCAATCACAAAGTCTGAATAGAAATGTATAAAAAGAGAGTTCAAATAATAATTTTAAACTTTACAAAGTACCATTGTGTTTTTCTTTTACAAAATAATGAATTTATGCGACGAAACGTACCGGCGTCACCCGCTGATACTCAGCTGATAATTACAATACTACGACCAGTCTTCTCCTAAATAATTAACCGAATATCTTATAAATACATAATTTAACGCAGACACATAGTATTTATGTTCGTCACACAAGTATTTGTCTGGGTGGAAATGAAACCGTCCTACAGCGCAGAAGGCGGCGTTATACCAACTGAGATATGTCACGTCTCATGGCGAAAAAAATGTATGATATGATGTCAGTATTTCATCGGTGAATTCCGCACATCAGTTATTTCTCCACCAAAATTTACTATATTAGTCATCAAAAGGAGTGTCTGTTTAAACTTTGAACAGACGCTTAGTAGTATTAAAAAATAATACTAGATTTTCAGAAAAATATAAATATGGTTAAATAGTAAAGTCTATGTAGTTTAGTTGGTAACGATATTTGCTATGAGAGTTGTATTTAAGATAGTTACCCAGCTGATATAAAAACATCTTGAATATAGTTTGTTCCAGTTTTGATTGTATTCCGTAATTAATAGGCTAAAATTAAGAATTCATCATAACAATGAAAAAAAATTCAATTATGCAAATAAATCTTCAACTAATTAAGAAATACAAGTGAAAATACGTCAATAAAACTGCCGCTGTCTAAAACATTTCAATCCGTTTCTGAAAGATAGCTGGCTGGCCTGGGATAGCGACTGCAGCGCCACCCGCCCGCCTAAACCCAGTCCCGCCGCGATTCCGCCCAGAGCGCACGCAACGCGCCCCATAACGCAGATCGATTTTTTTCAGTGCGCGTTCGTGTTTTGTGTGACCCTATGTGTGCTGTGTTTGTGAATTCATTTTGGATATTTTGAAATAAAAGTTGGTGTCGAGATTTGACGGTATGTAATAAATTAGATTATAATATTAATTATTATGGACGAGATTAAATTTTGTGGGCCGACGAATTTGCGCACTGAATAATAATTAGTTATTTACTGTTTTTTTTTACATATTTTAATTAAATAAGGCATGTCTTAACCAAGAGTTAATTGAAGTTATTTGCTTTATCACGAAAGTCTAAAATCATGTAAATTAAATAAGCTTTTTATTCTACAAACTTACTTATCTTGAAATTTACTTCCGGTAGGAAGATTTGTGCCTTTCGATTAAAAAATTATTTAATATTTTTTCTTGCTTTTTTTTCAAGAACTATTCTTAAACTGGGTATGTACCTAATCCAGTTTTAAAATATTTGTATAATATCTATATAGAATTAATATGCTTAATTTCAATGAATTAATTTAATAAAACACAATTTGTGTTCGATTTTTTTTCTGTTAATTAATATATTAACAAGTTTCAGGACCTTGGAAATTGTGTCAATTTCATTTGTATTTTTAAAGAAATCATTAGTATTCGTTCCAGTATAAACCCTTTCTTAGTTGTTTTATTTGGAGCACAGTCGAATCGAAAGTAAAGGTGTTCGCTGTTTTAACGATAATTTTCTATTAATATTCATAAGTGTGGGCGGCACTTCTTTTGCTGGAAGCCTGTCAAATTTAACGGATGATTCGTTTACAATCGTTATTTTATTATTATTATAGAAAAAGTAGATTAATGTCTATCTCCAAAACGAAATAATGAAAATTTTCATCAGGCAAATGCTTATAAAGATCATTTTAATGGTTTAATTAAATTTATGTAGATACTTTCTAATTTTTACTTCAAAAGTATAATATAATATAATAATAATAATATATATATTTATTGTCTCACAAAAAACCCGTAAAACTAAAAGTAAAATACAAATTATAATGAAAAATAACTTTTATGAGAGACTGGTGCTAGAGGTAGGCTAGGTAGTATGGTCATTACATATACATAAATATATACCTATTTGTTACGTTACAAAATAGAATGTATGTAATAACCTCCTTTTTTTTAAGTCAGTTAATAAAGCCAAGTGTAGGCAATGAACATTGACATTTCTGGACAACTATGTAATACAAAGCTAATAGCTGTTTCGGAAGTAAATTGCTTTTTTCTTTATTTGTAATTACTAGTTCTAGCGTATCTGTGGTAGAGAAAATCTCTTCTAAATTATGATTTTATTCTCTAATAATTCAATGTTGCAACTTCAACTAGTAGCAGATGGTCGAAGTCATAAGCAGAAGCGAGAATATCTACTATATTCATAATGGTGCGTACAAGCCATTTCAACTTATTACACTTTTTCTACTTAGGTTCTAAATATGGCATTAATCAAGTTCTAAATTGAAATCTCGTCATTATATAAGTAAATGAGTTCAGTTGACGTCTCAGAGACAAAGTTGCACATTTAGACTTGGATCTTCCCATACATAATTAGATAATTAGGGCGAGCCCAAATCGTACAGCTTTTAATATGGGCAGAGGTTATCGCTTAACGCTAAAAGGTGGGCCAGATGCTTGGTACGAAAGTTATATCAACCATGATTGTGTGGTACGACAGCAGTGTTGGCAGCATTTGTATAATCATATGCAACGAACATCTGCCACCCACAGCGCCATCGGATATCGAATTGGATGTTTCTAAATACAAAATATATTGTTTGCAACTGAACCATATTGCTCGCCTGAATTTACTGGTTTTAACTTGTTACGAACAAATTTACAACGATACTTAACTTCAATTTGCAAGTACTAAACGGATTTCCTGAATATAGTTTCACTAACCGAGTTAATTCTTAAAATTAAGAGCGTTAAGTGGCCATAATTTTCGCTTTTATTCAATCTTATGCATATCTATATAAATTGTATTAATTAGTATATGTAGTAGTATTACCGGTTGAGAGCCGTCTGCTCTCACCAAAAGCCCGTGTAAACGCTGTCAAGGCCATCTGCGGCCAACAGCAAATTGTCCAGTCATTAAAAAAAAAAATGTAGTAGTATTATTTTGTACCGAAAATTTTAACAGTTTATTTAACCCGGCAAAACTGTAGTGTTCGCTACAACGATGAAAATGCTTTAAGAAGTCCCGGTCAGTAATGCAGTCGTATTCCGTAACTTAACGAACATAACGAAACACTTTGCACATAAGTCGAATGAAAAGGCACAGAATGGCACTTTCGTGTATTATGTAGAAATAAAAAATCCATGTAAATATGAAAAGGGCACGAGACGGCCCCGCGGGTAAAATGAACTTGCTTTAATGAATAATACAATTTGAGAGCTCAGGGGACCTATTCATAACGTGATATTTCACATCTATTACAAGGCGTCGTATCCGAGTGGTACCGGTCCACATTTTTAACCAAATGGATAGTTTAAATGAAATCAAGTTAATTTTAATTTTAATGCTAGAACTATAAAATCAAAGACATGTGTCAAGTGCACGAAAGGAGCCTCTTTGAGGCGCACTTAAAATCCTTTCACCACACTGGTTCGAGAGAACCAGTGACTCGAATAGAACAGAAACCAAACGGATCAAATTCAAGCGAGCTTTAGTTTCTGCTTGTTATATTTTGTGTGAAATAATTGCCACGTTTTTTAACATAGGACGTGTACGGAAACCGGCTTATTCTTTAACTTTAAATTTGAAAGAATAATAATAACAATAACTACTGGTGGACATTTCACCCAGCGCCATCTAGCCCCAAAGTAAGCTAAGCCATGGTACAAGCTAATCATGGAACCAGACAAATGATGTCAACCTTAAGTACTTTTTGAAATAAATACATTATAACAGGCCGACAGAAAACAAATATCGATGTTCATATATATTAATAGCCAGACAAAAACTTTATTTCCATTGGATCCCTATAAAATAGCCTCAAAACTCCACAGTCACGTTAAAATTTGGATTTCACGCGTGCTTATAGCTGTCTGGCGCCTAAGTATCTCAGAGAAATATAGATTTCAGTAATTCACTTTGGTAGGGTGGTAACGTTACAGACACATAATTATAATAATATTGGTGGACATTTCACACAGCGCCATTTAGCGCCAAAGTAAGCTAAACATAGCTTGTAGAATAGGAACCAGACAACTGATATATACATACTTACATACTTTTCTTAAATACATACATATTAACACCCAGACACAGAACAAACGGTATGTTGGTCACAAAAATATTTGTTCTGGGTGGGAATCGAACCCACGACCTATAGTGCTGAAGGCAGAGTACCAAGGTAGACTACCAACTGAGACCAGTCGCCACATGAAATATTACACATTCATATCTTGGCAGTGAGGGGACTAAGAATAAGACTCATCTTCTGAGTACAGCAAGTTATATTTTTGTTATAGACAGATTTACTAATCACTTGCCTCAGAGCTCTAATTACACTGTAGGCCGTGGGTTCGATTCCCACCTAGGGCAAACATTTCCGTGACGAAAATAGATATTTGCGTTTGGGTGTTATACTATTACGAATACGAATTTATAAATACATGTTTAAATCTGATTCCCATGGTACAAGCTATGTATAGTTTAGGGCTGAAATTTCCACAAATACTAAATATATAATACGTCACTTTATTACAGACGATTCAATTTCCTAACCGATAGCCTATAATTACAAGGCTTCACTTGGAATATTTCGTCAAAGCTTATTTCCAAGATATTCATTTGAGGCAATTAAAAGTGGTCACATTTAATTACTACTCCATCAGTACTAATATAATTAATTGATACCAGATACTTGATCTTGCGATCATCAAAGCTATGGGGTAGATTGTATTAGATACGGGATAAGTAAAGTAATTATTAGCAGCAAAGCCTACTGGATAAGTCAAACCCCTCTTATTATTGATCTTTAGTAGCAGTTTAACTAACTTCCGTTCAGAGTTCTTCCGGAAAGTACTGCTACTATACTCTACGCCATCGCCAAGAAGTTTAGCACTCACTGTGTTTCAGTTTCAAAAATTCGGATACCTGGGAAGTACTGCCACCATAACCATTCCTGCCGCCAAGCAGTAACGCATTCACGATACTGTATTCCGGTTTGAAAGGTGTGGTTGCCGGTGAAATTACAGGTACATAAGACATTCACCTACACGTCTATGAGTTACGGGCGCATACGATGCGTCTTAGGCCTTGTCGTACCTAGTAGGGGAGGACCCAAGTCGCATAGCTTGTTGGCAGAGGTTACCACTTAACACCAGGTGGGCCGTCTGCTCGTTCCGTAACTGTATCACATAAAATAAACCACTACACAGAATCTTCAAATGTGCTTTCACAGTTTGCGTGTGGAATAAAAAACAACTTGGAAAGCCTTCCTTTGAGCCCGGCTATAATCGAACGACAGAATGATGGAGTCGGCCCGTCCCTTGATTAAAACGTCTAAAGTCGATAAGTCAGAGTCCTGGGTACGTGCGCGACCGTGTAGACTTCGCTTAGCGGAATCCCGCGGCTGTGTCATGAACACAGGGGAAAGGGAACGTGGTGGTAGAGCTTTTGATCTGAAGGTCGCTGGTTTGCATGATATTTCACTTGACAAAATGTTTAAAGCGAGCCCAATTTTAGACGTTGCATGGATTCGGATATTTGATATGCAAATATGATGATGAAGTAGCTCAATATATCTGACATTAAATGCGAAGGGGACTGGTTATATTCCAGAATGAGTAAATCGTTTATAACTCTAAAACTATACGAGTACATATATGAAATCTTTTTATAATAATATTATTGGTGGACAATTTCACACAGCGCCATCTAGCCCCAAACAAAGCTTAGCTTGTACTGTGGGAACCAGACAATTGATAGAATACATATATCGTTTTTGTAAATACATATAACACACGGACACAGAACAACATTTATTATCGTCACATAAATGATTGTCCTGGGTGGGAATTGAACCCAATACCTACAGCGCAGAATACAGGGTTACTACCAACTGAACTGTGAGGCCTGTCAATATATTATACCCTCCAGATCAGTATATATATTACTTAGATGATAAAAGGCTGGAGCATGAACTTGTTCCAATTTGAAGCAAGAGAATATTATATTTACAGAATTTGAATAGTCTCAGAGGGGTCTCACTTCCGTTTTCTTCCTCCGGTTGGTCGATTATGTTTGGAAACAGGCGAAATAAAATTTAATATTCAATGAATATATCCTATAATTGCCACCATATATCATATTATTATGTGACATAAATACTGGCCTTATGGCTCAGTTGTAACATTGCCTTCTGCGTTGTAGGTCGTGGGTACGATCCCCACCCAGGACAAACATTTATATGACATTTGTAACATTGATGTTTGTTCTGTGTCTGGGTGTTAATATGTATTATGTATGTATTTACGAAAGAAAATTATATCAGTTGTCTGGTTCCCATGATACAAGCTATGCTTAGCTTACTTTGGGGCTAGATGGCGCTGTGTGAAATGCCCACCAATATTTATTTATTTAAATAAATATTTCTAAATCAATCTCTGTTCAAAGCAAATATATGTGCATGAAATTTGATCCCGGGTTTTTAGTTATTGTTTATACTACATGGACGGCTATAAATATACAAATGTTTGTTTGTTTTGAACTCACAAAAACAAGAGTTTCAGTATTTGGTAGTAAAATTTCAGTTTCCCCATTTGCGATGAGTTCATAACCGATGACGTTGAATAATGGAGTTCCGTCGTCGTTTGATTAAAACGTCTCAAAGCGGTAAGTCAGACCCTCGAAATACGTGCAGGAAGGTTTGAAACGAACGAACAAAATCAAGCATCATGCTAGTTTTCTACTAATGATCAATGTTTTAGCAAAAATATTGATGTTTATTCGCATTTTGTCACTAAAAATTATGTGCCTTCCTTGTAATACTAGGTCAAATGAAACTTAAATATCAAAACTACGTACTAGAAAATCGAAATACAGTATACATAATTGGAAAATATTGAAAAAATCTACTCTTCCTCTTCTTCCTACACTTCCATTGCCCATAAAAGTTGGAGTAATCCTCAAATTATTGCTCTCCATAATTGACTTATAGGTTTCCGGCAATCTTCATAGCTACAACATTGAATCCTAACTGCCTTGTCTGCTTAACATTACAACTTGGTACGCTAAACAACTCTGACTAAACAACTTTACGTGAACTTTCTTAAAATAAAACTGCAAATATTTTAAATATAAAATATGGTATATTAGGTAGTATTATTAGGAGAGTATATTATCGATGACGTAAATTGAGCCAAATTTATCACCAGCATAATTTAACTAATAGGCCCATAAGCCCGTCTTCTGAGGTCGTTGTGACATTAATGCCCCCATTCCATTCCTCAACTTGCTCACCTTAACTTAGTCCTAACTTAGTCTTGGGCTCAGAATGTTTTTATCACTTGAGAGTAACAATTTCAGTTGCTTGCATAAAATAGTACAAAAAAATCTCATGGCATAGGAGTTTCCAGTTTCCTGGACGCAACGAAGCAACATAAGTTGCGAGGGAACGAAATGAATTCGCATCTTGAAAGATTAATTTAGATTAGCAGTGCGCAGTCCAAAGAAATTAGCAGCTGTTACAGTATTGAAATATCGTGAACGGACACAACATTGCCAGTAATGTCAGCCATGCGGTGCAATAAATCCGGCAATGCTATAGGGTTGACCTCTATAATTACTGACCATTTATCGTAGATAGGTACTACATTTTCTAGTCCCTTACACATATTCTGCATCAAAAATATTTATGAAACACACAGGCCCGGATTTCAATAAAAATAAAACCTATTTCTCCGTTTATTCATATATATATTATGGATGATTTTTAATAAGTAAATTCTAACTTCTTCAGTATTTATGTCGATGTTTGAGAGTGTCGTGGCACAGCGGTACTGACGAGTTTCAATCCGGAGGGCGCTGGTACAAATCCCGATGTGAATCAATGAGTTTTTTTACTTGTTAAATTTATGAGCGCAATACCAAGTACTCAAAACGGTGAAGGAAAACATCGTGAGGTAACCGACATGTCCTAGAACGAAAAATTCGAAGTGCAAAAATGTAGGTCATCAGCCATTGAAAACATTTGCTATGTCAAATAACATTTATTATTAACAAGAGCCGAGACGGACCCACCCGTGGGAAATAATTGATATTTGCTCCCATTTTAAGCGAATCTTTTAATATATTATTCTTAGGAAAATGGGCCTTAATCAGCCGTGTAAACGTAGCCTACAGGTCAAACAAGGTTGAGCACGGATTCCATACTGTCAAAGGAAATGTCTACACCATGTTAACTTATATTATACGAGAAAATAAATTTACTAAAACGAATAGGAATAAGAAAATTTATTTTAAAACTTACATAACTAAAATATATACGTTATAATAATATTCGTATTTCTAACATAATAATAACATAGCATAGTATAAAACATAGCAACGAAAGTAACATCCATGTATTTTTTTTGTGAATGAGTTTTAGTGCGCGTACATGGTCCACCTGATACGGTAACAAAAGCAGTGTGTCCTACTTCCCTTACTTAGTTATGGCAAGACACAAGTCATATCGTATTGTACCTGTGTATATAAAGTTGTAATTTGGCAAGTGCCTTCAATTGCATCAGCAACCACACCATTCAGAGAGCTACTGCTTGGCAGCAGAAATATGCATGAATACGAAACACGACTTTCTATTCGGTGGTTGTAATATATGTGCCTAGAATCATATCTCTTCTCCCAAAAGGTAGGCAGAGCCACAATAGCTACGTTTCAACATGTGAGTTACACTACCGTAGCAACGTAAACGTGACAAGTGGAGACCTTACCGCCGCCATTGTTTTCCTACGAAAAACTCAGCTATCAAAATCTTCTGGTAGTTTATTCCTTAATATTCCATCAGCCTGAATAAATCTTATACCAAAAAGAGGAAGCAAAAAGATGTAAAAAAATATATATAATATTCTATGTAACTTTCGTTTAAAGTTTCAAGTACCTAGTATTTAATTTTTAACATAAAACTTCAAATAGCCCTAAGTTATATGAGAATATTTCTGAAATAAATAGATAAAATAAAACCTATCGGCTTTTAAACAAGAATTTGTAAGATTAGCAAAGAATTCTCGGGTCATCGATTTTTATGTTGCGTCTGTGTCATGCCACCTATAACACAGGGGATCCTACTTTATCAGATTCAATATCTTAGCATCACATATTGCAAGCTCATCCAAAAAAGAAAAATCATAGCAAAGTGGTCATTTCCTGCAACTTCCGTATTAGTTTCCCCGTTATATCGAAAAGAGTTGCTTATTTCTGTAACACCGTAATAACTTACAATCAATCATAGCTGATGACAAGTAATCACGCAACGGAAACCTCGGCAACGTGATTAGTATATAAATATATATAACGGAATAATTATTTTGCTGGCAGATTATTTACAAAGTAAATAGTAATAGTAATAGAGCTAGCTTAGAGTAATAGAGCATATAGTTTAGAGTTAATAGTAATAGAGCATAGCTTGTATCAAGGGCACCAGACAAGTGATATACTTATATACTTTTTTGTAAATCCATACATATATATTAACACCCGGACACAGAACAAACACCTATGTTCGTCACACAAATGTTTGTACTGAATGGGAATCGAACCCACGGACTACAGCGCAGAAGGCAGGTTTACTACCAATTGAGCTGTGAGGCCAGTCGAAATATATTGTTCATATCAGTTCTGACGTGCGACTGGATTTTACACTATATTTTTATATATTGTTGACTCGAGCGTTAAAAAAAATCGTTATCATTTAAAAACATAACGCTTTTTGCTCAGTCTTGTTTTAACTATGGATATAATTTTCGTACCGGGGGCTTTAAGTGTTTTGTCAGCAGGTTTTACATTTTTACACATTTTATACATATTATTAACATCCACTTTTAATTTAAAGGTTTTTAATGAGTGAAAACTTACAGCCCACAGCTAGATTTCATACAAATTAATTAAATTATAATACAAAATTAATAAGGGTTTATTTAGCGGCCGTAAGAAACAATATCAAGATCTTAATAAGGTTTGCGAACGTAACTGAAATAATAATTGGAATGATTATTAATAACAATACGCAGACAATTCAAAAGAAGAGTTAGAAGGTTTAACGATAGCTTTGTAACGATTGTTTCGTTATCACAGAGGCTTTGACGAAGCGTAATGATTTATTATTGAATTTCGTTAAATAGTAGCTTTAAGCTCTTGTTATTGTTTCAATTGTTATTATATTTGTGATATGATCATAGGCTTTTAACCAGAACCATCCATGCGAATACACAGTAGTTGGATAGTCTAGCATAGTCTACTGGCCTCATACCCCAGTTAGTTGTACCCCTGCCTTCTATGCTGTAGGTCTTTGGTTCGATTCCCACCTAAGACAAACATTTGTGTGACGAACACAGGTGTTTGTTCGGTGTGGGTGTTGAAATATATTATATGTATGTATTTACAATAATAAGTATATAAGTATTATATCAGTTGTCTGGTTCCCATCATACAAGCTATGCTTACCTTAATTTGGGGCTAGATGGTGCTGTGTGAAATGTCCCCAATATTTATATTTATTATTATAATCTTTCTTTAAGGTCTTCAACTTTCTGCAACCAGTTTCTGCAAGCCACTATACAACTCTCTGCAACCAGATTCTGCCAGCCACTATCTGCCATTAGCTTACTCGCGTTCTCCATTAGAGAACTCGTCTGCTCTAGTGCCCCAGTTTTACCAGTAACAGAAAATTCCTCTATTTACAAATAAGATATTTCAGTTGAAACTCAAGCCACTTTTCACCGGATAGCAAAACATCGATATTTGCTCTCAGGTAGTCGGATAGGGCAATCTAATTTGCCATCCGCTCGTATGTAGGTCGATTACTAAGTTTGCGGCTAGTTGCCAGAAGTCGTTTTTCGGTAATTCATTTTATCTGGTTTGAAAAAAGTATGACTGTTAATGATAAAGGGTTAGAGAATTTAACATTTGTTTTGTTTTATTAATGGCTTGCTGTATCGTCGGCCTATATCAGTCAATTTCTGGACATAGTCATTTCCAAGAGAGCTTCATTGAGTCCTGTCTTCGGCCATTTCCACTTGGTGTAGCGTCGCTGTCATCATTTCGTATTTTAAATGTTAGTTCACTGCCAATAGGGTTAAACTATTTATCTTCTTGTTTTTAGAGCTTTCAAACCGTCTTGTTTACGTATATGAAAATGTTATATAAACATACGAGTTACAAAAAATTAAGCGCTAAAATAGATATTTTATAGAATATATTATTAATTCTTGATATTCATTTTTCAAGTGAAAAAACTCAATGGCTTCAGGATTTGAACCAGCGACCTTGATTGAAATTTGGGGCTTATACTACTAGGCCACCACGCTCTTATCTATTATGAATAATAGACTATATACGTAATAAGGGGTGTAACTTAACGTTATCGGTGCTGTATTACAAACTCTTTCTCACAGTGAGTTATTTCACGGATGAAACTACGCCCGGCTGACTAAACGTTACGGACAGACGACACACCTGCGCTACCTCGGATGAGTGACCCTTCCGCCTGACAGTGCGTGGTCGTACGTGAAATCACTCACCTTGGAAATTCTTGCAAGAATTTTATTTGATAAATTTACGAATCGAGCAGCTGGTCCACCTTATTTGAAGTGGTAACGTCCGTCCAATACAAGCAATATGACTTGGGTCCTCCCCTACTTAAGGACAACAAGATCCAAACCACAATTCTGAGACGTGAAGGTGAAATGTATCACGTGCCTGTAATTTCAATTTCCAAACCGGAACACAGTACCGCGAACGCATCCATGCTTTGTGGCCGAAAAAAAAAAGAGTTACGGGCGCATACTGACTACTGGTGCATATGCGACTTGGGTCTTGTCGTACCTAGAAGGAGAGGACCCAAGTCACATCGGCTGTTATGGGCCGAGGTTACCACTTAACAGGTGGGCCGTCAGCTCGTTCAGTAACTGTATCAAATAAAATAAGAATTTTGGCTATGATTTTGATGTCTCATGCGCTTGTTATTCCCCAGCTCGCCCCCAAAACCGGAACACACGCTATGTTTCTCCTTGCTCCACGCGTCAGCTTGTTAAATATGTCGGCCCGCATTTTGTTAGTCATCGACTTCATTACCTTACTCCGTACCGTACTTGTCTACAAGGTTTGGAAGATAACTGCGTAAAACATTACAATTTCTCAGTTACTTTTGTAGAGAGCGTGGTGGTCTAGCGGTGCTGTACCCCCGAGTTTCAATCCGGAGGTCGCCGGTTCAAATCCCGACGTGCACCTATGAGTTTTTCGATTGAAAGATTTATGTGCGCAACACCACGTTCTCAAAACGGTGAAGGAAAACATCGTGAGGAAACCGACATGTTCTAGAACTAAAAATTCGAAGACATGTGTCGAGTGTACGAAAGGAGCCTCTTTGAGGCGCACTTACAATCCTTTCACCGCACTGGTTCACAGAACCGGTGACTCGAAGAAGAAGAACAAGTTACTTTTGTGCACGTGGCTAATGCGTACACGGAATTATACCCGGCATAAACGGTTTATCTATAAATATACACAGCACAGCAAATCTAGCTAATCTGTTCAGTTTTTCAGTTTGATCTATTTAACGCAATATAACAATCTGTGAATCTGTCAGTCAATCTTCAACTGTATTGTTTTTTATTGCAATTGTATGTGGCTGGACATGACTCAAAAATGGCTGCCTATCGTAAATTTTGTAATTTGAACTGCAAGGTAATAAATAAATTCAAAGGAGTTTTTATGATAAATACTTTCTTAGTTTAATTACAATTTTGGCAATTAATACTTAAAAAGTTGATTTTCGTGTGTAACTTTTGAGCTATGGCACAGGATTCTGTAATTATATCCTATACCTTTGTAGTTATAATACAGGGTCTGACAGAGGATACTACGATTTAAAGAATTCCACAGATGATAGGTTGGCGAAATTGGTACGAAATATTATCTCTATTTTTATATCTTCGCCGGGACAAACATTTGTGTGATAAGCCAAAAACATGTTCATGAATTTTGGATGTTTGTGATATGTATGTGGTTTCCATGACAACCAGGATACTTACTTCTAGTGTAGTGTGCGTATATAGTACCGTATCTTTTCTCTAAGTTAAGATGACTCGCCTTAACGGCAGAATCTTTTCACAATAGACTTACTATGACTGGTCAAAATGCGCGCTCAATAAGGAATCGACACGTCACTCCGCAGGAAAGCTATTCTCAGACTTTCGCATTGTTTAATTTGATTTCTTGCAAAGATTTCCTTGATAATTAATGATCTAAATCCGAGTTCTTGACGCACCGTATTTTAACTCCTGTCTTCTCGTTTAGAAAAATCTTCACAATAAGTCTAATTCATCGAGCAAGCTTTGGCTGAGATTTTAGTTTGAGATTTTTTTTAAAGTTCCACAATATTTTGTGGTTATATACTTACATCACTAAAATCGATAATCGGTTGCTAAACACCCAAATTTACTTTGAGCTTTTGTATCACCTTTCAAAACATGATCGCAAAATTAATTGCTCGTCGATCGCTTCAGCACGATTTGCATTTAAACATGGCTATGAAATGGTCTGATTTGGCGTAATCTCTCAAATATCCCGGATTGAAATGAGCCATGTATCGCGAATATCAAATCGAGAAGCGAATATATTGGGTGGATTTGCGATGCAAGTATTATCAATCGCGGAATCGTGCAATTGGGTTTAATATTTTAAAATATAGGACTGTGAGATCACATCTGAATAATAAATTCTAGATTTAATTTTGTTTTAATAAAATGTTAAACATGTAAAAGAATACAAAATTACGATATTTTTTTTGCCCACATATATGGCACATTTTTATTATCGCGACGTAAAAAATTTCATAAAACTCCCGCAAATTATTTAATCCATTTTCCACCACGCTTGTAACGAGATTTTTAGATGAAATTCTTTATTGCTCTACAAAATAAGATTGATCATAAACAATATAGAGCGTGGTGGCCCAGTGGTACAAGATCCGAGCTTCAATGCAGAGGTCGCAGTTTCAAATCCGGTTGAAAGGTTGAAGGTTGAAATATGAAATCACCTTCCTCTTCAAACTCAAATGATAAGCGGGTTAATTCAGTCTGCCCCGCCAATCTGCCTGCAATGTCTTTGTTAAATATACCATTGTAATCTCAGTGATGAGTTCTGAGTGGTTCTAGTAATGGACTGAGAATATTAATACTTGCATGAGAGGCATGTAATTGCATTATGCGGCTTCCCCCGACTGACCCTAAGTAAGCTAAGCATAGCTTGTATCATGGGAATCAGAAAACTGAAATAACACTTATATACTTTTTTGTAAATACATACATAACAACACCCAGACACCGAACAAACATCTGTTTCGTTCCACAATAGTTTCTCCTGGGTGGGAATCGAACCCACGACCTACAGCGGCAGGAGGCAGATTTACTACCAACTGAGCTGGAAGTCCACAAAATTTGGATGTGTGTATACAATTTTTTTTGCCAAGTATTTTATAAAATAATGAATATTCGTTGGTGACAGCATTCAAAAGTAATCGAAATACACTTGCATCGTGGAATTTTTCAGTTTGTTAAAATAACCGCGTCGGAACGCCCGAATAGTTGGATACCTGCCCAATGAACGCGTCGCGTGAAATTTCATCGGGATTCCGATTACATGAGTATTGTTTCGACATTTTAAACATAGTTTTTAATTACAACGACGTGCTTATAGAGCGTGTCTACATTTTCGCGTTAGGATATCTATTTTTAGGGTGTCAGGGTAATAAGAGTGTTTATATGTCAAGGATGGGGTTGGCAAATTTACTATTCTGTATATATTCTTTAGCGTTTATTCAGTACCTACTCGGTACTGAAGAAATAGCTCTCGGTGGAATGTTCCAATAACACGAATGTTATAAAAAGGCACGGATATAACACATCATAATTTCCGTACGTAATGCCAAAAGTACACGTGTTTTTTCTTTCTTAAATTATGTTATTATGACTTTATCATTATTCACTTTTTTGAAAACATGTTAAACAAAAATTGGTTGCTCTATGAGCTGTGTCCTAACGTAACATAATGGCTCAATGATAGAGTTATAGAGGGCCAGCATTACGGAGGATTTCTAGTCGACTCCATTACCATTTAGACTGAGTTGTTTATTCAGTTTCAACTTCGAAAGTAGCTGTATCAGTTTTTATTGAGGTGCTATCTTGTAAGGAATACTTATTCAGGTAGGTACGTGGCTATCAGTGTCAAAGCAAATTGATAATGGGACCTGTGGATACACGAGAATTGAAGTTAAAGAGACTTGAGTTAAAGTTAAAATAGCAAGCTGTTGCCAAGTAGCACTACAGTATAGCATAATGCAGACCATAAGCTGACCAAAGGGTAGCTTCGTTACTATCGCACTGAATCACGTTAGAAATATAATATTGATGCTAGTTTGGATGGATATTATAAGACTACATTATATTATAATACCTTATTGTACAATTAGTTGGCAAATAAATGTTGTATTATGTATTTATATTTTTACTTCTGTATTCCGCCAAAACTATCATTTCACAAGATCATTTCAATGAAATTTTGAACATAGGTACAATAAAAAGGTTTGAACATAAAGACTAGTTCTTCATTCTAATTCTTTAGTTATATTTTATCTCGATAACACGTGGGCAAAAGTTAGTTATTAGTTACTTGCTAGTGCTGTATAAATTCCCAAATCTAATATCGATCGATATATAACTTAATTTGCTCAGCTAACCATTAAAGTGAACCAAATTTAAAGAATTAGCAGCTCATTTTGTACTTTAAAAATAATAGTATCCTATATATACATTCGTCGCCGGAAAATTAGTGCCATGATCCGAATCTATTGCTGCTTTGCGTGACCTGATTATCACTACGAGCTATATGCAAGTAGCAATGGATGACACACAAAAATTGTAATATCTAGTCATCGCTAAAGGTTAGTTTCAGCGTAAGCCACGGCCGAGTGATGGCGCTAGATCTACTGTTTTATTGATAGAAGCTTTTACCACATTACTGGTTCGGGAGAGTCAGTGAGTGTAGTAGTGTTGCTACAAAGCTATATTTTAGTGGCCAAACTTTAGACACTCAGGACAATAAAAGCTAAGCTTTCGTAATAAAATAAAACAAAATTTCACGAATGTGTTGATGGTCCATAACATTTATAAGAAGATTATTATACCCTGACGTTTGTTTAATTTATTTAATTGAATAACATAATTTACGGTAATGTATTAAGTTTAGACAGAACACGCTTCGTGTTTTGATGTCTGGCCGTTTATAGTATGATGTTAATATTATAATAAGTTCTAAGACTCTTTCTTTTCTACTCGAGTCACTGGTTCTGTCGAACCAGTGTGGTGAAAGGATTTTACGTGCGCCCCAAAGAGGCTCCTTTCATGCACTCGACACATGTCTTCGAATTTTTTATTCTCGGATCTGTCGGTTTCCTCACGATGTTTTCCTTCACCGTTTTGAGAACGTGGTATTGCGCACATAAATCTTTCAATCGAAAAACTCGTTTTGTAACTGATTAACATAAAGTAAAACTATATTTGGCTTTAGTCTCGCTCGAGTAACATTCAACAGACTTTCCCAAATATTCTGTTATCGACTTACTCGTATTTCGTACAACTTTTACGGCAAATACTTTACAAAGCAAACACTATCGTTTGTTTTCCATTTGTTCTCCAAAATAATAGATTCTCTTCCAATTTCTTACAATGAAATACAGTTGTTTGAGAGCAACTTTCATTTGCTTGATTATTTTGCGGTGGGTTTTCATTGTTATCCAAATGCCACTGAAGCGTGAGATATTACCGTTGGAAAAGCCATATTAAATTGTCAATTATTAAGTGAATTTACCACAAACTTGGTGCCAGCTGCCAGCACAGTGGTGCATGTTCAAGATCAGTCGCTGGTTCGAATCCAGACGAGCACTGATAAGTTTTTCACCTGTGAAATGGATGTGGTAATGTGTAATTCTACCACTTTCTCAAAACCGTGAAGGAAAATATTTTAACGAATGGCAAATCCTGCATTCAAAAATATGAACAAATGTGATATGTTTTTAGTTTTAGTTTTAGTTATTAATGTGTTGTTTTTGTAAAATAAATACTCTTTCTTTCTTTCTTTATATGTAAAATTTCGAATTGGGTACCATGGTATAGTGGCCCATTCACTATCGCTTTCCGAGACTAGGCCTGTGTATCTTGCATGGTAACATTGAAAGCTATGTTACGGTAGGATAATATACATTTTAGTTATTTATACAGCCAATATTTTTCATTTCGGCTAACGTGGGTAGCTTCCCGAATAAGCTCTCATTACTGTGTTTTGATGGTATTTATACACGTAAATATTTTTTAACATGAAAATCGTTATTAATTTTTAAAAATAATATAACCTTCGGTTAGAAAAAATACTTGCGAGACTAAACAAAAACTGGGTTATCATTATTTGAATGAGTTTAAGCAATATTTTACTTAGGAAACATGGTTTTCTCTTCGTGAAATGTGACTGAAAGTATTATTTATGTCATATTTTTTACTGCTTTATTTATTAGTTTTTTTTTTGAAAATATAGAAATATGTTCTATTCTATATGACGATCGGGCTCAATGGCAAAAGGCCTGTATCCACGAGTGTACTGAGACATGAATATGTGACGACGATTTGACATCTGCTCCAGATCTGAACGAACAATATTACGATTGAGATTCAGGGTTTACCACGCTTATAAAAGACGTTTACGTCAATAAAACGACATTTGTTTAAGTAACTCCTTAACATTCCTTCTGTTTCAATTTGGCTCCCGATTCCCTGGAAGCCTGCCGGGCGAGTTGTGACGTAATACGTGGGTTTTGTGACGTCACGGCGCGGGCGGCCCGAGAAATGTAGGTACCTATTCCCGCTTTCTCGCCTTTAATGGGATAGCTTTTTGCTGACAAAATAATGCTTTTTCAAATGCTTCCCGGTGTTAGCTGTCAGAATGATTTAGTGTCTTGTTTTTTTGCGCGTATTTGGGTTTATCAAAATGTTTTTTTGTAGTCCTTAGGCAGCGGTTTATCGAAACTATGTATAAAATGTAAACACGCAAGCAAGCGTCATGAAAAACAGCACACGTTCTATCAGCGACATCCAGCACGCAAGCACGCTTCAGAGCCAGCAGTGACGTCACTTTCTCGCTGCGCAGCCAACAGAGCAGCCAGCAGTGACGTCACTTTCTCGCAGCGCAGCCAGCAGAGCAGCCAGCCTGGGGTACTAGGCAAGCAATCCAGCAGCAAAACAAGCGTCGTGTGCAGCGGGCTTAAAAGACGAAAAAAAAGACGAATCAACTTTCGAACGTTTATTTGGATGGTAGATAATTGTGGAACAACTTGTCAGATACTTGGCTTGAAAAAATAAACAACCATGAAGGTTTCCTTGTTACTTATTTCTTCATATTTCAACGCAGCCACAGCCCAGCCGGCAGTACATTTGGACAAACTTTTCTAATAATCCAGTAAAAATTGAACATTTCTTTCAGAATACATAAAGAAATGAAACCGAAAAACATTTTTGAGAAATACAGTTATTGCGGCCATACATCATGGGCTAACCTTGTTGTGTCGGAGATTTATTATTATTGGAGTTTCAGTCATACATATACAAATCTCTCGGTTGTCGTAATCAGGAAGATAAACCTCACAGCTCAGTTGGTAACTCTGCCTTCTGCGTTGTAGGTCGTGGTTTCGATTCCCACCCAGGACAAACATCTGTATGACGAATATAGATGTTTGTTCTGTGTCTAGGTCTAGACAATGTGTACATGTGACAATGTGTATTATATATATTTATTTACAAAAACCAAGTTTATATGTATTCTATCAATTGTCTGGTTCCCATAGTACAAGCTATGCTTAGTTTGGCCCTAGATGGCGCTGTATATAGTCCAACAATATTATTATTATTATTAATCTGCTCCAAAATATATTATGTCTGGGAGCGAGCATTACTCATTATTCACCGTAGCATTAACTAATAAATTATTAATAATTTGTTTATTACTCAATATTACACACTCAGATGAACACGAATAGTAGTATAACTTATGACAAGTTTGTCTGGGGAAGTACTGCCACCATACCCATTGATGCCACCAAATACTATGCATTCGTCTTACTTATAAGGTGATATCAGTAAACAAATAAGATTTGGAGTTAATCTGGAATCTGCGATTTTTTTATTTTTTTTTAAATTACTATAGGCTCACATTTGACCGCAATCTCACCTGATGTTAAGTGACGATGCGGTCTACGATGTAGCATGCTTGCCTAGGAAAAAATTAGGATAGCCTAGGATTTATGCTTGTAATGCTGCAAACTTTGACCTTATATTTAATAAAATACCCAGAACATAAAAAGGTCTCCCATGTTTCTTTAAAAAGTTGAAAATATGGCAGATATGTAAGTGTTTTTATATTTTTTCCGATTTTTATTTTCTGATTAGCAAATTTATCCCTCTGATCTAACGAAATCTGTGTTACAATATTAATTGGTGTAAATGCCGTTCCGATTAAATTAAATAAATAAGTATTTCTTTTTTATTATTCTACGTTTTTTACTTCGTTATTTTTTTTTACTTTACAATTTTTTTCGGTATTCATTTTAAATCCTTAATTATTGCATGTCGTGTAATGACAGAGTTTGTGGAACTATTTTATATAACTTCAAGATCTTGTACATACTACCGAGTTTTATGCAAATAAATGATTCTGATTCTGATTCTGAAACTGTCATATAGTAAGTTAGTATGGGCCATGAAACAGTAACCTTCCAAGTGAGACGCTTTACTCGCGCCAAATTCAAAAGCAAACATCTTTAACGAACCAACGCTCGTAACGAATCGTGCCACCGGCACCGGTCGGTAAAAAGGGCCGTAATCGCATCATCGTTACTGCCGCCTTCAGGTATTCGGGGCTACTGTGAAATATCAAACGGAATATTTTATTTATTTAATATGTTTGTTACGGTTAATTAAGTTTTTACGTACTTTATGATATTGACATGCCATTTTGAGATGTAGAGGCCGTAGAGGCTGATCTCTATGTAAGTTTTATAGGGATTTTGATACGGTTTTCACTAAAAGATTCAAGAAGAAGTATTTTTTATATAACAAAATTTTATACATCAATTAATGTGGGAAACCGGGGCTGGTCGTTAGTGCGGTATAAAATTTTTATATAGCGATAGACGAAAACAATTTCACGGTACCCCTGCATAGCTTGGTATCGGTCATTGCCAGCCAACTCAGCGCCTAAAGCGCTTTTCCCCTCCATTTGCGAATTCACTAAAAATAACCATTCCCATCTCTCTTTATTATTTAAGGACGTTTAAACGAGGCATTACAACACGTATTTATTTATTGAATATCCTTTGAAAGCTTTGTTTATTTAACAACCCAGTAAAGACACTGGGGTGAGATAGTCGTAGTAACCGTAGTGAGGTAGTCGTGGCCACACCTGGTAATCTGCCGCCAAGCAGTGATGCACTCGTGTTGCTGTGTTCCGGTGGAAGGGAATGGGTGCCGGTGAAATTGCAGGCGCATGAGACATAAGATCCTAGTCTCGGGGTATTAACGCAATGAGACTTAGGTCATCACATACTTTGGTGGAGAGGACTTGAGTAGTATTGTTGTTGTCTATGGGCGACGGTTACCACTTAACATCAGGTGGGCCGTCAGCACGTTCCGCCACCAGCATCACATAAAAAAATGTATGTTTTAGATATATTCTCCATATCTAATTAATAACATCTTGAATGTTACTTAAACTAATCCTTCTCATAAACTGTTTCTTTCATCATCACATTTTGTTTCCCAAAACAAAAACAACAGTAGATTGCCAGCAATTCCCTTTTTTTCGAAAAAATACGGTCAGCATCACGGATTTCTCCACAGAAATACAGCGAATTATACGAAGAAAAACATAAATACGATAATACATATCAAATGGAATCACAAAAAACGAATCTAAGCATTTCTCGTACGCAGAGGCATATAAATGGATACGCTGTCATGGCGTGACTAAGATTAAAGGCGCCAAGGAATGCCACGTTAAATTATTTAAAGTGGTGACAGACAATTATTGAGACAGCTTTGCTCGATTGAAATCATTTACGTTGTAGCTTCATAAGTTCAATAAAGAAGCAAATGTAGGCTGCTGGGGTTTCACAAGTTGAAGTCAAATTATGTGTGATTTTATGTTAAATTATTGCAATATTATATGCAATAAATTATTATTATTTGTATTTAAAGAGGAATATATGTTTTTTAAAGTAAGTCTATATGTAAGTTTATGAAATATGAATTAATAATACTATTAAAATTTGACGCCATTGTTTTACGACGTTACAATATCCTTCTTAAGTAACTAACATGGCGTTCTTAAATATATTTTTTATTCAGACCTTGTGGCTTGGCCCTTCCTCTGTAGCTTAAGTATTTACGGCCAGATAACTTGTGAGTTACATTAACAAACTTATCGTGAAAAGGATTAAGAATATAACTATTTATTTGTAGAAACCACAATACGAGCGAGGTGCTTTGATAATTTTTAGTAGTGATACTTAAACTATAGGCTTAGAATCTACAAGTAAATAATCATGGCCCAATTAGGCTCTAACTACAGGCAACCTAGATAATTGTCCTTTCCTGTAATCCAACAGGGGTTGAGATAACTAAGGGGTGGCGCGGATAGAGGGGGTTAGCCGTGTGTATCCCGCTAACCCTGCCAATATACAAGAAATTACTGAATTTTCTACCTTTTCTATGCAGTTGTATTTTGAATAAGTATAATATTGAATTATTATGATTACATTTTATGCCTGTGTATTATTATGTTCCTTCTTAACAGGGTTATAATTTAGCAGTAGAAAAATATGTTGTTTATACGTTTTGATATTAGAACATACAATCAGATGGCTTCTTGGGACGACATAAAACTGTATGTAGACAAAAACTGTGAACAAGATCACTGATTCTCAATAAATTGATTTAGAAATTGCTTAAAGTGTAGTGCATTAATTTTGGAACTTATGGTTATAACATTATGGTTATATATATAATTATTAATATAACTTCAGTTATATTAACCAGACAGCTGGCACTTTTCTGGCTATTGATTTAGCTTTGGCAATGTTGCCAGTGTCATGGGCACAATACCACCTTTTAGCGAGTTGGATCAGTTGAGCTATATATAGATCGTTAGAAACGGTCATTAGATGGCTCAATTGATTTCATTATATTTGGTAAATATTATGTACTGTCTTTGTAAATTGTTGTAAATTATATCATGCATAATTGTGTTATAGATTGCAATAATTAAGGTTATAAAACAAAGTTAACTTACGAGCTCGACTCGTATTTAAGGTATGGTCTGTAGCACAGGAATATGGAAAGTAGGAAAGATGAAGGAGGCATTTGCCCCGCAGTGGGATCTAATAATCAAGAAAAACAGTGCCACGTGCAAGTGAGGTTGACCTTTGGAGTTTCTCGCTAGTTCTTCCCCATGGAGTGTCGGATAGGGTTTGAACAGGCGTCAAACTTAGCGATAAAAACGCGTGACCTCATGATTTAAATAATATTGACGTTTCCAAGCCATTTCTTTATGAATTCTATGGAAATAAAGTTATTGAATTTGACTTAGGACTCTCTTTCACCCTTACCAGGCATTCCGAGGGTTAGTTTTTATACCTGGATGATCAGTCATTATACACGTATTAAGTACGAAAGGCTAAACTTAGCACTTTATCTTTAGACAAACTTTAAATTAAGTTAACAACTTTACCCCATTTCCTTTCTCTTATTAGGACTTAGTTTCGTACGAGGTAGGCACACGTAGCAAATTTAACAAATGCCAGCGAATTTAACTGGCCATCTGGCGCCTTTGTAACGTTTATAGACGCACGTAACTATACATGTAAGTTCATTTATTCTGAACATATAATATATAAGCCCCTGCAAATTGTCATGCATGCAGAGAAAGATCCTTGGTAAAAAGAAGGTTGATATACTTCACATATCTTGGTTGATCTACATCAGTGTGGAAACAAAAATGTCCAAAGTAAAAATAGCTTTAAAATTGCTAAACTTCGACAAAACCGGGCAATCTTTTATACACAAATATAAAATTAGGATTACATTAGGATAGTGAAGTGACCTACATACAAGAAGAGTATCGAAGCCATTTGAAAAAACTAAGTCGTTACCCAAATGTTTGCTGCAGCCGGGTATCGAACTTGGGATCTCGGGATCTGTAACCACGCCGCGAATTAAATAATCATACGTACGTATAATCAGGCCTATCATACGCAAAGAGGTAGGCAGAGTCAAAACAATATAAAATTGTCATGAAACGAAGACTTGACAAATGCTAACTCAATAATTGTTTTTCCACGAAATAATCTTGATAACAGTTCTCTCATGCATTGATTCCCAGGTTAGTGTTATACAATAGGTTGCTTGTATTGCCATAAATACAAATGAAAAGATAATAAAGGCGATCCCTTGAATGTCCATGAGGAAAAAGAAAACCGAGATCATATTAGATTAACGGTACATTGAACAATAGTGGACGTATTACATATATCAATATTAATGGACCGAGTCATAAGGCAGATTTACGACGTCACGAAAAAACTTTTATATTTGCCGTTGTTTAACGTATCTGTGGCTTGCTAGCAACAGTCTTCTAACATAAACGAGGGGTACCCCTTTGAATCCCGGCCGGGCTTTTTCCTCCAACGGCTCCGAAGCTCTTGTATTTGTAAGTTGACAGGAACTCCCGAAACGAGGGTTTAAGCCCTGGCCAAGGCCAATATTTGTGTTATTAGCATGCAGTTTGTTCTCGGACCTTCGATATATTATGGAATTGTGTGCTTTTGTGAGTTTGGAGATGTAGGTATTTCTTTCTCGGAAACATCACTTAGCGGTTTATCCCCAACGCGAATTTCGCAATACAACTGTTAGTTAATTTTTGCACAATACAAATCCAATATTACATATCAAAACATGTTTTGTATTTCTCTCACATACATGTACACATAATATTTACATATTTTTCCGTCGGAAACAGCACTTCGCTCGGTATATTCCTAAGGCGAATAACGCTATAATTACGACTATTGTTCGTTAATTTGTGCAAAATGCAAATCCAAAATTACATCCAGCGAAAATGCAAAACAGAAATCGGAACTCGATTTGAATAAGAACGGTTGGATAGCTTATTTCGAGCACTTAAAATACACTAACAATATTGTATTATTTTGTACATTTATGCCTTTATAAAAAGTTACAGTCAAGTAGCAAGTACTAAGACACTAATAATGCATACCTTATTTCGTATAACTACAAACAAAACTGAACTTATAGGATTCGTCCGGGGAAACAATGCCATTATAACCATTTCTGCCGCCATCGAAACTGTGAACATACTGTATGTTAACTGAACATACTGTGTGTAACTGAACATACTGTGTGTAACTGAACATACTGTGTGTAACTGAACATACTGTGTGTTAACTGAACCTACTGTGTGTAACTGAACATACTGTGTGTAACTGAACATACTGTGTGTAACTGAACATACTGTGTGTAACTGAACACACTGTGTGTAACTGAACATACTGTGTGTAACTGAACATACTGTGTGTAACTGAACATAATGTATTAACTGAACATACTGTGTGTAACTGAACACACTGTGGGTTAACTGAACACATTGTGTGTTAACACATCAATGCTGTTTTCAGTTTGAAGGCTGCGGGGCTTCTATGAAATTAATAAATAAATATTGGTAGACATATCACACGGTGTTACCTAGCCCCAATTTAAGCATGTCTTGAATTATGTTATAGTTCTCATAGTTTATGTATTATTTTTTGGAAATCACATCAATACAATATAATAGCCAGACACAATACACACATTATGTTCATTACAAAAATTGTTGTCCTCGCTGGGAATCGACCCCATTACCACAGAAGACATTACTACCAACTGAGCTGGGGCGTCAACCAACGTGAGAGTAGTCAATATAAAGTAATATTATACAAAAACGCTAATACTTTGAATAAAAATCTTATACAATTATGAAACAAGGTTGAGCTTAAAAATAACTCTTTGCACGTATCAATAAGAAATGATTTTACCCCATAGCAGCTTGCCTGGGCCCTGGAACGTAAGCAAAATTGAATCAAGAGCCTCTGCAATAAAGTTCATTATAAATTTGAATATCTAACACGAGTTTATTCGAGTGGAATAGACTGTGTATGGCGCAGGTGGGCCGTCGCCTTCCTTGTGGTAAATTGGAATGCATATTGCGACTGGTTTGCCACACTGAAAGCGATATTTACGAGAATATTTACACTTTTCTTGTTGCCTGCTCTCATATGTACTTTTACCTGCGGGCGGAATGGAGCTTTTTAACTGAATAATACACATTAGGTTATTTGAAAGCTACGTATATTCGGAAATAAACATTTGAAAATTAAATCACAATTTTTATCGATACCTATTTAAATTACAGTTATACTTTAATAATGCCACTTCAAATCATTCAAAAACTTAAAACAACGCATTTGATGTGCTTGTGTCTTGTTGTACCTAAGGAAAGACCCAAGTGGTATTGCTTGTTGTGGGCAGAGATACTTTACTACTTTTAAATTTCCATGTATGGTGGTCAATAAAGTATCTATCTATATAATATTATAGAATATAACAGTAATTTTAGTAAGTAATTATGATGTCAGTATGTAGATATTTCATGTGAAATGCATTCTTAATGAATATAAAATAAATCCATATTTTATTAGTATTATAATAAAAAAACAATAATATTTAAAGGCAACATGTAAGGGCACAAATTACACAAAATAATTTAACTGAAATATGTACAGTCAAATTGAACGCGCTGTATATTGTTTCTGAGCAGGGTAATTAATTAGATAGTTCCGGGTAGTACCGTGCCTGTAAGATGTTATGTAATTACAAGGGCTGCCATCTGATTATTATGTAATGGCTTCTCACCTGAATAATTAATGGAGCTGCCATTTATAAAGTACGATGGAGTGCGTTCGTGTGTAATCCAACAGTTCAAATTTGGCACATTAGTCACTAAGTCGATAAGAGCAAAGTAAGCAGTCTTGGAATGTTACGACTTTGGACATTGCAATAACAAGTTATGTTAAAAGAAGCGACTGAGATAAGTAAAAAATATCTATACAAATAAATAAAATTGGAGCGTCTGTTTGTAATATTTGCAGTTAAATACTGTAACACAAATTACGCACAAAACTCAGTTATAAGTAGATTGCATACATCTTATAACAAATTGTTTCAATCTGTCGATATTTTCTTGTACAGCAAAGCTATTTTCAAAAGGGAAATTCTAAAATTAATATAATTCATTTAAAATGTGTCGCAGTTCTTGCAATTTCTGTGTATCTACATGCATTTATAAATTTGAACTTGATGGGTAAAACAAACACACACACACGCTCACACACACACGCTCACACACACACGCTCACACGCTCACACACACACACACACACACACACACACGCACACACACGTATTAAATGATATTGATAATTATGTTGTATTAGTTTATCACTGTCGTCGATTAACCATATTATTACGATCCGCAAAATGTAAATCCATAATTGGCTTTTTTTTTAGTATATAAGATAAACATGTATTAGTTAAGAGCTGTGGATTTTGTTAATAAATAAATAAATAAAATAAATAAATAAAATATTAAAATAACCGTTTTTTACTAAGTGCATATGGTTGTTTACACGGTACATACCAAAACATTTTTTACAATTGATGTCTGTCTGTCTGGTTGTTCCGGCTAATCTCTAAAATGGTTAGACTGATTTTGACGGGATATTCACTGGCAGATGTAACAAGGAGTAACTTAGGCTACTTTTCCGAGGGGTAAAATAGGGGTGCGTGATAAAACCGAATTCCACGCGGACGAAGACGCGGACAACAGCTAGTATAGAAATAAAAATAATGTAACGTAATGGTACATTTGATCAACAACGCCCAGATTTCGTATCCAGTTATACTCTCAAAGCACACGTAGGTACATTAATGTATTCATTTTAACATAACATGAGAAAACGTGGAACGAGCGAAAAATAACGTTTTGTCGCTGCTTTAATGCGAATTTACTTTGATGTGCTCGGATTACTACATTATGCGAGGAATAATATCATTGTGAATACTTTTTGTTGTTCATTCTGGAGTCTGTATAAGATATATCGATCACACTTTTTTTCCCAGCTTTGTTACTAAGTTGGTAGTAAGTATTTAAGCTAGCTGCAAAGCAAACGGTCCTGGTTGCGAGCTAACTACTACTAACAATCATTATTGTTTAAGTTTGTTTAGTTTAAGTCATTATCACCTGCTATACAAGAATAGATACCAGTCCAGTTAAAAGGATGGGTGAGTATTTTATTGGGTGGGTTCATCTGTTCCCTTTGTTTAAACTCAAAAAAATCGTGATGTTCCAGATGTGACGGGAATATTTTACAATTTAAAATACTTTACAAATAAAATGTTTATATCATCATTAAAAAATAAAGAAATAAAAATGTTTAAAATAGCAGAATATTCTAAACATGCTCTCTAAATTAATAACCCTACATTCAAACAAGGGGAGATTGGAATCCTTAGCGAGACAAACATTTGTGATAAGAGAATAAAATGTGTTATTTTGAACTTGCTCACTGAGGTTGAACTTTGAGTGAATATAATGCATATCCATTCTTATATCACATACAAAAAGATATATCAAAGGAAAAACCTCCTATTCATATCACAACTCTGAGAAATCTTTCATCGGAACCCTTTTCGTAGAAAAATTATCGTACCGAATTGTCGTGACGTACGGAATCTGTGGTCCGGTGGTTTTGTTATATGACCATGATTACGGCAAAAATGGGATATTTTTCCTTTATTTTGGTAAAGATATGACGCTTGTAATATTTTTAACTAAAAAACTATCCAGAGTTACATTGACTCATTTAGTTAAAGCGATTAAGTGATGAATCAAGCAGATGTCATACCCGATGTAAAAGTATCATCTAATTATATTCAAAATAGCAAAATGACTGCGGTTGCGCCTGTCAATCTGACCTGAGAAACGAAGATCTCACGGGTGTTTCATTTTATCAGCAGCCACACTTCAAACACAGTAATAGATAGAATGTAATATGCAATAATAAATCGTGTTAAAGCCGTTGATATTATTGTTTTGGGCTGATCTATATTGAAATTAGAATCGAAAAAGATTAGCCCAAAACAAAAAGGTAATTAATTTAGAGCAGTTTGCCGACGACCAGAATTACCAGTTGGACCCGAGAGACAGATTTAAAGAAAATCACACTGGATGGTGTTTTCAGTGTCCAATCTTTAAAAACAACAGCTTTGTTCAATTGTACCTGAATGATACGTTTATTTGAAAAACTAACGGATGGACATAATCTAGTTCTAGATATTTAAGTTCAGATAATGTTTTGGATGCTGAGAATTCTCAGGACTCACAAAGGATTCTCAGTGTGGTGGATATAAGAAACCACGAGCACTACTTTATTTTAGCTTAGATCGTAGTTGGCGCACTTTTAAAATGATATCTAGAACTTTTTATAACAGTGCGCTGACCGCAATCTAGTTCTTTCGGAAGACCAGCGTCAGTTGCCACTTGCCACCCAACTAACAATATGCTGAGCCAGAGAACTTTTTGTGGAAACTAAGCTTTTTAAACTTATGTATATATTTATGAATAATATTGAAAGAGTTCGTTTTTGTCTTTTGTTTTTTATGTTCTGTGTAAGCTTAATGCATTAAAATAAATATTTTTCTTTCAATCTAATAATGCAACTTGCTTAATTTTGCACAGTTAGCCGATGTCTATTCAAACAAAGGGTTTAACCCTTTATAACCTATTTTTTAACCCTTTAAAAAATATCAAATATAAGAAATAAATAATATCCGTCACATATCACAGTCACCCTATGTTAAGGGCGATACGTTTTTTACCAAATGACAAATGAGGATCATTCGTCCAGTGGCCAATCAGATACCTTTACTGGCTGTGATAGATCAAAGCGGAATATTTTGCTCATGCTGTATTCTTAGAATTTATGCTTAGGGTTGTCCTGAATTCGCAATTGTTGCCCATTTGCTTGTTACTATTGGTCCTTCGTTTGACCCTATTTATCAGTTTTTATTGTCCTATTCGTTTATATCGAGAATAATGGGTCTATGTTGAATATTCTATATTTAACGTTATCCATACACCACGCATAGATTATCCATTACCTACTGAGGAGTGGATTATGGCACTAAATTTTATATTACAATAAATAGGTATATTGTTATTGCAATTTGTACAATTTAATCGCAATTCATACTGAAATAAATTGTTAACGTATTAATCATATATTCATTCATCATCATCATTCATAGCCTTTCACGTGAATATAATTTTTAAATAGCATCCTTCACTTCCCTCACTTTTTCCAAAAAATAAATTAAAAAAAATCCACGAGGGTGAACTGATGGTGGATAGTACAAACTTATTGTCATTTTATCAATATGATTTCAAAATAACTTTAACTTATACTACTTTGATTATATTTATAATATGTGTACAATAAATTGACAACAATAAGAAATGTATTTTGTATTCAAAGTTTTTTATAGGATTTAGAGACAACTTTGTCAGTTCGTAACTTCTGTAACAAATACGTTATTATTTCTTTTCTTATTGTGTTACTTAAACTACTTAACTGTTACGTTATTATTTGTTTTTTGTAACTTATAAAAAGCAATACTTAGTGAAGCTATTGTAATAAGCAAAAGAAAATACATAAAAAAATGTTCGCTTGATCATACATATCGTACGTTTTCCAGAAACATCGCTGTAACTTGTACAAGATTGATTCGATCCAACATTGAAAGATATGGCAGACCTGAACCGAATCTTAAGCAAGTTTTAGATAAAATATGAAACCTCTCTGGTGATATTTGTAGTTAATATATTAAATAAAAAATAGAATACAAAGGGTATATTGAGTTGTTTTGCATATATCATTTTGTTTAAAATTTTACAAGAACAGATATTGCCAAACAGACACTCAGGAGTAAAAAAAAGTGTATTAAAAGACTCCCAGTTTGAAGCCGCAGGTTGCAGGTTCAAATCCAAACGTCCAACGAGTTATACGCTTTAAATTTGTACATTATCACTCTCAAACTGGTGAAGAAAACATAGAGGGAAGAATTCCGTCCTAGAATAAAAAACTTTAGAACAGTTTCAATTAATAGAGCCTCTTTGAGGCGCATTTCAATGCTCTCAACGTATTAGATTCTAGAGAACCAAATGTTCTGCGTATAGCAAAACAGTAGATATAGAAAGCATTAGTTTTCATTTCTAAGTAATATAATGACGTTCGGTAAAGGCCGTGAATTACAAAATCAAAGCGAAAGTTCTCGAGGCAAATCCACCCCATTGTTTGAACTGGTTTTGGGCCTTTCCTTGGAACTCGGAAGTTTTGCCAAACTTTAATTAATGGTTTTAAAGTTGCAGCCATGTCTCACCTTGAAGGCTTGTTAATTATATTGTTTGTAGTTAATTCTAGGAATAACAGTTGAAAGAGTATTATAACTGACGCTAACTGAAAAGAACTGAATAACTAAAAAATGATGAAAATATTCTATTATATTTTAGGTATAAATTATTAACATACTAATTAGAAATGGTATTTTTAAACATACACACCTGTGTCCTTCTTCACTTTAATATAATACAAGTTAGTTACTAGACAAGTGTAACACGTATTTTACAAGCAACTGAAGTATCTAAGCTCATAAGCGCGGCAGCCTGGCCTGATCCCAGTAAGTGCACATTAAAAACATCATCTCAAAGCGTGGTATTTCCATAAAAATATGTCAGTGCATAACCCAGAAACGAGCTCCCTGTATATTGGCTGTTCCGTTTTACAACAACCCGTATAATGCTTTTATGACTTCGCCCCATATCCTAATTTAGGGGAAAAAACGGAGGATTTGCGGATTCGTATTGTTGACATCATTGTGGGATCTTATTTTGGGAGCGTAACGTTTCTTGCGCTACGGTTTGCCTTCTCAGTTTATATGAGATGGGTTTTAGTATAAATAATAATAATGATACATTCTGAGTATGCGCTTTTGCTCGCATAGACAAAGTTATATTTTATTACGCCCATAACAACATTAATAGAATTGGGTCGTCTCGTTCTAAAGTATGAGGCGATTCAAATAGTGTCATGTTCCAATGGTTCCACTTTTTTATATAACGATTTGTTAATGGATTGTCTCATGTACCTATGATCTCACTGATAACCATAACTTTCGAACTATAAAGCAAATGTACTGCTTAGTGGTAGAAAATTTTCCAGTAGATACCCGGACGAACTCTGCCAGTTGGTCTAAATTCAAAACATTCAAAACATATTCCTTAAGTTTTCAAACCATGTAACATCATAAATTCATGTTCATATTTCACATGTTCTATACTCTGTGACATTCATAAACAAAGCAATGAACCTCTTTGCGACTTAATGCTCAGCATAGTAATAAAGCTGGCGAGTAACAAAGGTCTGGGCCATTACGTGTTTCCGGTAACAAAATGGCGGACGCATCAAAGTGAGCGACTTCCGATGAGCTGACTTAAATTCGCAGTGTGTGTGTGTAGTAGTAGTAGTTTCTGAACTCTCCCTTTGTTCGCATTCCAAATTTGAAATGACTTGGAATTCAGATCCGACAACTGGCTGTTTATTGCCGAATATCAAATAGCTGAGTTTCATTCTCTTATATTGTACAGTTCGATAATTTGAATAAAGAACACATTGAAATTCAAACTGATACAGACCATGTAGATCTGTGGAATGATTACAAAACAAGTATTTCAGCCAGTTTGTATAATTGTCAATGTCAAATCCATACATTTGTCATGGAAATTGCGAGAAGCCGAATTAATCAAAAGTTATATAATCGATCCCCTGAAGTACGAATAACTTTAATTACGACTACTAATCGTATCACTGGCTCTCTCCAACCAGTGTTATGAATGGATTAAAGTTCCCCTCTATGAGGCTCCGTTAATTTCGTGCACTTTAATGAAGGTAGGTTATATTAATAAAAGTTTAACTCAAAATTTTATTGTAATTTGTTGGATACAGTTAAATTAAATCAAAGTACACTATGTATTAGAGTAGGTGAGTAAAATATACCATAGATTTAAGTTCTTGAATGGAAAATGAATCATGCTCGCGAAAAGAAAATAATAATTGTCCCTCAAAATGTTTCTTGTTCGTTCCTGCCCAGGAAGGGTCGGATGTCTGAACAAGCGCCAAACTTACCAATAAGTAGATACGCGTGAATTTTTAATTTAACCAATTAATAATCTTAGTGATTTCTTTATGAATTCAATGGTCTTGTGTTTATTTTATGACTGTACTATGGTTTTGGACATTATATTAATTTTATTTTTGTATGGTCGAGATAGTTAGTTATATCATAATGCCAACATTAACTAAAGTCAAACATATTTTTGTGACGTAATCTCATTACCATGTCCCGTTTCAAAGTATAGAATTATACCTGTACCATTAAAACACTGCTGTTTTGAACTATTGTGAGTACATTATATCTGAGTAATAAGAACAATAAATGATGATACTGAATAAAACAATATCAATAGATAATAGTCTAAACTGAATTAAAAAAACACAATTTCAAAATCTCAAAAGTCTAAATTTGTCAAAAGAAAAATACAAGTTGGGGATTCGAACCCTCAACCTAAAACACAGATGATAGACAGAGCTACTTCCAACTGAGATGTGAGGCCATTCCACTAATTAGTAAGTTTAAGGGCATATTCAAACGCTCAATTCGATATGTATCTTTATTACATTCTTATCATCGGCATTACTTAATTCACTACAGAATATTAACAGTGAAAGTCGTAAAATTGCAAGAATTGCCTTTTTATGAGGGTTTGATAATGAAGACTAAACGGATTTGTAGTCAAATGGGCGTTTAAATGTGTTATTAATTATGTAAGTTTATGGCGCGTAGTTAGACGACCTTACATTTAAGTCGTAGTTAATTTTGCTAGTTTAATTTTAACGGTTCTGTGGATAAAGTAACCCGTATTTGGATCTAAAGATGTAAGGTTCAGTTCTCGGCCGGTGTTAAGAAATGACGCTAGAAAAAAAAAACTTTTTAGGTTTTTTTATGTTGTCAAGTTATGGAACTAGCAGATTGCCCACCTTGGTCTTAAGTGGTAACCTCCCTTACTTAGGTAGGGACGACATGACCTAGGTCGAAAAAAATTATGGTCCTCTCTAACTTGCTACGGGAAGGCCCAAGTCACACTCATTGCGCTCGTCACTCAGAGATGAGAATATCAAATGTTTCATGTTACGACTTGTCGCTGTAAACAATTTTTTTTGAATAATTTGCCACAAGACAACAACCAAGGTCATATATTGTTTTATGCTACGCAATGAAAGTCTTGAGCCCCTAACGAAGTTACCTGTTCGATAAAGTTCGTAGTATGAAACAAAGTTTTAAGTCTCATTATGTGTTTTTATATTTATTCCACATGTTTTTTTCGTCTCATAAGACAATGAAAAACTTTATTTCCTTTGAAACCTTAGACAACGCCTTAGAAACGTGATGTCCATGATGTTTGATTCACAGGTCACATAATTTTATAGAAAATTGTCTCAGTACACGGCCAATTAACTGGCACTACAGTAAGGAGCACTATTGAGATCAACAAGTTTGTCCAACAGTGAAATGTTAAATGTAGATGTCGCTAGTAAAAGTTGACGAATGCTAGATCGCGCTAACGAAAACACACGGCTCGGATAGACATGCCAAGCCTACTTTTGTATAATTATCTTCTGAAACCTGCGGAATAAGGCAGTAATATTTTATATAATTTGTGCGTGAGCATTCGTTTCATTTGATCAACAAGCTGATCCTACCAGAAGCAAGAAGGAGGACTCCACGGGAAACAAGGAAGTTGGGCACTACAAGGCGCATCAGTGAACACAGTTAATCATATTATAATTATCGAATAGCTTAACTACTTGCCTGCGACTTTTAAAAATCCATAATAAGGTGCCCTTATCCCCCCCTTTCAGAAAACGTTGTTTTTTCAGAATTTCAGAACGCGAATGAGTGCAAAAAATCTGAATTATAAAAAAACTTATAAATGATTCCATGAAAAGATTCGCGTCCGAGATAAACTCGCGTCCCCATTCGTCATTCCCGTTTTACGGATACACCCTGTAGATGTCCCATAAAGTTTTGCGATAGCGCTTTTTATATCAAGCCAATTTACTAGAAACAAAAACGTAGTTTCGCCCTATCGGTGCCATCAATTTTAAGACTTATCTTGGGATTTTTATTGTGTTCGGTGCCTGTTTATTGGCACTGCACTGTGCGATTGGCAGTTACATTTTGGAGTTACTATTTGATTGTCCATTTGAATATGTGCCAATCTGCCAATTTATTTTCTTTCTTTCTTTCTTAATCTATCTACGTAGTGAGCTATACCGTTAGAAACAAGTCAAAATTCTAGTATGTGTACATACAACATTTGAATTAACATCTAAAAATATAAAATAGGTATAATAATAATAATATCGGTGGACAATTCGCACAGCGCCATCTAGCCCCAAACTGATAGATACATTATATACTTTTCGGTATATGTATAAATAAATATGAAATTGCAGGCGCATGAGAGTCTCGGGGTGATGGACGCAACGTAATGCAACTTAGGTCATGTCATACTTTAGTGGAGAGGACTTGAGTCGTCAGCTCATTACACCAACCAACTCATGGTATTAATGGGTATGGTAAAAGTACTTCCCCCGACGAATAGCAATAGTTGTGGGTTCTCTCGGAGTTTTGTCATGCCGCAAAAAGACACTGAGTTTTTTGGTTAAAAAAAATATTATTCGATGAAATATATACCAAAAACAGTCGAATAAATAAGACACGGCAGAATAAACATATTCAATCCAAAAAAGAAAGTGTCAAAGTGTGTATATTGTAAAAGTGAGCAACAAGATATCCCAATAAACAGAGGACAAGCAACATTTAGGCCTTCATTACTTATCTACTTATTGTAAGGAATTAATTTGGCCCGACAAGGTAAGAATAAATAGGGCTTATCCGACCCGTTGCCTTGTAAATATATAGCAAGGGAGAGACAATTTGGGTCAAGATTTATCGGCACCCTTTTAAATCTTAACACTGTGACGATTGGCTCTATTTACTTTAATTACCCTTCGGGATTTTCAGAAAATCAGGGCAAGTATCGAAAAAAGAAGGTTAAATTTTTGTTACAAAAATCTACTGCTAAGTTAGTTACTCGTTGACGGGCCTCAGATCAGTTGGTAGTAACCCTGTCTTCTGCGCTGTAGATTGTGGGTTCGATTCCCACCCAGGACAAACATTTGTGTGACGAACATAGGTGTTTTTTC
Source organism: Chesias legatella (assembly GCA_947359385.1). NCBI lineage: Eukaryota > Metazoa > Arthropoda > Insecta > Lepidoptera > Geometridae > Chesias > Chesias legatella. Next base: position 1,072,606 of record OX375776.1, on the reverse strand, counting down.
TGTCTGGGTGTTGATATGTATTATATGTACGTATTTAAAAAAAAAAGAATTTTAAGTATTATATCAGTTGTCTGGTTCCCGTGATACAAGCTATTTACTTAGCTTATTTTGGAGCTAGATGGCGCTGGTTGAAATGTCTGCCTATATTTATTTATTATTATTATTATTACTAGCACTAGCTTAGCAGTAGACATATATATCAAATGGCTGAATGTATGACTGAAAATGTATGGTGGCAGTATTTCCCCGTATGAACGAGAAAGTTCGTTTTCTTGAATAATTCCCACATGATTAATCTTTTTAGCATTTTCCCGCCATGAAGAGTCTAAACAAAATTTAATAAACACTCCCACGGGTCTACGAACCGTTGTGACGATTTACATGATTACCTTATTTTCGTATCATTACATTTTGCCATTCGATTTCATGCCTTGTAACCTTAAATTAAGGTTCACGAGGTGGGAAAATTAACTTTTCTGGCGAAGATCTCTATGTGTTTTGGTAAGCGTGGAGAGCGATAGCGATGTGAAATTTTGTAAATATACGCTTTCTGACAGAGACTTATAGAATGCAGCAATGATTGACAATTTTATTACTTCTGTTATTAGAGTCTTTAAGAGACTTAAAGAAAGGAGACGGAAATTGGAGTAGCATATATAGAAATAATACATAATAAATAAATATTGGTGGACATTTCACACAGCGCCATCTAGCCCCAAAGTAAACTAAACTTAAGTTGGGGCTAGATTAAAGCTTGTATCATGGGAACCACACAATTGATATAATACTTCTATACTTTTTTTTATAAAAACATACATATAATACATATTAACACCCAGACACAAAACGAACATGTATATTCGTCATACAAATATTTGTTCTAGGTAGGAATGGAACCCACGACCTACAGCGCAGAAGGCAGGGTTACTACCAACTGAGTTGTGAGGCCAGTCAAAATATAACAACAACGGAGAAGAAGTAGCAAGAAAATAGTAGAGATATTGCGCGACTTCGAGTATTCCACACGCCAGTAGCTTTCCGCCCCACCGCTTTCCAATCCCAAACCACAATATAATATGTCACAGTGTATTGTCGTCGTGGTCGGGATACGAGTGATATATTCTCTTTCAGACTCGTTTTTATGAAGATTGAATGACGTGTGCTTTTTGCTTTATTTTCAGTCAGACGCATGTTGGCATATTTCATTTTGTGAATGCGTCTTTTATTTTATATGGAATCAGGTAGCCAATATACTTGCTGTCGTATGATTCGCTTGCAATTTTCGTAATGGTATGGCAAGAAATTTCAATTCTTTTGGGTAATAAAAATCTTTATTTACCTAGGAAATTTGGATATATATGAACTTAGATCAAATCAATGACAATAAATAACCCCAACCTACTTATTCTGCAAACAAAAGGTATAGTTTAAAGCGTTAATGTATATATTTGTGATAAAATGAAATCTGAAATTAACGGCTGCGTATAAAATCGTCGCTTCCAACTTCTTTATACCTGAGAGTTTGCCCTAAACAGAACAAAAAACCATTTAAAACAATCTTGAATCGATCCCCGAAGGCACAGGTGCTGATCCATTTTTACCGAAAACTCCTTAATGAAACAAAGCCAAAGGTTTCAAAGGTTGCCCGAAAAAATTGTTGCACAAAGTGTTTTACTAAGTCTTCTAGTCAAATTGAAACAGCTAGGTTTTTGATGTGAAACATCTATAGCCGCACGTAAAACAGATTTCTGGCTTGGCGACGCGTCGCCACGGCATGAGCGCTGATTGGTCCGTTCAAGGTTACGACAAATCATAAACATTATTAGTGATGGGGTACTTAGTTTCTTACAAAATAATGTCGATGTTTCACATCTGCCAGGCGTCCCGTGACGGCTCACATTTTTTTTAAGCAATATATGTTATTTCCGTCATAACGAGAAGTACTGCCACCTCACCTAGTAATCTGCCGCCAAGCAGTGATGCACTCGTGTTGCTGTGTTCCGGTGGAAGGGAGTGGGTGCCGGTGAAATTGCAGCCGCATGAGACGTAACATCCCCGTCTCGAGGTGATGGACGCAACGCAATGCGACTTGAGTAATCTCGTACTATGGAGAGGACTTGAGTCGTATTGCTGTTGTCTATGGGCGGCGGTTGCCACTTAACATTAGGTGGGCCGTCAGCTCGTTCTGTCACTTTAATGGCATAAAAAAGCACAATTTTCAAGTCCATTTCTCAGTGTAAAGGATAGATAAGGGAATATCAATACGCCATTATGCATATTATGGATTATATTATGTACTTGAATTGCAATACATACGCAACAAATAACTAAGTTCACTGCCGCTATTGTAATGTATTGTGATCAAATAACTCAGCAGCATTTTTTATGTTCGTTACCTTATATCTCCGTCATTTATAAAGCGATTTCAAAATTTATTTTTTATTTTTAATTGATTTACTTTTAGATTAGTTCATTAGAAAATTATAAAAATAGGTTCACTAGCTTGGTTTTTAAACTTAAATAACTGGAAATAATGTATTTAAGTGCGAGATAACATGGAATCATTCTCCTTCATTGGCTATCGGTTGTTCGTTTTGCTACGCAAATTAATTATTTATTGTAATCTGACAGCCAATATAAATCATAAGCGAACGTAATTACTTTTATTATTTATTGTGGGCGCGGTGGCCTCTGGGCCAATGGGTCGGATTGGATCAATGGAGGTCACTGGTTCAAATCCAATAGAGAGCCGATGGGTTCCCGAAAATGGTCCTTAAAAATTTATGAACTATGTTTTCCTTATATGTGAGGGAAAAAAAATATAAGGACAGGCAAGCGCTAGAACCAAAAACAGAAGACACGTGACACGTCCCAAACTGCACCCATAGATTTGAAAGCTTATTCACTATTGCTTGTCGAGAATGATTCTCAGCTGGTATGGAAGTTCGAACAATGCCATTATATTTTACCCTGCTGGTTTCTTGCCTTGGAATGACTTGGTAGTAAATTTTCATTAAATAATAAACAAAAGAAGATTTTTAGGAGCAGTAGAGCTCACGCCAAGTTCGTCCGGGGAAGTAATGCCACCATGCCCATTTCTACCGTCAAGCAGTAACCTTCCGCGTTACTGTGTTCCGGTTTAAAAAGTGTGGTTGCCGGTGAAATTACAGGCACATGAGACATTCCACCTTCACGTCTCAGAGTTATGGGCGCATATGTACGTCTTGGGTCTTATCGTCATAGTAGGGGAGGACCCAAATCGCATCGGTTGTTATGGGCAGAGGTTACCACTTACACCAGGTGTGCCATCGGCTCGTTCCGTAACTGTATCACATAAAAAAAATATAAAACAAAATTTTCATTTTTACTGACATATTCAACTCCCACTCTTAAACCCTACTTGTATAACCTGCTACAATTGTGATTCCCTGGGTCATGGTGGTATGTGGTATACACTTAAGTATCTAAGAACAAAGACCAACTTCCTTTAACAACAAACGCTTGGCTATCGAGCCTTGCTATTCAAACAGGGTTACCATCAACTCGCTATGGAGCCATTATTTTTATCGGTCGTGATCAAATTTTTCTAACTTTTACAGGTACATATCGTAGCTACCAGAAGAATATGCAGTCATGAATTCTAGCGGTAAGTGAATAAGTAAAATATATAACCTAGTTTATTAATTTTAGAAACGTAATACATTTTTTGCGTATTTCATTTATGAATTTTATGATATTCCGTGCATAAAAAACATCATTCATAGTAATAAAAATGAAAACAGATACCAGATATAGTTGCATTTTACAATATTATACCAGTGACTAAGTAGCCGATGGACACAACGCCTTGATAAGTCCTTCTCTCAAGTATTAAGTAAACAACATGGAAGGTAAACTTCGCGTTGGCAGTGACTTTGACTGCCGCTAATGCTTCGTTAGAATGTCCCCAATTGCAGTCGACTCGCCAGATCGTAAACTAACGGCAGAAGTTAGTGCTAATAGGGGCCAATAACAAAATATAACTTAGAAATACATTATTATTATTTAAACTCAGTCGAAAATGACTTTTTTTTTATTTTGTTATTTATTTCAGATATAAAACTTGCAGTAGTTTTTCATTGTCGGACAGCACATTTATTTAACGATTTTCGTTTTTAGAAAGAATCGTTCGAATGACAGCGGGTTCGTTTGATGGCTAAAGTAACAGTTATACCCACTTTAAAAGACTCAATGTCTCTCCATAACATTACAATGCATTAAAGTGTTTCAGCTGAGCAAAAGAGAATGGCTATTCATATTATAATATAGGTAGGAGTCCACCCGTCGCGCCATTGTGTATAATAAATCAAAATAACGTCTGTTTTATTCCCTCGTCTCGCGTATAAAAAGTAATACCCACTTTAGATAAAGTTCTGTGACGAAACCGCTTATTTTGTAACTGGAATTGCCATAAAGATGAGATCTTTACAGTTTTCGGGGACCAATATCCGAGAGTTTCGATATGGGTTCCTTGAAAAGGCTCTATCTTCGAAGACCGACAGCGCACCAGCATTGTTTCTTGGTGTTGCAGATATCCTTGGCCGACACTGACCAATTTTTATGAGGTGGCGTTTCTTCAACTCGTCTCAGGGACCGTGGTAGCCCAGTGGAACAGGCGCCGCATTTAAATCTGAAGGTCTCTGGTTCACTCACTTATAGCAAGAAGTTGACGGCTAGAAAAAATGTATGAAAAGCCACCATACTCATTTCGCCAAGCGGTAATGCATTCGCGTAACTGTGTTCCGATTTGTAAGGTGTGGTTGCCGGTGAGATAGCAGTCACTTGAGACATTCCACCTTCACGTCTCAGGTTTACGGGCACATACTATGAGACTTGGCTCTTGTCTTAACCTAAGTAGGGGTGGACCCAAGTCGTGTTGCTTGTTATGGACAAAGGTTACCATTTAACATCATGTGGGCCATTTGCTCGTTCCGTATCTTGATCACATAATAAAACTACAACCACTCCAGACTAAATATAACCAACCAACCCAGTTTAAAAATTGAGCTATAAGATATATTTTTTTAATTGCTTTTTTATGATAGGCTACAAAACAAATTATGATTATTATTATTTGCTTCACAGCTCAGTCGGTAGTGGCTCTACTTATTCCGTTATAGGTCGTAGGTTCGATTCCTTCCGAACAAATTTATGTGACGAATGTAACACACATTTTTCAATTTGTCTACTGTGTATTTAGACTGTGCTGAATATATTTACTAAATAAAGTATTCAAGTATTACATCCGGTATTTGGTGCAGATAGGACAAGCTTTGCTTAGTTTGGGTCTATATGGTAAATATCCAACAAGATTTATTAATTAGTTATCACCGTTTACCTCAACCGATCTCAATCCAATTAATATCATAATTAAATATACTTTTATAAGCTACAAACACACGTAAAATCAGGTTATCAACAGAAACGGATGTTTCGATCCAACAACCGCAGATCAGAGAACCCCGCTTTACGCAACCGCAAGTCAATTTCCTTGCGGATGCTTCATTAGGAGGCAAAACACGTGTCGTGTTGTATTGTGTCGAATTTGTGCTGCATTCATGTTTCTTATGTATTTGGTTTAGCATTAATAGACTGTTCGAGCTAGTGTTTAATAGCTTGTGACCCGTCAGAGCTGGGTCACATCTGTCCACCGGATTTTAGCTTACCGCTATCCCTCTCTGTGGCTTAGAACGTAGAGCAAGAAACATGCTTGGCAGTGGCAGGCCGATTTCTCATCCTTTTGTTTCTCTTTCTAACTAAAGACCTTGTCGAGCTACAGAAAGAGATATAGTTAATCCCGTGCTGGGTGATTAGATAATAAATATTGGTGGACATTTCATACAGCGCCATCTAGCCCCAAAGTAAGCTAAGTATAGCTTGTATCTGGGGAACCAGACAAATGATAGAATACTTATATAATTTTAGTCCTATAATACATATTAACACCCAGACAGAACAAACGTCTATGTTCGTCACACAAACGTTTGTCCTGGGTGGGAATCGAACCCACGACCTACAGTGCAGAAGACGGTTACTATCAACTGAGCTGTGAGGCAAGTCAGATGTGATTCAACTCTCAATCTCTTTATCAGTGCTTAACATCAGGTGATATTTAATTCAAAAAAGGTCTCGTAGTATCTTCAAAGACTTTGTTGCAGCTTAATTCGTTGGAACATAATGACAGCAATAAACCTGATGAACCAATCATATCTACAGTACCGATATAATTTAATTAGAAGTAAAACATCACAATGGTTGGAAAAGATGAGAAAAAAGCAAATAAATTCACTTTGCATCCATTTGTATTTTCCTGTCCTCGCCCTGTTTGCATATCTGTTTATACTAGAAAATTCAAACAACCATCGTCCTGCATTCCCACAGACCAACAAACGGTAAAAATATTTGCAAATATTTGTCCCGTGCTGTGATTGAACATGAATCTTTACATAACGACGTACACAAATTTTAGGCTGGAAGAAAACGCTATTAGCTATTTTAGGACGGCTATTTATCGTATAATTTGTTTATCACTTAAGGTTTGAGAAAATTTCAACTGTATTTTGTCTCTTTACAAACTTCTGAAAATGTCAACGAACCAATTTATAACTCGTTATGAAAACGTAATGAACCCAAACCCCCGTCAGTTCACACCAAAATCGATTGTAGCCATTTGTCTGACAAATAAAATCGCTGACGAGCCACTTTTAATTAAAGGGAGTGATTGAGATATTAAAATTCACTTCGGAATTGTGTTAGTATCGGGAAGACTAATGGAAGGAAAGGAAAAACAAAGGACGCGCCACAGCTTATGCGAAGATCACTGGCTCATTGCGACTCTCTTTGTTAAACCATTGATGTGGCTTTTTCCTATTCTACTCTTGTTAGCTATCGACTCATTGAATTGCTCGCTTTATATTAAGCTCTCACTTGAGCAGCTGTGGATTTCAAGTTAAAAATATATCATGTAACAGTAGGGCTAAAAACTTAAGATAAACCTGTTTTTTCGAGAGTTTAAAACAACATTATTATTACTGTTATTATTATTATGATCATTATTAGTTTACAGCCAGGGCATTGTGTGGCGCCGCGATAACCTACTTACTCTAGTTTTTCCCTGTGGTGAACCCATTTACACTAGTCTATTCCGTGTACCGCGGATAGTCTACGGGAATACTACAGAATTTCCCATGTTTTTTTACTGGTTTGCTTACTGGCACACTAGAGTACCTACTTTTTGGCACTGTTATTCAATTGTCATGTAATAAAGAACCAACTCTGCCAAAAACCTAGTCATTTACTTTACTTACTTACTAAAATTAATGTATTTAATTAATAATACAAAAACAAATGAACTAACTCTTTTCGTTTTTCAAACAAGCTTGAAGAATATTTTATTTGAATTATCCAGTTTTAAGACACATTTTAGTATACTATTTCAAAGTATAGTTTCTTACGAATAATCAACATAATAAGGAGATGAACCGAATAAGATGATTCAGCTCATCATATGTCTAAGCTGTGCCCCCGATTGCTAAAGCAATTTAGCCTCTGATTAAAATTTATTGTCAGACCACTCTATTTTTGTCGCTTAAGCCTAGTTTGGGACGATACGGCGATATTTCAGCTACTTTAATTAAATAGTTTCTATTTTGTTGATAGTACTGAAATGTCCCCATTTACCTTCCAATTATTTACATTTATAAACTTCAGTTGCAGAAATTTAAAGCAAATGCTTATGAATAATAATATAATAAATATTGATGTTTTTATTTATTAATACAGTTATGGAGCGAGCCAATGGCCCACTTGGTGTTAAATGATAACCTCTGCCCTTTATTGTTTATTGTACTCAGAAAAATATACATAAATTATCATATATAAAAAATATCTACAAAGGCGAGCTTAACCCTAAAAAGAGTTTTCTTCCAGCAAACCTTTGAGGCTAGAAAACGTTTGTTAACTAAAGGTGGGTATGATGTGTACACTTACACGAAATAACGTAAATACTTCTTAGGATCTAAACATATAAGTTTGTTTTACCGCCAAAAAAATCCGGTGATGCCTAATAATTAAATTATGTATGAATTCAGCCTAAGGTTGTATATTTATTAATTAACGACTAAGCAGCATTATCATTGGAATTAATTAGGCAAGAATTAATATAAAACGTATTGTTAATTTCATATTCAGTACTGCTTATTTTGAAAAGAAACTTGTTTGTGTGGTCACAGTGGAAAATTCCAGTTCTGTAAGTAGATAAATTATAATTAGTTTCTTAGTAAAATGTGTATTTCGGTTTGATTGTTTAGTTTATGCATTCAACAATTTTATCATTACAGAACAGCGATTATAATGAAAATATGCAATTTCGTGCACTGTCTGTGTTAAATTTCAAACAAAAAAGTGACTCAGTATATTTAAAATAAGGTAGTACAATGATCCATTTATAACTAAAAATAACGTTATAGGTTATAGGCCACAAAATAAGAATATATTACAAACTTTGAGCAGATTGCTTTTTTAAGGAGTTGGTAGTTTCATAAGATTAAAATATCCTAATCTTGTCATAAAACTAAATAATAATAAACCACACGAAATATATTATAATGAACCCCAATAAACTAAATTGTAAAATAATAATTTTAAAACAAATAGCCACCTAGAATCATTATCGCTGTGCCCCAACAGAAACCCTATAAATATATTCGAGATCTTTGTAACAACATGGTCCAATAAATGATTTGATTTTGATTTTGGATTTGAATATATTGCACTCTATATATTTTTAAAGCAAAACTTACTGAATGTATTATACCTTGTTTATTGTAAGAAAATTAAGTTATAAATCATGGTGTGTAGGACCGTCTTTTGGTTTAAGCCAAATTCAAGTTACCAGCATTGGGTTAATGGCTTTTCTTTTTAATTTGAAAGCTGAGTGCCTGTAATGGACGCCGCCGCAGCTGTCGCCAGCATAAAAACAATCCAAGGTGCCTTCCAGCTGCTCTCTACCCTCGGTGTGTTTGCTGATCTCTGGCCTAAAGACGCGCTCGTATCAGGTGCGTAACGGAAGCCATTTTTATTCAACGAATTGGGTGGGTAAAGACATAACTTCTGTCAGAATATGTATATAGACACACACTTGTTTGTACGAGTGACATTTGACTTATATTTACGCTTCACATATCACTTTACAGAACTGTTTGCACTTTCATATTTAATTTAACTTTATTGTATAATAACAATTCATAAAGACTATTATAGAGCCATTAATCAGATGATATAAGTTGGTTCTCCTAAAGAAGGCGGCGTTAGAAGTTACGCTGTAACTCGTATATGAAAACAAGTTTTATCGTTGAAATTAACTGAATTATCTAGCCAACATCTTTTGTACAAGATGCATGCCTTCATTTTATACTTAAAAATATTATTGTGAGAAACAGACAATTGACAATTAACAATAATTTTCAGTGGTCACTTAATAAGCCTTTTCCAACCCTCTTGCCCCGGTGACTTAGAGGGCCTCTTTGTTCCTGTGTTGGGGATCATTGCGCTATTGTTATCAGTAGAATAGACAGCCATCCGCCTTCATTCTGTAAATTACAATTATTATTTTATAATACCTTTAACTGGCCTTACAGCTCAGTTGGTAGTAACCCTGCCTTCTACGCTGTAGGTCGTGGGTTCGATTCCCACCGAGGACAAGCATTTGTTTGACAAACATAGATGTTTGTGCTGTGTGTTAATATGTATTATATGTAAGTATTTACAAAAAATATATAAGTATTATATCAGTTGTCTGGTTCCCGTGATACAAGCTATGCTTAGCTTAATTTGGGGCTAGATGGCGCTGTGTGAAATGTCCACCAATATTATTATTATTATACCTTGTCACTGTTACCTGATCATCTACAGTATAAGAAAGGCTGATCTAATCGAATGACTAAACTAATTACCGATTACCCGGAAAACTAGTAAATTAATCAAAGAATTTACTCGTAGTTGATTTTCCCAGGTAATTTCCCGTCCATCTCGGAGTTGAAAATGTAACCTTAATAACCTCTTGACCCACCAAGAAACAAGCGTCATATTAAAATGAATGCACCAAACAACTCTTTTAAGCATACTTTTTCCATTTTACATGCCACCTTCGGATTAGAACGAACGATCTTCCAACTGAAAGTCGAGGGTTACTACTTTGAAACTACTATTTTCTTACATAATAAAACTCGCTTGAACGTGTTTTTTTGCCCTAGATTTGATGGGATGTGTTTTGCCCGGCAAAGTTCGACAGAATAAATGAAGAATTGATGGGTTGTTATTGATAATTATAATGTAGTGAGCTTTTTTATAAATCGCTGATGAGAAATTGATTAGGTAACCAGTTTTTAGCATTCTCTGTGTATATAATATATTATACATTATAACTAATCAATCGCTTAGTATCTTAATAAGCCAACGCCAAAAAAAGTTAAAAAAAAATGGGACTGATATATCACGAACTCAAAAATATTCACACTACTTATTAAAATGTCGTTTCTTTATTATTAAATTCTAATTTTATATATTTTTTTGATACAGATGGTGCAAAATTCGACTTTATAATAGTAGGCGGAGGAACTGCGGGTTGTGTGCTTGCAAACAGACTGACAGAAATAGACGACTTCAGTGTATTGCTTATTGAGGCAGGAGGTGACCCTTCTGTAGAATCGGTGGTGAGTGTTCAGCAAATCAGCCTGATCAGAAAAAAGCCTGGTGCGAATGTTCTTACACCAATGACCATGCTTGATATGAGGGTGAATGAATGAATGAATGAAGGTGAAAAAAGAGTTTATGTCAGTGCCATAGCAAGTGGAAACCTGTGATCACTACTTAATAGTTCGGTTTACTGAAAATAATTGCCTACAAAAATTACTGATAGCTAACTAGTTTTTTAAGTAGCAGTAAAACTTGTGCTAAGTTCGCCCGGAGAAGTACTGCCTCACAGTTGATAATCTGCCACCAAGCAGTGATGCACTCGTGTTGCTGTGTTCCGGTGGAAGGGAGTGGGCGCCGGTGAAATTGCAGACGCATCAGACGTAACATCCCCGTCTCGAAGTGATGGACGCAACGCAATGCGATTTGAGTCGTCTCGTACTTCGGTGGAGAGGATTTGAGTCGTATTGCTGTTGTCTATTAGCGGTTATCACTTAACATCAGGTGGACCGTTAGCTCATTCTGTCACTAATTTTATTACATTAAATAAATAAATTACATTAAAAAAGTAAATGAAATACAAACTTAAAGTTTTTATTACTTTAGCAAATCAATCTTTTTATAATTTGGACTAAAAAATGAGCTCTTTATAACTTCACAATCGAATATATTAATTGTTTTGAGTCCGAAAACTTAATAAGTATTAGTTGGAGTGAGAATTACTATGTAAAAATATACTATTTTATTACAGCGTCCAGGTTTCTTCACCTTCATAAAAAAATCAGCTGCTGATTGGAACTATACATCACAAGATGTCGCATACACAGAGAGATTCCAAAAAAACAACGTCTTTGAAGTCACTAGAGGGAAAATGCTGGGTGGATGCAGTTCAATCAATTACATGGCATACACGAGGGGAAACTCTCATGACTATAACAACTGGGCAAACATTCTAGACGATCCATCTTGGAGCTGGGATAATGTTCTGCCATACTTCATGAAAAGTGAAAACATGCAAAACAAACAAATACGGGAATCAATTTATGGACAGTATCATGGAAAGGAAGGCTTCATGAAAGTAACCAAACCACACAACGACATAGTCAATGATTACCTTAACGCTTTCAAAGAAGTGGGTAATGATATAGTACTAGACACAAATTCAGGCAATGCTTTTGGTTTTGCAGAACCCACATTTAATATAGCTGATGGCAAACGACAGAGCACTGCAATAACTTTTCTTTCAAAAGTTAAACACAGAGATAATTTGTATGTTTTGAAGAACGCTTTTGTTACAAAAATAATATTTGATGATAGCAATAATGCCATCGGAGTAGAAATTATACAGAAAGACGGTGACGTTATAAATGTATACGCCAAAAAAGAAGTAATAGTATCAGGAGGAGCGATCAACAGTCCCCAACTATTGATGTTGTCGGGAATAGGCCCTAAAGAACATTTGGAAAAACACCACATAAAGGTAAATGCAGATTTACCAGTTGGTGACGCGTTACAAGATCATGTAATTACGATAGTGATTCACAAAATGGGCCCTTTGAAAGAAGGAGTAGTACCCAATCTCAACCCTGATCTCTTACCCCTTAATACAATTCTTGGATATGTAGCACTTAATAAAAGCCAGGACTACCCTGATTATCAGGTTTGGAACTTTGTTATCAAAAATCCTCAGATGATTCTCACATTTTGCTCTTTCTACTTTTCTATCACTAACGAAGTCTGTCAAGAATTGTATGACGCAGGCAGAGGACACGAACTTTTGTTTAGTCTTGTGATTATGATATATCCCGAATCACGCGGAAAGATTCTTCTTCGAAGCCGAAATCCAAAAGACTATCCACTTATTTACACCGGATACTATTCCGAGCCATCAGATTTAGTAAACCACGCTAAGTATCTAGAACACTTTTTGGAAATCTCAAAGTCTATGTTTTTCAAAAAAACTGACGCCAAATTTCTCGTTCCACATACCTGTGGCTGCTCAGATTCTGACGGTAGTGAGTTTTTTAAATGCTATGCATTATGTATGATGGTAACGGGTTATCATTTTTCTGCTTCTTGTCCCATGGGGTCTGTTCTAGATTCGAGACTGCGAGTGCACGATGTGAAAAAATTAAGGGTTGTCGATGCGAGTGTGATGCCAAAAATACCAGGCGCAAATACACATGCGCCAACTATAATGATCGCGGAAAAAGCTGCAGATATGATCAAAGAAGACTATGATATGATAGAAAAACAAAAAAGAAGTTAAGTGTTAGTTTGACACATTAACATTAACCTAATAGTAAAAGTGATAGAAGTTGAGGTTAAAAGATTTGTCAAATTATGCAAAAACTTGATGCGTGATGACTATTAATGCACCCGATATAATTATATATTTATATTTACAAAATCAAATAACTATAATATCTTTTTTCAAGTATGTTTATATTATATTAGATTAAGATATTGATATCAATTATTTTGTGTCGTAATCATAAATTTTTATGTGCATAAATATTTTCTTGGCGCTGGCATTTTAATCCACAAACGTCCCTCAACTGAAGCTTGTTTTTATTCCACAGACCTACATAATTCACGTTCCATGTTTTGAAAGATCCTCTAAACTCCTGTTTCATTGTTCACCTGATGAGGAATAAATCGGGGCAAATTGTAAAACGCTATTCAATGAAAGCACTTAGTGTGTAGTAACAATGAAACGGGAAAAATGAAGTGTGTTTTTCGGGGATCGAATAATCGTGCAATGAACTGTGGACGGGTGTTTTCAGTAACGCTGTTTTTCATTTTATTGAATGTTTTTTTCACTGGCCTCATAGCTCAGTTGGTTAGTAACCCTACCTTCTGCGCTGTAGGTCGTGGGTTCGATCCCCACTCAGGACAAACATTTATGTGACATTTGTAACATTGATGTTTGTTCTGTGTCTGGGTGTTAATATGCATTATATGTACGTATTTACAAAAAAAAAAGTATATAAGTATTATATCAGTTGTCTGGTTCCCATGATACAAGCTATGCTTAGCCTAGTTTGGGGCTAGATGGCGCTGTGTGAAATGTCCACCATTATTTATTTATTTTATTTATTTATTTATTATAGATTGAAACAGTTTTTGCTAGTTTGAGTTTTACACGGTATCATTTATTTGAGTAATCATAAAACCAGCTTTAATGTTACAACATAACAAATATTCTGTGAAATTTTTTCACCTCGAAATCGGCTGTTGCTTAATATTAGAATTTTTTGATACAAAAGCAATCCATAAATGCTATTACAGCCAACATTTACTGCTGACCAATAAATAGTTACTTTCTTTCGAAAAATGGCACAAGCAAATTATTATCAGATTTCTGTTATTATTACGATGTATATTTCTACTACATTTGGAGTCTAGCACTAAATTAAAGCGCAATGCGCGTTTGATTTTTAAGCAAGAACTTGTGCGTCAAACTTTGATATTGTTTTTGCGGTTATCGTTTGCAAAAGACTTGAAAAAACACAGATTTTCCTATATCATTGACTGAGAAGAGTACCAGTATTATAAGTCTTCTGTTATGACGAATTCTTTCATGCATTTCAACAAATTATGTTAAAGTGAATAATGCCTGAACGGACCTTTTACGTTATCCGTTTGTAACGAAACACGACAAGTTCCCCACTTCAACAAAATTGCTTTATTCAGTGACAAAGAATGGCCGAGCCTTCGTGACGCGATGTGTGCCTTCAATAACCGAATAACGTGAGACTTGAATACAAACGAGTCGACCACAAGCTGTCGGATTTATCAATATTTTAATTTTGGTAAAATTGTGGGTATAGAAAAAAACTTTTGTAGTTTATTATAAAGTTTATTATAAGTATCAAATGAAATATCACCGTATCAATATCAATACGCTAAAATATCAACAGTATTTGATTCAGATTTTATTTTATATTTAACTTACATTTAATTTTGTGTTTCAGTCAGAATGATAAAATATGTAATCAGCGTTGATTATAACATCAATTAAAATATCACAAGTTATATGTAAATATCTACAGGCGTATATTATGCAAATGATATAAAATTATAAAATAATGTTTTAACAATGAGGTAGAATATTATAATTTAAAATAACGTGAGAAAACAAAAAAAATGATAACAATTGGCTTTGAAATATTTTTGATATTAAATGTGTGTAGGTACTTCTTGGTTATTTTACCATCATCCGTGAATATACACAGTTTTCTTTTGACAGATTTTGCATGGACATGAATTTTGCAGAAACATTCCAAAACCTTTCATTCAGAAAATATATTCAGTAGTTATTTGAATCTACATCTAGATATATCATGAATACAATTCAAAATTAAAGTTTAATACTAGCATAGTCAGATGTCAGTCTTGAAGTCGTTAATTTTAGACGAATTATGCTATTACAGATCGTTTGTTTAAAATTCTCAATAACGAAATCAAGTTACTTTGGTTAATAAGGCCCAAATCGCCCAATTTTTTTGGAAAAAATCTTATAACAGTTACTTAATAAGTAATAAACCAATAATATAAGAAGCACAAACTTTGTAAGCATTCTATTCATAAATTATATTATTTGAGGGCTCGGCGAAGGTCGAGCACTCCGAAATATTATCCTTGATTTCGGACACATATGATCCAAAATGTAATACCGCAAAGTTTCTCGTTGCTCCTGCCCGCGGATTAGCTGATGTTGTTATTGTGTGTGACAGTGCGGATGTGACTGGAAAAATATATTTATTGAATTCGCCTCATTGGATTTGTGCCGCAATTTTCGCTTTTTTGAGGTAGCACGGGGGGCCACGTTGCTCGGGTCCGTATGTGATAACCCTTTGAATCCTTTGAAAAAGAGCAACCCAAAGTACCAGTAGAACTTGTGCCAAGTTCGCACGGAGAAGTACTGCCACCACACCTGGTAATCTGTCGCCAAGCAGTGATGCACTCGTGTTGCTGTGTTCCGGTGAAATTGCAGGCGCATGAGACGTAACATCCCCGTCTCGGGGTGATGGACACTTCGCAATACAACTTGAGTCATCTCGTACTTTGGTGGAGAGGGCTTGAGTGGTATTAGTGTTGTCTACGGCGGTTACCACTTAACATCAGGTGGGCCGTCAGCTCGTTCCGTCACTTCAATGAAATAAAAAAAAGGGTGACTACCACAAACTTGACTCTTAGTCAAAGAAATTGCGCGTAAAATTCGTGTCAACAGTAGAAATTATAAAATTAATTTCTGGCGAAATTTCAAGGGAAAATTAGTTATTATGATCGTGAGCTCTTTTGAATCTTATAATTTATATTTGAGTTGTTCGCATTTGGGATCGTTTCGTATTCATAACGGCGGCTCGCTATCGGCTCTAAAGCTTTTCTTATTTGAAATGGCGGTTATTTACGAGATATCTGTTCGATTTGCACAGCTCAGTCGGTAATATGTTTTCTGCGTTGGTAGTTGAGGGTTCGATTCCCACCGAGGAAACACATGTATGACAAACATAGATTATTACAATTAGAGTGTGTTTATGTGTAAGTATTTACAAACTATAATCTCAAAATAAGTTATCTAGATCTCCTAGAGATAAGCTATGCTTAGACTGGGGCTAGATGGCACTGTGTGAAAAGTTCACCAAATTTATTTATTTATTTAATGATTAAAATCCGTCATTGTCTTTGTACCAACATCATACAAACTACTGAACCGATTTTGATGAATATGTTTGTCCTTCAAAGTTATGAATGTGAAAGTAAATTAGGATATGTCGATTAAAGTTCAGGAAATACATACAGGATACATTTTTTCCTTTTCCACGCGGGCAAAACCACGGGCAATGACTAGTTTATATTATAAAAGTGGAAGTTGATTTGGACGTTTGGAACTTTGGAACTCACGCCTAAATTAACATATCGATTTTGCTGAAATGGACAAAGTTATGTAACAGGAAAAACACATCACTCATTCATGTACCGTTCCCCACGGGCAAAGCCGCAGGATAACATATAGTTAAATGACACTTGCTTCTCAGAAATCTCTTTTGCAGTTTAAAGTTAAGTTGGGTTTATCAATCCTTACAACTTAAATGCACGCCAAAATTTCAATTTACTCACTGCACTAAATTTCCCTGCTTTATAGGGTCATTGCATTTCTGCTGGCAATTTCAATTCCGTCTCAGGAAATTATATCATTAAGTACGGATGCAGACTAAGGAGTTGTACTTGGAGTAAGTGCGAGACTGGAAAGTGGAAAAAACGAGTTTTTACACTTATGTTTGCTTCATGGAATGCAAGAACAATTTTTGGTATAGTTTCACTTTTAAGCGGTTTGGTCTTCGCCGCTTGGGTCGCAATTTTAAACCAATCTCTGAGGGAGTGTGTATTTTTCGGAACTAAAAGTCTATTTTTATTCTCCCGACCGTAACTCTCTAGGCAAAACTCACGTCGATCAATTTGTTCCGCTTGCTGAGAAATCGACAAAATTTTGCGTTTATATATTGTCAACGGTACGTGTTCAAAAAAGTGGATACTGTGTAAATGTGCTTAGAGTATAATATACAAGTCATTGAGAATACAAGAATTGTTTGATGTTACTAATTTAACAAGGGAAGGCATTTTTTGATCATCTATAGAATCGTTCATCGGTCATCTTTGGAAATAGCTTTAATTCTTTTGAATAGTCTTTGATAGCTGATTTATGTAAATATTTATTTTTGTTTAGTAGTAACGTTAATAAATGAGAATAAAATGACAATGGAATCTCACTGGAGTACTGTTATCGAGACAGTCTAGTGGTACTCACCTTGAGTTTCAATTTTTTCAAATTCTGGATTTGAACCGGCGACCTCCGGGGTCGCCGGTTCAAATCCAGACATGCACCTATGAGTTTTTCGATTTAAAGATTTATGTGCATAATAACACGTTCTCAAAAACGGTGAAGGAAAACATCGTGAGGAAACCGACATGTCCTAGAACTAAACATTCAAAGACATGTGTCAAGTGCACGAAACGAGCCTCTTTGAGGCGCACTTAAAATTCTTTCACCACACTGATTCGAGAGAAACAGTGACTCGACCAGAAAAAAACTGGTGTATTCATAAAATCACAATTTCCTTACCGCAAGAGGTTTTCCAATGGCCCCACTTAAAAAGGGTTGAATATGTAAATGTTACATCCCCGCTGAATAACATTATTCGTAATGAGCGCTTCAAATGACAGGGTTTTGATGGTTATTGTGAATGCAAACTGTGAGTTTGACTGCAAATTAATTAAGACATTTTTGTGGTTAAAACTGTTAACTCAGCATTCCATTCGATGTCTTCGGGAAATTTAACGTTATTATATTGAACTAGCTGTTACCCGCGACTTAGTCCGCGTGGAATTCGGTTTTATCACGCACCCTACATGAGTCTTTCCACCTTCACGTCTCCGGGCTAGGGGTGCATTACGATAATATTTATGCACACCAATTTAATATCAATTGTGACAATAAATAAATAAATATTGGTGGACATTTCACAAAACACCATCTAGCCCCAAAGTAAGCTAAGCATAGCTCAGGGAACCAGACAAATGATATATTTTTTGTAAACACATACATATAATACATATAAACACCCAGATACAGAAAAAACATTTACGTTCATCACATAAATATTTGTCCTGGTTGGGTGTCGAACCCACGAGCTACAGTATAGAATGCAGGGTTACTACCAACTGAGCTGTGAGGCCAATACAAGCTAAAAAAAGCCAATAAATAAAAGCTTTCTTCCTCATACTTCCTTCAGTAGTAAAACTGTCTCTTCCACGACATACTAGACCCAATCCACAAGCACGGCGAAAACCGTTGTCTCCGGAAATTCTTAAAATAATATAGAGAAAACATTTGAGTGCGGCGACTTGAGCGCCACTCTACATTATTCATGTCTGTAAATTGAAGCCGGTCGACTCAAGTCTGAGCGGGGATCACTTTATATCTGATTAAGGAGGCAGATGGCTCACCCGATAGTACGTTCTGCTCACATTAAGACTGCATAATTTCCTTCACGACTCTTTTCAAGACGGCTTGGGAAATTGCTACAGTGTAAGACCATTCATTTCTAGGATAAGGATTATTTAGGATTCCCTGGACAAAAAGTAAAAAAGAACCTTTGTAGTATCGTTCTGAACATCTGTCCGTATGTCAGTTACTTAACTCTATTGACGCTTATAAACGAAACTTGGATGGTTTATTTTATCAACCGCTCTAAAATGGGGTAATGAAATAAAAAATAAACAGAATTCAGAAAAATCAGTGGATATGCCTATGGTAGGTCCTTAGATGTCTTGAAATATGATATTGAGGTTACAAAGTGACTTTTTCGTTCAATTTAATTATTGGTGAGATATGCGCCTCTAAATAATTACCACCGAACGTTAAGATAATGACCTCTATTCACATTTAAAGGGTTTCTACTCTATTCGAGTCACTGGTTCTCTCGAACCAGTGTGGTCTTCTTCTTCTTCTTCTTCTTCGAGTCACCGGTTCTGTCGAACCAGTGTGGTGAAAGGATTGTAAGTGCGCCTCAAAGAGGCTCCTTTCGTGCACTCGACACATGTCTTCGAATTTTTAGTTCTAGGACATGTCCGGTTTCCTCACGATGTTTTCCTTCACCGTTTTGAGAACGTGGTATTGCGCACATAAATCTTTCAATCGAAAAACTCATAGGTGC
Source organism: Chesias legatella (assembly GCA_947359385.1). Classification (NCBI taxonomy): domain Eukaryota; kingdom Metazoa; phylum Arthropoda; class Insecta; order Lepidoptera; family Geometridae; genus Chesias; species Chesias legatella. Next base: position 1,053,152 of record OX375776.1, on the reverse strand, counting down.
ACGTCGGGATTTGAACCGGCGACCTCCGGATTGAAACTCGGGGGTCAGTACCGCTAGACCACCGCGCTCTCACCATTGTGGTGAAAGGAATTGAAGTGCGCCTCAAATTTATCAGATGCTACGAATAAATTTTCTCCTTCTGTTTTCATTTGACCTCCGGATCACTCAAGCAATTGGAATATTTCTTTTAACATTTGTTATTACGATCTACTGACCATCTATGCTAACAAATGTCTTAAAGGGTAGATAAAATAACAACGGAAACACTTAGTTCATCCCGCGATAAAGCCCCGTGAAAACCCTTCTTGTTTTTCAACCTTCAACTCCGCCGGTAAATTCATAAGTTCCTCTGAAACTTTACACAGCTATGAAATAAGTTGACACTCGCAACTTCTAAGGAATTAGCCACACAGGCGCACGCTTCGCTTACAGAGGTCTGTTGATTACAAGTAAACAAATAAATAAATTAATATTGGTGGACATTTCACACAGCGCCATCTAGCCCCAAAGTAAGCTAAGCATAGCTTGTATCATGGGAACCAGACAACTGATATAATTTTTGTTAATACATACATAATATGTATGTGTACATATTAACACCCAGACACAGAACAAACATCAATGTTACAAATGTCACATAAATGTTTGTCCTGGGTGGGAATCGAACCCACGACCTACAGCGCAGAAGGCAGGGTTACTACCAACTGAGCCATGAGGCCAGTCCGTGTATAAATACTTGAACCTGTAAATAAACGTCAATTAAACACGTTCCTTTGAATGTTTACGAAGACGCTTTAATAAATTGACACTCAGCGTGATTTCTCCAGTGATGGAACGACAACGTTTTTCTTCAGCCTCTTGAAACTCAGGAGCCAGCGCTGACTTTCTCACCGAAATTAAATAAAACGCAAAAAAATAATTGTTCTTATATTTTTTTGTAATGTATTTTTTCGCAGTAGATTTTGCATAAATGTAACATCCTTTTTGTTGTCGTTTTTTTTTCTAACTTTTTCTGCATAATTTTCGTTTGTTACTTTGTCTTGTGCGGAATAAATATTTTTTCTTTCGTTCTTTCTTCTTTGCCATGTCCTTATTTTTTCATTAAAAATATTTGTCTATACGTTCACTTATCGTTTCACTCAAGTAATTATTTATGTGACTAATTCAATAAATTGAAAATGAATCCAACAGGTTTAAAATTTATATTTACAAATTTATTTTAACTTCTATTCAATTATCCAAAATAAATATTTTGTATAAATCGTAAGGTGATAAGGTAACGGAACGAGCAGATGGCCCACCTGGTGTTAAGTGGTATCCTCTGCCCATAACAAGCAATAGCAATTGGGTCCTTCCCAATTTAGGTATTATACGATAATTATAGTCTGATTTTTTCCCTGGTCAAATAATAAAATAATTATAATATAAATATAAAAATATAATATAATATAATTAAAACAATACATAATTATTGATGATAAACTTGTTAAAGATAAACCGCAGGCCATGATATTACTTGTCATTTATGTGATATTTATGTCTCAATTTGGTCCTTAAAAACGTAGATAAAGAGAAACAATTGTATTCATCTGACACACAATAAAAAATATGAGACATTACAATAATTTTCATTACACACGAAGTGCATACAAACCTGAATTAACAAACATATAATAATTGTATGTTTTTGTATTGAATAAAATGCCACCGCTTAATGTCAATAACTGAGAAAGGACAATCAATTCTTCTGACAGTTGTCTCCGTAAGAAGAGTAACACTTAGGAAATACACGTATATATCAAAGAATTAAAATCATCTTTTTAAACCTTTTTTTTAGTTTCTAATCTGTCTACTAGAGACAGTTGCAGAAAAATGATTACCTGATGAATAGCGATTACATGTGTAAGCAAGGCCCCAATTAAATACATAAATTAAGCTTGTTGTTTGCAGCATATTAGTGAGCAAGCCAGAACCAACTCCTGGACTATACGTTTTCTTTGATTTATTTTTGATTTCCTAATAACGAAGAGAAGGAAGTGTGTTTGTTTCCATCAAATTAAATACGGTCGTTAAAATGGATCCACTACACGCTTGAAGAGTTTAAGGTACTTTAAGCGAATGCTTTAATAATGATACCCAATTATTAATACTAATAATTGGGTACCATAATAAAATATTATTATAAAATGTTTATAGCTTAAGATACTAATTATTAAATTATTTAAAACATATAAGGAAGATTGAAACCACCAAATACAAGTATTTCATTTTTTAAAAGGTTATTTCAAAGTTTTTGTTATACAAGGTGTCTGGTAATGAATGGATAACCTTGAAATGGGTCTTAGTAGAATTATTGGGCATTCGGAAAAAAATAATCAAATAAAATCATTACCGGACACCCTGTATATAAGTATTAAATTAAAGAAAATGAACATTAAAATTCAAAACGACAGCAATAAAACTCAATCACACGAGACACATTTGACAGCTTTGTCGACAAGCGCTGTTTTATAGAAAGTACTAAAATGATAGAAAAATCTTAGATGAAATCACGAGGGGCCTTATTTCATTAGCTACATTTAGTATCGAAATAGAATTAGATGTTATCAAATATTTTTATACTTTTAGGCGTGACTTTGCGATGTGAATTCGAATTTATAAATATTGTATTCACTAATTAGTTTATTTTTACTTTGTAATCTGATTTTCTGAAAAATTTCAGTGGTAGCAAGATTTTTATAAAACAATTTTTAATAAATAAATAAAAAAAAAATGGTTGTCTGTAAAGTCGGTTTACTGACGATAGTTGAACGTGACAACGTCTTAAGAAAATACTGATGGAATGGTAGCATTTTTCAAAAGAAAATTTTAATTTCATTCATCATCATTCAACCGATTGTGCTTCTTTGTCGCTCGTTCCGCGCTCTCGCTTGCACTTGCACAAGCCTTACATGGAACGCCTCAGAGCGAGGTAACGCCGCATGAGTCATGTTTTTTCGTGCGTGCAGCCGGCTCTATCGAATTATAAGACGTCACGTCAAAAATACATTAATGTTTATCGTTTAAGATTGCTTTCTCCATGTTTTCTAAGAGGTGGCATCTATCTGCTCTGTTCCGGGCAGAAGTAGAAGAGAGAAGAGAAGAGAAGAAAATTAAGTAAATAATAATAAAACAAAAATACTTATTTGACTAGTACAATAATAATCAACTAACCTGAACCGGGATAGGCATTTGGTAGTGAACTTCGCTTAACTTCAGTCTACAACAACACTTGTATGTCTGTCTTCTGTTATATGTCTTTGGCTGCAATTTAACGTGGGTTATGGTTTAGAATAACACATTAGCTACTTTGTGATCCCGTTTCTACGCAGTAGAAGCTGTGGATAGGAGCTAGGCATAAATAGAAAAGAAAGGTTGCTTTTATTTGTTATTTTGATATGAGCCAGGTTGCTGATATTTCAAGTATCAATGGTACTGGGGCCCTGAAATAATACGCTGTCTGGTCATATTTTCGTCGCTGTGAATGTTATTCTTTCTGATCCCGTAATAAATTGGAGCTTTGTATTTATTTGAATTTATTTTGTTCGGAGACAATAAAGATATTTTATGCCAATTTTCGTAAGAGATATTTTTTTTGTGGGTCTTATCACTGTTTTGTTAGTTGGAATAGCTTGAATATTCAGCCGTCAATTTGGATTTACGAGAACTTTTGGAATTAAAGTATTATTTCTTTAAAGAAGCTAGAGATGAAATAAGTAACATTAATTTACTTTGTAAGATAATAGTTTATTTTTTCATTTCTCGCGACAGTTTACGATTGGTGTAAAGAGACAATGATTATTATATTTAGATATAAAAAGGGACGTTACTTCGTCTGTTTTCCACGAGTCTGTATATCTGGACCATCGCATTATAAGTTCAATTTTCTTTAATTGCACTGAAGTGTATAGAAGTCTTAACAGTTGCACTGCAGTGCAAAGTAATAAAGACTGCAAGATAGTGAATTCTATGAAGTATTTTCTAAAGGATGCGCGGTGAAGAAAAATATGATTATTTTTATAACAGAAATGTTTTCTAGAAGTTTCGATACAATGAAACATGAAGTCATACATCAGTACTAGTCATACTAGTCATCAGTATCAGTCTTACGCGTGACTTCAGATGCGTACAATTTGTTTATGTTCCATGCGAATTCTGACTTTCATTTCACTCTCTGTGGCAGAATTTTCCACTATAATGGAAAATCCATGCAAAATTTGAGACTCGTTGACCTTGTGAGAGATCTCTTGATGATTGATGATTATATTTAAAGGCTGCCTTACACGGTCAAAATTAAATTTTCAACCATCAGCATAATTTAATGTGTAAGACAGGTAACCATTTCACACTTTCAGTCAGTTTTTCGTTAGCTATGAGGTCATTTCAACTGACTAATACAAAATGTATTTGGTGTTTATGAGAGAATTTCAATTGGACTAACCAAAATTGATAAAAAATATGAGTAATATACACCCTAGGCCTCATCTTGACTGGCCTTATAGCTCAGTTGGTAGTAACGCTGCCTTCTGCGCTGTAGGTCGTGGGTTCGATCCCCACTCAGGACAGACATTTATATGACATTTGTAACATTGATGTTTGTCCTGTGTCTGGGTGTTAATATGTATTATATGTATGTATTTACAAAAGAAAAGTATATAAGTATTATATCAGTTGTCTGGTTCCCATGATACAAGCTATGCTTAGCTTACTTTGGGGTTAGATGGCGCTGTGTGAAATGTCCACCATTATTATTATTATTATTAATATCAAGCAAAATTGGACGGTGAATTTGATCGTTTATCGCGGTCATATAAGTCAGTTAATATCTGACTTATATGACATACGTCCATGAACATTCGCATATATTAAGGCTACCATTGACGATACGTCCATTTAGTAGACTTCCTTTTGGATGCACTCCAAATGGAAATTTATCCAGATACGGTACCATTCACAATACTTCCATTTGGATGCATGGCGTCACTTCGAACTTTGCAATCGTACGGAACGGAAATAAATAATACTATGGATAACAATACTTTACTGGTAGCAGCAGCTGTGTGTATTTTATTAAAAAGACAAAAAAAACCTAAGAGAAAGTGGATGAAGGATTGGTTGAAACAAAGAAATACTTTTACACATACCAACTTATTGTCTGAATTGTCTCTAGAGCCCACTGATTGGAGAAACTTCTTAAGAATGGACGAACAGACGTATTTCAAATTACTTGGACTTGTGACGCCAATAATAATAAAACAAGATACTAATATGAGGCAAGCCATAACTGCTCACGAAAGGCTATGTGCTACACTTCGTTTTTTAGCCTCAGGAACGACATATGAAAATCTGAAATTTGAAACTGCAATTTCTGCACAGTGCCTGGGAACCATTATTCCAGAAACTTGCAAGGCAATCATAACGGTTTTGAAGAGTTATATGAAGGTAAGTAAATAATACAATGTGTAGGACTTTGAAGAAAGATGGCAGTTTCCTAATTGTTTAGGGGCTATAGACGGAAAGCATATAAGGATAATACCACCTCCAGGTAGTGGTTCCTATTTTTGGAATTACAAGAATTTCAATAGCATTGTGTTAATGGCTTGTGCAAATGCCAACTATGAATTTATATGGTGTGAAGTTGGTACAAATGGTCGAGTTTCAGATGGAGGAGCCATACAGAATACAATTTTTTATGAAAAATTACTGAGAAAGGAACTTAACATCCCCAATGATGACTCCCCAATGAGGTGTCAAAACAGCCACACTAAACTACCTTTTGTATTTGTAGGAGATGAAGCTTTTGCTCTACGAAGTGATTTTATGAAGCCATTTAGCAGAGCAGCTCTGACAAAAGAAAGAAAAATTTTCAATTATAGGTTGTCAAGAGCTAGGCGAATAATAGAAAATGTATTCGGTATTATGTCACACCGTTTCAGAATCTTTCATACTGCTATAAACTTACGTTTAGATAGAATAGATCTAGTTGTTTTAACTTGCTGTCTCCTTCACAATTTTCTTAGAAAATCTAGCTCCCCTTATGCAACGGATAATGTATTCGATATTGACATCAATACTAATGATTCAACTTCTGCAATCGGTTTTACTTCATTAAATATTACAAATAGGAATGCCAGCAGTAATGCAAAAAATGTAAGGGAAGCCTTTGTGCAATATTTTAATGGGGAAGGTAGTGTCAGTTGGCAAGATGATAAAATAGTATAACGTATGCATGTACCTCAGCACTATCTTCAAATGGCATGTCATCGAGGATGGAATTCACTGATCTTGTGACCCTTGGTACATCCACATCTGCTAAGAAAAACATTTCACTGTAGTACCACAACTTAGGGACGTGAATTTCTGCTGTTCCTGCACCAGATCTTTCTGATGCCTTAACCTGTAACACAATATAAAGTCGGTTCAAATATAATAAATAAGTAATTAAGCAATTCGTTAACCATGTTAACATAAACTCCTAATTTTAATGTACCTATATTAATGATCGAAGACTTGAAATAAATATTCTATTTTATTGTGTTATTTTATTTGTCTACACATATTACAAATAACTACCGAAACGAATAATTTTCTATAAATTTACAACACATACCTTATTTAATTCCTTTTTAAAACAATTTCTTAAAGTGGTAATCTTTTTTTTAACCGTATCTAGGTTAGCTTCTGGATCCTTTGTTTTAAACAATTCCAACAAAGCATTCATCGCTGCATTTCTCTTTTCTCTGTTGTGATAATCAGGATGTTTTACTTGCCATAAACATGGATATGATTTATATTTTTCTATTACTTCCAACACAAAGTCACGCGCGGACAAAGACATAATAAAATAAATAAATTATAACGCTTGACAAATGCACAGCACATGCACCACCATCGACATCAAAACATAAACTGAAACAATAAACTCAAAAAAATGGACGCCGTTTCGCCCATTCACGGACAATTCGGACTGCTTCCATATGGCGTGGCACACGTTTCTGACATTGACGGACGGCCGCGGATGACGTCCATTTGGCCTGGACGCATGGATTTCAATCCGTTTGGAAATCCAGACCTGGACGACGTCCATTCAATTGGCATACGTTTTTCACATTCACGAAACGATTTTGGAAGACGTCCACTCCATTTGGATTGATGGCCGCATCGTCAATGGGCACCTTTATATACGAATATTCACGGACGCGGTTACGAAATAGGTTATCAAACGTCGAAGTTGTTGGCAAGCTGTCAAGTAGATTTTGCATACATGTCGTTTGTGTCGATAAGTTTGTAAACAAAATATCGAACTCGGCACCGCGCGAATACACTTTCTCTCAGTTGTAAATGACAGTTAACATTATAACGGTGTACTTTCGGTAATCTATCAGACCTTTGAAATTGTATCTCTCCGATTTATAGGCCTAGTTTTTTTTCCAAAATCTAGTCATAAACGTGGCCATACTAATTTCAACACGACAGATTTTTGCAAAGACAGCCATGTCGATATATCTATTTTTCACGGAGATATTAGCCAATACAATATATGAATCAATGCATAACCGAAATGCAACCATCAACGGAAAAAATCTTATAACTCCGTTTGTACTTTTCCCCACATGGCTGCTTTCACACGGTCCATTAATGTCCGTTACATCTTCAATCTATAAGTTTAAAATCAATATAATGGTGTAAGCAAGCTTAAAAGCAACAAACTTGCAAGAGTGCACACTTGCAAAGTTTGGCTGGCCTCATAGCTCAGTTGGTTAGTAACACTACCTTCAGCGCTGTAGGTCGTGGGTTCGATCCCCACTCAGGACAAACATTTATGTGACATTTGTATCATTGATTGTTCTGTGTCTGGGTGTTAATATGTATTATATGTATGTATTTACAAAAGAAAAGTAAATAAGTATTATATCAGTTGTCTGTTTCCCATGATACAAGCTATGCTTAGCTTACTTTGGGGCTAGATGGCGCTGTGTGAAATGTCCACCAATATTATTATTGTTATTATTAAGTGTTCAGTGCATACTGTATTCTTGCTTTCCATCATGATTGATATATAAATAAATATAATTAATTTTAGTATTTTTTCCAAGCCCTTATTTTTATTTCTTTATGAACTCGTCTCATAGTTACGGGCGCATATGATGTGACTTGGGCCTTGTCGTACCTAGTAGGGGAGGACCCAAGCCGCATCGGTTGTTATGGGCCGAGGTTACCACTTAACGCCGCCCATAGACAACAGCAATTCGACTCCAGTCCTCTCCACCAAAGTACGAGTCAAGTAGCATTGCGTTGCGTCCATTACCCCGGGACGGGGATGTTACAAGAGAATCGTTATTTATCGTAATTTATGTTTTTAACCGTTACATATTTTGTGTGGTAAGCATAAATCCTTTCATCTGGATAATTTCATTACGACTGAGCGACATTCAGCCCTTTGTTCGGAAAGCAACGTGTGTGTAGGCACCTAATTGTGCTGAAATACAGTTTCGCTGTGATATTGTTTCGGAGCGTATTCCAAACTTTGGCGCATTATGACGTATGGAAACCGATTTGCACAATACCTAATAGTAGGCTTCCATTTGAGTGTACCGATGCGTTTGTGTTATTGGATGATTTATAATGAAAGCTGCAGTAGCATCGACTGTATGGGAAGTGTTCTTCCGGTCAAGTGCTGCCACTTTATCACTTTTATTTATAATTTGTTATGAAGGGTGTAGCTACTAACGGTAAAAGATTTAATTAATTTAGTAAAAAATATTTTTTATGTCGCTTAATTATTTTCGTAGCAAGAAGTACGATACTCTACGTGCAATTTTAAACGAGTATATCAAATAAAAATTAATGACTTCTTGCAAAAAAAATAAACCTTTTATTTGAAACGGTTGTCTGGAAGGGATCGCTTCTTACCGATAAGAGCACCCATTTAAGTCTTTCTTAAGTAGTTTTCACTTTTGTATTATATTTTAATGGCTTACAATAAAGAACTTTCATTCATTAATTTACAGATTGCTCTAATTATTCACCTTCGCAAATTATTTTCAAGCAATCATCTAAGGTTGATTTTTTAAATGATTACTTAAGTGTCCCCCTTCTTCCCGTTGCAGGGGTAAAGGTGGGAATTTAAGGAAACTCTTACCTACATAGAATTATTTTAATATCTCTCAACGAAGTTTGTGTACTTAATCGACCAGCAAGGTTGGGAGTGATTTTAATATTCGCTGAGTTTTCTGTTATAGGTACCTATTTGTGAAATGTCGGATGCATCTGCTACCTCTGGTAATTGCTTTATGTTGGAATTGGAAGATGAAAGCTTCCAAAAACACTTTTTTAATAATTAGTCAATTATAATATTTTAACTACTACTTCTAGTCACGTCACTGGCTAAAGGATAATAGTCAAATTAGAAAAGGATTCAATTCTTCCTTTAAGAAGCTTCTTTCGTAAATATTGCTCAGGATATGCTGGCTTCGTCAAATGTTTTCGACAATCGTTTGGCGTCAAATAACTAGATCTCGTGGCAGTACTTCGTGTTAAGTGGTAACCTTTCCCCATAAAAAGCAATACGACTTGGTACTCCCCTGCTTACGTACGACATGACCCTTGTCGCGTTGTATGCGCACCATAACTCTGAGACGGTAGAATGTTTCACGTGCCTCTTATTTCAGCGGCAACCACACATTTCACAGTTAGGGGAATGTATTAATGCTTGTCGGCTTACCTAAGTGTTAAACGCGCATCTCTATAACACACCAACAATATATCTCAAGTTCAAGTGATCGCAGAAATATGCGCGCAACGAGTTACGAATAAGTTAATACAGTAGTACTTCCAAACGAACACTCGGCGACTGCAACAGCTACGAATTTATAAATAACTAGCTGTTGCCCGCGACTTCGTCCGCGTGGAATTCGGCTTTATTACGCACCCCTATTTTACCCCTCGAAAAAGTAGCCTAAGTTACACCTTGTTACATCAGCTATCTGCCAGTGAAAGTCCCGTCAAAATCGGTCCAGCCATTTCAGAGATTAGCCGGAACAAACAGACAGACAAAAATTTTAAAAAAATCTTGTTTTTGTATATGTACCGTGTATACATCCATATGCACTTAGTAAAAAGCTGTTATTTTGATATTACAAACAGACACTCCAATTTTATTTATTTGTATAGATGGCATATTGCTACCATCTCAACCGTTTATATTTTAATCAGAATCAAACGAGTTTGCTGTAATGAAAATGATGAATATATTAAGAAAATCAACTGACACTATGTCTTTTTTAATGACTGGACAATTTGCTGTTGGCCGCAGATGGCCTTGAAAGCGTTAACACGGGCTTTTGGTGAGAGCAAATGACTCTCAACCGGTGACTGTATGTCCAAATAAGTAATAAGTACTCATAAACCTAGCATATTATAAACCTAACCACGACGTAAGCTCGTCATAACATTCCAACTTTATTCACAGAATTTTCCTCAAATGTATATATAAAAAAATGGCGAAACAAAAGCAATCATACGTAAAGTTATTTCGCGAGCCATTAGCAGGGCGGTGGAGCGCTCATTGGGACTTTAAGGGCATAAAAGGCATGAAGCTTAATACCGAACACACTATAAAGCGGAATGGGATAACCCATAAAATACGAGTATCTAAACCGGGGTTTTGCTAGATTTCCTTCAAAACTACAGTAGTATAGTAATACTACAAGAGTATAATAGAACTATAGTATATGAAAGGTTTTTTAAATGATGAGTTTTTTTATTTGCCAGTAATCGGAATATTAGAATCAAGCCGTATTCGCTACATAAACAAATGGAAGTAAAACTAAAGTAGTATTTTTTTGTCATTTAGTTACCAAACGAGCCGACGGCCCACCTGGTATTAAGTGGAAACCTCGGCCCATAACAACCGATGCGACTGGGTCCTCCGCTACTAAGTACGACAAGACCCAATTCGCTTCGTACGCGCCCGTAACTCTGAGACGTGTAGGTGGAATGTCTCATGTGCCTGTAATTTCACCGGCAACCACACCTTGCAAACCGGAACACAGTAACACGAACGCGTTACTGCTTGGCGACAGAAATGGGTGGCAGTACTTCCCCCGACGAACTTGGCGTGAGTTCTACTGCTCTTAAAAGTGTCTTCGTCACTTAATGTTGAATATTTTTGTTATTTGGTTTTACTTGACACGTATTAAAATGTTTCTCAGATCTATTCTACAATACAATAATATACAATACAATAATATTTATTTGCAGGAATGTAGGTACATAATTATAGGTCTATTTGTTAATATTAGTTCCATGTACATTCTTACCACTAAAGCATGCAAATCCTTACTAAGCAAAACATATTAAATTTAAAATTCAGTAACTATTAATATTATTTAAGACGCGTCAGGTTTTTCTTCGAGGAACTCTGTAATGGAGTAGTAACATTTATCTATGAGAAATGCCCTTAGTCTACTCTTGAAACTTGCAATGTTGCCATATTTTATGCTCTCTGGTACCCTGTTGTAAATTCTGGGAGCCATACAAAAAATACTGTTATACTTAAGTGACGTGCTTGATTGGACAGTACAAAATTTGTTTTTATTACGTAAATTAATGTGCTTATTAATGTCAGAGAATTTATTAAATTTCATCATGTCATTCCTTACGAAAATTGCTACTTCATATATATATAAACCTGGCAATGTCAAAATGTTATTATTTTTAAAGTAAGGCACACAGCTGTCAGTATTTTTAAGTTTAAATATTGCTCTTAAACACTTTTTCTGTGAAATAAAAACGTCCTGCCTATTTGTGCTATTGCCCCAAAATATCACACCATACCTCAGTATCGGTGATACTGAACCATGATAGGCTGTCAGTGCAGTTTCTTTACTGGCAACCTTCGACAGATGATATAGGGCATATGCTAAACTATTTATTTTATTAATTAAGTTTTCTGTATGCATTTTCCATGTCAACCCTTTATCGATGTTTAATCCTAGAAATTTAGTTACCATAGTTTCAGTAATTTTTTAATTTTTATAACTGACATTTATAATAGCAGGTTTTCGAATTCTTTGATTAAAATGCATTATTTTTGTTTTACTTAGATTGGCACGTAGATTATTAATATTTAACCATTCCATTATTTCTGCTAGTGTTGTATTGATATCATTTTCATAATCTGTCTCCTTTTTTTTATCTATTATAACAGTACTATCATCTGCAAAAAGTATCATAGGATGGCTAACACTTCTAGGTAAGTCGTTGATATAACACAAAAATAGTAGTGGTCCCAAAACACTACCTTGAGGTACTCCACAAGTAACAGTTTGTGAATATGACCTATATTTTTGTTCTGATCTAGTTATAAGATCAATTCGAGTTATTTGCGTATACTGAATTCTATTTGTTATTATAAGATTATTGTAAGATTTTATTAGATTTAAGACGTTGCCTCTTATACCAATTTTTTCCAGTTTTTGGGTTAATATTGTGTGGTCTACGCAGTCAAAGGCCTTTGACATATCCATGTAAATAGCACTTACTGGAACCCTTTTGTCTACTTTTTTAATGACTTTGTACAGAAAATCAAAAATCGCCTGATTTATAGATCTTCCTTTTCTATATCCTTTTTGTTCATTAATGAGAATATGTTCTTGTTCTAAAAAGTTATAAATACCATTATGGATGATTTTTTCAAATATTTTTGAGAAATTAGAAATTAGGGTAATTGGTCTACGAATAAATACTTCATATATAAAAAGAATAAATATTTTATAAGATAGAACCAAAAAGTCTATATATAGAAACAGCCCCACATTTTCCAAGCAATATATTTATGTGAAATCTTAATGGCGGCTTTCAAGGAAAATACGAAATGCGGACGTCATGCGATACTTCAATTATCTTGAAAAGCTGAGCTTGTAAGTAAATATGAAGTTATTGGCCTGGATCTAGGAGAGAGTGAGAAAAAATACTCTAGGCAAAACTATAATATAAACCTATATAGAGTGGCCTCACAGCTCAGTTGGTAGTAACGTTGCCTTCTGCGCTGTAGGTCGTGAGTTCTATTCCCACCTAGGATTTTATTTATAGCAGAATCCAGGCCTTGTTATAAATAGTATCAAATACTCTAAGATCAACACATCTTTGATCAACTGCAAAGGCGCGATGTTGCGACGAATAAATCATACAAATAGCTTAAACTAAAACAAAGGATTGTCTAGATATATTATACTAAAATATTACAGTCTCAAGAGCAGAGCTTACAAACAAAATAACACAAGAACGCCTTGTTTGAGTAGTTTGTTTACCCTCAGGCCTAACATATTACACCTACCTTGCGCCCCTTATGATGCCTGATTACATTAAGGGTTTGTACAGACTAGAGCGTAAGCATTTTTTTACTATTTGGCCTTGGATATATCTCTACATAGTATAAAACAAAGTCGCTCCCGCTGTCTACGCTTAGATCTTTTAAACTACGCAAAGGATTTTAATACAGTTTCAGCAATAGATATAGTGATTCAATAGGAAGATTTATACGTGAAGTTTAATATTGTTTTAGATTAATTTGTTGAAATATGACGAAAATTGTTCAAGATGTCGAAAGAAATCAAGCCGACTGGGAGTTTTAATGCTGTACACTGGCGTAAATCAATAGAATTTAAGAAATTATGTTAGACCATCTTTTCTTTTTTAGGCGTATAATGTTCTGCTACCCGTGCGAAGACCGGGCGGGTCGCTAGTTTGATATATAATTTACATAAATAGTCTGTTTAAGGTACAATAAGAGATAAAAGCGAGCTTCAAATTTAAATCAATTTGACAGAAATTGAATAATTAATAATTAATAGGTAATAATAATTGAATAGGTCATTACATTTCTGTATTCAATTTGCCTTATTATTATAGTTTTATTTATTTCTAAGTATAGTTTTTTTTATTTCATCTACTGTGAACATACCTTCAAATGGTCAGTAATATAGGCCGTAGGTATGATCGTGTCATTTGCTCGTAAACTGGAATTACTAAGTTTTACTAGTTACCTGGAGGTGAGCCAAGGTAACCTAAGGCTTAGGCTTACAAATTGGGATATCCTGGGACATTATCATGGAGTTTAATACATATATCTACCAACATTTGTCTGTGACTAGAGTTTCAAGATCGGAGTGTATTTTAGCTTATTCCAAACATTTTTTCTGAATTCTACTTCGATAACTTTGTCGTATACGAGTACGTATGGGTGTTAATATGTATTATAATTATATGTGTTAACAAAAAGTATATAAGTATTGTATCAGTTGTCTGGTTCCCTACAAACTATGCTTAGTTTAGGATAAGATACAACGCAAAAGGCAGGATTACTACAACTTAGTTGTGAGGCCAGTCTAAATAGCAATATTATTCGACTTTAGGATTATCATTCAATTACCATTAATTGACAGTCAATCAGTACAATTCCAAGAAAAACCGATTGCATTTCCACATTATTTTGGTTTGGAACGCATTCTGGAACTTGGGGGTCTACTTCTCAAAATTCGTAAGCGACATGACTTAAAAAATCTCGAATGAATGTAATATTTTTCTATGTACGACTGAGCATCATTGAATTGTTCACTTTGAAGTATTGCGGATCGAATGAAAACTAAAAATCACTTGACTGTGTTTCTATTCTAGTAAGACGCTTTGCAAGGAACCTAAAAGCCTCCTTTTTATGTGATTTAATTGAAGAAATGAGCTAACGGCCCACCTAACTTACGTGGTAACCGCCCACCATAGACAAAAGCAATACGACTCAAGTTCTCTCCACAAAAGTAACAGATGACTCAAGTCGCATTACGTTGCGTCCATCACCCCGAGACGGGGATGTTACGTTCCATGCGCTTGCAATTTCACCGGCACCCACTCCCTGCCACCGGAAAACAGCAACACGAGTGCCATTGCTTGGCGGTAGATTACCAGGCGTGGTAGCAGTACTTCTCCGGGCGAACTTCAGACGGTCGGATAATTGTATCTGCACAAATGGCAGTACTTTATAAACTCGCCAGCTTACAGGCGTAATGATACTACTTGGCAAAATCTGGAGGAACGCGTCATGGAATGGATACGAGATGATCTCACAGGGACATCCGAGAATAAGCACCCCGCGGTCGTAGCAATTTATAACAATTGTGAAACCTACGTCGTCTAATGCTGATGGATCGAGCTGACTGCAGACCCGCTCTCGAACGCAAAAGTTTAACGTGAAATAAGCCTTAATGCTTTTGTTTAAGACTGACTTTGGCTAACGTAGATTCAGTTCGACTGTTGCTGAGATTGCAGCTGGCTTTACCATATGGATATGAACTGTCCCGGGCAAATATGTACACATCAAATATTTCGTGTGTGTTCAGGCTTCAATGAAGTTGGGTAATGTATGAGAGAATGGTTGGAACTATTGTTGTTATGGGGAAGGAATAACAATTGCATCACGTGAGCCTACTTTTGACTGGCCTCACAACTCAGTTGGTAGAAACCCTACAAAAAAAAAAAGGACAAACATTTGTTGATTATTGTTCTGTGCCTGGGTGCTGATACGTGTTATAATATGTATTTACAAAAGAAGTATATAAGTATTATATCAGTTGTCTGGTTCCCATGATACAAGCTATTTGCTTACTTTGGCGCTAGATGGCGTTGTGTGAAATGTCCACCAATATATTTATTGATTTATTTAACTGATTATTTTTCCATTAATTTGGTTAATTAATACGAGTAATTCAGCCACTTTGCAACAAAATTAACTGATGTAAGGCATGACACAACATTTGAAAACATTGTAGTAATCAGTAAACTTTAAAGTGAGTGAGATAATTAACACTTAATGTGGTGTTAACATATAATCAAAACCATTTCTAAGAGCTTTTGATAACGAAATTGTCAATTAAAATATCTGGAGCCGCCAAATTAACGTGTCGTCCAAATATTACCCAAAAGTTATAAGCTTGTTAATAATATAGTTACTATTTAGGTTATACTCTCGCAGACTCCTACTTTTAATATTTTTTCTATTACAATTCGTGAAAGAATGCCTACAAACACATTCTCAAATTAATCATCTTGGTAAAGATGAAAGAGAATGGTGGCCCACTGTTCCGAAGTTTCATCCGATAATCGCTGGAATAAACAGCAACGTGAAACAATAAGTATTTTTGCTTGAAAAATATATTTGCACAAAGCACGTTCTCAAAATGATGTAAGAAAACATAGTGACAACCGGCATGTTCTAGAAGCATAAATACAGGTATATTTCACGGCAATGACACCAAGCAGAAGTAGTATTAGAGATGAATCTAGCCGGTTGAGTTACATAGAGCTTTAGTATTACACATACTTCGCTCTCTTAAATCACTTCTCGGATTAGGATATGCCTCGGGAATAGGATTACTGTATCGTTTTGAAAATAAAAACATTTGTTTATGTGTTATCTGTGGCTTTGCAATAATATAATAAATATTGGTGGACATTTCAGACAGCGCCATCTAGCCCCAAAGAAAGCTAAGTAGGTAAATAGCTTGTATCCTTGAAATCCAGACAACTGATATAATATTCAAATACATTTTTTTTTGTAAATACATTTAATACATATCAACATCCCGACACACTACAAACACCTGTGTTCGTCACCCAAATATTTGTCCTCGGTGGGAATCGAACCGACGACCTACAGCACAGAAGGCAGGGTTACTACCAACTGAGCTGTGAGGCCAGTCGAAAATCAAACCATCTGCAAAACAAACAACTCACAGTTTGCCACTCAGAGATTCCAGTGGCCCTGTTGGGTATACAATGGTCTTGATTCATCAATTATGCGGCCATCTTGAACGCTATCAGATGCGGGTAGACCAATAACTACCTGCAGATTTGAGCTGTAGAATCACCGGACTGTACTCGATTGCATTTGGCGAATTTGATATCGAGAAGCTTGAATGTATAGTAATTGTAAGTTAGTCTCGTCACGTTTAAAATATTTGGAGCTAATAAAAAAAAGCTTTAAAATCGGACTACGCCAATGCAATGAACAAGTTTCATGCAGGTTGGTTTTTATAATAATATTCATACAAAACTCTCTTGGCAATAAAATGCGTGCGAAAACGAAGATAAGTCAATAATATAATTAAATATTTATTTTATTTTATCATTCAAATGGATGTTCAGAAAATGTATTGACAATTTAATATTAATATATTAAGAACGTACGTTTACAAGAGAGATAGCCAATATTTTGAATTCTGTTAGGATGATTAAAATAATATATAGTTAGGTGCACACAAAAAAATTAAAGTACTAGAAGACAATGATTTGATTTATTTATTTATTTTATAAAGTTTTTTGTAAAAATATACATATAAATAAATATTTACACCCAGTCACAGAACAACCATCTATTTTTTGCACACAAATATTTATTCCGGGTGGGAATCAAACCCACGGCCTACAGCGTAAAAGGCAGAGTACTACTGTCAACTGAGCTGTGAGGCCTGTCAGAATGAAAAACACTATTACAATGACTTCTTAAGAAACATATCTACATGACGGAAGAACTCAAACTTAACAAAACGAGATACGGTTATAAAGTCCCACTTAACCATCCATTTGGTCCACAAATATGTACATTAGGAAGTATATCCTGTCGTTTCTCATCAGCAGATCCTAAAACAATAATGTGCCCGTATAAATACACGCATACTGTTGATATTTCATTACATTTTAAAGGGATTACACGCGTATCATAATTGTTTAATACTGAGAGATACTGCAGACTACATACAGTTAAGAGTTATATAATTCTACCACTTTACATCCAGACGTACAGCATCACGTCACCCTTTCTTGGTCCAATTACCTCACATCCGTACGAAGCGTTTTGCTTCCACTTTCATAACGCGGACAGCCCAAGAGTGGAACTCCTTGCCTGTGTCTGTATTTCCCCAGAACTATAATCTGAAGGTCTCCAAGAGGAGAGTGAATAGGTATCTTCTAGGCAAGCATGCTACATCGACACTAGCTGTCACAACCAGTGTCTACTCGGCCATGGAACAGATCACTACCCAAATGCCATTTAAATAGAAACTAAGAATGCACGGCGATGACGTTCCATCAAACCATTTATTATAGGAGTTATAGTCAGTAGATAACTGTATAATTGTGCTAAGTTCGTCCGCGTAAGTACAGCTACCATACTCATTTATGCCGCCAAGCAGTAATGCAGTACTGTGTTCGGCTTGAAAAGCCCAATTGCCGGCTTACCTTCACGTCTCACAGTTAAGGGTGCATACAACACAACTTGGGTCTTCCTATATCTAAGTAGGGGAGGACACATGTGGTATTGCGTTGTAATGGGCGGAGGTTAGCACGTAACACCAGGCGAGCCATCTAATCGTTTCTTTCTCAACTTTTTCACATAAAAGGCACATATCGCATTCCGAGCATGTGGACATACTAACAAAGAAGTCTGTATCACGTATTTTATTTATATTTACGTTTCTGCGCAATGAGGCCATTATCAAAGCGAATAATAAATTCATTTTGTTCAAAAGGGCCAGGTATGAGTAGGTATTCGCTCTCGGGCGGCACGGTTGGTATTACTAACTAGCTGTTGCCCGCGACTTCGTCCGCGTGGAATTCGGTTTTACCACACACCCCTATTTTACCCCTCGGAAAAGTAGCCTATATTACTCCTTGTTACATCAGCTATCTGTCAGTGAAAGTCCCGTCAAAATCGGTCCAGACGTTTCGAAGATTAGCCGGAACAAACAAACAGACAGACAGAAAATGTAAAAGATGTTGTTTTGGTATATGTACCGTGTATACATCCATATGCACTTAGTAAAAAGCGGTTATATTAATATTACAAACAGACACTCCAATTTTATTTATATGTATGTATAGATGAAAGCTTACTTTTAAAGATTCCTTTCCCATTGTTATTGTTTTCCATCTTATTTGTTCTAGTCGATTCCGGTGAATTATTTTGCTATTTGTAGCATAACTATCTGGAAGTAAGACGTGACAAGTGATGAGCTATCTAGCGTTGTATCGCCACGAATAGCTCAGCTAAATTACCCTGTCTGCAAGGCGGGTCCGATCTTCAGTATGGAAAATTTGGTGTGGATAGCATTAAGTTATTTCTGCACGCATGGCCAATTTAGCCTTTGGACCTTTAGAATTTTATGCTTTATATACCTCATATATCTAGTTCCTCTATAGCTTAATCAAGCACATGAAAGGAGCCTATTTCAAGTGCTCTTTAATATTTATCACCACAGCCTCTCGTGGGGTAGT
This sequence comes from Chesias legatella, assembly GCA_947359385.1. Lineage (NCBI taxonomy): Eukaryota > Metazoa > Arthropoda > Insecta > Lepidoptera > Geometridae > Chesias > Chesias legatella. The sequence continues at coordinate 1,033,787 of OX375776.1, read as the reverse complement.
TGATACAGTATAACTGTAGATATTCATAAAAATCGTTATATTGAAGCTTTATTAGAAAAATAGTAATTTATTTTCTTCTTTTCAGATTGGAATAACCAATTCGCGTTCCGGTGTTGAAGGAAAAGGTAAATCGATTAACTGACCTTTTCATTTACACGATTAATTAATTATTTTATATTGTTTATTGCGATCGACTTCATGTCGGACTTTAATTGAACTAAATGACATATTGTACTACACCAGAAAAAAAAAAACGGTTGTCAAAATCGACTTTAGATGTCAATAGAGGTAGAATCGAGCCATTAAAATACTATAGAGGAAGAGAAAGTCAAAAACTTTATTCATAAAGAAATGACTTGGAAACGTCAATAATTTTCAAAACAAGGTCATGCGTACTTATCGCTAAGTTTAACGCCTGTTCAAACCCTACCCGACCCTCGATGGCAAGAACAGACAAGAAACCCCTGAGAGGCCTTCTTATTTTTCGAAGGCAGGTGTTTTCTTCGACCCTTTCTTCTGCAGACACTTCTCTTGGCATTGCGTGACCACCGTTTGATTGCCAGTGTATTGACAGAAACCCACGTCATCACACGTTTTGTCAAGTGCAGCCCAATAATTTTCCCACCGCATGTTTCGCCAAATCTTAGTATCGAACGGTCGTCCCAATTTCAATGGAAGTGCTTTCTAAATTGACATCCAACACCTACCCCTATAATCTTGTTAGACGCATCTTCATTAGTGATCGTCGTCAAAGCGTGGACTTTAATAGTTTGTAAGGGTTTCATGTCCGTGTAGACTCGTGTTGGAGTAACAGTTTAATTAAATAATGGCTTGTTGGTTTTCGAATAAAATTCAATCTATTATCTCAAAACCTTTATAGTTGAAGGTGGGAAGTCTTGAGCCAATTATTTTACTAGCACCAAGCCTAAACGCAAGTATCTATAAAATTTAAACATATTAATGCCATTCCTCACAGCTCAGCTGGTAGTAACCCTGCCTTCTGCGCTGTAGCTCGTGGCTTTAATACCCACCTAGGAAAAACATTTGTGTGAAAAATATAGATGTTTGTTCTGTGTCTGGGTGTTTAATGTGTACAAAAAAGTATATAAGTATTATAATACCAGTTGTCTGGTTCCCGTGATACAAGCTGTGCTTAACTTACTTTGGAGCTAGATGGCGCTGTGTGGAATGTCCACGAATATTCGTTATTATTACAACATATATGGACTCCTTGCACGAACTTCTCACAAGTTCTGCAGACTGTAGTTAAAATAAAAAAAGCTTCGTAAAGTATCTTGTCATTTATCCTCTAGAGGTCACTAAAACCTGAGCTTGCAAACTTTCCAAAAAGACCCTAAGACTACCCCGGCAGTAAAAACGTGACTATCATTATACGTTGATTTATTACTAAAAGGGGTCCCTCAAGGATCCAACATGGGCCCCTCAAGTACAGATGTTACGCAGCCTCGAGGATTTACACGACATGTATTAATGTGTTTCCTCCCAGATCTTCACTTAGGATGTAGCTAACGTCCGCAGAAAGTAGGATGAAGATAGCTGTTGCACTCGAGTTCTCGTGGCGTGTACGATCGCTTTTACACTTTTATTTCGATAAACAAAGTTTGCAGTTTATTGATAGGCTAGCTGTTACCCGCGACTTCGCGTGGATTTCGGTTTATCACGTACCCCTATTTTACCCCTCGGAAAAGTAGCCTAAGTTATTCCTTGTAACTCCTTGAACAGACAGAGACAGACAGACAAAAATTATAAAAAAAAATTGTTTTGGTATATGTACCGTGTAAACATCCATATGCACTTAGTTAAAAGCGGTTATTTTAATATTACAAACAGACACATGTAACGTAATGAAATGAGACATGCAGTATGTGATAGAAACAAAAGACCTTTTAATTTTCAATAAAATATGCACTTTCCTGGTCCAGTAAAAACTTACAGATTAGTTACAAGACAGGAAAAATGGTAGTCTTTATAAATCTTAATTTTTTTTGATTGTTTTTGTCAGTACACATTAATGTGAATTTGCAATTTCCATATACACTAGAACTAAATTGAACGAACTCTTTTCATTCCAACAGTCTCTTTGAAAATAAGGTCAATATGAATCTCCCTGGTAAATTTGATGTCCAATTCGATGAAATTGCGGCGAAATTGCCTATTGACAAGCAGCAAGCCGAGCGATATAACGTGAATGGTACATTTCTCCAAACCTTTCGAACACTCACCATCTACTAATATTTACACTCAATTACCAGTATGGTAACAGAAATATCAAAGACTCGAGAACAAACTGTACTGTCCCTGAGGAACGAATCCAGGGCCCTCGCTTTGCAGGCAGAGTTTTTACCAATAGAGCCATGAAGCTAGCAAGGACTAATACCCAACATTTAAAGACACGTCAAGTGCATGAAAGAAGCCTCTTTGAGGTGTACTTTAGTCCTTGAACTGGTGCTTTCTCAAGAGAGCTAGTGCAAATATAGCTAGGCTTCATATTAGAGGAATGATTTCTTCAGTAACCGTATCACAAAACTTACAAATTCTGCAAGAACTTCGAAACTCTTCATTTTCGGAATTTTAGCACAGCACCTGATAAGTGGAGTTAGATTAGTTAAAATCACGAATCTTGGGAATTCCCGCAAGTTAGTCCAACTATTTTAAAGTATAATGCGTTTTATATTTTAAAGAAAAAAGTCGACCATTTCTAATAATTATGCATTTCTCCCAAGAGTGTTCTACTCTGAACTTAAACTCGGACTCAGGGATTGCGTTAATTCTATTTATTAAGCTCCCAACGATGACTTGCATAGTGTTTTTTGTATTAAGAAAATGAAACCGGGAGTTGAATTTGTATGATGCAAATGGGAGGAAAAGTAACTGGAATTAATTAAAAGTTTCATTATAAGTAGCTTAGGTAGTGGAAACTAAGCGGACTTAAAGACGAAAAACTTTTATTCAAGTTAAGCATCTGCATTTAAAGATACGGCGGTGTTGTTTTTGGATTTTGCACTTAAGATATATTATATATATTCAGTCCAGAAACTAAGTAAATACTGTTAATCCCATTTCATTTAACCAACCCAAGCAGGCAAAGCCACGCTACCAGAAGTTCTATATACCAAAAAGCAAACCGTTTTTCACAAAAAAAAATTGAATCTTTTCAAGAATAAATTCATTTTACTTTGCTCACACCGACGTTTAAAAATTTAGTAAGTGCAGTTTTATTAAATGGTAAAGTTGCTTGACTACGAGCGTCTATTCTTTCGGTGGCGAGTTGATGAAGCGAGCATCTCGTCCAACGGAAATATCGTTAAGAAACCGGAATGTTACGGAAATAAGCTATTACTTTATGAATTCTATGGAAATATAATTTTAAACTTTGATTTTGACTTTATTTGTTAAGTTAGTTTTAGTAGTATTCATGAATTATAATAATAATCAATATTGGTGGACATGTCACACAGCGCCATCTAGCCCCAAAATAAGCTAAGCATACCTTGTGTCATGGGAACCAGACAACTGATAAACTACTTATTTTTTTGTAAATACATGCATATAATACATACAAACAACCAACAATTATCAGCTACTTGTCTGATCACTAAAAAATGTATATCCTTTATTGTACATAAAATTAAAAAAGCACATTTACATAGGCGACCCTAAGAGATCTCTATTCAACGTTTTCGCTGACTAAAGTTGCTAAAAACAGCGCCACACCCAGCATTGTCTTACCGTTCGACGGAAGTTGCGCGACGTTGCGGTCACTGCAGGCATTTCGTTATTGAGCCCCGTTACGTAACGCCCGCTATGTTTTCAGTATTAATAACTTGCTATCAAAATATTTCCAGACTGTTACCCTGCAGTTTTGAACAATGCTAAATGGTCTGCATCAAATAATTCCAAGTTTTATGGCCACAAGCTGATTAATTTGGATGTCTTCCAAGAATTAATCGTCAGATCGCCGAGGGAAATTTGGAAAGAAGCGTAAATAACGCGGCAACTGGGAGGCGGGTCTGGGAATTGAATTTTTCATTTGAACGAATTTTAAAGCAAAACATTTTAGATACAAATATTTTAATTTTTAAGATTTCGGGACAAAATTTCCTTTTTTTTTCAAACAAACTTTCAGGAAATCACTTCAGTTTTAGAAAAATCATTTCGATCAGTTCATTCTCCGCCCTGCAAGAAAAGCTGCGTCATTTAGTCACACAATCGTATCAGGCCACAAGATGAAAATGAATTATCTACTCTGCACAAAATGGGTTCAATATAAAAGATTAGGTTCAATATTTTCAATTTGGAACCAAATTAATTACGCTGCCGGAAGAATATTTTTGTTGAAATTTAGGTGATCTAGCTAGTCTAAAAGTCGCTAGTCTAGAGTCCCAGAGGGACTCGTTTTTTATATTGTTTTTTCGTGTACTGTTTTGTTTTGTTTGTGCTGGCATAAATGTTTTCATCTATATATCTAATAGAGGTTATTTAGTTTTATTGAGTTAAGCTTTATGTATAAATAAGTTTCCATTTAATATAAGTGACCAGTAATATTATAGGCAGTAATATTCTCATATCAAGACAGATATATATGTTACTAAACCAACGACATATCCTACATAATAATGTTACACGTTAATCACAGTGCATAATTGTGATAGTATCACAATATCACAGTTTTCTTCGAATCCCAACTCTAGGCAAAAGTACCTTATTAAAATAGTTTTCTCAGACAAACAGGCCGGTTGAAAACAAGTTATCCAGAAGATGGAATATAAAGTTTTGAAAAACAACCCGCAAAAGCACAAGTTTTAATAAGATTACGTCTGTGCGGCTTCCTCGGCTGTTATCTCTATATGTACAGATAATTAATTGGCTAAAAGCTGTTCAAATACTGTTTTGCCGCAATTGTATGTATATTTTTATTTCTTTATATGATATATGGTAGAATAAATATTACTATTACATTATTATGACGAGGCAGCTGAAGGCCCACTTGATGTTAAGTGCCTACCGCCGCCTATAGACGCCTTCACACTCGAGGAAATGCCAGCTTGGTGCCTATCAGACACATATACTATAATATATATATATACATATACACCTAAACCATTCATACCAAAAACCATTGGATTTCATGATATGTCAAAGATTTTTTCATTGTTAATGATTTCGATCCCTATATTTAAATCATATTTATGAAAATCTATAGACCTACCTATCTACGTACTTGGAAGGAAGAAAATAAGATAAATTAGACATATAATTTCCATCGAAACAAAGAGAAAAAAGTAAAAAGCGCTACCTTGAGGGACACCAGACACCGCAACATGATAAAAATTTGTTATCAATCGGATGTGCTGCCGGCGTCCAAGCCCCAAGGATTTAATATAAGCACTATAATACCATTATTCTCTAGACTTTGTTGAGTAGCGTAAATAAAAATATCTTGTCTTGCCTCCGTCATTGTAGCGAGCTTAAATACATAATAGCTTTAGAGCACATAAGCTTTTTTACAAAAAGCTTCATTAAAATCAGTCTAGTACATGCATGATGCTCGAACAAGCAAACAGACAGTTTTATAATAGTGTTGACTAAAGTATAAACTTTATTCTCACGCAAATGTTTGCTTCGTCAGGGAGCGAGGAGTCGGGGCCGATCCCGCCGCAGGTTCACTTAACTAAGTTACGGAGACGTCAAACATAAATCATCGGAAACTAAAGCAGAAGAAGCTTTAAGGATGATTGAGACATGAAACGTTTCTTCCAACACTTCTATGGCTACATCTTCTAACACTATATGTATTTCACTTCTACTAGGCGAGGTTATAATATCAGCATATAATAATAGTAACAATAATACAATAACTATTTATTGCAAACCACAATACAAATTAATAATTAAAAAAAAGTTTCAAGTAAGTAATTTTTTTCTGTGTGTTATTTTAGTAAACATTGTAATAAGACTATAATATCAACCAGCTATAGAATAAACTAGGATGATTAAGGTGAATGAAACTGCATTTCAAATCATAATGCCTCTTTGTCACTTATATAAGTAACGGATATTATATAAAACAGTCTCAACTTAAGCCTAATAACTTAACTGGTCCAGTAAAACTTTTATTTGTGAACCATCTAAATTTGGCGACTGTTCTATTTAAGATTAAAATTAAGTAGACATTAGCATTTTCGTATCATTTAAATTTAACATCACCATTCGAAGTTAAGGTATTCAAAGACTTACTTTACTCAGAACTCCGTGATCATTTAAATTGTACGGCCTCATTACAATTTCAATAGTTGCTTCTGTGAGTTTCACTTCCTTGTTTTCGTTTCGATTAATTTTAGATGAATTTGTCATTTTATGGGTGTTTCTTGAGACTGTTATTTTGTTTTATTATGATATGACGCGTTGTCATTTAAATCGTGTTTGGCAGATGGTATCTGCGCTATCATACAAGCAGTAGGTGTAGTTAAGAGATACTGTGTGGTGTGGTTGCCGGTGAAATTACAGGTACATGAGACATTACATCTTCCCGTCTCATAGTCAAGGGTGTTTTCGACTTAGGTCTTGTCGTAACTAAGTAGGGGAGGAGCCAAGCCGTTTTGCTTTTTATGGGCAGAGGTTACCACTTAAAACCAATAAGGCCTCCTGGTCGTTCCGTGACTTTATCACATAATAAAATAATAAGAACTGAGTCACTTAAAACGACTGTTTTTTACCTTAGATTATGAAAGCAGTTTTTTCCTGGTGTTAGTAGAATCGTGCTGGTACCTGGCAATATTCTTAACAACCGATTTACTCCCAACCAACGAGAATAAACTGGTATACTACGGCCAGGTATTTTAGGAGTTGTTATTTTACAAAGGAAAGGGGATAATTATAATAAATAACAGACACTTACTGAGAAATCTCAAATCCCCACAAAAAGTAAAAACGTTGACTCAAAATAAAGGATTCATGCTGGGTGTTACCAAAAAAGAATTGCAAATATGAGAAAGCCTAGCATTACTCCTAACTTAGGCAATGTCTATTTGGTTATGTGTAGGCACGTTTAGAATGCCATGAAATATTCATGGTATGATGCGTATTACATTTCATCCAAAAAGCAGAAAAACGTTACCTCGCGCATGAACAAGTCTTCCCTGAAATATCGTTCGGCAAAGTTTTCCTACATATATTCCGTACCAACCACTAATGTCCTCACTACAGGGACGTAAGCCTACTCTATACAAGCGATAATGAATGGGCTTTAATCTTGTGTCAGAGATCGTAAGAACGGATGCTATGGATATTTTAATTTCCTATTATTATTTATTTATTTATTACCTGGAGAATCAAGAGATTTGTTACGATGGAGTTAACAATGGATTATCATTTGAGAGCCAATGAGACGTTTTTACGATAAAATTATTAATAGGGTGTGAACAGGCATCAAACTTAACGTAAAGATCTTATTTTATGAATTTTACTTGTCGACGTTTCCGAGTCAATTCTTAATGAATTCTATGGAAATAAAGTTATTAACTTGACTTTGGCTTGACCAATTTGGAAGTCTACGCGTACGAATCCAGTGTATTATCGCCTGTATATTCACAAACATTAATGAAACATACAAACACGCAGGAATTTATATTAGATATTAAGTTACTTCAATAATTCAGATTAATGAAGTTACAAAATTTTAATTTAATTCGGCGTTCACACAGAGTACTCATAAGCTTAATTGCGCACAACCTTGAGTTCATCTCTCCATTCACATGCCATCTCCACAAAATTTCGTTAAAGCTCTCGTGTAAATTCCAAGACTGCCTAAATTTCTGATAAAGGAGGCAAAATTAAAGCCTTGAGTCAAACCACAAATACCTATAGAATGCAGGAACGCGTAGGTTTGATGTTAATAATGAAAATGTTGGCAATTTTGTGGCATTGGCCTGTTTCTTGGGCATTGCCGCATTTTTAAGCTTTCACTGTTACACGGATATAAAGTTTAACTTAAAGTTTATAAGTGATGTTTGCTTCGTTGGGGGTGACGTCGGCTTGCGATCTGGACGGCGGCGGCGGTTCGAATACAATCTACTGCTAGAGCTTGCTGTCTGACTGGTTAGTTGTCAAGTTGAGAATCTGCTGCCTAACGTTGTTTCACGGTAGCCGCACTTGAGGGCCATTTCTCAACCCGTGTATCCGTCTTGTATGTGTGTGTAGAATAACACCATTAAGGGCCCGGGATACCTACACGGGGAGTTTCTAAATCAGTTTATCTATTAAAACGTAACAATATACTTTTTTTTTAAAGTCTTCTGACAGTCGGAACCCGAAAGCATTTCATTTAAGCTTCACTTAACATTGCTGCATAAAAATAATCTTCAAACGTGCGTTATCTTTTTACTGTCATTTAAAAGCAGTTGTTTTTCCTAATTCTTAGTATATTTGACATATATATACCGTAAAATTTAAAATACAAAACTAAAAACACTGTCGGAATTATTGTTATCATTTTTATTTACGAACTAAATTTATTTTATGAGATGCGCTTGGTTCATTTCACCTCCGCCCGCAAGCGTCAGTGTTCAGAACCTAGATCCTCAAGCTGTCGAATAGATCCTTCCCCTTAACGGATCGGTAGAGTAAGGACGTTTATAGCGTTCATCGCTTTGATGAGATTATCTTTCTATTTATCTCAAAAATCTGCGCGGACGAGACCCGTCCCATCCAAGAAGACTTTTGGGACAAATTGCTTATTTATATAAAGAAAAATGATTCGAAATTCAGCTTTTAACTGAAATAATAGACACGCGCAAACACACACACAGACACACACACACACACTCCCACACACACAATTACAGTGAATTATTTACTGCTTTTGAAAAATAAGTAAACAAATTATGAAAAGTAAGAAAACTAAATTATACAGCGTATACTACTACCTCGGTTTATTGTTCCATAAATAAAATAAACAGACAGTGGAAATTCCTCGCGATGAAACATCTGGTTTTGCCTCCGCGGCTCCATTAAGAGGCTGAGAGCTGAATACTTTTGTAATCGAGCCCTCTAATATTTCGTTAATAAAATTAACTTTCAGGAAGTTAAAGCAAATGTAAAGCTTTTGATTGATATTAATATATCCAATAAATATAACTTGACATATCTTAAATTTTGCCCCATACTAAGCGTGGCATGTAGACTGATAGAATACTAAAAATTTTGTAAAAACTTCCATTAAATCATGGGAACAAACAAACAAACATTGATTTTTATTTAATATATAAGTACCGTACATGTACGCATTTATGTGCGCATGTATACGCATGTATGTTTTTTTATTAAAAAGATTTCATTTGACATTACGAACAGACACTTCAAATTTCTTGATCTTTATAGATAATGTTTTATATTTACTTGCGCAAGAACTCAAACGACACCAAAAAATAATGAAGCATCAAGCAAAGCATTACAGTACTGAATATGACAATAAAGTATTATTATCATATTTGAAAAGTGGCCTATCTAGGATCTCCATGTTATCTGAAAAAAGGCGAGGATGTATATATACATAATAATATTTTCCAAGAGCAACAGAAAAATAATGTTATGGCTTCTCCGCTACAATGAATAGTTGGTGCGGTCTCACAATGTGACTTAGGAAAACGTTTTGCATAAACCCATTTAACTTCATTGCTACACGACCTTATAGTGTGTACGTGACTGCAAATGTGATATTCTGAGTAATGTCTCTTGTGTACCAGTGGGCGGGAACTGAATACATAAAACTTGATATACCAGTAGCAAGGTTTAAATATTATTTATCCATAAACCCACCATCACTTACAGAGAAAACGACCTAATAACTATCATATACTTTGTCGTTCAAATTGCACGGCTTATTACAATATTAGTAAGATAAATCTAAGGATCGCACAAGCATTTATTTTAGGACGCATTTATGGCAATGGTAGAATGGTGTGATATTGATCAGGTTGATTTTCGTATAATTTTGTAGTCATTGTAAGGTACAAAAATATTGAGTCTATAAAAGCCAACTTTAGATATAAAAATTTATTACTGGGTTGGCCTGACGTAAAAGCCTTAAATTAAAATAACTTAGTACTTAGAAATATTAAAATGATTTTCCTAGAAAATCATAATACCTCTCGTTTGTTCGTAAATAGAAATATCCTATCCATTAACAGATTCTAGTTAATATTCTCAAGAACAAAACCAAATCCTTTTCCAGAATTTGGATCAACGAGTTCTAATACAATTTGTGGTGTCATTAAAAAGCCTGGAATATCTCTGTAATGCGTTTAATACTTCATCTCGTTTCAAAAAAAGGGCTCTTATAGTTCTTTGTCTCTTTACTGCTCAAGTTTTCATATTAAAGTACTGCGTGTTAGACCTGGGCAGCGTGGTAGGTGGTAAGTGGCGGAAACAAGATAATTATTACGAATATAAGAATTAATAATGTGGTAAAAGATCGTCTCAATTTCATTATAGAGCATGATTAATATTCATTAATTGTGTGATATGATTTGGTAGCAATATGAACCTTAAACAGTGTATTTCATAAACGCGTGAACAAGATAAAAAGTAATGAAGGTTTTAAATATGCGTGAATAACTGAACTAGCAAGATGGCCCCTGATGGCCACTGATTCTAATCAATACAAAACAAAAAGACGTCTTCGGGTCCTCCCCTACTCAGGTATGGTAAGGCTAGGTCGCATTGTATTGCGTCCATAACTTTGAGACGTCAAAGTGAAAGGTCTCACGTGCCTGTAATTTCATAGGTTGCGAAACGTTTCGAACAAGTATTATAACTTCTCCAACTTCAATTGTAAAAGACCGAAACTTTACAATAAAATCAATTTATTAATTTAAATCTTAGCCCTTAAAATATCTTATAATCTTTTTTAATCCCTTTAAGGCCTTTAAGGCCCTTTAAAGCCATCTTTTTTACGGTGCATGGTTACATACGTGCACGGTTCATCTCGCTACAGCATGACGCATCGTGAGAAGGGTCTTGTCCGTGGCAGTGCAAATATATATGTAACGCTCTTATATATATGCCACACACGTCATACAGATTATGTACAACATCCATAAAATAAAACACCATGGTAAAAACCGCCTTCTGCCGTCAATGTCGGTTCAGCGCGCTCACCAAATACTTAGTTGAACTCGACTGTGCAGGAAAAGGGAAGTTTTTATTAACTCCCCACTTCAAAACAGCGGATCCTTTTCAATATTAAAGGGGATGTTCTTAAATTGTGAAGTACCATTAATTAGATGAGTAAGACAATACATAATTTCAGGTCAGGAGCTCGGAACAATGGACCTCCATTTTCCGAATCGTTTTACGCTCTCGTTTATCTAAAGTTTGTGGTTTTGTAATGAGAAACGGAAAAATAAGCCTTTCGCTTTGTGAAAGTTTGTTCAATGGTGAAATTTGTTTAGCTTTATTTATAGCCAGATTTATTGTCTTTGACTGGCCTCATAGCTCAGTTGGTAGTAACCCGGCCTTCTGCGATGTTTGTTCTGTGTCTGGGTGTTAATATGTATTATATGTATGTTTTTACAAAAGAAAAGTATATAAGTATTAAATCAGTTGTCTGGTTCCTATGATACAAACTAGGCTTAGCTTAATTTGGGGCTAGATGGCGCTGTGTGAAATGTCCACATTTATTAATTGTTGAGGCTTTACCTCCAAACATAATTATTAGTGATTAATTAGTTTATTTGTATGTCCATACCTCTAATACACTTATTTTAGAATTCAAACGAAAAACAACACAACATAAACGATATCTTATATATAATTTCTAAGTACGGCCCAAAAATGCCTCTTATGTGTTACACAGTGTCCCATAGGTGTGTACAACCAAGTTTTGAACTTAGTCGTTAAACAACATGCCATCTGGGATTTGAACATGGCCGGGGTTGCGGGTACAAGCCCTGTCCGATCTTTGGGAAGAATTTAGGTTCAAATATCATTGATAATAAACAGTGTTTTTATTTATATGATTAGTATGACGGAACGAGCTGAAGGCCCACCTGATTTTAAGTGGTAACCGCCGCCCATAGACAACATCAATACGACTCAAGTCCTCTCCACCAACGAGATGACTTAAGTCGCATTGCTTTGCGTCCATCACCCCGAGACGGGGATGTTACGTCCCATGCGCCTGTAATTTCACCTTCCACCGGAACACAGCAACACGAGTGCATCACTGCTTGGCGTTGGATTACCAGATGGCAGTACTTCTCCGGGCGAACTTAGCACAAGTTCTACTGCTACTTTGGGTCGCTCCTTTCGCATCACCCAGGGGACACGTGTTGGGATTCAATGGGTAATCACTTACGGATTCGAGTAACGTGGGCCATCTTAAGATTTTTGCCTATGTAAGAATTGATTCCAAATGTGAGAAAGAAAACTATACTGCTCTACTTAAATCTGCTAGCAATCTAAGAGAACCCGAAATATTTTATATTTCTGTCCAATTGTACTATCTAAGGCGTCCTGAAGTCAATTTACATGCCGTCCATAGTCTGGCAAATTTACCCAAATCGCCAAGCTTACGGTCAGACTGAATATCAGAAATATTATGCGGGTATTCACAGCTTTTTAACAGCCTAGTCATTTCAAGTGAACGATTGATAGAACATACAGACCCATATGTCTTCTCTCTCATCTCCTACTTGTCTTTCCCTTTTGCTCATTAATGAGCGAATTATTATTAAGTCTTACGGCATTGTTTAATTAGATCGTTGAAAACTGCCTCTGATAGATAAAAATTTGTTCCTTTCAAATATCCTTTACCCAATATAGTGATTGAGATTTCCACAACATGAGAACCTTGTCACCTCACAAGTTGGAAATCTATACGAATAAATAAATTGAAGCGTTTGTAATGTTAAAATGACATATTTTTACTAGCAGCATGGCACTTTATATGGCACTTTTAACAAAAAATAATAATTTGATTGTCTGTCTGTCTGTGTTCCGGCTAAACTCCAAAACAGCTGGACCGATTTTGAGGCGGATGAAGTCGCGGACATCAATATTCCATAAACTTGTCACGAATTGGGAATCTAACAACTTCCGCATTCGAGTCGGTTACGGAACAACCGATGTCATCCACAGTTTTATTTTGAACTCCGCTCTATCTTCTGATATGGTACAATGGCAGTCCACTTTGCAGTAGGGTAAACGTCCGACGGCTGCTATGTGCGACAGCTCCCATAACCCATTAGCTAGTGACGTTGCCATCCACCCCATTCCGTAACTGAGTCCCCGGCAGGCCTTACACACTCCATTACGGACTGATTTATAGCTTCCCACTAAAAGGGTCCCTCAAGGAGCGATCTTTGCTCCCTATTTGTATGTATCACTCACATTAGTCGTATGAAAATGTGAAAATAATATTTTCGCCGAAACTACTCAATTTATAAGTACATAATTTTAGTAGTAAATACATATATTTAGGCGTAGGCTAAAATTGTATTGACAGCTAAAGCCAGCTATTTTAATTTTCTCTCAGAAGCATGTAAGCTTTCTAAATACTAATAATCGTTTCTTTCTAATTTATTTATTTATTTATTTATTTATTTAAGATCACCAACAAAATTACATGTAAATAAGAAGCCAATAACAAGTTTAAAGTTTTTGAAAACACATAATTTCACTTACAGGTAGTCATAGCATGCATTAGAGATTTTAGTACAACATACAAATTAAAAAAAAATAAAAGTTAAATTAAATCGGGCACCAAAACTAGGTTTAAAAGTAATTAAATTAGAATTAAAAACAAAATTAAATGAAAATAAAATAAAATAGGTAACAGAAAGCTTACATTCCTTCTGCCGAAGTAATGAGAGTTAGATATAACTTACTTTTAAAAACTGCCATTTTATCGTGCGTTATATCCAATGATTGATTTTTTAAACTTAATTCGTTATATAATCGACACAGTCTTGGTAATACAGAGTGATGACCCAGATTTGTTTTATATATTTTATGGGTAAGTAACGGTGCAGGATATCGCAACGAGCGACAGGGAATTTTGAAAGATAATTGGCTCAATAGTTCCGTGTTATCTATATATCCGTTAATTAGTTTAAACAAAAACATCATGTCATTAATTTTACGTCTGTCTGACAATGAAGTAAGTTTAAAGTTTCTGAGTCTACTGATATATGGAGTTCTTTTGGCTGGTCCTTGGGAATAAAACTGAGTAAAACGCCTTTGGATACTTTCTATTCTGTCTTTGTGTACCTGATAATTAGGATTCCATATGACGGTGCCATATTCCAGTTTGCTTCGGACCAAAGTGGCGTAAAGGATCTTTTTAGTATTAAATTTCTTAAATGACTTGGCAGTCCTGAAAACAAAACCCAACATACTACGTGCAGATCTACAAACATTTTCAATGTGAGACTTGAAGCTCAATTTTGTATCAATTGTAATACCAAGATCTCGGACAGATTCTTGTTGTTTGAGTGAATTACCGTTGATTGTATAATTATAAGCAAAAGGCCTGTGATTACGAGTAAATCTGATAAAAGAACATTTTTCAGCATTTAAAACCATGCCATTAGAACCACACCAAGCTTCTACGCTGTCTATGTCCCTTTGCAGCATTAAAGCGTCATTTTCGTCCGATATATGTTTTGCAATTTTTAGATCATCGGCAAAAATAAAATATTTTGAATGTGTAATACAATCCGCCATATCATTCAAGAAAATGTTAAATAATAGGGGTCCTAAAATGGATCCTTGGGGTACTCCAGATGTCGCGTAGAATGGTTGTGATGTATAACCTTTTACTGCTACGCATGAGCATCTGCCAGCGAGGTTAATGAGGGCAGTTGTGAAGTTTGCCTTAACTGATGGATCTTTTTAAGAGCAGATAACTACTATTACTAATTTTAATGAGTAGTAGAGTAGTTCTAGAGCCAGTTTACTGAATGGATTAAACTGCACCCCAAAGAGACTCATTTTTGCACTTTACACAAATCTTTGGATTTTTTGCCCTCTCAATGTTTTCCTTCACATATTGCTGCATCTTCATCAAGCGTTTTTTTATACCTCTCTGTATGAACCAGTGACCTACGGTTTGAAACTCTATGTCAGCACAACGCCTCCTCATTCTCCAAAGATACTATAAATTAGTTAACTATAAATATATTATTAGTTATTGTTATTAAGGTTGTTAGGTCTAAAGGAGAGGGGGTGGGGTAAGTGTTCTTCTACGAGAGTCTTCAAAACTCCTTCCATTCCAATTGTCATTATTTTCTTTAATTGGATCTCGGGCGATGTAACAGGAGATTTTTCCGATAACATTGGTAATGAATCTTCAAATAGTATCTTGACTTTCTCTCTTTTATTGAGACATAATGAAAAGTTTCTATTTTTATTTATTTTATTTAGTACACAGAATCCAGAGCCCTTCAGATAACAGAATAAAATCTTAGTATAAGTATGTCATAAAAGGTTAATTTCTTATTTATTATGATTTACCTTCTGCGCAAAAAACATCACAAGCTTTAAGTTAAAATTATCTTATAAATTTTCAACAAAGATCTTCAAATAATAGTTTGTAAACACTCGGTCCTTGAAAGATGAAACTCTGAACCAACTATATCTACAAATGAATGGAGTAACGATAAAGTTTCTGAACGCAATTAATGTCAGTCCTGTCATTTTCAATAAGATTTACTTGGAAGACTGAAATAGAATAAAAGGAACTTTGTTACATCTACATGGCTTCCAATTGTTATTGGTTTATTATACTCATATTTCCTTCCTGATAACTATGACTAAGTTATAATGACGATATAAGTATGATAACCATGAATGCTGGGCTTTTATCAAACACTTGCGGATAATTCCATACGTACCTATGTAACAATTAAATGACTATATTACCAAGAATGACAATTTTTGTATGTTTCTTGACTTAAATAAACCTAGCGTTAGACAAGACAGTTAGCATTTTGTTTCGGTTATTCATAACTAGAAACCCAATAATACTTAGGCGCATGAGACGTAACATCCCCGTCTCGGGGTGATGGACGCAACGCAATGCGACTTGAGTCATCTCGTACTTTGGTGGAGAGGACTTGAGTCGTATTGTTGCTGTCTATGGGTGGCAGTCACCACTTAACATCAGGTGGGCCGTCAGCTCGTTCTAAACCCTACAATACACATCCCGGTTTGTTTTTTGCGTTAACTTGCAATTTCGATTTGGAATAAACAAAAAGTTCTTTTATTACGCTATTATGATCTAAAATTCATATAAAATAGATTTATGGTATAGGTTCTTGCTCACAAGTTAACTATCTATCCCCTACTTAAAATCCATTACTTAGGCACGAGACCGTGTGTTAACCTCCCTTGAGAGCCAATTCCAAAATCAAACATTTCTTACACTGCATTATATTTATTCACTTAGTTTTTTATATGAGGCTATTTCGTATAAGAATGTAATCCTATATGTACGATATTGCACATATTATCTAAGTGAAACTTTGCTACAACTTAACTTATGACATGGCTTTCACATATAAGCACAACATCATAAAAAAACTATTTCAGAGCAACTATTTCATTTCCTTCA
Organism: Chesias legatella; assembly: GCA_947359385.1. Taxonomy (NCBI): domain Eukaryota; kingdom Metazoa; phylum Arthropoda; class Insecta; order Lepidoptera; family Geometridae; genus Chesias; species Chesias legatella. The sequence goes on along the minus strand of OX375776.1, from coordinate 1,017,154 downwards.
CCAGCCGGAGATTCATGGCCGCAGATTATGACGTCATCATCATTTGTTCAGCCGTCAAATTATTGTACTTTAGGGATTCGCCGTTTTCTCCGTTTATTCGCACAATTCACTTATAGCACATTAATGATGTGGTGCGCTGTCTCCAATTTTCACACATGTAGGAAAGTGTTTTTTTTTCTATTGACTAGTACCTATTTAGTGATGACTGAGTTATCAAAGTCAAAAACTTTATTTCCATAAAAATCATAAAGAAATGGCTCGGAAACGTCAAATACTATTCAAAACATAAAGTCACGCGTATATCGCTAAGTTTGACGGCTGTTCAAACCCTACCCGACTCTCCAGAACAGACAAGAAACGCCTAGAGCACGATCCTTGTAGTGTTTTTATCCTTTTCTTTAATATGGCCTGACGACTGGACCAATAGCTCAGTTGGTAGTAACCCTGCCTTCTATTCTGTGGTCGTGGGTTCGATTCCCACCCAGGACTTACATTTGCATGACGAATATAGGTGTTTGTTCTGTCGTGGTGTCATTTTGTATTCTATGAATGTATTTACAAAAAAAAGTATATAAGTATTATATCATTTGTCTGGTTCCCATGACACAAGTAAGCTAAGCATAGCTTATGAAATGTCCACCAATATTTATAATGTATGGATATGGAATATATGGTATGAAGAATATAAGATATAAAATATATTGTATGTATTGTGTTCTGAAAATAGTTTCCAATTATTTTAGTATCTTAATAATATCAGTTTAAATTATATTAATCTATAAACAGAAGACTGCTTCGCGGGCAAATTTGTGCTTTAATTAAACGCATAGGTACACGAAATTAGTAACTAATGTAATTATTTGATTAAACGCCAATATTCTATTTAATTTCGAGGAGTTCTGACATTATTATTAAGTTTGCTCAGTGAATCGAGATATAGCCATTTACTCAATAAATACGCGTGACCTTATGTTTTGAATATTATTGACGTTTCCAAGCCATTTCTTTATGAGTTCTATGGAAATAAAGTTTTTGACTTTGACTTTGATGAACCTGTCACACTTTTTGATGTGAAACATCTATAGCCGCACGTAAAACCGATTTCTGGCTTGGCGACGCGTCGCCACGGCCGTTCAATGTTACGACAAATCATAAACATTATTAGTGATGGGGTACTTAGTTTCTTACAAAATAATGTCGATGTTTCACATCTGCCAGGCGTCCCGTGACGGCTCACATTTTTTTTATGCCATATATGTGATGGAACGAGCATACGGCCCACCTGATGTTAAGTGGTAACCGCCGCCCATAGACAACAGCAATACGACATGCAATTTCAACGGCACTTTCCACCGGAACACAGCAACACAAGTGCATCACTACTTGGCGGCAGATTACCGGGTCTTCTTCTTCTTCTTCATCGAGTCACCGGTTCTGTCGAACCAGTGTGGTGAAAGGATTGTAAGTGCGCCTCAAAGAGGATCCTTTCGTGCACTCGACACATGTGTTCGAATTTTTAGTTCTAGGACATGTCAGTTTCCTCACGATGCTTTCCTTCACCGTTTTGAGAACGTGGTATTGCGCACATAAATCTTTCAATCGAAAAACTCATAGGTGCACGTCGGGATTTGAACCGGCGACCTCCGGATTGAAAGTCGGGGGTCAGTACCGCTAGCCCACCACGCTCTCTAAATAAATTACCAGGTGTAGTAGCAGTACTTCTCCGGGTGAACTTAGCATAAGTTCTACTGCTACTTTGGGTTACTCCTTTCGCACCACCCGGGGGACACGTGTAGAGATTCAAAGGGTTATCGCCTACGGCCGCGAGCATCGTGGGCCCCCCAAAACACTGGCCTCATTTTGGCTACCCCCAACCAATTGAGCCACTAGGCAATCGAGGTCACGTGCGAATCTCTGGCAATGTATCGATATTTCGAAGATTGCGACATGTATAAAGAAGTTTTAAGACTTATCCATTCAACGGCCAAAATTCATTCAGTACGATAAACAAGAGATCGTATTCATGTTATCTAGACTTTGTTTTTTCGGTGCAAAATTCGGAACAATTCTGTAATATCCATTTGAAAATGTGCGCGGTAGGTCATAACATTATGCAAAAGTTAGTAAGTCAAAGATATTACACATAATATCTTAAAGTCCAGCGGAAGTTTCAAAAATATGGCGTAACTATTTGAATATTCTAAAATATATACTGAATATGTTCTGTGAGACCACAGGGTAGGTATTGGAGAAGTAGAAGTCGGAAATTCTATTATTTTCGGGCATACAGTAAAAGGTCCTTATATATAATGTAATAATAACACATGATACATAGTCATTATATAAAATAGTGCAGTAATTTTTGACAAAATCTTTGTTAAACATGACAAAAATACCCGTAGCCGTACGTACCGTAGTAGTTTGATTTAACTGTGAAGTTTCGCTTCTGCACTTTCATTATTCTGTGGCAAAGCTCGAGACTATCTCATATATTTGGAGCACATGCAAGATTCTTTCTTTTTTGAGTTAGTATTGAACTTTACTGTCTAACTTTTTAAATATCATAAAAATAGTTTTCATATTTTTAACTTGGCTAGATTTAATTTTAAAGTTAAGTTTATATTTATATCTTCGTACCGCCTTTAATATTCCCATTGTAAGGAAAACAAGTCCGAATGACTTTAAATATACCACCGGACCAAATCTAGATTGTTTAGTGACACATCATTTCAAGATATACTTTCTACCTTCACCACTTTGAGAAAGACGTAAATTTTTTAGAGGGAACTCCTTAATGGCCCATCATGCACACCTGCTCCGGTTAAGAACCTGCCACCGGCTAATTGAAAGTCCGCTAGCTGCAACAACTGATTTCGAAGTATCTGTAACATGAAAATTTTAATTAGTCTCTAAATTACATACTGTGTTGTAAAGCTTGAAGCCTTAAAAGATTGTAAGTATAATATATAATATTGTAAGTACTTGTAATTTCTGATACAATAAAAGCCAAGAATAAATATTAATCGAAAAGTACCGTTCTTTTAAAACAATTGGTCATGTTTAAATGAATACAAAAATAAATCTAATAAATATTAAAAAAAAACAATTATATAACAATTTAAAGGCAAAATATACGAGTATATACCTAATAATAGAAAATAATTGATGGTGTACCCATTTATTTTACTTTGTAGCCTGGTGCCCACAACTTAGTCTCCGTAGAATTAGTACTTCGAGTAGCCTATTCAAGCACCATCCAAACTTTCATTAATCTCCATACAAATAATAACAATAATATTGGTGGACAATTCACACAACGCCATCTAGCCCCAAACTAAGCATAGCATGTACTATGGGAACCAGACAACTAATATAATACAAGTATACTTTTTTGAAATACATACATATGAATACCCAGACACAGAACAAACACCTTTGTTCGTTCACACAAATGTTTGTCCTGGGTGGATATCGAACCCAAGACCTACAGCGCCGACAGCAGGATTACTACCAACTGAGCTACGAGTATAAGACCAGTCACACGCGCATTTTTCTATTAAAATATTCAGCAAGCTTGTAATAAGCTGCCGGGTGGGGCTCAGCGAACGTCGTGTGAAATACGATCTCAAATTAAATCTCGAATTTACATAAAATCTAGTAATAGAGAGTTTATAGAGTCTCTATTACTAGAGATATTCAAATCTGAAATTAAAATCTGGAATATATTTTTTCTAAGTAAATCAAAAACTAGATCACATCAGTTGCACCAGTGAAACAAAAGGCCACAGAACCGGCCCGGCAGTGCACTTACCCTGTGTCGCAGATAGTATGGCCGCACATAAATTAATCTCTCACACCAGGTGTAGCTGGTTCAAATCCAGACCAACTTTCAGATACTCTTGAAATAATTATGTATTCAATACCACGTTCTTAGCTCATTATGTAGAGCAAAAATAATGACTTTTGCATCGAAGGCCCTTACAACTTGATACAAAAATAATTAAAACTATATCTAAATTACCTACATGTAATAAAGCTCTTAAAGAGTATCGTTGCTGAATTTTTTGGGTTAGTCTTAATTATACACATTCTTAACTGTACGCGAAAATTGTTATCAAATAGTTAAAATATTAGGGTGCTAACCCTAATTCTTAGAAATAGTTATACTTAGTATATAAGTCTATAAATAAGTCTTACACTTAGTAAATAAGTTATTAACATGTACTACTCAACCTTAGTTTGTACTCCACCGATATTAATATTATATTACTTATCTAGTTTATTAATCATATGGTTTCTTAACTGCTTTTGTACCTAAATTATAAAATAAAATAAAAATATGCACTAAATGCAAATACTGAATGCGGCAGATATGTAATTATATTGTTATTTTTGATGTGAAACATCTATAGCCGCACGTAAAACCGATTTCTGGCGTGGCGACGCGTCGCCACGGCATGCGTTGCATATTACCTTTACAAAATAATGTCGATGTTTCACATCTGCCAGGCGTCCCATGACGGCTCACATTTTTTTCCATCCAGGACAAACATTTATGTGACGAACAAAGGTGTTTGTTCTGTGTCTGGGTGTCAGTATGTATAATATTTATGTATTTACAAAGAACAGAAAATATTATATTCTTAATAACAACAATACCGATTAAATCAGAAGAAAACAACCTTTACATCCATTAGGTACCTACACTTAGTATCAAGAGTAGCGTGGGATAGATAATCAAGTAAGGATAAATTATTTTGTATACAGATGAAGTAATTCTGTAGATATTGCCATATAGATAAAAAACATAATTGAATATGTTTCATTCAACATTAATACTAAAAGAGGGAAAAATATTTTTTTATAATACTTCTGTTAGAAGCTTGATTTTCTGAAGAAGCCTGATTGACATAAATAACGATAGGTCAATCAGGGCAAATCCTTACACAAGATATGTAGAAAGAAGTATTTTATTAAGACTGAGGTACAGCAATATATGTAAGTACCTTACTGCTTGGCGGCAGATATGGGTATAGTGGAGACTAATCAATTTAGACGCACAGTAGAAATTGTTTTATTGTTCAGTTAGTTCTATTTGCTACAGCAAATAATTTTTATTATCGATTTTCTAACCAGGTTTGGATCAAATGTACAGTCACATTTGATCCAAACCCGGTTAAAAAATCCCCCTAAAAGCCTAAAGAAACTTCTTCCACTGCGAACCAAACTAAGATAATTATTCACAACAATTCCAAATCTGAACTACAGCAAATCAAATCGCCGGCCTCGGAGAAAACGCGCCATTACTCCGGAAAGCAGATCAATTAATTTTGCAAATTGTTCCATACTCCAACTATGGACGCTCCGAAGTAGAGGTTGCGTAATTTTCCCGGCAAACTGTTGACAGCCGTTCACTGTGACCAGGCAAGCTGGTATCTTAAGTGAAGCCTTAAGCTGAAAACTTGACGTAGTAGCTAAGTTCGTAACTGCGCCGGCCTTTAATGATCCACTGCATCGAGGCAGGCCTACTCTCCACATATGAGAGTGACCGAGATTAAAAGACTATCATTGGTTCCCAATCTAAAGATTATTTTAAGATCTAAATGATCGGTACCTAAATGTTACATGACATGAGTTTACTCATATATTATCAGATATTATAGTATAGTATTTTTTTTTTTTTTTTTTTTTTCGCGTCAACAGCTCTCTTGGACCAATTTGGTGCAAGGATTAAAGTGGAAATTATTATGCGCAGCATAACGAAAAACCGACTTCATCGCCAACGAATCAGAATGATTCCTCTTTATATCCTACTTGATAAATATATTTGTTACAGACATTTTGATTTAAGAACCATACTACTGAACTGATTTTGATTCAATTTATATAGGACTAATTTATCTTCTCAAATAAAAATGTTCTAAATCGGTTTATAAGTGATCTGAGATAACAAAAAAAAAATACAACCGAATGAGAACCAAGTCTATTTTTCTGAAGTTGGTTATAAAAGACTCATGACTTTGACAAGTTCTTTGAATTTTTAGCTGTAGAACAAATCTTTTTTTTTTATCTGTTGCGTTTTTAGCCATTACACTCTACGGAGGAGACTCAAATGACTTGCGTATATTATGCCATCGGATTTTTCACAATAATTTATCGAAGTTGTAACGTGTCCATATTTAATATCCTAAGAATAAATTTAAGGCAACTCAATAAAGACAAACTGGTCATAAGTGAAAACAGCTAAACATTTGTAATCCCCTAAAGCCACTGACCGTAACAGACTATTAATACCATTAATCGTGTCAGAAGCGCTAGATCCAGTTTTGCGCGAGGATTAAATATCAACTCATGTTAAAAGCATTTGTAGCCGATGTGGTAGATAGCCAGCCGGACATTTACCCTACCATCACGCCATCATTTCACAAGATGGCCTTCAACGAAAGCTCGAATAGGATTTGCAAGAACTTCAAGTCGTAAGCCGTCGCCGGGATTAAAAAGTGACTTACTGTCTTGAGCTATATTGTGTTAGCTTTTCCCTAATAACTCTTCGGTGTCTGACCGCATTAAGATGGCACTAAATCTCTCCGGCTACTGGTAAGGCTATGCGAATGTTCTGTATTGTTCAGTTGATTCATTTTGGTTGCCAAACATAGCTCGGTCCACTTAGCTTGAGTAAGGGATTGAGGCCACTTCATGAATAAAACCTACTTTGCTTATCCAAAAGCGAATTGAGACTCCGACGTCATTCTGTTTCATTAATCACAATAACAATATCTTATATCATCTAGGCTATACATCGCATGATGATAGTTCCAGCGCGTGAGGTCTTTTGAACTTACCAAAGTCAAAGTCAAAGTCAAAAACTTTATTTCCATAGAATTCACAAAGTAGTAGCTCCTTTAGCCTTTACGTGTGTAGGTAATTTCTTCCCCACGGAGGGTCGGATAGGGTTTGAACAGGCGTCAAACTGTTTTTGACTTTGACTCAATACTGACAACGTTGCATTCTGATGTTAAGTGACTGTGTATGCCTGGCGCCACACAAAGCCTGAATTGAGAATTGTCTCTCTTATAAGGCTACCGGACTTTATACAGTTGTCACAGTTTAAGGTTCTTGGCGGCAGATTTCCAACTTGAGGGTGGTAGTTAGATAACTGAGCATTCGCTCTACTGCCAAGCAGATGAGAGAGTTGGTTTTGGTTAAGTGATCTTTGACTAGCCTCACAGCTCAGTTGGTAGTAACCCTGGCTTATGCGCTGTAGGACGTGGTTTCAATTCCCACCCAGGATAAACATTTGTGTGACGAACATAGATATTTATTCTGTGTCTGGTTGTTAATATGTATTATAAATGTAATAAAAAAATAAAAAACATTGTATCAGTTGTCTGGTTCCCATAGTACAAGCTATGTATAGCTTAGTTTGGGGCTAGATGGAGTTGTGTGCAATGTCCACCAATATTTATTATTTATAATTATTCTTATTATCTATTGATTCCATTGTTATAGAAGGTTTTCACCCGTATTGGCCTAAAAATTTATATTCTCAATCATATCATAGAAAGCAGCCCTCGTTCACGAAATTATTTGGCTACCTACAAAGTTCAATCTCTATAACGATAAATAACGAAGGGTCGGTGACAGGCCATAGTTCTGGCAACGTGATACAAAGCAATACAACGCGATACAACGCCCAAAACGTGATAGATCGACACAAACAAGACGAAACTTAAACATTTGTGAAGGTATTGTTTGGATGGGAAACTCTTGTCAGAACTTTGCTCGACAGAGATGAGACGGTTACACAGTAGAACGAACGGTCCTAAAATGCTGTTATGTTGTTCAAAACCAATGCAATCATACAATTTTTTGTTGTTCAATTTGCCAATAGACACTAGGACTTGCACAAGTGTAAAATTCAAATTAAATAAAAAAAATATTTGTGGACATTTCACACAATGCCGTCGAGTCCCTAACTAAGCATAGTTTGTATCATGGGAACCAGATTTATAATACCTTTTTTGGAAACAGAACAAACATCTATGTTCGTCACATAAAATGTTTGTCCTGGGTGGGAATCGACCCCACGACCACCACAGAAGGCAAATTTACTACCAACTGAGTCTGCCACAAAATTTGTAGTACTTAACCACCAAGGTCTTTACTTCTGTCATCAGCGAACATAAAAACATCATCAAGTAAATGACCGTTAGCAAGTACCTAATCTAGAAAATGGTCGCTTTAGCAAACAGCGGCAGATCCGAAGTTCGCTTTGTCTGTCCTTCTCATTGTTGTATTATTTACGGCTTGTAAGGGATGTAAAACCACTTTAAACGGTCTTGTAATATTATATGAGGGAATTGTGCACGAGTGAAATGTGGTTATGTATTCAAATGTCTTTACAGTTCATTGTCTAGGACTATTTAAAATTTTCAAATTTCTTTATTTTTGGACCTCAAGACTGTCTTCTAGAAATACCTATATAATGGTAATAAACATTTGGGGTCATCATGATCCTGTGTTATTCCTCAATAAACTTAAGCAGACCCAGAAAAAATACCATAGATTCTGGGTGGGATGATCGGAGACGACGAGGCATCGTACCATTTCTTGGTAAAAAAAAACAATAAATAAAAGAATGAAACCCATGTATGTTTCATATTATTATTGTTGAAACTTTATTTACGGGAGATATAAGAAGCTCTAAAAGTTTAGTATGGTCCTTTATACAATAAGAGCGTAGGAGCCTAGTAGTACTTACAACAGAGTTTAAATTCGGAAGTCGCTGGTTTGAATGCTGAATTTAACCAATAGGTTTTTTTCACTTGAAATATTATGTGCTCATTACCATGTTCTCAAAACGGTGAAAACATCGGGAGAAAAACGACGTATCTGATAATCAAAAATTAGAAGACATATCTTAAGTGCACGAAAGGAGCCCCTTTGAGGCGCATTATAATCCTTTGACTACACTAGTGAGAGCTAGAGATATGACTAGTAGTAGTAGGTACCTTCTTAAATTAAAAAGTATGTAGAGTTCTTTCTTTTGTCTATAAAATTCAATCCATGGCTCGACTCAAAATGAGAAAATTCTCCTGATACTTTCTAGTGGAGCGGCGTCTCGGACACAATGCCGGCATTCTGACACATTCACTGCAAAATGGTAGCTGGCTGGAGGGGTTCAATACATTTTTTATTTTAAGATATTCTAAAGAAAGATTTAATGAATTTTATCTTCAAACCATCGATCATTTTGACTGGCCTTATAGCTCAGTTGGTAGTTACGCTGCCTTTTGCGCTGTCATGTTTAATAAACTAAAAGTAAATTGACGAAATTAAAACTAATTAAGTAGTTCTATGACAATTTTACTAAGAACAAATTATGGAATCATGGTAGATACAAAAAATTACACTGTGCTTGTTCAAAACACAATCTTAGAAAACCTTGACTTCATTTCTCACTTCATTATTGTTTCTAGTTTTACTTTTATTGCGACCTTATTACTATTTTCACCTATATTTGGCTTCCGTTGTGTAGCATTATCTCTACAGAAGTAGGAGGAACATGCCACGTCCGGGACAAACATTAATAGGGTCAGAAAAGGTTTAATCTTAGCAATAAGAGTATCAGATAACCCAAATATAATTATAATTTTTATAATTGTATTGGGTTCAAAAAATGAATTTAAATTATGTTTACGAGTCCAAACGATAATTACGTATCTAAAAGACATAAAAACACTACCTTCGAAAAAGACGAGACTTGACTGCCTCTATCGGTCAACTCTAACGGTCATCAGTGGACATTTGTACAAAAAAGTATTTATGATACGAATGAACTCTGACATTAGCATTTCTTTTGAAGCTACCGCCACAAATTGTTTCTCAGTTTTGCTGGATTTCGCGTAAACAAGAACCAGTCAAAATTGGTTGAAAGTTCAACGATCAGACATTATTCAACGCGCAAGCCTGGAAGAACAACAAACTTGTTTTCCTTAGTGGGCTGGTTCTGGAGTGCCGCAAGGTTCATCTCTAGATCCGGTCTCGTTTCTTATTTAGTATATTTAAATAATATTATTATTATTATACATAAAACTTATGCAATTATTCTAATAACTTCATTATCTCTCATACATAAATTGACCTCAAAACTAGTAAGTAGTAAGGTAGTAAGTAGTAGCTCTGCCTTTTGCGTTGTAGGTCGTGGGATCGATTCCCATTCCAGTGTAGAATTTGTCTTAATAATATGATATAATGTATTAAATTATGTTAGATTATATGATATTTGTAAAATTAGCTTAGTCAATTTAAAACGAGCCTACTAAAATTGAAAATGTTTTTTATCATCAATATCTGGAAAAGGTTAGATTTTCTGGTACAATATTTACGTAGTACACAACTTTTCTCACAATAATGTGAGTAACATGCCCATACACATTCTCTATAGCTTTCAGCCTAGCAGTCCCGAGGGTTCCCGCTTAAACTTTTCGCTTGAGTAAATACTGAACCCTAATTGTGTTACATCAGTAGAGTGGCGTACAAAGCTGTATTGAAATTTTCTTTGTCTTCAAAAGGTTTTATTAAAATGGTCTCTGTTTGTTCTTTTTTGTGCGATCCAATTAATTTATTTTAATTAAAATTTATTCCCACTGCCCCCTCAAGCTCAGTGGGGACAATGGCACGGGAACAATCAAATATTTCAGATGCTACATCAGTATTCGGAACAAACCATTTCCAACGCTTAGTAGCCAAATTGGTAGTAATTAAAAAAAACTTCAAGGCGAAGAGTTCAATTATGTTTTATGTATTAAATAAAGTCTGTCACAAAATGATAATAACATATTTTCATATACTCTAACTTGCTTACATATTTTGAGTACATGCATGATGCTATGTGACAATCTATCCGATGTGGGCGCCATACATACATATATTCTTCCCATATTGGCTTTCAAGTCCGGGGTGCGGAAAAATGCTTTACCTCAACTGTTCGATCTTATATTCAACATTTTTACATATAAAATAGTTCAGTAAATACTCAGCAAGTTGTATTAAACTGATCGTTTTCATTTCTTTGCTATTTTTTTCTTCATGGACGCTCAAGCTTTTTGTAAAATATAAATCTTTGATCGTCGTAAGCTGATGTAATAACCAATTGCGCCTGTCATTTCTTCAAATGGTTGGATACACAAAAAAATTTCACACTATAAAAATTTACAATTATTGAAGAGAGATTATCAAAAAACCTGGCAACGGGCTGTCGGAAGAAGATCTGAGCAGATTTCCTCTTTCGAACATCCCTAAAGGGTATAAAATTGTTAGGCAATATAAACCCACACTTAGTTTGAATAACCTCCCACGCGAAATCCTATTTTATTACAATGTGCTCAAAGCGAAAAATCATTTGTACGGAAGAACTTCACGGTAATATAAATCTTTTCTCGCGAGACATACGGTTATAGAGTTTGGCAAGCCAGAGGATGGACCGTCGCCGTCGGTTCAATGTGCTATGGACGGTGAAAAGCTGACCCGTTAAAATACTTGTTTTAGTCATTCGGACTGAATTATAGCGATTGAGTGCCAAACATTTCTCGAATTTATAGTTTGTTTTAATAGGATAATATTCATAACGTGACAGAAATATAAAACTCATTCATTAACATGAGAATTTTAATGATGCGCTTTTTTATCTAGTATGATTCTTTTTCTCCAGGAGTTATTGAGGAACTTGTTTTATTATTGCGTATTCAAACAAATTTTTTCCACTGGGATAATTTCTAATTTTAAACTTAAATACAAATACAAATACAAATACAAATCATTTATTTCAAAATATTGTGTACATGTGTTTGTGAGCACCGTCTCCTGCGTTAGTTTAACACTGTGTTGCAGGAAAAACAGTAGCTTCCCCTTAATGTATACATTAAAATAATTATGACGCTATAGTTGAACAAAAAATGATGAAACAAAAAGTAGGTAGTAAAATAAAAATAATAAAAACATTGTAACAAATAGACATGCAAAAGGAAGTAACAATTTCTACGTTTGACTTGGTTAATTTAAAATTTGTGGTGTGTGTGTTTGTGTGTGTGTGTGTGTTAGTGGATATGTGTGTGTGAGTGGATATGTGTGTGTGAGTGGATATGTGTGTGTGAGTGGATGTGTGTGTGTGTGTGGATGTGTGTGTGTGGATGTGTGTGTGTGTGTGTGGATGTGTGTGTGTGTGTGTGTGTGTGTGTGTGTGTGTGTGCGCGCGCGGTGTGTGTGGTGTGAGTGTGATTGTGTGTCCCTTCGTGTATATGTGTGTCTGTCTCTTCGTGTATGCGTGTTATTATGTGATCGGTAGCATCAACCCCTCAGCACCATCGTAGTCGTAGCCTTCTAGCCAACCGCTTATAACTTGTTTTAGTTTATGTACTGTGAGATCTCTTATTTTTGTCTGCTTACTCAGTAAATTGTAAAATTTAGGCGCCAAATGGGAGTAATGTCTGTCAGCAATGGCACTTCGACTTCTTGGAATCGGGAACTTGTCAACTCTTTTGTTGGTTTTCCGTAATATTGGAACAACTTGCTTATGATACCGAACAATGGAAGTACTTATATATAGTTTACGCACTCAATGAGACTCAAATGAGGGGAATTGTTTTTGTGACAGTACCTAATGTTTTATACGAACTTCCTGTTTCATCTACTGCAAAAAGCTTTATGTTCATAACATCCCAACCTACCTTTCTTCAATTTTTAGGTACTAGCTTCCTCCACTACTTCACTTTATACTGCTATTCTTCACTTTGTCCACCAAAAATACTTCATTTCGACGCAGCATAATTACCACTTTATTTTTTTGCTTACTTCATAACACAAGTCATTTGAATGGTCTGGAGCCGACAATAGCACTTACACAATCCATTTATCTGCAGATAACTTCAAGCAAATGGCATTTCAAGAACAGGTCTTGGCAGGAAACGGATTTCAGTGAATTCAATCCTCTCGACAATCGACATCTCATCCCCTCCGTCTCGGTACAACAACTAAAAACTAATTTGCTTCTGATAAAGATCCGGAGGAATCGAATCTGTACAGTCGGCGAGATAAGTGAACAATCGAGTCGGGAACAATTTTGTGTGTGTGTGTGTGTGTTGCATACGCTCGTGTGCGTGTTCGTGTGTGTGTGTGTGTGTGTGTGCGTGCGTGCGTGCGTTTATGTGTGAGTGTGCGTGTGTGTGTATGCGTGTGTCTGTGTGTTTGTGCTGTGTGCTGTGTGCGTGCGTAATAGTCATACTGTTATTGAATTTCTATATTTTTATATAGAAATTCAGATTCAACTTCAATGTTCTCAACTTCAACTTCAAATCTTCAGCTTCGATCCAAAATCCAACGGAAGTTACGACGTAAATGAGGAAAAGAAATTGAATTTAATTCAATTTAATTTTAACAAGTATCTTGGACTAAAGATTTCGTAATTTATGTTCGTGGTTGTACAATTGGTACCAATCAATCCATCCGTTCGGCGCCCCACCACAAGAAATAGGAATTAAATTTTCCAACCTTTTCTTTCCTGAAGAGATCGGATTAAAGAAATCCTGAAGCTAGAATCTTATAGAGCTTTAGAATTTAGAATTAAGAACGAAATTGGAATTTTATTCTTCTCGTTGATTCTCAAGAACGTTTTTCTATTTTTAAAGAATATGCGGAAACAATTAAATTATTATGTAACTTTTGTACTTTGATGTTTAAGAAGTATTATTTTAAAGGCCAAATGAGCCATCGTAATACTGTGTGGGAACTTTATCGGTTCTCATCCAGACATGATGATATGAATTTATGTAATTTTTGAATTTATGTATGTTTTTCCTTCAAGAATTGTTTTACACGCGTTTGATGACCATAACATTAAATTATATGACTATATTAATAGCAAACTTTGACAGACAAAAACTGGCACTTGATTTTTTGTAATCACCAAGGAAACGGAAATTATGGATTATGGATGGTTGCTTTCAAGTTTTTAATTGTCTTACTAAACACAGGTTTGTAACTTACAATACATTTCTTCAAAGTAGAGCATATTCTTAGGTTTCAAATATCTAATTTAACACATAAAACGTCTTTGAAGTATTTCACAAGGAATTTCATTCGAGAATTACTATTAATTATTGTATAGGCTGTTTACTTCAAAATTGTTATTAAACCTAAGCTTGCTTAAACGGTGGAAGTATTAGACATTATTATCTATTCAATTTTATTATGTTTAAGCAAGAAAATGGCCAACTTATATCTTACTTACTGACTTTAATCTACCTCTACAACTCATATTAATAATATTGGTGGACAATACACACAGCACCATCTAGTCCCAAACTAAGCATAGCTTGTACTATGGGAACCAGACAACTGATAGAATACATATATACCTTTTTTTTGTAAATACATACATATATATTATATGTATGTATTTACAAAAAAAATGTATCTCTAAACACGTACATTCGGAAATGTTCCGTTAATGAATCCATCGACGATATACCAAGACACAGAACAAACATTTATATTCGTCACACAAATGGGTTTCTTGGGTGGGAATTGAACCCACTACCTACAGAGCAGAAGGCAGAGCTACTACCAACTGAGCTGTGAGGCCTGTTTGAATACTGGAGGTACATCTGACACCTCCAACAAGAGTAATGATACCATCCTTCATTACTTGATGAAGGTGACATACCCGATCTGAAGCTCACTAAATAAATACACCCTCATCACTTAGCTACAGGTGTGCTGTACTAGGCGCACTTCAAAGCTGACACTTTCACACCGTCCTCATTTCCACCACCAACCTAAAACCAACTTTAAAGCCTCCACTTTAAAATTGGAATACCTCTGAAGCGTAAGGCGGGCGGCGTTACGGTAAGATGTTTTGGGCGGTTGGGAATAAGGTTGCTTTTTGTTTGCAGATGGCGGTTCCGAGATGCTCTCAGGCATGAAACTGGTGTTATGCACGGCTGTATGAACTAGGATGGTGGGTTTACTGTTCGGGGCGCTGGGCGCACTCGCCTTGATCACGCGGACAGGTGGGTTTGTTTGCATAATCTAATATTATAATAGAAAGTGGAAAAATATTTATTTGTGCCACATATGCCCACATTGATAGCATCATACAATGGCATTAACAAAGGAATAGTTTAGATGTTTGTTCTGTGTCTGGATGTTAAATGTATTAAATTATGTATTAACAAAAAAAAGGATATTTATATTCTATCAGTCATCTGGTTATAGTACAAGCTGTACTTAGTTTGAGGCTGGATTTTAAGAGGTGTAGAACTCAAGCCAAGTTCGTCCGGGGAAGTACTGCCACTATGCCCATTTCTACCGCTAACCAGTAACGCGTTACTGTGTTCCGGTTTTAAAGGTGTGGTTGCCGGTTGTTATTGGCCGAAATTACCAATTAACACCAGGTGGCCCGTCGGCTCGTTCCGTAACTATTTAATATAAAAAAAGGACCCAATGTTTCAAATTTCAATAAATTTTGAAAACTGCACCAAAAAAATTCGACATAACTTTCTTGAAAGATACTAGTCGACTATCGCCAGCAGTGGAACAGGGAGGCTAGAGCTTGGCCGGACCTAAGCCAGCGATAACTGTCTGAATTCAGAAACATAATAAAATTCACATTCTGAATTAAGCAAGCTCAATATTTCATTTTCTCTGATTCAGATTTTTTTAATTCATAGTTGTCGATCGTTCTGAATTCCATATCGAAAAATAATATTGTTAAATCAGAATGTCCGACTTAACTTACTTTTTGTAATAGCAAGATAAACGTACAGTTTCAAAATGATATATTATATTTTAACATGTAAGTGCGAGGTATTCTTTATACCAAAACATAAGAGAGGTCGGTATGAATTTGTGAATCTGAAAAGATTGGTGCAAGGCATGTGTCCGATTTATCATATGAATGATATCAGACAGGAATTACGGAGGAATAAGGCGAGCCTAATGGTATAATTATGTATTGTATGACTAAACAGATTTGTCTTGTGTATGCCTAATCATGATTGCGTACGATTTTTATATAATATTTCATGTCAAATCCTGATTTATTTCTTTTAATTACCATTGTTACTTATCATATTTAATAGATTTTGTAGTCATAAGGTACAACAAAATGAGTTATAATATAACCATATTAGTTGTTAAGTTTGACTAACATGAGCAGAGGTAATAAGCTCACTGCTTGTCAGATTTATCCACTAAAGCATGTTTTACAAGGTGAATAGTGCCTTATTAAAGGTCCTTGGAGGAAATGCTTCATTCCATGTTTGTATATGATGTTGAGGAAAGTTTAATAATTTTATTCAAAGGAATCTCTTATTAATTCATGGGAGCGCTATGGATGATACCAATCCCTAGTCTCTACCCTAAAACAATGAATTATCCGCGTTATTAAAATACTGCAGGGATAATACTGCTTGATGTAATAACTTCAAAGGCAAGAAAGAGAAGATTTTTTTTGAAATAACTGGAAAAAAACCAGAGTGATCAACTACATAAACCCAATACTGATTGTTAGATATCACAGTGCCTTTAATTGTTGGGTCTAGGGTATGCATCACCTCACGATGTTTTTTCGCCATCTGGGAAATGGTGTTCAAACTTGAATCAACGACCGTTAGATTGGAAGTCAGTTTTTCTCACCACTCATCATAATTGTGACTGAAAAACCGAGCGAAAGGCAGCTTAATGTATTATGTTTCGTTTCATCTACTTGTTTTGTTCACACTTTTTCTTTCACAACTGGGTCGGAACATTTTTTCATATAAATGGAAAGAGACATTGTGTTCATAGGCAACAACAAAAAAAACAAGCTGCAATAATTTAGGAATATAAATAGTAAAATAGAACGCGAAATATATATATATATATATAGAAACGAAGTATTTGTTTACTTTTATATGTAGCAGTTCAGGTAAATCGCTTTTAGTTTTTACTGGTGTTACCCTCAGTTTTACATACAATATTATTACATTGCATAGCGACATCTAGTTTTGAAGATTCCAAACTTACTAGTTTGAAATCTTCAAAACTAGATGTCGCCACATGGATACACGCGCTTGCTTTGTTAAGGATGAGCACATGGCCCACCTGAAGTTAAGTATCCTTTGCCTATGTCAGTAACTATGCCACTAGGGTCTACCCCTAATTAGGTATGGAAAGACGCAGAGCATGCGCGCGTACCTGTGAGATTTAAACAAATATTTTGCCGTGTGCCCGTATTTTTACTGGCTTATACACTTATTTTTACTGGTTACAGTTTTCAAACCGAAACATAGTTATTTAAATATATTACTGTTTAGTGGCGGTAATTCACCCGATGCACTTGGCACAAGTTCTACTGCTCGTCGTTAAACTGCTATCGTTTTGTTTTGCATTTCAGTAGACAACTATAAAATCACGAAATGCGAGTAACATTGTTGTTGACCTAATATAGAGCGAGCTTGTCTCCAGGCAAATGAGATTCCCTGTCCCACCATGGTGCCTCAGAAAAACGATACACGACTTAAGTCCTCTCTTAGTATCACTGCTCTTACGAACAGGAAAAACACTGAAGGCTGACGAAGCTCGTTCCGTCTTTTTAATTATATAAAAAAGCTTTGATGCCGTCGCAAAATTGCCAATCCCCCTGCCCATCCTATGCTAAACGGGAATCCTTGGCTCTAAATGGGACATTTAAAATAAACACAAACCGCAGAGAGATTATTCCAATGTAAAGCGAGAATAGGTTTTTTTCATTTGCTATTTAGCCCCGGGCTACGGATTATAAGTAGGCGTAAAGGGCCTTAATAAACAAAATGTTTTTTTCTCATGCTCATTATTAAGTCATGCTCATTTGACTGGCCTCACAACTCAGTAACCTTCTGCGATATAAGTCGTGGGTTCGATTCCCACCCAGGACAAACATTTGTGTGACGAACATAGGTGTTTGTTGTGTCAGGGTGTTTCATATGTATTATATGTACGTATATACAAAAAAGAATTATAAGTATTATATCAGTTGTCTGGTTCCCATGATAAAAGCTATGCTTAGCTTATTTTGGGGCTAAATGGCGCTGTGTGATAAGTCCACCAATATTAATTTTAAAACTACGGAGCCTTTTAAATGAATAATCCATTTATGTCATTAATGTCTCTTTTCCACCTATTCAGTTCTTTTCGTTTATTTATTCCTTTTTGATACTATTATAGTACACTTGGAAACTTCATTAGCAAAATCGTAAATTTCGTCAATCAATAAGAATTCAATATATTTATCTTATCTTCAATATATAATCAGAATAATAAAAGAATACCACATATTTCAACTTTTCGGCACGGTTTAAATATTTGAAGCCGGTTGAGAACGAAGAACTACACTTAGTTAGTTTAACCTTAGCTGACATATACTTCTAGTACCCTAGGGTCAGATAGGGTTTGAACAGGCATCAAACTTAAATGTATGTATGTGCGTTATATTTTTAACAATACTTACTAAGTGACGTTTTCAAGCCATTTCTGTGTGAATTTTGTAGAAATAAAGTTAAAGTAGTAAATTAAATAATTCATTCATTAATTCCTCCATAACCGACAGCTAGGATAAACCATATATTTTATTCTTTAAATATAAAAGTGACAAAGTGGTTTCCTAGAAACTAATTAGAATTAAAGTAATATCTATCAACAGATATAGACAGCCACGGGTTCTACAATGTTGCCAACCTAATTATGAAAGTTCTCCCACGTTCGACCGTAAATCTCCCCGGGGTAAAGAAGAATTTGAATTTTGTATGTAAATGATGTTTTAATGAAGTGAACTCTATCTTTTGTCGCTTGAGGAATTTCCTAATCTTGCGCAGTCAGTGAACTTACTATGTTCACTTCGTAACTTTCGAGTATTCTCTTGGATTTTTGTGATTTATGAAGTAAGCAAAGTTGCTTTGACGCATGGCCGAGCCTTAAATTAAGATACGGAAGCCGATTTGATTTATTCATAGAATTTCTCATCCCTTATTCTCCATGGAAAAAGGGATTTGATAGAAAAATAAAGGAATCCCACATTGTTTTGACTTGTCGGCAAGGTGCGAATATTTTTAAAACAGTTGAGAACGAAGAGCTAAGCTTAGTTAGTTTAACCCTAGCTGAGATAAACTTCTAGTTTCCTAAGGGTCAGATAGGGCTTAAACAGGCGTCAAACTTAGCTGTAATACGCGAGACCTTATATTTTTAATAATACCTACTAATGGAGGTTTCCAAGCCCTATCTGTATGAATTGTATAAAAATTAAGTTTGAATTTAGGTTTTTTTTGGTTAGCCGCTACACCAATCCACTCAGAATCCACTTAACATTTTGTAGGTTACTCTACCGTGTTACGTAGACGTGATAAATTGTAAGTTCATCACAGTTTCCAAACGAATAGCTCAGTCAGCACATATAACAGTACATGGCTTAATAATGCTACTACTTTCATACCAAGGGAAAAAAGGGAATTACCGAACTGTGTTAATTTTGGCCGAATAAAAAGTTTATTATTCAACAAAAAAAAACGAGTATTTCAGAAGTACGTCTTATTGACACTAAGGCACGCGATTGAAATGCTAACATCGTTTTCAACAAGTTAGCATTATTCACGGAGGCTATTTCAGACAATTCAGACCTTATCATGCTGAACTAATAGTGACATAAAAGAAAAAGTAGAATTTGCGTACATTGTCTGAACACTACTTAGCATAAAATACTGTTTGCAAAATACACAGAGTTTAATATTAAACATTGAGAAAGGATGTGGTGCTAATGACAGCGTGCTTCTAAAATATTTTAATTAATGACCCGAAAAGCTTTATATTTTATTGTGAAATTTACTCGCAAAATGCCTTCAAAACAACATAATTTAGCGTAAAAATACAATTGATAAAATAAGCTCAAAAATATCTAAATTGTGAGTAAACAATGCGAGAAAACTAAAACAATTAATCTTACTCGAGCATCATTTATCATATTATTTAGCTGTTGTCCGCGACTTCGTCCGCGTGGAATTCGGTTTTAAAACTCACCCCTATTTTACCCCTCGGAAAAGTAGCTTAAGTTACTCCTTGTTACATCAGCTATCTGCCAGTGAAATTCTCGTCAAAATCGGTCCAGCCATTTCAGAGATTAGCCGGAACAAACAGACAGAAAGACAAAAATTTTAAAAAATGTTGTTTTAGTATATGTACCGTGTATACATCCATATGAACTTAGTAAAAAGCGGTTATTTTAATATTACAAACAGACACTCCAATTTTATTTATTTGTATAGATTAAATACTTGAATCGCTTTAGCTTGAACTCTGAGATATAAGTCCGCAAGGGGTAGAAAGAGAGCCTCTCAGTGGGTCACTTTTCAGCTTGTTGAAACGTAGACACTGTCGTTGAAATGTAGACGTGATAAGTCGTAAACAGATCGCTACCATTGTTCTCCCACATTAGAGTTTCCTAACATTTTCTTTAAATTAAATCAGGGCAAATCTTATAAAAGTAATTGGAAATAATTCCATGAGTAAAAGTAAGCGTCGGCGTCGTGCGCGTTCTTGGTAGCCCAGTGGAACTGGCACCGATTTTCAATCCAAAGGTCGCTGGATCCAAGTTATAATAATAATAATAATAATAATGGTGGACATTTCACACTACGCCATCTAGCCCCAAAGTAAGCTAAGCATAGCTTGTATCGTGGGAACCAGACAACTGATATACATACATATATACTTTTCTTTTGTAAATACATACATATAACATATATTAACACCCAGACACAGAACAAACATCAATATTACAAATGTTACATAAATGTTCGTCCTGAGTGGGGATCGAACCCACGACCTACAGCGCAGAAGGTAGGGTTACTAACCAACTGAGCTATGAGGCCAGTCAAATGTTATGGTCCCATATTATATAAATCAAATAAATCAAATACATGCATACATATTTTTTTAAATTATTGACTCATATATATGTAATATATATTGAGTATAGCTACCTCAACTAAGCGTTCTCAAAACTGAGAAGGAACATATTGTGATAATACCGAAATGGCCTAAAACAAAAATCGAAGACACGTGTCAAGTGGACGAAAGGAGCCTCTTAGAGGCGCACTTTAAATCATTTCACCGCACTGCTTTGAGAGAGATAGCGAAACGATTAGTAATAGAATTAGCTATGTAAATTACTAAATTAAGTACATTAGTAATTGCTATTGAACCCTGAAATTATTTTTCTGCAATAAATTACAATTATTGGGCCAACAGCTCTTCACTTCACTATTGAGTTTCATTATCGCTTTTCGCTCGATATAAAGGCATACGTCACTTGGAGGCGTTTATCTGTGAGAGTATAGCGATGCTAAACGTCCACTTTTGTCTGTAGGAAGCATTGCGAGCATTCAGGCTAAAGACAGCCATTGTACCGCCCCTGAGTTATAGCGCAATATAACTATGAAACGGTGTCCTTTGTTTCAAAACAAAACTTTGTAAAGAATTCTGACAGATACAAAGTAGAGAACAATAGAAAGTGGCTCACAACCTGGATTCGTGTAATTTGTGATATTTTCGTTGAAGAATATTGATGCAGCTGTTGGTTTGCAGTCCATATTAATAATAGAGAGGGTCGGATAGGGTTTGAACAGGCATCAAACTTATCGATAAGTACGCGTGACCTTATGTTTTGAATAATATTGACGTTTCCAAGCCATTTCTTTATGAATTCTATGGAAATAGAAGTTTTGACTTTGACTTACCCATATTTCACGTCTACTGTACAATTTTTTTTTATATTTTTCTTGTATGTTTTTAAGAATGTCAAACTTTTGGTGCTTCATTACTATTACAGATACCTACATAATGCACACATATAATATTGCAATAAATACATAAAAACAGTATGTAATAACATATGCCTAGAATTTTGCTCGACAAATCGATTCGGGCAAAAATTACTAACTCCCCATATTAATTTTGGAAACAAAAAGCTTCACAAAATACGCCATACAAAACCCAATTACCGAGTCACGTAAAAACTAACGCTACAAACGGAATATGAAATAGAATGAATAACTTTTGACGTCATGAACGTACATTTTTTGATTCATGTTATATTGTGTTAGTAAAAAAAGGAAGGTGACTATATGACCTCATGTCCTATCGTGGTTGGGCTCGTTAGAATAGCCTAGGTAGCCTAGGGTGTGATTGTAACGAGAATTACCTATTTATTGAAATATTATATGCATGCTTATATTATGTAAGTATCTTCAGTAGTATTGAAACACCAAAAGTTTGACATTCATACGTACAAATACGAGAAAGAAAATTCGATTTTTAGTACGTGTGATTTTTTAATTATTATTTAATTTACTTACAAAATGACGTTTTCATTATCTATAACAGAAATATCCGTCATTCAGCAATCATAAATATGAGCGTACACACTATATTCCCACATTTCCACTCAACAAGACGATGTCCATAAATTACTTCGAACCCTTTCTCACCCTTTTAGACCCTCAAGAAATACTTTTCATCGAATCTGCAAGACCGTTGTCGAATATCAAGTTTTTGATTCCTTTCTTGACGTTTAGTGTATTCAATATTATTTGACGCATGAATAGCTTGAATAATAAACGGCAATATATCTCGAGATATTTGAATCAACATCTCTTTTTTGAGGGAGGCATATTTTTACAATTTCAGGATACTAAGACTTGATTCAAATATCCTGAACCTTTAATTTCAACAGGGTTCAATTTCGCCTTACAAAACTGCCTAGCCTCGATGGAGTCGCGCCCGCCCTAACGTATTTCGTGTTTCGTTATAGAAATAAAAGCGTACCCAATGCCTTAGGAACATTATCTAATTCGTCCAGTGCACGTTTTATTGCTTCTTTAAGTTTAACGACATTTTCTACCGTTTCGTTACCTTGAGGTCTGTGGAGCGTTAACGACACGTGTATTTTAGAGTTATTATTATTATTATTATCCTTAGGTCTATCTTGATCTTTGACTGGCGTCACATCTCACTCGGTAGTAACTCTGCCTTCTGAGCTGTAGGTCGTGGGTTCGATACCGACGCAGGACAAACATATATGTGACGAGCATTGATGTTTATTCTGTTTGTGGGTCATGTCTGGTAATATGTATTTATATGTATGTATTTAAATACAAAAGTGTATATGTATTCTATCAGTTATCTGGTTCCCATAGAACAAGACACGCTTTGTTTGGGGCTAGAAGGCGTTGTGCGAACATCCACCAATATTTTTTTTATTTATCAACATGAATGGCGGGCAGTTTTCGGTGATCAATTGTCACCCAAATCTCGCAAAGATCGAACTCGACACTGATATAGTATATGTTACTTCCATACTATTCATCAAAGTAACCTCAATACGTTAAAATCCCTCAAACTGAACTGAACTGAGCGATTTGGTTACATATTTTACAAGAGATAAATGACAGCCATACAACTAATGGTTATTGATACGTGTCTGAATTAGATAGATATAAAACAGATAGATAGATACTTTATTGACCACCATACATGGAAATTTCGTAAAGATTAACACAGTGACATTAAAATAATGACTTTATAACTAGCAAGTCAACTGTGGTCCTTCAATTGCAATTTGATATCCTTGTCGTGCCTGCGACCTACTGGGACAGAATTTGACAAGCTGTGACAGCTCTGTAAATATTGACATCGGATACATCGTAAGTGGTCGGTAAATAATGAGATTCTTAACTACAGACCTGCTCTGTCTTCGCACGGGTGTAAGTTCCAATGAAGCTCAATGGGGCAGACAATTTTCATATTTTTTTTCGTAAATTTAAAACCTCTCTTGTGCTAAAATACTGTACCAAACAGACCATACAGGTGACAGAAAAATGCGGGGTTTTATAATTAAGTGATGATACTAATTTTAATAGATCCTATTAATGTTATCTGCTATTGCATTATTTATGCATTCTATTACGTATCAAAATGATATATGGAGATATAACGCCATGCAAAAATTTGTACTATTGACTACCTTACCTAGACGATGTTGAAATTTGCCATTTCACACCCAAAAGTGTATTGTGTGTTTCGACAGCCACACATTATTATCACGTATTCCATCAGTAATCTGGTTCCCATAGTAAAAGCTATGCTTATTTTCGTTCTCAAAACGGTGAAGGAAAATATCGTAATCCACATGTCCTGGAATAAAAAATTAGAAGACATGTGTCAAGTGCACAAAAGGAGCCTCTTTGTGGCGCAATTAAAATCCTTTCACACTGGTTCGAGGGAACCAGTGACTCGAATAGTAGTATTACAATTATTATTGTCTTGTCTCCCCAGGTTGCACAGACAACACCAACGGGCTATCATCCGATGGGGTTCCAGAGATAGACTACACCGATTTGGACTTGGGGCTGGCGCAGCGAGGGCCGCACTTCGATCTGGCGTACTCCAGAAATGTGACCGCACTAGTCGGCAAGACCGCCCAGCTCAACTGCAGGGTACATGATCTTGGGAATAGAACGGTAAGTGATTTATTATATTTTCCATACCCTGCACTCTTAGTCACACTTTCACCGACATTACCTAGCTAGCTTAGGTCAGTAATTATTTTTATAAAAATAAGATAAAAGCTAGGCAAAAATATATATTTTTTACATCTATATTTAGAGTTGGCAACACACTGTTAGAACTAAGTCTATAATGTGGCCACAAAGACCAGGGTTCCCTTTGTTATCAAGTTATTTTGATTTTCAATACTCTTCAGTTAATGCTGGAAATTGAAAAATACTTCATTACACACCTTTTCGATTCTCTCAAATTAGCTAAATGCCTTATTTATTATCAAAACCGGTGTGAACAAATTTTCGAATAATTGTGAATATAAAAAATTTGACAGTCCTTATTTATTCCATATAATACGTATTTCAAAGATCGGAAATAAAATCCACCAATATTTTGTCCGGGCGGGATTTGAATCCGAAACTCCTTGCTTTGTGACAATACACATAAAGATAGTAGCACGAAAACATAGCTACAACAACCAACGAATTGAACGTCATGTATTTAAATACGAAAGTTAACTTCACGAAAGGCTTATAAAGCCTCAACAAAAATCCTGCTTACGTTTTTCTAGTTATCACGTTTTTACACCTTTCTGGCTCTCGGCTGAGTATTTAAGCTGAGTATTCGGGTATGTCCTTACTCAGCTGTGCATATGATGTGGGCTTGGCAGCCTCGGTGGTCTCGTGTTTTGATATAGCTATCTGGTTCCCAGGGTACAAGCTCTGCTTAGTTTGAGATGTATGTAATAAATCCACAAATATTAATTATTAAAATAGCAAATATTCAGCAGACAACGGGCAATTTTGAGTTTTGTTTACCACAAATAATTAAGGTTTTTTTTATTGGATATCAAAAATAGATAGGAAAATACTAAGAAATTAGTAATAACAACTCATTTCTCTTTTTTGTTCTATGAACTGAAATGTCAGTGTCAATGTAAAAAATCTGCCAAATATGGCATCACACAAGACAAGTTTATAAAGGACAGACAACAAAATTACCAACATTATTGTTCGATGGCTATTCGCTATGCTTTCCGCGGCCGACAGTTAAAAACGGAACAGGCAACACAGCAATAGCAATATATATTCAACAAATGAATACCTTTGTTCAAACTATGACTGATTCCATCGTTGCCGGCTGGAAATTAGCCAGAGTACAAAGCATTCCGCTCTTTTTCGAAAAACAACATTCTGTTCCCAACTTCCTATTTCAAAGAAACGTAACGGCTGAAATCCCTTTGGCGTTGTTATATCGCTGTTTGCTTTATTGTTATCTGGTTTCTGTATTTGGTTTTGCCTGCGTAGAAGGTTTCGTACATCTGGAACGCCTCACAGCTCAGTTGGTAGTAACCCTGCCTTCTACGCTGTAGGTCTTGGGTTCGATTCTAGGACAAACATTTGTGTGACGGACATAGATGTTTGTTTTGTATCTGGGTGCCATATTTTTATATGCATGTATTAAAAAAAGTATATAAGTATTATATCAGTTGTCTGATTCCCATGTTACAAGCTATGCTTAGCTTTCATTGGAGCTAGATGGCGCTGTGTGAAATGTCCACCAATATTTATTTATTAATTAATGGAATTCATATTGCTCTAGTGCGGGGACCACAAGTAATATATATTATATAATGTTTTTCGGTAAATCAATTTGATTTTGATTTGATATTCGTAGTTTTAAAAGTAAGAAGTTTGAAGTATTTAATTTACGAAATAAAGTATGACTTGTCTGCTGATCTTTCAGTTGTCAAATGTCGTCTAGGGTAAAAGATACAGCTCACGTCATATTTATTTAATCGTTGCATCATGTTTACTAGAAAAATGTTAAAACCTCGTCTCGACGCCTTAATATTTAATATTCAGAATGAGAAAATTGTAAAAGCAAATTGAAACAAAAAATAACGAGATATCCAGTAAGCGGATTGGTAAATTCCTATTTGTATTACTAAATCTGTTATCCCGAGCGGTTAAAGATTAATGTGGGGCTATTGTTACGGACGAAATGTTTATTTTAAAAGATTACAATAAAATTGCTTTTCTCTTTAATGGTTGGATTAGCGAATAGAACCAATTCTGTGATTAGCACTTTTATAGCTGAGCGAAAAGATTGTGAAAATGGATTTGAATTTAAATGTTTTTTTTTGTTTAACGACAAGGGTTTTATCCTTTTTTTATGGTATTTTTCAATATGCCTGATTTAAATATTAGAATCAAAGGGTTAATGTTAAAGAGGGTAACTAGACCCATGTTCTTGGTACGAGTATAATATAATTAATTTCTATATGAAACCTATTGTGTAAAGCCTAGGTTTAAACATGTGTCTATTATGTATAATTTTAGTAAATACAATATTAAACCTTGGGATTTGATGTTAATTTTTGAGGTTGCCTAGAAATTTTAAGAGGATTTTTATAAAGATCATTCTGTTATCTATCCATCAATTATCATATCTCTTATTTATATCTATATCTCATAGAGTTACTTTAACCAATTTGAGAAATGGCGTAAAAATAATATACATTATTTTTCAAGCATGAATTTCATTAGCACCTTGTGAACCAGCGACCTTCGGATCGAAAGTCTTTCACCACACCGTACACTTGACTTTTTTGTTTCAGGTATCATGGATACGCCATCGAGATATCCACCTGTTGACTTCAGGCAGGATGACTTACACATCAGACCAAAGGTTTATCAGCGTCCACAACCCTCATACTGAAGACTGGATATTGAAAGTAAGTATAGCAAATTGTTTTGGAAACAGGTGTTACAACAAGCAAGCTGAAGTGGCAGTGAGCTGGCCACAAGTATGCCCATAAGTATGTATGTGAAGAGCCTTTGTTTTGTCAAGTGGAGTCCGCAATTACGCAAACGGCGTACCTCGGTCCGTTATTTTAACGACTTGTGTAAGGTGGCTGAAATAAAATTAATGCAGAGAGCTGAATATCGGGCCCAGTGGCATTTACTTGGGGAGGACATTGTCCAGCAGTAGACTATGATAGTGGACAGATGATATAACGCCCGCTTTAATTCTGCCGATAGAGTTTCGCAACAAAAAAAAAACCAGATCTCCAGCCTTTGCTTTTTGTGATACAGTTACGGAACAAGCCGACGGCCCGACCTGGTGTGAAGTATTAACCTCTGCCCATAACAACCGATGCGATGGGTCGTCCCTATAGGTACGACAAGACCCAAGTCGCATCGTATGCGCCCGTAACTGTGAGCGTGTAGCTGAAATGTCTCATGTGCCTGTAATTTCACTCAAGCCTTAATTCATGCAATATCGTGTTTTATTCGTTTTTTAATAAGTGGAACGATATCGTTCGTTTTTTAATAAGTGGAACGAATTTTATATGCTTATTTAGATACAGGCAGACCAAAATACCAATGTTTTTGTTCAGCTTTTTATATTCTGTGAAAAAATCTCCCCCAAACCTTTCCACAAGTTTGCCTCTGAGGTTTTCTGGGCAGAAGCTGTTGCCTCCCATCTTCAGTTATCTACTGATTATGGCCCACAAGACTTAGTGACGTCTATTCACCAAATTAAGATGTTACCGCAAATACTAGTCGCGTCTGAGACGGCCTAGCCTCATTTATTGCAGCGGTATATCAAGCAGGTTTTATGGTTGGTTCTTGGCATCACTGGTATCCTGTGACGTCACAGGACAATGCCCAGGCATGTACGGTTGTAAAATTCTTCAGATAAACCCAGCAGCTGAGTAAAATGTGGTTATTTCTTGAAAGACATATGGTTTACCTTCCAGATTTAGAATGTGGCTGCATTTCTAGACTCAAGTTGAAAATCCTATGAATAAAATGGAAATGCTTTTCACACATAAAAAATAAGCATATTTTGTGAAAATTTGTAAAGTGCAATGCGTCAGTTTTAGCGCATAAGGATTGGTGCAATAGAATTTAAATTGAATCAGTCTTAAACCATACGGCGTCCTGTGATATATAATATAATATGTGAAGTTTCAAGTACTGTTTAAATAGCTTGTAGGTGGGAACCTATAAGCTATTTAAACTAATAATCATTTTATTTCAATTATAATTAACTCTTCAATATTCATTTTCTTTTTGACACTGGAACTCTATAGTTTATCTTTGGTATATCAAGTGTATATAAATGGGAATTTCTTTACTCTATAAACCACGGACCAAAATGCAAACTATTGTTCTTACTATTATTCTGTTATTCTCCCCAGATAAGGTTTCCTCAGCGGCGCGACTCTGGTGTATACGAGTGTCAAGTGGGCACCACGCCACCTATCGGCCACCGGATGTACCTATCTGTTGTTGGTAAGTTGATATTTTGAAAGCTACCAGACAGTTTCAGTTTTCATCACACACGTAGGGGAGCGAGGGGTTTGATGTAACAGGGGTAAGTAGTAACAGTGGATTTTTACCGCGAACTACGTTTTTTAAGCACGTGTATTTGACTCAATCTTATCTTTATATTACGCCGCATCGTGTCGTCATGTTCAGTGACCCGCCGAGCGGCGCAGTGAGTGGGTATGCGTAAGCGCGTCGTTTTTGCCAGGTAACGTAAAATTGGATTGTCGTAAATTTTTGGTTAGCGTTTTAATTATCCACTTTTTTTAAACTTTTTGTACTTTATCGGCATTCAAATTTATCTACCTTAAATATAATACAACAGTTTTTTTGGTTATTTAGTTATTTGAATAGTGACCACGATAAACGTTAGTAATGATACCAAGGGTTTAGTTGTAACAAAATACGGGGGCAAGTTGTAACGTGTTACAACTTGCCCCTGTATAATATAATCGAGATTAAGCAACTGTTGGCACGGTAATAAATTGGATAGGTGACCAATTGTTTTGTTTTCTTACAGAATGAGAGAATATAAAAGGAAGTCAGATCGGGCATCAAAAAGCAAAGAAGTATATGAATTAGCTGCAGCTGAAGTTTTAGGAAATAACTGTATTAGTATTCGGAAAGCGAGTCAGAATTTCGGCCTATGTCATGTGTCTCTTTATAGATATATTAAGAAAAAGAAGAATAATGAAAATCCAAAAGTTGGCTATGTTAAATCTAGACTAGTGTTCAGTGAAGAAGAAGAAAATAAAATGTCTTCATATATTCTTAAGTGCGCTGATATATATTTTGGATTACTTCCTATCGAGGTAAGGAAACTGGCTTATCAATGCGCTGTGCATCTGAGTGCTAAAAATACTCCCCCTGTTTGGCACACAAATAACATGGCTGGTCCTGACTGGTTCCAAAGTTTTATGCGCAGAAATTTGAACTTGTCATTAAGGACACCAGAAGCGACGTCACTTAGTCGAGCAACATCTTTCAACAAAACTAACGTAAATGTCTTCTTTGAAAAATATCAACAACTGCTCCAAAAATACAAATTCACTGCTTCTCGCATATGGAACATTGATGAAACCGGGGTCACGACCGTTCAAAAACCCAAAAATATAGTAGCTGCTCGCGGCCAAAGGCAAGTTGGTGCCATTACATCAGGTGAAAGAGGAACACTTGTAACACTTGCTTGTGCTACTAACGCTGCGGGTAATTATATTCCTCCAATGTTCATTTTTCCGAGACTCAAATTTTCGGAAATGTTCATTCGCGTTGGACCTCCAGATTGCATTGGAGCTGGTAATGCGTCGGGGTGGATGACAGAAAAAGAGTTTGTTGTTTTCATTGAACACTTTATCAAACACATAAAACCAACCGAGGAAGAGCCAGTTTTGTTACTTCTCGATAACCATATCTCACATGTGAATATTCAGGTTGTAGAAAAGTGCAAAAAAAAACAATATTATCATGTTATCGTTCCCTCCTCATTGCTCCCACCGTTTGTTATTTTAAAAGCTTACAATTTCTAAATTTAATGACGAAAGGTGTCATATTTTTGTTTTTTGTTACTGTTACTAATTACCCCAGTAGATGTTACAACTAACCCCAACTTGGGGGTAAGTTGTAACACGGCTCATTTTTTATAAAAATGATAATTGTGAAATGATAACGAATAATTTTGATATTTTTTGTACTTAATTTAATAGAGGAATAGTTACTCTATCAAAGTATGTTGTAATTTTGGAAATAAAAGTGGTTCATCTCAAGATATATAAGTTTTACTAAAAATTGTTACAACAAGCCCCTCGCTCCCCTACATACAAATTGCTTGGATTTTGGTTTGGAATACAATACAAAGCGATCCTGGGGTTTTGAGCGCATATCGGTGAAAAGTCGATATTTAACGTTCCATATAAACCTCCGCTGTTCCACTGAAACACATAAACCATCGATACCAAATTAATAGCATATTGGTGGACATTTCACACAGCACCATCTAGCTCAAAACTAAGCATAACTTGTGCTATAGGAACCAGACAAGTGATATAATATATAGTTTTTTGTAAATACATACATATAATACATATTAACACCCAGACAAAGAACAAACATCTATATTCGTCTCACATATGTTTATCCTGGATGGGAATCGAACCCATGATCTACAGCGCAGAAGGCAGAGTTACTTCCAAATAAGCTGTGAGGCCTGTCGAAACTACATAGAATCAATTAACACATACTATAGCAGTACAATCTAGATTTCACGTATGTCACATATCTATAAATGATTGATTCTAGGATATGACTTTTTCTTCACCATTCCTCGAGTTGCGTGAGAAAGTGGTACTGCGCATATATTTTTCAAGTGATGCATATCTTAATCAGCAACCTTTAGGATAACATTCGGCTTCCGTAACACTCGGTAATCATGCTTTTTGGTTATTTGAGTCCACTGAACCCGAAAATATTCCATTACCGTTATGTAAGAACATTAGCTGTAACACAGCCCCGACTAAATATATATTTTGCTAGCAATTATTCCCTTCATTGTAGAAGTTAGTAAAACGATTGTTAGTAGTTTGATCGTAAACTAAATAGTGGGTGTTTGGTAGCCAAAACCGCTAACTAAAGTGCAAACTACCAGATAACTGCGCTTTTGGGTAACTCACCCGAACCAAACCGGACTAGCTGGTTTTATTTTACTGGAATTCAGATAGTTAACTAGATTAATAACAATTCCAGAACTTGTAGAAACCCTGCCTGCATATAGAGTTGCAAATACAAGGGCTAAAAGTATAATAAAATAAGTAAGTTTCACTTTTTTTCAATGACTTGTAGGTGGTGAACGAGCTGACGGCCCACCTGATGTTAAGTGGTAACCGCCGCCCATAGACAACACCAATACGAATCAAGTCTTCTCCACCAAAATACGAGATGACTCAAGTCACATTACGTTGCGTCCATCACCCCGATCTAATGTAATCTGTCTCCCCGATGTAATCTGCTTGGCGGCAGATTACATCGCTTATAGCCCGCTGCCAATTTTTCCACTTTGATTGTGGTAAGTAGGTACACACTGCCATTAATTGAAGGCATATTGGTATTTGCGTATATTATATACTACTTCTCTGAAAATTTTAAAACAAGAGAACTAATTAATTATTAAAAAATTTAAAGATAAAATATCAATTTAGTAACATTTAATAGATTTAGACTTTAAGTACAAGATACAACATGAGGCGAAATATATCTCGGTGTCTGACACGTATCAAAATTATAAACAGTTGACAGAATCGAATCTACCTTATTTCTTATTATACGAATAATTATGTATTCTTATACAAAGAATCACAAGGATTCCTATAAGATTAATATTTAACAAATCTTAATAGCTTTGTGTGAACAATTGACCCTTAACCAAGACCTCTGCTATCCTGTTGGGTCTTCACTTTACGACTCAACATCATAATCTCAACAAAGAAACAGTGACAGAGAAAAATAAGATTACAATGTAAAATTCCATGTTTATAAAAAATATATATCAAACACAGGAATTTCATCCCACCTCAATGTAAAAGAATTCCGCACAACTGTCTAACCGACAGTCATAATTTTCGTCTTAGGGATACAAAGGGGGCAAATTTATTTAGACAATACATTATCTAGTACAGACACGGAGTTAGTGAGCTTTACATTACATTAACTTACATTATATTTAAAATGATATAATAACTGCCAAGATTTTTACTATCACATTAAATAAATCAATCTTTTTTCTGTTTAGTACATATCAACTAAGAGACAGCAGGGCGACAAAAGCCAGGACATCATCTTGAGTTAATCATTTTTTCCGGCAGAACCGCTGACCACAATCCTGGGTGGTCCCGAGCTGTTCATTAACACGGGCAGCACCATCAACCTGACGTGTGTTGTGCAGCACTCGCCGGAACCGCCGCCGGCCATACGATGGACACACAATGATGAGGTAACTGCCATGGGTTTTTTTTTCATGTAATACAGTTACGGAACGAGCCGACGGCCCACCTGGTGTTAAGTGGTAACCTCGGCCCATAACAACCGATGCGACTTGGATCCTCCCCTACTAGGTACGACAAGTCGCATCGTATGCGCCCGTAACTCTGAGACGTGTAGGTGGAATGTCTCATGTGCCTGTAATATCACCGGCAACCACACCTTTCAAACCGGAACACAGCAACGCGAATTCGTTACTGCTTGGTGGCAGAAATGGGCATGGTGGCAGTACTTCCCCGGACGAACTTGGCGAGAGTTCTACTGCTCTTAGCAGTAGAACTTAGCTTCGTTCAGGATGTTTTATTAGTTGCGCACATAAAATCACGGCTGTTTCCCGGAGGGGTATGCATCACGATATTCTACCTGCTACGATTCTGACACATCACCTTAGCTTCATCCACTCTCCACTTCAAGTTTGCTCTTCAATTTAGGGTACTCTTGACCTGGTCTTTTGCCAAAACCCCCCATTCACACTCGCTTATGCACTTGTATCTTCATTCGTCTTTCATTCATTCTCTATACATGCCCATTTCATCTACGTATACCCATCCTACGTCTTTTTTCACTCCGACACTCGCACTGTTCCTCATTTTACCTCTATATTGAAATATTATCTATTACAAATATCAATAAAGACACAAAAAAAGTAAAATGAATTGGCTCGATATTCAAAAGAGACTGTAGATTTATAATTATGGAATGGTAAATAAACTTTTCATAGAAACATACCTATTTAAATAAAAGTCCATTATGCAACCAAAAAGCACATCATAAAAAAGGTTTCATCTGTAACTCTTTTTTGAAGATGTAATGTCTCTTCACTTAATCAAAGCAATTTGCACTTTAACTTGGCGCCTAAGTGGAATATTATGGAATGGTTCAGGACGGAAGTTGAATCAGCCACCTCCTGACTAAAATTCCGTTCCACAAATCCAGTAAAAATAATTTGTAAATTTTTATGTTCATACAAAACAACAGACATAAATATGCAAAGTGCACTTCATTCCGCACTAAGCCATTTTGAGGTTGCTACGCTTATCTTACGGAGCACTTACATGCCATGAAGTACCGTAACGCTGCTACGGAATGTAGCGTGTAATCGCTACGGCGTAGCCATGTGCTCTCGGGTAGTCGTTGAATACTATAAATTCTTAACGGTTTGAATTGCTTCTCGTATTCACATATGATGCTTTATTAGGGAGCAGAAGCTATTTAGGGAAATTACGACGGGTGCACTATTCCATGCATAAATAAGTCGGTTGTTTAAATCGAATTATTATGTATTTCTGAAACTTCTGAGCATTATAGCTGGTACAGACAGCAAGAGAATCAACTCAACAGCAAGGACATTAGAAATAAAAAGCACCAGCAAAGGTATCAGTTATAGTTATCACAAAAAATATGTAAGTTACTTAAACTACTCTAAAAATATATATTTTATACAAACAAAATACGTTTCGCCGTCGCTAAGTCGCTGTGTGTGTACCTGGCATTAGTAGCCAGTTAATTATGAGTTATAATAGCCTGCCACTTTTACAGGATTTTTCATACAGACAAGGTTTATTTCAAATTATCAACACACAACAAACAAAAACTTTTCTTTCTTTACAATTCTAAAAAATAGCTTGGAAACTTCTTACTCTTAATTAAAGAATAACATCAATTTAAAATCACTCGCACTTTAACGCCTGTCGATATTTATATACGCATATAACCTCAATTTGGGTTTGACTAAGATTAATATCATCATTAGTAATTTATTGTCTTCAAAATGATGGTTAAAACATTAAAAAGCTGCAGTCTACAAACTTCCAAATATAAAATTAATGTCAGAGGAATCCTAACATTGAAACGAAGTAAAAATACTTGCCAAAATATCGAAATTTTGAACTTTTACCCCGCGTCAATTCGCATCGGGTCGTCAGAAATAAATAAATAGAAGCGATTATTATTTTTGGATTTACACTTTATTGTTAGTTACCATACATATATGTATCTACTGATAGGCATAGTCCTTTTTATCAGTATACTGAGTTCAGTCTCCATGTTACCGCATTTACCAGCTTCGTTTCGCATGTACCTGAGCGGAAGGAAAGCTAACTATACATAATCTAAAAAATAAACTGCTATGCATTTTGTTATTCAGTTCTTACAAGCGTAGAACATCATAAAGTAGAAAATATATTACTTCCCGGACGCATTCACAGTCATGCTAGTAAAAATTAATTAAATTCAGCAGATAATATTTTATGACTTTCGGCCACATCTTCATTATAACTAGCTGACTTATCGTTTATTTGAAAAAACAGAATATGTCTAATTATTATGCTTACTCGTAAATATGAATTAAATTTAATAAAAGTGGAGACAAGAAACTTTCATCCAGTACCATATTTTTAAGAGCAGTAGAACTCTCGCCAAGTTCGTCCGGGGAAGTACTGCCACCATGCCCTTTTCTGCCGCCAAGCAGTGACGCATTCGCGTTACTGTGTTCCGGTTTGAAAGGTGTGGTTGCCGGTGAAATTACAGGCACATGAGACATTCCACCTTCACGTCTCACATTTACGGGCGCATACGATGCGACTTGGGTCTTGTCATACCTACTTTGGGAGGACCCAAGTCGCATCGGCTGTTATGGGCCGAGGTTACCACTTAACACCAGGTGGGCCGTCGGCTCGTTCCGTAAATGTATTACATAAAAAAAAAAAAAAAAAAAAAAAAAATTTAGGTATAGCTCTATCAAAGTCATATTCATGAACGTGATTATAATGTAATCATTTTATTTTTATTTTAATAAAAAAATATATATATATTGGTATTTTCATTTGTATAAAGGCCATAAGAATCTGGACACCATGGGATGAAATCCATTCATTCATTTGAATCCATTATAAGCAGGCGTGATGAAGTACTGAAATTAAATATTACAGATTTGCTTCTATAGACTTATTTCTTGTAGATCGTGGTAGCCAGGGGTAGTTTTGCTGATGTCGTTTGAGGGGTGGCTCTGATGTACGGTTTATGCTTCGTGATAAAGCGGTTAAATGATTATGTGTGATGTGTAAGCACTTTCCTTTGAAAGATAAAACCCCAGAGTTTACAGTATGTTATATACCTTACCGATGCATCACTTTTAAGACTAAGTGTATTTTATAAAATATGTGGCCATAATGACAGTAATGAAAGTTAAATTTTTTCCTGGCTTTTTATAGTCTTTTTAAGCCCCCTTATATCGAGCATATTTTTAATATTTTCATCCAAGATAAGACACCTATTATATAGTCGCTATAGACCGATTGATTTGCCGATTTGATTGCCGTGGTATGGACCTCAACGTTTTAACTGAAAGTTATTGGTTCAAATCAATGTGCTCCATACATCCCGTACGTAGAAAACTTTTGAATTCAATGCATCAGATAGTATACTTAAAAAAATTCAATCCAATTACTAACCGACTCTGACAAAGTTGAAATAAACTAAGTTAGTTTTGAGACAGTATAAAGACAAAAGCTCCGGTGTAGTTTCACTTTACAAAGTGAATGCCAATCATAAAACGGTCTCGGAGGCGACTGTTGGGAAACTGGCAGAGACTCAAATAGCCGCAAGTTTCATTGTAAAGAAAATATAAATTTTAGCTCGAAATTCGTTTTTGTTTGTAATGTTTGGTGCAGACAGCGTAAAATAATATATACAGTAATATAATAATATATACAGTACAATAATATATAATATAATACAGTTATAAGCATCGTAGTATACGAGACGAATGAATGTACATCCGAATTCAATGGTTCCGAGCACCGATTAATTTTTGGATAGAAAAATGTGGATATTTTTATTACTTACATAGTATCGTTTGAATACACATGAACTGATGTCAAGCTGCTATGTAGCCGACGGTGGCGCCATGCAACGCCTAAAGTGGTAAACGGCTCTCAAGTGAAGCTACCAAGAGGAGCATCGTTAGGTGTTTCTGGACAAATTTTTAGCTTAAGCTATGGTTTCCTCACGAAGTTTTCCTTCGCCAGATGCTCAATTTCACTATTCGAACCCACGACCTACAAATGGCTGATGCCAAAAACAAAAACCTCTAAAAAATACGTATCTCCAAACGGGAAAATAAATATTGATTGAACAGATCACATGAAACTACTCAAAGGTCTCTCTAACAGGTGAAAGAATTGAAGTGCGCCTCAAAGAAGATCTTTTCATGCACTTCTCACATCTTCAGACATTTGGTTCAGATTTTCTTTACTCAAGACATTACTTCGCCATTTTCAAAACATGTTTTTGCACCTATAACTTTTTCTAGCGAAAATTTCATTGATGCAAATCTGAGTTTGTATCCTCAACCTCCGGATTTAGTCTCGGTGTCCACCACTGAGCCAGCAAGCTCTACAAATACATTTTATTTGTCAAGAGCACCATACAATCCAACCTTCAGACAAGCTACGTTGCAAGAGGTTGAAACAGTGCTGTTGAAACAAATACAGTACACGAGCAAACGTTCAAACAAATGCTTCACCATTTGTAAGAATTTGTTTCGTTACATTCCGTAGCATTTTCCACAATTGGCTCCGATTACTCGAGGACTCTGTCGGGTTATAAAGTTAGGAATGTACGACTGGGATTTTAGAAAAGTTGCCTTCTTAGAGAAAGACAATTGAAAGTAAGTGAGCAGTAAACATCCACTGTGATGCCTGACCAAAACGGTGTTGATGGCTCCAAGTTTTGTTGAAACTCCGTTGGGTATCTTTTGGAACTTTCTAGCAGAATATATTTATTGCAGAATGAAAACCCAACTGAAGTAAACTAGAAAATATGGGAAATAAACAACTTAAAAAATGTGTGTACTAAAAACTTTGTCGAAATTCGAGTATTAAGTATTCAACTGAACTATGTTATTCATTTCAAAAGAACGGCGTCTTCGAGCAAGTTAAAAATTCAAAAGGAAAATCAATTGACTTGACCCAATGCAACGGAAATGGGGTCACCAAATATTGGCTCGTATTCTATCAAGCCGTGTATTTGGGTTTACCATCTGTCGCTTTTCTCGTATTTGTCCCACATTTCAAAATGGCGGCATCCGGGTTCGCTTTCGGGTTAGCAGTTTTTGGGTTTCCGGGTCACGAAAGCAATGACGTAGTGACGACATTATAAGTTTTATTCGGTACCCTTTTAATGGTGTTTTTTTTATAATATGACAGGCCTCACGCCTCTGTTGGTAGCAACTCTGCCTTCTGCGCTGTCAGTCGTGGTAGGTTCGATTCCCACCCAGGACAAACGTTTGTGTGACGAATATAGATGTTTGTTCAGTGTCTGGGTGTTAATAGGTATGTATAAATGTATGTATTTACAAAAAAAAGAGTATTTATGTATTCTATCAGTTGTCTGGTTCCCATAAACAAGCTATGCTTAGTTTGGGGCTAGATGGCGCTGTGTGAATTGTCCGCCAATATTATTAATATTATTACTCGAATTGGTCACCCGTGAAACAATAAGTTCAAAACGCGTTCACACACTCTTGTATTATATAGTTACGGAACAAGCAGATGTCCCACCCGGTGGTAATCTCTGTCCATAACAAGCAACACGATTTGGGGCCTCTTCTGTCTATCCACCTGTCTATCTGCCTGTTCTATCCAAGTGACATTGTATGCGCCCGTAACTTTGAGACGTGAAGGTGGCATCATGCGCCTGTAATTTCACCGGTAACTATACCCTTCAAACCGGAACACAGTATTGCGAATATATTACTACTCACTATCCAGAGTATATCCTACACTGGAAGTAAAATTAAACGAATCAAGATATAAACTCATTCTATCCGACCACACAAAAGTGTTCGATACAATAACACAACAATAAAGGTTGCTTCAAAAATAGTTTAAATCGAAATAAAACGTTGGAAAGCTTCACTTTCTGAAGAGAATGAGGTTCCATTATCCGACAATACTTGTCAGATACATGACCATCGATTCGATCGATTCCTGTAGCGGACTGGGACATTACACGTAACATAAACCGGTTCGTTCGTAACAGCTGTAATCTAGACTATGCTGGATACAGGTTCAAAGTTTTAAAACTCCATAACGGATGGATGGATTTTCGTAATTTCGTTGACAATATGTTGGTGCCGATATTCTGGCTGTTTTTTTATGAATACTTACCACAGTAAGAGTTGAATGATGGCTGAAAATGGGGATGGGGAAAAAGTATAAATATTGTACTTTTTGTTAATAATAATAATATTGGTGAAAAATTCATAAAGCGCCATCTAACCCCTGACCAAGCATACCTTTTACTATGGGAACCAGACAACTGATAGAATACATAGTTTTTTTTTCTAAATTCATACGTATGAAACATATTAACAGCCTTTATTCGTTTTATGCGTATATCTTGCGAACAATGAAAAATTCCATCAAATAAATAAAACCATAAATCAGTTTCGAATTCATAATAGTTTTCACGGTAAACCAATTCATTAATTTCTCTCGTCCAAACGCTCATTTCAGTTTTGGATAAACGCCAAATGAACTCCTACATAACTTCCTTATCTGAAAGAATTTATTTGCCCTCGCTGGAATTAAAATAATGTCGATTCTGTAGAACATAAAGTGTGCCACAAATACTTTTCTCACCATTATTTCTGGATGTATCTGTCTATATTTATACCCGGCTGCGAAGAAGTGGTTAATGTTTTTCGAACAACGACATTATACCATGGGGGTTTATCATTTAAATAACCATTTACATTATAGTAAGTTTTTTCAGAAATCACTTAGACTGGATTAGACTTTAGATAGAAATTGTATCGTCCTTGAGAAGCTATATGAAAGTGAAAATGTACCAACAATATATTTATTTTGGTCTGTGGGCAGCATATTTGATGAAGGATTTAGCAGCGGAAGTTTTGCCACCCAATCCACATTCAATCACCAAATAAATAAAGGATTTTTACCGTCAAAAAATTCTTTGAAATATCCGGTAATTCTGCACGTTTGAGTCACGGAAAACAAAATAATTTTCATGAAAATAAAATCGTGTACAAATACTGGGTACGTAAATAAAATAATTTTTCTTATTTCCGTCAAGGCAATAATCATATTCATATTTTATATTTCCGAAAACGTTTTTGATGAGATTCCGGATAAAAATGATTGTTTTTGAGGAAGCGGCTTACGATGTTACAGAGTGTACTTTTTGGTTGGTTAAAAAAAATACGAGAGAAGAGGAGAAATGTTACAAACATGAAATTAATGTTCAAACCAATTTTTTTTAATGCGACTTTTGTTTTATTTTTAGACTAAGTGAGACATATAACCCACCTGATAATAAACTAGCATCGACTCATGATAACTCATTTTGCCTGTAATTTCGCCACTTCTTATCAGAAGCCAGTAATTCAAGTACTGCTTGGTGACAGAAACACAGGTAGGAATTGCTTCCACGGAAGTCAAAGTTAAATTCAAAAACTTTGTATGAATTAATTTCATAAAGAAACAATTAGACAACGTCAGTAGATAAACTATTCAGTTCGTCCGAGGAAGTACTGCCACCATGCCAATATATATAGGAGCTGCCCATACCAACCCTTCTCTATATTATTTTGGCCCCACTAAATACTAAATTTATATTTATATGTACTTGTATTTTTTGTTCTATCTTAATTTTTATTTTATTTTTTTATTTACCGAAAAACATTTTATAATATAGATTACTTGTGGTCCCCGCACTAGAGCAAGCCTGTGACGCGTTTTTATGTTTTTTGTTTCTTCTTGTTAGTGTGTATTTGTGTGGCTAAAATAAATGTTTTTCTTTCTTCTTTTTATATTAACTCAGTGCATTTTGTCTCCAGGAAATAAACTACGACTCCCCCCGGGGTGGCGTGTCTGTGATCACGGAGAAGGGTGAGACCACCACGTCTCACCTGCTGGTACAGCGCGCGCGGGCGCCGGACTCCGGGCGGTACGCGTGCGCGCCGGCCAACGCGAATCCCAGATCCGTGCTCGTCCATGTACTGAGTGGTACGTACATGATAAAGTTCCTTTACATACATTTTTAACCGACGGTTATCAATTCGACCCGTATGTATGTAATTCAGAACTGCCCAGTCGTATGTGTTGGTCTATATCAGCTTCTAAACAAGTGTGCCAAATTTCAAAAGTGTATGTATGTATGTATGTTTGTCCTCGCATATCTCCGGAACTACAAGTTCGATTTAAATAATTCTTTTTTTGTTGAAATAGATATTATTCAACTTAGGGAATAGTGTATGTTTCATCAAAATCGGTTCAGTAGTTTTTGAGATATGGAATTTTAAGTGTGTGTTAGTCATTCATGGCTTAACAGCTAACTTAAAAGCATGTTGTTCTATAAGCGTTATTAAAATAATAGTTACAAATATTATATATGAATATCATGTTCATGTCGCATATTCATGAATCGCGTATTTGGCCTCATAGCTCAGTTGGTACCCTGCCTTTTGCACTGTAGGTCTAGGTTTTTTTCATACAATCAACATTTTTCTCGCCCACCACGCCCTTCTATATGAACAGACGCTTACTGGCATTGACCTGAACATCTGATTATCAAGAGACATCCTTAACTTAATTCCCTAATTGTGCTATTGTCACGTATTTGGTTCCACTTGACATCAGTAATAATGGCTTCGGGATACCCTTGGCGGAGCAGTTTACCTACTCGCCCATTTGAGTTGCCCAATTTACACTTAAGAGTTGGGAAATGACTAATATTGCTTATTAAAATGTTAAAAGCATCGAAAATCACAATTATTGAGGAATAAAATGGGTTTTTAATTGTCAAATTAATTATTCATTGTGGCCATACTTTTGTGCTAAACGTTATATTGGCGAATGTTACCAACTCTGGCATTTTTGGTAGATTTTCAGGTCTATTACAAGATAAACTTCCAAAATTATTACATTTGATTATTCTCTACGAAACTCTCTTTTGAAAACGAAATAAATGGTAAATAAAAGAAACCATACTATCAGTGTTTTTGAAGTCATAAAATACTTTAATAATAAAGCAAATATCCCATATTGTTTTCATCTTCAAATAACAAAAGCTGGATTATCACAAGTAACTAGAATATTTTAATTAAAATAACACAAAAGCATGTATGACAAAATGCCATGAATATTATTTTTATTAAAGACCTTTATGAACCAGCGATTTAAAAATTGCAGAAAATGATATAGCCATGGTTGAACTCTGCAAAATTAGACCCAAACACGACTCCATAGGATTGGAAATACACTGGAGTACCTAAGCAAGTAAAGTAAACAGCGATTACTTGACTTCTAAACACAATCGTGCGTGTAAAAAAATTGTATAACTTGTTTAGGAGCTTATAATTTTTCTCATATTTTTATTTTATGATCAAAAAGAGCTGAGCAGGCTTAACTTCTATAATAAGCGAGTTTTTGAGAAAATCAACATAAAAAACACAAGATATTTGTAAGATCATTGTTTTAATTACTTGTTTGTTTGATAATTATTTGTTATTTAGTTATAAGGCGACACTAA
Source organism: Chesias legatella (assembly GCA_947359385.1). NCBI lineage: Eukaryota > Metazoa > Arthropoda > Insecta > Lepidoptera > Geometridae > Chesias > Chesias legatella. Next base: position 974,609 of record OX375776.1, on the reverse strand, counting down.
TAAATATTTTTAGAATTTCTTCTAACCTTCTAAATGTCCATTGACGTGATTCATATTACATTTTGTCGTATTGTTTGAGAACGAGCGATTTGGGCACAGCTACACTAACCCTATTGTTTATTGGGCCAAGCAACAACCACAAACAAACAAATTAACTTCCATCCCTCGCGGAACACCAAGATTTACAAAACTCGGCCCGAACGGAACATCAAAGCGGAACAAAACTTATGCAAACGGGGGAAGCAGGTTACGAATACGTGCCTCGGCATGCGGCCCCGTTCTTTAATTAAGCTGTTGTCACGTATTTGCGTTGCGGGCCGCACTTGACAAGCGAGGCGCATTTACACGTTCGCGGCTGTCACTCGAGGCGGTCGCGGCTCGGATGCTGAGTTACATGTAGTAGACCTAGGGGAAACGAGTGAGAAATGTTATTGCCATTGTAAAATCAACTTTAAAGTATAAAAAATACGAATCTTTTCACATCTTTATTTCAAACTGACTTTCACAGAAAATTTGTAATATAACAGATAGTAGATACTTCCATTTAGTTTAATAAAATTAGTTTTTATTTCCTATCAATTGCTTTCATAATACAAAAATTTGGAAGCTATTTAATCCATATATAGTCGACCTATCACATTATGTGAATTTTTACTTATACTATGGACCGTTGTACGATTTCGATCTAATGTATTACTATGCTAGTTTATCTAAACAGGTGTTTTCAATTTAGATCTATTGCACGAAAGCCTCTTGGAGCTGCACCTAGTGCTTTTATCACACTGGTTCCAGTGACACGATTACTACTAGTACCCACTCATCCATTCTAGATATCCAATTTGGTAGGTATATCTTGCAACCCTGGGTTCCATTTCCGTTGGATTAAGATAGATGGATGACACTTTATTGGTCATCAGATCAAAATAACAACATTCACAAAAAATATACAAAAGAGTGAAACAATGGGTAGTCTTATCTTTCTTGCCTGTTCTCCCCATGGAGGGTCGGATAGAGTTTGAACGGGCATCAAACTTAGCGATAAGTACACGTGACCTTATGTTTGGAATATTATTGACGTTTCCAAGTCATTTCTTTATGGATTCTATGGAAATAAAGTTTTTGACTTTGAAACTTTGACTTTGTACCACTAACCACCACGCTTTTGATCACGTGAACCATGGAAACATTACACTCCTTGTTTACTCCTTGGCAGTCCTGTAAACATGCTTCTATTGTCGACTGGCCTCGCAGCTGAGTTGGTTAGTAACCCCTACCTTCTGCGCTGTAGGTCGTGGGTTCGATTTACACCCAGGACAAACATTTGTGAGAGAAACATGGATGTTTGTTCTGCATCTGGGTGTTCATATGTATTATATGTATGTATTTACAACAAATAAAAGTATATAAGTATTGTATCAGTTGTCTGGTTCCTATGACACAAGCTATGCTTAGCTTATTTTGGGGCTAGATGGCGCTGTGTGAAATGTTTACCATTATTTATTTATTTTATTGTCTTATGATTGTACTGTTTTCCCCAGGTGAGCATCCAGCAGCAATGCAGCACGGAGGACAGCTGCGTCTGCAGTATCCGCTCTCAGCAGCACTACTCAGCGTCATCGTCACCTTCATGGGCTGCTAATGCTGACAGGATGCCTAGTAATACTAAATATATCTCCAGTGTTTATGGAGAAAAATTACGAACTTGGAATGAATCAAAAACATTAAAGTTTCTTATAATAGCTAGACATGGTGAAACAGAATTTGTAACAACTTCCAAGTTCCCTAAGTTTAAGACTTTCACGTTTCTAGTTACTTTCATGGGTTGCTATTGACAAGCAATTATTTACAAGTAGTTATATGTATAATAGGTAAAGGAAGCATATGTCGAGAACTTATAGAACACTGACGTGAGTAAATTTTGGAGGTAAATTGGATTTAAATTTCACAATATGTTTTGCTACTATTCCTGGACAAGGAACACAAAATAACGCAACCAACATTTCTTTCAGAAAGACTTTTGCTTATCTAGTTACTTTCAAACACTCCTCGGCGCCATTTTTAACTTCGGGGGTTGCTAGCGATGAAAAATAATATATAATAATCGATTATTATGGGAATAAAAACACACACACATTTTCTGAGGTTGTAACGGTACATTTTTATGTTTAAAAATATTACGTGTGCAGATTTTTAAATATAACGCGAGATTAAAACCTCCTCTTCTAATATATCAAAAGAGATATGTGCCTGTATGCCCGTAAACGCTGTTGTGTCACAGTTATTTTTTTCTCAAAAAATATTCGCTTAAATTCCAAAAGCCTTTTTTTCAACGCCAAATTAAGAAGTCCGTATGAAAGTGAAGTTTTCACTGCGCGTGCATAAAAAGTGCCAACTTTTTCAGCAAATAACAGAACTTCGGTCCGTAAATTAAAACGTGAGCAGATTTCGCCCGGACGGGATGAAAAATTATTTTCAACGGCACTCCCGGATTAAAGTATAAATATTTCAAGGTTTTTTTCCCACGCACCAATATGTGCAGAAGGCAGCGAGCACACTGGAGTTTGTGGATTTACTGTTTCATATATGGATGACGTTGAAACTACCACTTATTTACCACTAATTATGGAATCAAATACTAATCTGAAGCATTTTTCTTTATATGGCGATGATTTTCATAAAGGTACCATGTGGTACGTTGTCTATTGAATCGAATAGACTTTTTTAATTGACACACATATAATATAAACAGTAAAAATAGGCCTTTCATGGTATGGTCAAATGGGTCTCAGCAAGATGCAGCTCCCAAACATGATAAATAAACCATCAAGCCGGTAGCGGCGCTGGTTTTCGGGCATAGCATATAATGTATGACGCCACGAACTATTACTACTATAATAACACAGTAAAAAAAATATTATTAAATACAATAATAAAAAAATGACAAAAAGTATTCATCATATTCAGGCTGAGATACAATAAAACGTATGTATATGCGCATTGCGTGTACGCCGAAGTAACGAATCCATAGCCATTGGTTCCGCCAAGTACTAATGTGATTAATTGCGGGGTTACATCTTCGAGGGGTGCCGGTGAAATTACACCTTTCTCAGCGCATTGGTGCGAGTTGGGTGTTTCCTTACTTAAGTGAGGGTAGGAGTAAGTTGTAATGTTGTTGGAACGGGGACCTTAACACCAAATGGGCGACTTGTACGTTCCGTCATACAACCTATTGTAATCTGACCACTAGAAGACTTGAAGGCGAAATTTAATTGTTGGGACAAATCATAAAATGTTTCAAAAGCCTAATGTCATTATTCTAAAAATGTAATTGTTAAGTTTAGTGTATGATAAAATTAAGCAAGTATTATGCACGCAGCCTTACCAATAACATCTCAGCGGAGTACTCTTGGATCACGTACACATAAATAATCATTCCACTCTTACGTGTAACTTGATTAAAATTTAACGAGGAAGTTTTACGAGCGAGGCAGTGGAGCGGTTCAGACTTTCAATCTGAGCGTTTCTGGTTGATTTGACGAGCGCCAAAGATAGAACCTGGTTTTATAAACCTGAAATTAAGTTTGATTTTCGCAATGGATGCATAGCCCAGCATTATACTTTAAACGCTACTAATCTGGAATACGGAGAAGCAAAATATAAATGTGCAATCTGAACCATTGCTGACACGAAGAAGAAAAACAAGAGGACCGAATTCAGAAAGAAATTCTGTGAAATAAACTTCTGTTCTGTTCCCTCGAACGTAGAAGCATATTATTTAGTGGGATTTAGAATAATCTGAAATCTTCATTGGAAACCAAAGTCGATGACCTGAGGTAGGCACATAAGGGTGTTTGTGGAAGGGGTAGTGGGTAGTGATTTCCGCACTCACGTATTTTCCGCTTCGTCAATATTATGATTGGGAAACTTGGAATTGTCCAAATATTAACCGATTTACTTACGCCATTTAGATTAGGGAAGTTTCCGGACGATATTCTTGGATAAATACATGACGTCAAATACAAGATAAGTAAATTCGTTTCATGGAATGGCTTGAAAACATGGCTCAGATGTTATTTCCACTGAATACTCAGTAGTTGAAAGTTGAAGTTAAGCTTGCAGCTTTTCTGCTACCGTTTATAACATTCGAAGTTATCAATTTATGAAGAACATGAGTTTGTTAGGGGCGAAGCATTGACAGGTCCTTATTTTTATTATATTTGGAATCCATAAATTCAGGGGTGGTCAATAAATGAGATTGCATTTTTTTAGATGCATTTGTACCTACAGTATTTAAAGAAAATAAATAACAATTTGAATAAAAAGTAAATAATTTCACTGTCTGTTTACTTGTTCCGGCTAATCTCCGAAACGGCTGGACCTATTTTGACGGGACGTTCACGGCATATAGCTGATGTTATAAGGAATAAGTTAGGCGAATTTTAGGGTTAATTTGCAAATCGATAAAAATAACTAAACCATGTCTATTTTAATCAGGTCAAATAAAATATAATATCAACGCTCAGCCTTAATAACGTGATCTAATTCAATACTACGTTCCATTGAAACACAACACCCGCAGGTTTCGAAACCCATTTCATTTCACGGTATTGTCGATTTGATATAATGTTTTCTACATCGTAATGTTTTTTCTCTCTTCTTAGAATTTCTTTTATAGGATATTAGAAATATTTTGTTTTGTTACACGGTCGTCAGTTTAAACAGTAGAATTTGCGCTTTTATCCATTTTTGGATAATTCGACAAATATAAAACTCAAATACTTCTAAGAAACTGATATATTTAGAATCATTATTAAAACGGGACTAAAATATCTGCGTCTTTTTTTAGGTAGTTGTTTATGAACACAACAAAAATTTAGGCATCAATTTTTTAGGGGTGGTTGCCAATTTTGATTAAGTACGTGATCAAATGAAACAAATAGTTTTGATGAAGCAATTAGGAATTTTCATATTTTATTTCCAGTCAGATGGTACTGCTTAGTTTCAGTATTTATATAAATAAATCTCAAATTCAACCCTTTCAACAAGTATATATAAATAAATGTATGTTATTAACACGATCCATGACACCTTGCGTAGTAATATTAGTTCATTATGTTGTTGTGATTTTGAACCCTTATTTTAGACAGTGACATATATAGAGCTATTCGGAACTGGTTTTTCTTATAAAATATTAATGGACACTTATCTACTACAAAATAAATGACGATGGGTCATACACACACTAAATAAAAAACACAGCCATGACCCGAGCAGGAAGAAGGATATTTCTCAAGCCATTCAACCTCCTGAGAAAGAAAGAGAATAAATGTATTTTCATTCTTTCTAATAAAATATGACGTACATTCTTAATTTTTGGTTTCACATACATTGTAACTGGTGTGAGAGAGAGGATGAAAAACTTAAAATATAAGAACAGTATACATGATTTTGTGTATTCTCATAATCTGTAGCTCGGTTACAGAAAAAGAGATGGTAATGGCGGTGATTACGTTTGCAACAAACGAAACTAATTTTAATGTTTGTTATATTTGTGTCTTTAGTAAATTCTCGAAGTTTTTGGCTACTGCCGAGGTTACATTACGAAACTTTAGGTCTATATCGGTCCTTTTTTGACTCCTTGGCAGAAAGAGCGTAAACTTGATATAAGTTAATATTTTTGCAAACACAATCAAACTTAAAAATGAAAACTTAGCTTTAGATTTGGGTTATGCTACTGTATGTGGCAGTAATAGGTTACAGTCAAAAATTTTAAGAAAAATACGAATGTAAATAAGTAAAAATATAAATAGAATAATTACTATTAAATTATGTTTCTTTAATATAATTTTTTGCATTTATATACAATAAAAATTTTGAATAATGTTAAGCTGCATTCACATTATTTTTAGGAAAAATTTTGAAAAATAGACTTTTTTTATTTGAATTGTCTTCGTGTTTTTGTATGGCAAACTAGTAAATAGGTAATGGTTAGAGCAAGAGATAGAATTGAATAAGTAAAAATATGTTTTTTAGCATAATCCGTCCCTACAGGCAATTAGGATGCATTTGTAATGTAGTAAATATAAAACAGACCTTTTTTATTGTAATTATGTTGACTGAAAAATTGCACTATCCTCATAAATGTAAATAATTTCATAAGTTCAGCGTTAGTGTGAATGCACCTTAAAAGTCTATATTATAACAAATAAACACGTTAATATTTATACTTTACGAAGTGTTTTTAGCATTATTTATAAGTCATAGAATGTTATGGAATAACAAATTACCTATAACGTTTTTGTTTTGTATAATTAATTACTTAATTGGATACGGTTGTGTAAATAATTGTTTTAAAAAGGAATAAACTTGGTCGTAAACATTATTTATTTGTTTTTATTTTTGATGAAACTCTCATACCACATAAGATTTGCTTTAAAAAATGTCCACGGTATGTACTTGGTATGATGATAGACAATGTAAATGGCATCTTTGGGGCCCACGTTTTTTTCTCCACGAGCAACCCAAAATAGCAGTAGAACTTGTAATAAATTCGCCCGGAGAAGTACTACCACTTCACCTGGTAACTGGTACCTAGGTGCCGGAAAAATTGCAGTCGCATGAGACGTAACATCCCCGTCTCGGGGTGATGGACACAAAGCGACTTGAGTCATCTCGTACTTCGGTGGAGTGGACTTGAGACGCATTGCTGTTGTCTATGGGCGGCGGTTACCACTTACCATTAGGTGAGCCGTCAGCTCGTTCCGCACCTAAATCACATTAAAAAACCATTTTGAGTGGAACTTAAAGTCTAGAAAATCATATTTTCGGTTACATATATCTCAGTACCAACATCTTATATATCCCCAGTCGGGATAGCGCCTAGTCTTGACAATTGAGTCCACTCCAAATCGTTAGATTCAAATTTTATTCGAAATTTTGATATTAAGCCTGTCTGTTTCACGATATTTTCCTTTTCCGTTTTGGGAAAGTCTATTAATTTTTCAAATAAAAGCTTTTCCCTACAATTCTGGTTTCAAAAAGTATCCGAAACCAGATCCGTATTTAAACACAATCCTCCTATTAAAAGTGGAAACTTCGTAAATTTACGCAAAGACAAAGTGGTTCTCAAATTTCAACACCCTTCAGGCCGACTGCCTCGTTAAATGAACACGGAAAGCTACTCGAAGGACTTGGCAGTGGTAATGTTGTATTGGGATCAGTCTGAAAGGGACTTTTTTGGCACTCCCCACTAAACATGGGTTAAGTATACAACTGGGCGTGACAGTTTTATTTAACTGATTTATTATAATTGTAAGGTAAGGCGTAAACTTAGCGATAAGTACGCGTGACCTTATGTTTTGAATATTATTGACGTTTCCAAGCCATTCTTTATGAATTTTATGGAAATAATGTTTTTGACTTTGACTTTGACTTCAACATGACTAAATATTAATATTTTTTTAATAATAATATAATAAATAATAATTTCTTTTGAGAATAAAGTTCTTTAATCACATAATAAAGATGTTCGTAATGGTTTTTTATACGTATATTATAATACTATTTTGATTGTTATTATATTAATTATGCTCAATTTAAGATTCCGTCCGAGATGTCACATTCATAGGCTCAGTCTTAAAACAAGCGCTGTCCCCGGCATGAATACTATTTTCTCGCCCGGGATTAGCTCCATGATACAACAAGAATCAAGCTATGCTAATGCTGACAAACTTAACTAAGCGCATCTGGGTTGTTTAGGCATCCGCGAAGCGTGCCTTGTATACTGACTTAATATTCTGCTACATTAAGTCACAGCCTGTACATACGAGCAATGATTTATCTTGATGCAATGCAGCACCGCGAACGGGCAAAGTTCTGGCAACATTGCCATAAATGTCAGCCATACATTGCAAGACGTTTAGTATAACTGGGTTAGTAATGATTACAGGCCCTACTTCGATAGTATATATTTTCTAGTAATATTCTCTAATCAGAATTTCTTGTTTTTTCTTCTCCATGGAGGGTCGAATAGGGTTGAACACGCGTCAAACTTAGCGATAAGTACGCGTGACCTTATTTTTTGAATATTATTGACGTTTCCTAGCCATTTCTTTATGAATTTTATGGAAATAAAGTTTTTGACTTTGACTTTGAACTATCAGCAGATGTGAAACTGACAGTACACACACTCACACGGAGAAGTAACGGAAGCAAGTTTATAAGCGGCAGCACACACAAGAGAGTAGAGAGTGGTGGAGAGGGGGCGTGACGTCAGGAGAGAGTAAAGTTTGCCAACATGGCAAGCGTTCTTACCCCCAAGCCTGATAGATGATTCATATCAAAATGAGTCAACTCAAGTCGCATTGCGTTGCGTCCATCACCCCTAGACGGGGATGTTACGTCTCATGCGCCTGCAATTTCACCGGAACCCACTCCCTTCCACCGGAACACAGCAACACGAGTGCATCACTGCTTGGCGGCAGATTACCAGGTGTGGTAGCAGTACTTCTCAGGGCGGACTTGGCACAAGTTCTACTGCTACATTGGGTTGCTCCTTTCGCACCACCCGGGGGACACGTGTATGGATTCAAAGGGTTATCACCTACGAACGCAAGAAACTTAATATATGTAATTATATATGCGTATATTTAGATAAACATATATACGTATATATAGTATTTAATCTAGGGAACCTAGTCTTTAGATCATTTATACACGAAATCCCTGAGTTTACTTCATTAGCGTTATTTGTCACAGACTTGAATGTAAGAACACTGCAATAACTAGGTCTCTGGAACAGACTCACTACACGCGCTGCGTATTATCAGTCAAGTAATACTGCATTACATCACAGTGGAATTACATGTAATTCCACTGTACGGCTTTGGAACTAATCGAGTGTCTAACAGAATATCGTTAAGGGTCGCTGACCTCATATTAGCATATACAGGCTGATGTTATTAAAGTTGTCTTGTACTTGATTACGTACATCTGATACAGTATGATTTGACTTGGGATTTACTGACGCGAATGAGATTAAACGCTCTTAGTGAAATATTAATGCTACTCATGTCATTATCCATCTCAGACCATCATCGTGTTGAATGGATTCAATTTATTGCCTCAACATGGCTACTTAAAAATAAAGTAATATGATTAATCATATCATCTGATGTTATACAATTATGGAGTCACCAATTTTTGTACATTGGTTCAGTTAATTCTGATCTCGGCTTAATATGTAGGTCGTAGGTTCGATTCCTACAATGAGCTTGTTTCTGATGAAGGATTACATTACAAAAGCAGGCAGCACCATTGCCTCCCATTAGTTTTAGCCCTGCAATTACAAATATCAACCCACCTGACTAAACCTGTCTAATTCCAGTACCTATGTCACTAATACTTCCATTCCACTTTGCTTGAAGACGGACCCGAAACAGATTTACCAACTCCCATTCGGACATAATATGAAAACTAAAATCGTTTGGGCCCTTACATCCTGATTTATGTATGTCCTCAGTAAAGTCAAGTGTACACGGGACAAGGGATATATTAAGGCGAGTTCACACAAACCACAGTTTCTGAAAGTATGAACACAATTTTTTTTTTCATTTTATTGTTTAAATTATTAGAAAATAATTCCTTAGGCAGAGTAAACAAGACCCAAGTCGGTAATATATGAAATTAAGACATGCTGACTGTTTGTAGTCTGACAACTGTTTTTTGATGTGATACAGTTACGGAACAAGCCGACGGCCCACCTGGTGTTCTGCCCATAACAATCGATGTGACTTGGGTCCTCTCCTACTCGATACGACAAGACCCAAGTCGCATCGTATGCGCCCGTAACTTTGAGACGTTTGGATGGAGTGTTGCATGTGTCTGAAGTTTCACTCACAAATGGAAATGGTGGCAGTACTTCCCCGGTCGAAGTTGGACAACAGTTTTTCATAGCAGTGCTAGGTGCTAGTACGCTGACTGGATTTAGATACAGTGTGAACGCACCTTTTATGACTGAAGGTTTAAGTTGATAAATATACTTTCGTTGCGGACGACATTTTGAGTTTGGGGCTACGAAAGATTTGGTAGGATTGTGTATAACTGTTTCACAAATGAGGTCTTAGTGAGGCAATAGTTATTGCCCGCGAGTTTATCTGCATTGTACTGAGATGAAATTTTCTCCATGTCTTTTTAGTTCAGTTGTGTTTTCTAATAAATACCGCACGACGATTCACACAGACATACAAAATAAACAAGGTTTGCACTTTGGAACCCAAATTACTGATAGAATACTTACAAAAATATTCTTTAGTAAACACATATAATAACACACAAACATATGTGTCCATTTCACAATTGTTTGTCCTGTATGGGAATTGAACACACGATTGACAGAATGGAAGGACGAGCTACCACCAACTGGGGGCCCACGTTGAGCGCCGTAGTAATCGGAGTAATCGGAGAGTAATCGCTAGTAGGCGATAGTAAGCGAGCGAGAGCTATTAGGCGAGAGTAATCGCTAGTAGGCGATAGTAAGCGAGCGAGAGCTAGTAGGCGAGAGTAATCGCTAGTAGGCGATAGTAAGCGAGCGAGAGCTAGTAGGCGAGAGTAATCGCTAGTAGGCGATAGTAAGCGAGCGAGAGCTAGTAGGCGAGAGTAATCGCTAGTAGGCGATAGTAAGCGAGCGAGAGCTAGTAGGCGATAGTAAGCGAGCGAGAGCTAGTAAGCGAGAGTAATCGCTAGTAGGCGATTACTCTTTGATCGTCCGTAGATGATAACCCTTTGAATCCCTACATGTGTCCCCCGGGTTTTGCGAAAAGAGCAACCCAAAGTAGCAGTAGAACTTGTGCTAAGTTCGCCCGGAGAATGACATGACCTACAGCGCAGAAGGCAGGGTTACTACCAACTGAGTTATAAGGCCAGTCTAAAACGTACACACCTAGTAAGCAATTACTCCTAACAATGAATCAGGGACATTACTTTGAACGCGCCCTGTCCCAAATAATATAATTATTCATTTAAACATGCAAAATGACCTGCGTCATGCGCAAAACTTGAACCTATCAACATTATTATGGCTAATTAAATTAATGAAGGCTTTTAATTATTTTGGTATCACGCAATAAAGGCAATGTATTTTTTTTATGTTGTTGAATTGACGGAACGAGCTGACGGCCCACCTGTTAAGTGGTAACCGCCGCCCATAGACAACAGCAATACCACTCAGGTCCTCTGCATAGTACGAATGCCTCAAGTCGCATTTTACCACTAGAATCGTGCGGTAGAAACATGTGGATATTTTTTCGGGAAATACTGCTACCATACCCATTGTCACCGAGCAGTACTGCATCACATTGTTGTGTATCAGCTTCAATCGTGGCGGCTGGTGATAATACAGGCACGTAAAATTTCCTAGAGTGACAATTGCAATACGAGAGTAATGGGGTATTTTTACACTTAAGAAGGGTTATATTTATAATACATTAATTGTAATTAACTCAATATAATATATTATACGAACACATACCACTTCCCACCTTGAATGGAAGAGATCGCTTTTAGCGATAAAGCCGCCCGTTATACCAATCTGTTCTCAATAATATATTTGTATTATTTGTAATGGTACACAATGGAGTTATATTCCATTCAAAATACTGTGAAAAGCATATACGTTTTATGAAATTACACATATTTTTTATCTAAGCATAATACATGTATTTGTTGATTTACCACTAAATATTTTGCTTTCCTAAAGGCACTTATGAACTAAGGTGTCTTCGTTTAATATTAACGCCTGTTTACACAACAAAATGTTCCCAAATAAGCGAGAATGTCGGGAGATAGTATTCTCTTGAGCTTATTACTCATTCCAATCCAAAAGCAAAATGGATATCATTCAAATGTTCAAAGAAACGAAATGAAATGAAATTTTATTTCGACAACAAACAATATTTAATATAAAGATGCAATAACATAGGTAACATACAAATATATCTGCCAACTTGTAACCTTTGCCCATACCAAAATCAATAACAATTATGAATAGGAAGATCCAAATAACTTCGCAATGCACCCGTTTTTAGACGTGAATATCTATCTCATGCACCTGTAATTTCGCCAGCATTGGAGTAAATGGTGGCAGTACGTCCCCGGACATACTTAGCACTAGTGACGTCACAAACTTACATATAAATACCATTTCAGTCCATGTTTTTGAATTGCTATTTGCTCAGAACACACGGGGTGTTGCAAATATACGGATGAACCAGAAATAGTGTCAAGCGGAAGCTAAAAGGGGCTTTGGATAATTTATGACGCTATTGGCAGAGAACAGATATACAGGCTGGTCCGAACATATGGATAATATCCCAATGGTGAACCAAGAGTAACGCTCTAAGGATTGGTGATCGCGAATTTGGTACTCATGAATGACAGAACTTAATGTTTTATACTATTATACACGTTTTTATTGAATCACCTGTTAATTAATATATTTGGGATGTATTTCACAATTACTTTATGATTTTCAGAGTTGCCAGCGCATAAAATGTGACTTGGTGTAGTTTTAATTAAGTAGGGGAGGTCTCACATAATATTGCTTGATATCGGCAGAGTTTACCAATTAAATCCAGGTGGGCCGTATGTTCGTTTCGACATTATTACATAAAAAAGTTGGATTGTGACGCATATACATGATGAGTTTTTTATAAATAATGAAGTTTACTATAAAACTTTCAATAGTATGTAAGGAGACAAAAAAATGAGAAATTGAATATTGAGGTGTAATAAATATCTAATGTCGATTCATCGATCAATGACTCAAAGCATTTTAAATATCTCAGCAACCGTTTTGAAGATAGTAGATAATTTGATAAAATTTCATTCTCACACATCTGTGACATTAATATTACAGTAAATATCAACTTCCACGCGTAATAGGGCACCAAACCAGGGGAAGGTTCATTTCAACCCAATTTTAATAGCCAAATATAAAGTGCGAACCTTTTTCGTCCGCAAAATGTATAAAATTTAGCAAATTAAATTCTTCTGTAAATAAAACGACCCTTTTCTGGTTACCCCTTTTGGAACGGGACGGGGTGTTGTGGGTGACACTAAAAAATCTTTTCAGTCGTTTATTATCACCTTTTTATAAGTACCAAGTCGTAAGAGAGGGTGTGCCTTTTAACGAGTGACTAATTGTCGGAAACAAATTTTCGCTCTTTGACGCCTTCGTTACAGGGAAAAGGGAAGCTTTATACGAAGCTGCTCCCTCGAGCAGCGTGTCATGTGTTTGGGCTAGCCGCCGCCAGCCCACACTATCACATATTCTCTCGTAGCACGGACACTAATACGCCTTATATTTATTACTGGACGTTCATCAAAAGAGTACTGCTTTAATAACTGGTATTTCTTACTTTTCTTTATCCTTACATATAAACACAGACGCTTCCTCGCCTGCATCCCTGTAGGCTTAGATCTTTTAAACCACGCAACGGATTTTAATGGTGTTGTAGATTTTTCTAATGCACCATAATTAAGAAAGGCATTTTCATTTAGATATACCTTCACTAAACACCACTAAAACGTAGTCAATCCAAAGTAATTGAGATTAGCGGAAGTGCTAAGTGTAACGGATAACGACGTAACGGTGCGTTAACGGCGCTGAAAGCGGAAATGGTCCTTGGGAGGGCGGGATGGAGGCTATTTGTTAGAAAGGTTGTAGTGGATCTTTTGTTGCATTTTTTTCCAACCAATTACGTTTCTTATACAAGCTTTGTATGTTAATATATTAACTTCGGTAATGCTAAGTTCTTATGTCTTAATTACATACATTTTAGGTTTCAAACATAATACAACGATTCACTTTTATTATTGCTAAAAATAATACTGCACGGCCTCTTTGCCTCTTTGAGTTAGTCCATTCACTGCATTGGTTCGAGAGAGCTGAATCGAGTAAAGTATCGACTTATTGGACTAGTTGTACATTACTAGCACTAACAAACTAACGATTATATCGATACCTAACAACGGTCAAACTAACCCGAAACAGAAGAGTAGTAAATAGTACACCGAATGTGTTTCGATGAGGTTCCTACTAAATTATGGGTTTTACGTGAGTCCAATAATATCAGACCTTCGATAATGGCAGTGTAACATAAAAATAGTAAAGCAATTGTGTGAATTCGAGATAGTGCTAGGAACTATTTGAAACATTATCATGTTCACTATACTTTTACTATTATATTCTTATGGCTGGTGTAGTTACAAGTTTAATAATAATAATAATAATAATAATAATGGTGGACATTTCACACAGCGTCATCTAGCCCCAAAGTAAGCTAAGCATAGCTCGTATCATGGGAACCAGACAACTGATATAATGCTTATATACTTTTCTTTTGTAAATACATACATATAATACATATTAACACCCAGACACAGAACAAACATCAATGTTACAAATGTCACATAAATGTTTGTCCAGAGTGAGGATCGAACCCACGACCTACAGCGCAGAAGGTAGGGTTACTTACTACAACTGAGCTATGAGGCCAGTCGAAGTCGAAGTTGATCTTGGAAAAGTACAAATTAGCTGCGGTAACGATTCCTGGCCAGGTCAAATATTGAGATTAATTTTACTCTCCGTGCTTGATTTTTTGTTGTGTTTTTGTGTATGTCCGAGTCAGATGCGATACAGGTAATAATCATGTATTGTTAAGTGTGTGTGTGTTATTGAAACATATACTTACGATGATATACTTTACAACAAACGCTATACTATGTCTGACCAACGATAAAAGTCTATTTGCCGGAGTCAGGGTGGGACAAGTCTGATAACACCCTTATTACGACGGTCCAAAGGTGAGTTATTAAAACGATGCTAAGTTATTTATTTTATAGACTTTCGTCGGATTGCGTTGGCTTTTTACGGAAATAGGCTTCGCATCTAAAATGGTATTTGACATAAAAAGGTTACACTTATCAAATTTATTTGGTTATCAAATTGTGCCATGAGCATATATTTTTGAAGCGATGACAGTTGAGTTGGTTATTTGGGCTACAAATCTGGGGGTTATGGGTTCAAATCCTAGTTATACCTTCCTGAACAAAATGGGAATTGGGAAGTCAAGTAGTTCTTCCTTCGTTGATCCTTGAATGAAAGCAACTGAAACTAACGTGAGCCGTATTGAAATCTATTATTGATGGTATAAGGCTCAAACTCAAATGTACATCTCAGTGTTTTAAATCACCTAGGAGTTACTTTGGCACTGTATTTATTCAGTAATTTGCCTCGATTTAGCTGAGTAAAGGAATCCAGGTAGCTCGTTTAGCTATGCATATTCTAAGAACTGAACATCAGTCATTGCCTGAGATTTATCTCAGTAGTAGATTACTTAGTGGAAAAGAAGTTCCAGATTTTTTTATTTAACTTGATTCAGCATCGGAGTACCTACATGATAAAAAGGCCATACTTTCGATTGTCGATAGTAGACCTGTAAACACCCACATTAGAGGCTGGTTTGGTATATTTTTTGTCAGTTGGATCCCACTGCTGGGCAAAAGTCTCCAAAGTCAAAGTCAAAAACTTTATTTCCATAGAATTCATAAAGAAATGACTTGGAACGTCAATAAACAAAATATAAGGTCACGTTTAGCTACTTATCGCTAAGTTTGTCGCCTGTTCAAACCCAATCCGACCTTCTAGGAGAACAGACACGAAACCGCTTAAGGAAGACTTCTTTTTTTTTTATTTTGAGAATACTTATATACTTATTGTAAATAAATACATATAATACATACCTACAATGTATACTTAAAATGTATGTCACCTGAATAGATCTAGATTTATTATGTACAACAGAATACCTAACTACTAAAACACATTAAGTTCCCTTTGTCCCTCCGTTATCCGGCATAATGCCTAGACAATTCTTACACAAGTCACGACACACAAAAATGACTCATATTTACTTACAACACAGTAAAAAGTCCCGTGCGTTGAATTTGAATTGCCTAATTTAGTGAAATATAGAAATGCGAAAAGGGTCAGAATGTCGGAGGCCTCCGTCACAGAGCGATTAACTGGCAACTTAGCCAAACCGCAACCACACTGTGGACAACATACAGTAAAATGACGCATCTATAAGTTGGTATGCTTTGATACTTTAAGGTAAGTACTTTAATCTGCCGCCAAGCAGTGATGCACTCGTGTTGCTGTGTTCCGGTGGAAGGGAGTGGGTGCCGGCGAAATTGCAGGCGCATGAGATGTAACATCCCCGTCTCGGGGAGATAGACGCAACGCAATGCGACTTGAGTCATCTCGTACTTTGGTGGAGAGGACTTGAGTCGTATTGCTGTTGTTCATGGGCGGAGGTTACCACTTAACATCAGGTCGGCCGTCAGCTCGTTCTGTATACTACATTACATTAAAAAAACGGTATATCGTAGAAATAAAAAAACTAAGAAGTGTCTAGGGCACGATAGGCGGTTTTTCGAGGCACATTTTAATTCTATCGTGACGCTGGTACGATAAAACTACATGAAAAGTAGTAGTATTCTGACTACTATTAGTTATTACCGCATCTTAATTGTTTAATCTCTTTAAATAGTTCCCTCTGTAGCCGTAGCCTAGTGTTTACATTTAGATTTTTACGTTTATAGTCATTGCTGGTGGACATATGGGGAACTTATTATTCGGTAATCCGTTTGCTAATATATAAATGTCTTTGATTCTTTGTTTTCCTTGATGTACTTTTTCAAATAAATTAAATTTGTTATCTACTATAAGTCACATTTAGCAAGTAAGTACCCTTTTGTGTTATATTTTATACGATTAGTTTCATGTTATGTACTAAGAGACAGCCGGAGACTGTGTCGTCAGCTGTAAAGGTTTTTGGCTGAAAACCAGCGCTGAGTATTCTCAGATATGCTGAGCCATCCCCTTTTCAGCACAGCACGCTGGACTCATTTATTGTAATGTTTATTTATTGTTTTGCCTTTTCTTGTACTGTTTAATGTTAAATAAATGTTTATCTATCTGTCTATCTATTTTATTAGTAAATTTCTGACTAAATCTATGCAAAATCCGGTCGAACTTACCCCTATACACCTAAGTAGAATTATGTTTGACTGTCCTTACTGCGCTCAATCTGTATCGTACCATTTGTACCAGAGGAATTAATCCAAACATTAAACGCGCTATAATTAGGTGCCATTAATGTTCAAAGCAATGTCATCTCATTCTGATGTCTAGTCAGCGTCAATAAATACCGTGAAAATTGGTCTAAGGTAAACTAAATGAAACCTCAGGTCTGAAAACTGCCTCATTTCAATACGGAAAATTTAATTAAAATTTTCGATTTTGGGCTGAATGTCTACGGCTTTTGTAATAGATAGTATTTTGCTCGGGTTGCTAAAAATTTCTATATTAATAATGGAAGAAAATTATTCTTATTCAATGAATAAAATAATTGCAATGATAATAAATACGAACGATGAAAATACGAGTGTGTAAGTGATAATATTCTAAATAATGACAGATTTGATCAGCAATATTTTCTTTTAAATAAATCAATTAATAATAAACCATTTTTTTCCTGAATATAAAAGGCGCAATTGCCTATTTTCGCCTTTCTATTTAAAGATAAGAAGCATTTCAATAAACCTACCCAGCATGAAAAACCATAATGAGATATGAATAGGTACTAGATGATTATTTCGACCGGCCTCGCAACTTGGTTGTTAGTAACTATTCCTTCTGTGCTGTAGGTCGTGGGTTCGATTCCCACCCTGGACTGTGTCTTTTGTCTTTCTGTGACTTCTGTGTCTGGATGTTAATATGTTTATTTACATAAAAGTATATATGTATTCTATCAGTTGTCTGGTCCCCATGGTACAAGCTATGCTTAGTTTGGAGCTAGATGGAGCTGTGTGAATTGTCCACCAATATTATATTATTATTATTGTAATAGTACCTGTAAGTGACACAGGCATATTATCCCAGAAATAAGTACGGTTTCTGCAAACGACAGTAGGAAAGCTGTGTGTAAAAGCTATTATTAAAATATATTTGTCTCTTCATAAAACCGCTATCGCTGTCTATTCTGACAGCCGAAGCAACCCCCATCTACGGCGTTATTTAATTACCGATCCTTCCATCGACATGATTTATTTACATCGGGTAGTTTGTCGTTTTTATTCTGAACGACACGACAGGGAGAGTCACGACAACTCCTTTCAATAAGCGCCTTTGCGATATTATTGCCATATTCGAGTTTAATTGAAGGTAATAAAAGTTTGTGTAAAAATGGTTGATAAGGTAGCGAAATATTTAGTCACACACCCATGATAAATAATTTATTTTTGTTGTAAGTTAGGGGTTTTCGGTTACTTGATTATTATTTGGATTCTTTGATTTGTAAAGTTTAACTCAAAACATCTTTTGATAAAAAAAATTGGCACAGGATTCATTGTTTGCCAGGATTGTCATCATTTTTTACCGTAGCCGAAAAAAAATAAGCTTGATGTAGTTACTTTAGTTTATTAAGAAAGAAAGAAAGAAAACTATTTTATTCGTGGCACTAAGCTATTAATACGTTGCTAATGAATTTGTATTTAATTGATAATTTAGTGAAACTAGAGTAAATAATCTCGGATAAAAGGAACTATGCATAGACACCAAACAAAATACGTGTATCATATTTGTGCCATACCAATTTACGTGAGCCTCAAATACCTTATCTTTGAATTAAAATAACTTATTTTAAGTGTGTCAAGTTTTGTAGTAAAGAAAACCTTGATAAATCTTGTAACAAGACTCGACAGCGTTCCGGAAGGCATAGAACGCAGAAATAGTACTTTAGCACTTTCACTTTACCAAACTATGGTGACATTCGTGACTCCTCCGTAGTAAAGTTGGTAGTATACCTTGGAAGTGAGGTCTCAGCTAAGTGAAAAATTTTAAAGTTTGTTCTCAGATCTTGAAATTGTGTGTGGGTGAATATGCGTGTGTCACCTGCGACACGGGAAATCTTAGTGTAGTTATATAAGTTTACTGCATATAGAACTAAAAAACAATAATCAAACTTGAGTTCACCCCAAAGCGGGCATTTGACGCCATTTTGAACCATTTTCACCATTCACCATTTTGAACGTATTAAAACGCATTTAAAGTTGAAATACCTAACACGGACGGGTTCTTGAGAGATAACCCCGCTTTCGACTCGAACTAATCAAGAAATCAAAGAAAGTACCTTTTTCAGTACAAAGAAGTGATCAGTGTAATCAAAGGATAAATAAAACGAATTCTTTTCTTAGCTCGAGAGATCCATTCACTTTTGAGAGAATAGAGAAATACCACACTGAACCTCAAGGGAATAATGTTTTTCTTGGAATTTTTACAGAATACTTTTGGTAATAAATGTCAAAAGTCAAAACTTTGTAAAAATATTTTGCTTCACAAAGTTTTTTTTTTTTTTAAATCTTGATTTAATTTTAGTGTAATATGAATGTAATGTTCGAAATAAAATGATTAATAATAATAATAATAATAAAAAGTGGTCTTCAAATATGCTGCTTAGTTCAAATTTTACCAGTGTTTTTATACACTTGAAAAATACACAGCACAAAATTGTTATCTAAAAATACATCTCTACTTCTTTATGAATAGTTAATACATTTAACGCATTTGATTTCATGTAATTTCACCGCACATCACCTGGGTTTGTCAGATACTCATAAGGGTACAACCTTAATTTATCTGCTCAATTGTCTGTAACATAATAACATAAGAAATCTCAGCAAAAGCGAGTAAAATCCGTTAGGCAAACACAGACGTGACATCGAAGCTTAGTCTGGTACAAAATAATTACGGCTTAATTTCTCAGCAAACATACGTGACAAATTGCTGGCAATCATTCTTAGTCCGAAAGGGTCACAATGTATTGCTCATTTTATCTGTCTACGTAGGATGTCTCTATTTCTCGAAAATTTGCTGTGTTAATTAGGTTTTTTCCAGACTTTTTAGGTTCCTACATTTTTTACAGCTGTGACATTTGCTGCAAATTTACTAAAGTTATTGCTATTGAATGGAATTCATAAATAAAATCATGGTAACGTCAAGTAGTTGGTATGAGGTAACTCATATGTATCTGTAACGAATTCTTACGCATGTTAGGTATCCTTGTGCCGCAAGCTGTATGGACAAACACAGATACTAAAATGAAGATCCAACTCCCGAGAACCAACTTTATTCTCACCACACAAATTGTGGCCCTTCCGGGGTTCAAACCCAGGGTCTCTTGCTCTGCTGGTAGAGTTTTAAACAACTTAGTAAAGGAGCTGTCGCTACTATCGTAAGCGCTTATTATTGCGGGCTACCTTTTTCCCCCTTAAATAAGCACTAACACAGTAGTAAATTACTGCTTGACGGTAGTATATGGAGGTAATCCATCCCACGAACAATGCGCAAAGTTCTATCTGAATACTATTATTCGTCATTTAAACAATTGTGTCTCTATTTGTAAGTTGGAAGCTCCCCCAGCAACGTATGTTTTAGTACATCAGTTTACCTAATGATAACATTGTTGTACAAACAGCTAACAACGTCTCGTCGACATGGAAATGGATGCAAACAAAATTATTTATGCAAATTTATTAACAAATACGGGAAGTAATTTGTCTTTGTATTCGTTGTTTCACGGAACATAAAACCAGTGGAGAGGCAGTAGACGTAATTTTTCAAAGACACAGACGGTTACTATAATCTGTGAAGTTATTAACCCTTTCAATTAAATCAAATCTGATTTTAACATAATTTATCCGGTGAACCAAAATAACAATTTTACCATGGAGCTTTCGTGACTTAAAAAAGGTTTATAACAAAACCTTTTTTGATATACATAATCAATCAAAATATTGTAACTGTAGTAATATTAAACATTTTTAACAGAAAATTGCACATAATTATTTAAATAATTACTTCGCGAAGCAAAACGAAAATCGACTCCATCGCCAATGAACCGAAAGTTCGTTAAATATACAAACTTGAAGCTATATCTCCTTGTGTTTCTTACAAGCCCCAAATAGTATGTTATTATAGCTTAATTATGATGTCTTTATTTTCAGAGACTAGAACCTACTTGATAGTATTTTTTGTAACCTCCTTGGCAACAATCAAAGAGGTAACTATACTAAAAAACTTATCTTCTTTAAATTTCCTTATCATCAAGTTCTAGCCAGTATAATACCACAGACTGAGTTTGTTTTGGTGAAATAGTTTTACTAAATGACTGTATGAATTTGTAGACTGTAAGAAAAAACATGAGAATGCCATTTCAGTAAGTTTCGAACTATCGGTGAAAATATTTAGCAGCAAAACTTCTTCCAAGTTGAATGAGGTACTTAGTATGAAATCACGAGCGACGAATGAAGGGGCTATTAAAAGTAGAACTGACGATTTTACGACGGAGATTAAGTTGGATCTCCTTGTCGATAGAGCCAATATTCTCAAGGTGACATACATAATTTAATTTTGTTTGACGTTTTGATTGCTCTCAATAGAAACGCTTTAATGTTTGTACCATTTTAATGACAAGGTAATTTCTACATGTCACTGAACGGACTTGTGAGGGATTTAACTTCATAATGAAAGGTAATGCAATATAAACTTGTATAAATATTTGTTTTGACATTTTATACGTAAACTCAATAGATTCATCAAGATGATTTGTATGTCATTCAGTATTTAAGTTCGTATCTCGTATACAACGAATATTAAACATTATTAAAGACTTGTACAGCTTAAAATGTTCGACAGACTTGGCTTAATAATAATATTAAATAATATAAATAGTATTTAATTATTTGGTATTAAATTATATGAGATTTATTCACAAGATATTATGTTTGTACACGCACGCACACCCTACAAACCGATTTAAACCAGGCGAGTGCTGCTTTCCGGCAAAAATGGGTACTGTGGTAGTGTTTCCCTGGAGAAAATCTCTATGCAGAGTTGCTTCTACAGCTATAGAATTATCTGCCTATCAGAGTAAGATACTTTTCCCTTTTTTAATGATATTCCTGGAAATCATAGGCCTCTGTATCACTAATAAAGAAAAAATTCTGAAGTTTGTCCGTTTACCAAATATTCAAATAACTCTGCAAGCCACATACATACCAGAACAATTTCATGATAAATTCGGTTTTATTAACTGTCGTTTTGGAATTAGATTATTTATTATAATTTTTTTTTTATTTTTTTTTATAATGTTGGACATTTCACACAGCGCCATCTAGCCCCAAAGTAAGCTAAGCATAGCTTGTATCGTAGGAACCAGACAACTGATATAATACTTATATACTTTTCTTTTGTAAATACATACATAATAATACATATTAACACCCAGACACAGAACAAACATCAATATTACAAATATCACATAAATGTTTGTCCTGGGTGGGGATCGAACCCACGACCTACAGCGCAGAAGGTAGGGTTACTAACGAACTGAGCTATGAGGCCAGTCACTATTACTAGGAGTAATTGTCTAGTTTTGAAATTAATATAAAAATTGACACTAATAATAATATTTTCTTCTTCAATTATTTAAATTCCATTTCGTTGCTTGGTTCAAGGTCATATAGTGAAATGAGCCTTATATCTGATGGGTTACCCATTGACTACTAGTCCAAGACCTAAGGTCAATTTATTATTATGTGCATACGTTGCTTTGATACTAACATAGTGGTCACGAAAAAAAGGAATCCCACCTTTGGGGGTTTATTGTCTGTTATTACCCATGGAAGGTCGGATAGGGTTTGACAGGTGTCAAACTTTGCGATAAGTATGCATGACCTTATGTTTTGATTATTATGACGTTTCTAAGCAAATTCTTTAAAAATTCTAGGGAAAAAGGATTTTGACTTTGACTCAAACAGGGGTAACGGTATGCACCACATAATCGTTTTTGGCTCTCATACATATTCAACTTATATTCCAATGTTGCAAGAAAAGTCACAGGCGAAAGAGAATAGGATAAATATTAAAGATTTAAAAAGTGCTATTAACGAAGGATATAAAAACGTAAGGTTGTTTATTTTCTAGAAGTACTTCGGATTCATTAAAATTTAGGTTTTTAATATAAAATAATATTTTTATGAGAGCTTCTGAAAATTTGGCTACCCATTAACAGCCGTTATTTCATCCATTAGAAAAGCAAAGATAAAAGCTGTGCTCGCAAATTAGTACACACAGTATACAGACAAGACATCTTGTGAGAGTTTGTGCCAAAATAATAATAATACTTTAGACGAGGACAAACATTACGCCTATCTTCGATTGGGCTGAATTAACCACGATGGATCTAAAGTGGGAACATAGCGTTTGGATGGGATGACGCCATGTAGCTTTGCATTAAAGCTTTGCAGGTCGGTTTTTTCTTTATCATAAACATATCTAAATTACCTACAATAGATCTATAAAATTGGGAATTAAATATACTCCTATTTATATTACATAA
Source organism: Chesias legatella (assembly GCA_947359385.1). Lineage (NCBI taxonomy): Eukaryota > Metazoa > Arthropoda > Insecta > Lepidoptera > Geometridae > Chesias > Chesias legatella. The sequence goes on along the minus strand of OX375776.1, from coordinate 951,087 downwards.
AATTCTTGTATGCCTTTTGATACCATCATTATATGAATGAATGGACTATACTGACTTCCGTCAACAAACAAAGAATTCTCTTTCAAAACCAAAAAAATATTTCACATTAATGTCAATATTACTTCAAAAGAGTTAATTCGCGGCTCGGACGCGGCTAACTTTAATGGCAAAAGTTTAATTGCCATCCCAATGGAAAAGAAAGAAAAAAAACTGTTAATGTTTTTGAGTTTCGTTTGTCAGGTTTTCTTTCCTGTTCTGAAAACTGTTTGACCGTGTCAGGATTAAGGTAAAAATGTTGCCCGTTGAATCGACATTAGATATTCTTAGCCTGAATAGCTATTCGCCGGTCCTCTGAGACTAAAATAGGATGGCAGCGGTGAACTAATTATCTGAAACTGTCCTGTATCAAGCCTTGTAACCTTTGAGGTGGAGATTAACCGATTTAACTTGGAGGAGAGCTCAATAAGATTGACCTGGTTTGGTTCCCGAAAAGCAAATTTATACGTATTTTTTTCATATAATGAACGCTTCGTATCTCTTACATTTTTTATTCATACTTAAAAGATCTAGGTTATTATTTTATGTAAGTTCCAACGCTCCTGTCATTTTTTGCTATAGATTAAAGTGGGCCTTATTCTTTTACAATTTTCTTTGTTGATTATGAATTTGAATATGTTTCTACTTCTTCAGCTTAAGAAAGTTTCAGTTGTGTATAAATTGTAATAAAACTGCTTCCTTTTTAGATATTTTGAGAGAGTTATGTTCACATAGATAATTTTATGTATGATGCAATGATTTATTCCATTTTGATCCGCTGGGTTTATTCAAGGGGGTTATCAAAAATTGATTATACAAATAAATAAAATTGGAGTGTCTGTTTGTAATATTAAAATAACCGCTTTTTTCTAAGTGCATATTGATGTATACACGGTACATATACCAAAACATTTTTTTTTTCAATTTCTGTGTGTTTTTCTCTTTATTCCGGCTAATCTCTGAAATGGCTGGACCGATTTTAACGGGACTTTCACTGGCAGATAGTTGGTGTAACAAGGAGTAACTTAAGCTACTTTTCCGAGGGGTAACATAGGGGTGCGCGATAAAACCGAATTCCACGCGGACGAAGTCGCGGGCAACAGCTAGTTTACAATAAAGTTCTTACTGACTTTCACCAAATTCTTCAACAAACCCAATACTTCAAAGACTTAAATACCTTAGTGCTGTTATCCACCCGTGAAATAAGCCATACCATCCACTTTGAAGCTCAACACACCGTGGTATGGTCCATTAATGTCTTCTTAGAAGTCTTTTGGAATATCGTTTTATTCCACTCGAAATGAGAGGCTAACGTCTAATGTTTTGCCGGGCGGCTGAACTGAATATTAAGGGGTTTTCATCAGTTTTGTGTGAAGCAATGGTAGCTCAGTTGGTAATGACGTCAGCTTACGATCTGTTTGTCGTGGGTTCGAATTTCCTATAGACTTTGAACTTCCGATGAAGGAAAATAACGAGAGAAACCATGGCGTGGTGGTAGTGATCTGGTCAATGAGAGGCAGTTGCTGGCTTGGCTTTGCAGCCCAGCTGATATCAGCTCTGTCGTGGGTTCGATTCTCATCGACACACGATTAAAACTTTCGAATAATTACACTCATGTTATAAATGCGATGTACACAGCTGATCAGGCATTTTATATCCGGACATGTGCTTGTTTTAGATTTGCGTTTTGCCAACATAACTCACTTTTTGGGTGTTTGCAACATAAATATACAAAATTTATTGGAGTGACACTGACACCAGAGATGGATGACCTGAAACAATGCAAAGGCTTATTTTTATCGCGTTATCAAACGAATGAACCCGCAGGCTGAATATGGTTAAATATTTTTATATAATTATAAAAAAATTAACATAAAAATTAAGGAATATAGGAGACAATTTTGTTATCAAGAAAAGATCACATTTTATTTTGTGTCATATAGATATATTTACCAAAAATAATTAATAAATAAATAAAAATTACTACCAATTAATGAACAAACAGCAGTTATAATAAGTATAATATATTAAAAGACTTTGTACGTTAAAAGAAGGTAGTCGTGCTGTGTCAAAACCCACTGAAAATTGTAGCTGGATAACCACAGCTCGATTCGTCGCGTGCAGCTTGGCTTGTGTGCACAGCGACTAATGAAGGGGATAACGGCCGCTAATCGCGACTTGTAACGGCTTAAACTTTAGCGCTAACAAATCGCAAGGTCTTTAAGCTAGCCGCGGCCAAATGCAGTGCATCTGTTTGTTCAATATTCTAGAGTTTCGTTATTTTGGTAGTGCTTAATTTTATACAATGGAAGTAATGAAATCACCTCTTATTTCGCGTGTTCCGTAGGCCATTAGGTGAAATTTTTTATATTGGTATTATGCCTACCCCTTAGGGGATAAAAGTTTGAAGATGTGTTATTCTTATATCGACAAATGAACGTTACTTTTTTTATTTGCTAGTAGGAATCACTAACGTAGACTGAATGAACAGGACCTACTTCTAAAAATCCCACAAGTCACTCAAAGTCAAAGTAAAAAACTTAATTTCCATAGAATTAATAAATAAATGGCTTGGAAGAAATACGTTAATTGATAATACGTAAATTCTATACGTTGGATGTATATTATGATTATATCAGTGTACATAAGAATAATAATAATATTGGTGGACATTACACACAGCGCCATCTAGCCCCAAACTAAGCTAAGAATAGCTTGTATCATGGGAACCAGACAACTGATATATACTTATATACTTTTTTGTATACATTTATATAACCACCCAGACCCAGAACACACATCTATGTTCGTCACACAATTTTTTGTCCTGGGTGGGAATCGAACCCTTGACCTACAGAAGGTAGAGTTACTACCAACTGAACTATGAGGCCAGTCGCGTAGAGTACATGCGAAAATTTCTCTGTTACGACTGCCATATTCCACAAATTCATGATATTTATGCAAAAATTTCTCCAACCTTCTGAATCAATGTACAATAATTAAGGTACTTCGTAACCTTGATCGGCCATTGATTAAGCCAATTTTTTGTCATTTTCTGTGAGAAGTGTTTGTTACTCAGTTGGGAATTCAGTAAAAAAAAACTAATTAAAACAGGGTGTGTATTTTTTACTATATACTAAATTATTATTAATAAATTAACGAATTATTATACTAAAGTTCCTGAAGATTTAATAATAATAATATATGAATATAAATAATTGTTCTGCGTCTGGGTGTTAATATGTATTTATTTACAAAAAGTATATATGTATTCTATCAGTTGTCTGATTCCCATAGTAAAAGCTATGCTCAGTTTGGGGCTAGATGGGGCTGTGTGACATGTCCACCAATATTATAATAATAATAATATATATTTTTCACAAATTTAATTATTATCCGAATTAAATACACTGAGCCGCACAAGGGGGGTAGGGGGTAGGTGGGGTGTACACACGCGTCAAGTCCACCGCTAATTAATCAATACCGCGCGAATACAGCGGCCGCATCGCTCGAATACTGCTCCCCACTGTCACACACACAACCGTAATACAATGGATATGGTATTGTTTTTATGTGAAAAATTATAGAGCAGATGGCCCACCTGGTGGTGGTTATTGATCTCAATCCATAACAAGCAATAAATAATTGAATGATTATTTAATTATTAACTACTATATATATATATTTATCTAAATTAATAAACTGACTTGGTTTTTTTTTTATTAACAAATTTATTTATAAATCATTCATAAGCCCATATACGAATAGCTCCTATACTGTTATGATATATGAATTTTTATGGTCTAAAACATTAATAAATAGTTTACATAATATTATGTATTTGATGTGGTATTTAGAGTGTTAGCGGTCTTTCCATTTTGATTTAATCATAGTGTCTCAAAGGGTCATAGATCAATGTGTCCATTATACTGTAGCTGAGAATGCATTACTGTTTGGTGGCTGAAATGGGTATGGTGACAGTTCTTCCCCGATACAAATCGGCATAATTTCTACTGCTAATGACAACCCGCGTGGCATAAATTTCAGCTTACATCAATTTTAATTTATAACGAACTAGCTGTTGCCTGCGACTTCGCGTGGAATTCGGTTTTATCACGCACCCCTATTTTACCCCTCGGAAAAGAAGCCTATGTTACTCCTTGTTACATCAGCTATCTGCCAATGAAAGTCCCATCAAAATCGGTCCAGCCGTTTCAGAGATCAGCCGGAACAAACAGACAGACAGAGAGACAGACAACAACAGACAGACAAAAAAACCTTGCATACATCCAATTCCATATGCACTAAGTAAAGAGCTGTTATTTCAATATTACAAACAGACACTCCAATTTATTTGAATAGATTTATTTAAAAAAAAAAGTTATTCATCATCTACTTCGAATCTAATTTCGACTGAATGTCCTAATTCAGTAAAGACGTGAAGTAGTTACAATATCCAAACAATTTTCGGATTTATGTTACTGAGAATTTACCGCCTCCATTTTGTTTAGTACATGAACTGTGGTGGAATTCTAGTTAATAGCGCGAATTCCATAACCCAGCGATGGGAATCCGAAAATATCGCATCCAGCTAAATCTATCTCGTTTGCGGCTTATCGATTTATTAATATTCAGTATTTAGGAATATAATTTTGTAGCGCGAACTGGTTTCCGCAACTAGGCCACAAATGGGCCCTTTTTGCGTGTAGGGTGGAGGCCGCTAGTCCAGCCACCCTATGTCCTCCAGAAAGGGCAGCAGCTCGTTGATACCGGCGCAGGCCTGACTGGGTGTCCTCGGTGTCCCGAGGAAGGTTGCTCTTTGAGACGCCACGCTATCGCACTCTAGGAGCACATGCGCGGCCGTCTCTTCTGCAGTGAGCCAGCCTCTGCATAGGGGACTGTCTGTAACACCCAAAGTAAATAGGTGTTTGTTTAGTGGGCAGTGTCCTGTGACTATGCCGACGATACGCCGGAGTTTGTCACGTTTCAGATTGAGGTGTTTTCGGGAGTATTTCGGATATAAGTCCGGAAATGCCTCCTTCGCCTGCCTACAATCCGGGATACTTGCCCAAAGCTGTCTATGTTCATTGAAAGTATGTTGACGTATCCAGCGGCGGATTTGGCTAAAGGGGAGTGGTAAGAGAGGCTCCGGCCCTGCTGGTAGCATTTCTGAGCCTCTCCTAGCCAAAGCGTCCGCCCCGTCATTACCTCTAGACCTGCTGTGTCCCTTGATCCATTGCAGGGTAATTTTGTTTGAAATACTTACTTCTTCTAAGAGCTGGTGACACTGAATGGTAAGCCCTGAAGCGTGTTCAGTTTTTTGCATAGCTCGAAGTACTGCGGCGCTGTCCGAGAGTTGTCCCTGATGTTGAAGTAAGTTACCTTTCTGCGTAGCACTGCGTGGGCAGCCTGGATGATACCTACACATTCCGCCTGGAAAATGGAGTTATGTGCACCCAGGGCTACAGACGAGTGGATGTTAAGGTTAGGAATATAATGTTTAATGTTGTCATATATTGACTGGCCTCACAGCTCATTTGGAAACCCTGCCTTCTATGCTGTCGTGGGTTCGATTCCCACCCAGGACAAACATTTGTATGACGAATACATTATATACAGAAATATAAAAGAAAGATTTAATATACGTATACATATTGCTGTTGTGTATGGGCGGCGGCTACCACTTAACATCAGGTGGGCCGTCTGCTCGTTGTATCACCAACATGAATAAAAAATTTGCGCCGCTAAAACTTACTGTCACTTCTCTTCCATGTATTGTGTTTGTTAATTTTAAGAGCAGTAGAACTCTCGCCAATTTCGTCCGGGGAAGTACTGCCACCATGCCCTTTTCTGCCGCCAAGCAGTGACGCATTCGCGTTACTGTGTTCCGGTTTGAAAGGTGTGGTTGCCGGTGAAATTACAGGCACATGAGACATTCCACCTACACGTCTCAGAGGCGGGCGCATACGATGCGACTTGGGTCTTGTCATACCTACTTTGGGAGGACCCAAGTCACATCAGCTGTTATGGGCCGAGGTTACCACTTAACACCAGGTGGGCCGTCGGCTCGTTCCGTAAATGTATAACATAAAATAAAAAAAGTATTTTATTCTATTCCCAAACTTAGCTAGTCTACGTAAAAAAAAAAAGCATTATAATGAGAGAATTATAAGTGATCCCCTTAGCCAGCTCGTGGTAATAAAACCTACTTTCTAAATAAGGATTTGAAGATTTCCCTAGATCCAGCCAAAGCTACAGCAATTAGTGCGGTTTTTCCGACGCGATTCTAAACACCCTTACTTAGCGAGGGATCACGAATGATTATAATAATTTTGTTAAAAAAAGTTCGTAAATTTGGTCTTAAATCGTGTTTCTTATTACCAAATATTCTTATTTTTTCCTATTTATTACCAATTAATAACTCCAGGTCGGCCATCTGCTCGTCCTATGACCTTCTCATAAAAAAATATAGGAATAGTTGCCAACATTGTATGTCGAAAAAATAATATCCACCAATAAAGCGATCGGTTATTTGAAGCATGTAAGAGAGATATTTAAGATTCGTTATAACCATAATATGGAGAAAATATTACCAAATATGAGTGAGTGTATGGAAATCGTCTACTATTGATATTTTATCAATATATGTAAGGAATGAGGGAATGAAATATGTTTAGTAGTGGCATACAGAGGCAGCTTTTTTTTATGTACAAGCATTGGACCATCTTGTGTTAATGGTAGCTCATACCAAACAATGCGCCCTGCTCCCCTACCTAGGTATGACAAGACCCAAGTCGCATAATTGATGATGTGATGAGATATTTGTTTCACAACTGTCAAAAACTCCGTTCATTTGAACTGATAATCTGTAAGTTACCTGAACAGTGATTATCAACTTATAATATACTTATAATTGATAATATATATTAGATTTAAGCATAACTGAGGCAAAGGTAAGAAAGCAGACCGTCATATTATTTGAAAAATACTTATATCGTCACATTAACGTTTTCCGTTTCAGCGAAGCTAGAAGTAACTGAACCTCAAATATTTTCATACATGTAACCATTCCACAAATGTATGTTTGTTATCTTTCTCCGGAGAAATAAAAGGAGGTTTAAGGCACCGCGGCATGTTTTTGTTGGATTTTTACGCTAATTATCCCGGAAATCCAGCAGATGGTCAGGCAAAAAGTTTAATAAATTGCGTTTGAAAATTTAGTTTTATGAAATTCGTAATTGATTTCACTATCCCAACAGTGCATTTGCAGGAAATTCTTCAAGAAAAATAAACGAAAGAGGTTTATGTCGTAATTTAAAACTTTAGGATAAAATTACTAAAGATTGGGAATAATAAGAAAGACAAATCAACAAACACAGGTATTTATATATTTGCGATATATATAAATTTGCTTTGCTCAAAAAACGTTTCATTTCACTCAGCTTATTGCGTTTTGTCGACAGTCGACAACGGATGATATTGACGTAAATACAAAATGAAAAAACTCAGTTTGATTGTATTGATCGACATTTATACATTTGAAGTTGGTACTATGTCGTTTTGAATAAGTTAGTGATCGAGTAAGATGGCCCACCATATAGGGTAGGGGGTAGGTAAGCAGCAACCACCACCCATAAAAAACATATTTTTGATTACTTTCTAAGTTATAGAAAGACCGCTTTCTATTTAAATGGTGTAAAGTGTTTATCTATCTATCTATGAAAAGACCAATTGCATTGTGATGAGCCCGAAAATTTACCTGTGAATTTGGCATGTCTCGCGTGCCTGTGATTTTACCGGAAATCACTCCTTTCGAACCGGAACACAGTAATGCGTTACTGCTTGGCGGCAGAAATAGGTGTGGTGACAGTACTTCTCAGATGAACTTGGCACAAGTTCTAGGGCCATTCGTGTGTATGTTTTAATAAAACCTTTTTTCTGAGATTTGGCCTGTGGGCAGCAATGGGGATTGAAAAGGCTCCTGCAAAACAAAATTCTCTCCTTGTGGAACCTAAAAAGCTTAGTTTTAGCCAACGTTCTATAATACAGTGAATGAATGTCCGAATGTGACGACAGACAAACTATATGCGTTGTTTGTTGGTACAGTCGGCAGAAGTATTAAGGTATTAATAAGTTTTTCGAATCATGTATATTGTCAAGATCATAATGAGACTATTTTGATCAAACAAAACAAAAAGTAGGTAGATATTTAGTGGTGTTAGTCTGAGAGACTTAAATGTCTGTCAGGTAAGTAATTGTCTTGATAGGTAATGCTTGGGGTTTCAGAACTAGCTTAATGTAAACTTATGGGAGCTCTGTAAGTTGCAAGTACCCTGCCTGTGCGCATGGAGTCCAAGGTTCAAGGTTCAAGGTCATGGAGTCCAAGGTCCAAGGTCCAAAGTCCGATTGTACCCTTTCCTATTGCTACATTAATCCTTTATCTCCCTCAATCAGTCAAAGCCTATCATTAGATAAGACTACACCAAAAATTAAACATGGTGGACTATGCTTAAATAAGACCTTACTGATAGTAAGCGAGTTCTTCCCGACTTTAAATGGATAGAACAGCATGGAAATTATAGATGGTGTGTAACTAACTTTAAGTAAATGGGTGGTAATTGTAGGTTTTTTCTTCTTAAATGTATCATATTGGAACTGTGGGACTTGTATAACTTTATTCGTATGTGGGGCGTTAATGCTTGCGACACAGTAATTTACTCCTGCAAGCTTCCGATAATATGTAATATAAATATATATTATTATTAGGAATTATGAAATACGCGCGCGAATTGAACTAAAGACGTAGGTGACATGTTCTGTCGACTGTACGTATTCAATTACAAAAACATTTTTCCAAACCATTACATTTGAATGGCGAGTGACAAGCGTACTAGAGGGAATACGATGCGAATACCGCGGGAAAATGCTGACTTTTTGCAATGAAAATACATACATTCCGACTTATTTATACCCGCTGGTGTTATCACCTTTTTGAATTTTTCAAAAATCTATAGAATGTTGACATTTCAATATTTACATATATTTTTACACGATAAAATCGCACAGAGCTGTGATTTTATCGTATTATTTATATATATATATCGACTGGCCTCATGGCTCAGTTGGTTAGTAACCCTACCTTCTGCGCTGTAGGCCGTGGGTTCGATCCCCACTCAGGACAAACATTTATGTGACATTTGTAACATTGATGTTTGTTCTGTGTCTGGGTATTAATATGTATTTAAAAAAAGTATATAAGTATTATATTAGTTGTCTGGTCCCCATGATACAAGCTATGCTTAGCTTACTTTGGGGCTAGATGGTGCTGTGTGAAATGTCCACCATTATTTATTTATTTATTTATTATATGTCCGGCTCTTGTTATAACTTTATAAAATAGTGCAAATTTATTTGATACGACGGACCTATCAGATGTCCTATCTGTTTCTAAGCGTCATTTGTACGTACAATGATTATCATCATTATCATCAGCCTGCCATAGAACTCCTGGACATAACTAGATCTCTACTAGTAACAGCCACTGGGTATCATTGCTACGCCTGGGCGGGAGGCGTCCTACGCTAAATTTACCTCCCGATGTTCCTTTCACTGTTTTGAGAACGTGGTATATTGCACATAATTATTTAAGGCAAAATGCTCATTGTTTGTGGATTTGAACCAGCTACCTCCAAACTGAAACAAAATACTTCACCACGGACCCCCAACACTATCAGAACCGTTAACATTTTCTATTAAAAGATTCCGTGTTTCCCGTTTCTCGGTAGAATCCGAACCGTTCCTTACAAGGATAATCTGTTATCTTTTGGTAGCAAATAAACCTTATCCATGGACGCATGACACTAAAAATAGGACATGGGGCCTTCCACGCGGACCATAAATCCGGGTGTCATTGCTACCGCCCAAAATAACTCGACTCGCTCGTAAAACGTTAATGCTCTGATAATATTTCACTTGTGTACAAGCTGTTTGAATTTTGTTAGTTTTTGTATCGCTTAATACTGGAGATAAATAAATCTACAAATAAATAAATATTCGAAGAGCTCACCCAGGACAAACATTTTGTGTGACTAACTTACAGGTTTGTTGTGTCTGGATGTTAATATGTACATAAAAAGTTATTATTTTATCAGTTACAGTTTTCAAAAATCTATCTACATACAAGCTCTGATCACATACAAGATAAGCTTGGGGCTAGATGGCGCTGTGAGATATGTCCACCAATATATATTTTATTTAAACATATCAAATATATTAATTAAATATTAATCTCTTTAAAATCAATAAAATAATATCTTAAATAAAGAATGCGATAAAAACAATCTAAGTTGGTAAACCAAAACAATTCAAAGCATGTTGTTTTTACAAAATTGGAATGAGCTAGCTGCTTGTAATGGATATTACTTTGATAGAAGAATGAGGATATTGTGGCCACAGAAATATCGATAAAACGCTCGTAGCTTTTTCTAGTTTCTAGTGACAAATCATGTTTTTTTTATTCTATTTATAATTGTGAAATGTGAACTGATCATTGAATTTTAAATCATATATTTTAAGTTATTACTAACATAGCTTTAAATTATAGTTGTATTAAGTATTAAGTACTAAACAAAATAGATGGCTATCTGAATTTCAAAATAAATAAAATTAATAATTATGCTATAAATATTGCTTACTACCCGCAACTATGTTATCAAAAAGCTGGTACTCAATGTTAAAAAGGAATCATGCGTCGAGCTCCAATCAAAGTTTTCATTTAAAATATATATGCACAAATCTACGTTATCAAAAACAGCGAAACAAAACGTCTAGAAGAAACCGACATGTCCTATAACCAAAAATTCGAATGCATGCGTGAGGTGCATTGAAGGAGCCTATTTGAGGCGCCCGTTAATTGAAAATCAGCGCTGAGTACCTTTCCAGCAAAAGGCGCATAGGGAGTGTTTTTATTATACCTATTGCTTTTTCTTGTAATGCTTTTTCCTATGTTTGTGCTGAAATAAATGTCTATATCTATATAATTCTTTCATCACACTGGTTCGAGACAGCAAAACCAACAAAGTCAAAGTCAAAGTCAAAACTTTTATTTGTATAGAATTCATAAAGAGATGGCTTGGAAACGTCAATATTATTCAAAACATAAGGTCACGCGTACTTATCGATAAGTTTGATGCCTGTTCAAACCCTATCCGACCCTCCATGGGGAAGACAGCTACTTACTTATTATTGATATATATTTTGTTTGTACTCCAGATTACTCCGATAGTAGCGGATGCCCGCTAGTGTTATAGCCACAAACGATCCATGCAAAGCAAGTATGATGTTATCTGGCGTTATATGAACTGGCAACCTTCCCGAATGTGCAACTACCCCCTGTTTTGGGTAGATTGTATATTTCCAAGAGTTTTATTATTATGCTCATATGAAATATATTGGGTGAAGTCGGCAGCAATTTCGGCTATATGTTATATGACTAGATAATCTCCTTAACAGAATAGTCAAGCCATCTAATGGTTCTGGCTTCAAGCGTCATCAGAGGCAATCGATGGACCGTCGTGTGCGAGGAGTCTGCAGGCGCCTGGTTCTATTCCCGGCCGGGGCAGATTCGATGAGCATACATTTTTCTCGGGTCTTGGATGTTGGTGTTGCGTAAGTGTTTGTTCATGCCACCTGCGACAAAAATAATCCAGGTGAAGGCGTGTGATTGATAAATCTTTAATTTTATTAACTAACATAAAAGTTCTGTTATGTACTCCAGGATTAGAATGGTGTGTTCCTGTAATTTCACCGGCAATAAGAGCGTGGTGGTCTGACCCCCGAGTTTCAATCCGGAGGTCACCGGTTCAAATCCCGACGTGCACCTATGGGTTTTTCGATTGAAAGATTTATGTGCGCAATACCACGTTCTCAAAGCGGTGAAGGAAAACATCGTGAGGAAACCGACATGTCCTAGAACTAAAAATTCGAAGACATGTGTCCGAGTGCACGAAAGGAGCCTCTTTGAGGCGCACTTACAATCCTTTCACCACACTGGTTCGACAGAACCGGTGACTCGAAGAAGAAGAAGAAGACCGGCAATCATTAAAGTAAGTACGTTAAGGTGAAGCATCGTTATAAAAAAAATATGTGAGCCGTCACGGGACGCCTGGCAGATGTGAAACATCGACATTATTTTGTAAGAAACTAAGTACCCCATCACTAATAATGTTTATGATTTGTCGTAACCTTGAACGGACCAATCAGCGCTCATGCCGTGGCGACGCGTCACCACGCCAGAAATCGATTTTACGTGCGGCTATAGATGTTTCACATCAAAAGTAATATGCAACGCATGCCGTGGCGACGCGTCGCCACGGCATGCGTCGCCACGCCAGAAATCGGTTTTACGTGCGGCTATAGATGTTTCACATCAACAATGGAAAATAAAATATAAACATTCTCAAGTAAAACTTAATTATTTAGAATTCTTAAAGGCGAACGAAACAATCAGAACTGTTTATTTATTAATTCAAAAGCCCAGTGAGTTGGAAACAAAGTATCTCTCTCATCATTAATAAAAGTTCACTGAAACTCCAAACATTAATTCATTCGTGTTTTGATTAACGTTAGAATTCAAACAATGGGTGTTCAAATGAGATCAAAGCTGGAAGGATATCTTCAGTTGTTCGAATATGTCCAATGGACCTAAGATTAAATGGTCGATATACATGAATATGTTTATACGCATGCGACATAAATCATGAGCGATCTCCAGGCATAATTTGAGTATAAATCAAATATAATAATAATAATAATATTGGTGGACAATTCATACAGCGCCATCTAGACCCAAACTAAGCATGATATGTACCAGACAATTGGTAGAATACATTATATACTTGTTTTTTTCAAAACCCGACAAGACCAGTTTTTACTTCAAAAACTGATGGGCGTAATTCGATGTTCTTAAAATGGTAAGGGAATAGAACCAAAACTTCGAAGGTATGTGTCAAGTGCAAAAAAGGCACTTTGGGGCGCACTATTCAGCACCCTAGTCTTGAGAGAGCTTTTGACGTGAGTACCTACTACTAAGTATTTCCATCTGCCCAACGTAAGGGATAGAAAATGTTGAATCAAATGTTATACCTGCGAAGGGGAGCACCCAAGTCGTATTACTTTGCTATGGGCAGAGGTTACCACTTAACACCAGCTTGGTTATCTGCTCGTTCCGTAATTTTATTACATAAAAAAAACATTGCGCATTTGTTCTGGTTTTTCTAAAAGAAATTCTGCACTAAAATCTCCAGCTTGATCTTAAATATCCTTCGGAAACCATGTCCTATCACATAATCCGTCCAGGGCAATCAAGAATAAAGAACTGTTTTTCAGGAAATCTCAAAGGAGATTATATGGCTGGTCGGACGCCAACAAAAAAGGGTATCTCTTTGTTCGACGGCTAAACACTCAAGTTTTTGTGAAGTATCCCCTGATTTCAGCATTGTTGCTTTGGTATTTTGAAGAATGTTGGATCTTTGGTAAACTTAAAGGTTACAGGTACCTTACAAATATATCAAAGGCAGATTTATGTTGATCCAGAGATCAATACCTAATCCGGGTATTAAGGTCATCATCGGTTTACGGTTTGAAATAATTTCTCATACAATTTATGGTTAGAGATTTCTTTTAAACATAAAATTTTATGTGGTTTTTACTCTGTTGAGGACAAAGCTATGATTTTTCTTTACCTATTCGTTGTACATTGAGCCGTAGTATTATAAAATATATTGCAATAATATTACCTGGAGGACAAAGCTATGATTTTTCTTTACCTATTCGTTGTACATTTAGCCGTAGTATTATAAAATATATTGCAATAATATTACCTTACATGCGTTTACAATAAAATGAAAAATATTATTTTTATTACATTCGGATATGTGAAACAAAGAAAAATGTATTTATTTCAAAAAAAGTTGATGGTTATATCTAGTTATCTTAACGTGAATAAATGAACTTGAAAATTTCAAAATAAATTTCTATTTTACTTAGTAGATTAACTTGATTTTGTTAAAAAATGTGCTCAAATGTGTTTAGTTTGACACCAGCGATACAGAAATTTACAGGTCAGTGTTTCTTTGTTTGATTTATTTAAATATCCAATGTAAACTTACCAGGGAAAATAATTATTGTACCGTGATGAAAACGGATGTAGCTAATTATCCCGTTCGAACAGAAATTAGAATTGTTAGTGCTCATTTCCATTGTGGCGTTTTCGACAAATTACACGTAATTCATTTGAAATACAACAAGCTTTTGAATATATATGGTAACCTGAAGAAATATTTTATTTTATTTCTATGATAATGTTACGGAACAAGCCCACAGCCCACCTGGTGTTAAGTGGTAACTTCGGCCCATAACAACCGATGCGACTTGGGTCCTCCCCTAGGTACGACAAGACCCAAATCGCATCGTATGCGCCCGTAACTCTGAACCTTTCACAATGGTATCCCAGAAATCTCCCATCAAAAATATCTCTGTATCTAACAGCATTAGCATATAAGTCGAGTGATTGTCGTTATATTGGGATAGGTAAAAAAAATTAATCTGACATTCTCGATAAACTTTTAAGCGCAGTAGAACTCTCGCCAAGTTCGTCCGGGGAAGTACTGCCACCATGCCCATTTCTGCCGCCAAGCAGTAACGCATTCGCGTTACTGTGTTCCGATTTTAAAGGTGTAGTTTCCGGTGAAATTACAGGCACATGAGACCTTCCACCTACACGTCTCAGGGTTACGGGCGCATACGATGCGACTTGGGTCTTGACCCAAGTCGCATCTGTTGTTATGAGCCGAGGTTACCACTTAACACTAGGTGAGCCATCGGCTCGTTCCGTATCTACATCAAATAAAAAAAAACTACAGTAGCCGAAGTTACAGTGGGGTAGCTCTAAGAAGCTCGTAACCGCAACAAAATGAAATCACGATGTGAAAAGACAATTCAAAATATATGCAAAGCACGCACACAAACTAATTACTACCAAAACTATTTTCAAAATGAAAATTCAGTGCACAGTTTGAGATTAATAATCCTACGTCCAGAATAACCGAACGCAACCGAACGAACGGTATTGGGGGTCTCATTACCCAAACAAATGATATCGCAATGATGTCGCTTGTCAATGTCATGAAGATGTAACAAACACTGCTTTGCCTTCAAATGAATTTTATTGAAAATGTTCATTGAACCGCCTTTGTTTGATCATTTCCATTGGTTTGGACCCAACGTAAAAGTATAAACCTCTTTTGCAAACAAGGCTGCGCTTCTGATTCCGAAACCAGCCAACTTGTGCCTTAAAACGCTCTAGAAATCACTTGGTACAAGTATTAAGCATAGAGTCTATATTTTATTATATTTTTATAGCAAAAGAACTAAATAGGGTCAACAAATATATATAATTTTTTCTTTAAAAAAAAGAGGAGAGTTAGTTACTTAAGATAAATAAAGAAAAGTCCTTATATTCTTCATAGACATTATTGCTCTTGAATTTTTCTACACGAATTATTTATGACAAAATATTTTAGCTCCAATATATGCTAAGCATAGTTTGTATCATGGAAACCAGGTAAGTGGTATAATGCTTTTCTTTTTGTAAATAAATACATACATATATGCATATCAACAACCAGACACAGAACAAACGTTTATGTTCGTCACACAAATGTTTGTCCTGGGTGGGAATCGAACCTGGGAAACGACCTACACCTACACGGCTTCATTCTAACATAATATCGGTGATCTGCTTCCACAGATACTTTCATCAGATACCCCGAAAACAGCCCTTTAAAATGATAATACTACTTATTTAAAAAATACAGAATGAAAAAGTCAAAATCACTATTATAAATAAACTAACGGATTTTGATGATATTTCTAAGTCTTACCTTAATAGGGGTAGACTCAAGTAAACCCAAGTTCCGAAACTTATTTACATAAATCAAACGATACCGAAGACATTCTTTGAATAATTTAGTTTTTGTTTCTCATGACTTGTACCAAACGTTACTCTGTAGAAATGAGTCTACCGATAAACTGTGATAGTTTCAGTTGCTATGCTACTGCTATTTTGTAACTTGTCTCAAATCAATTTAGCTATATCAAATCGTTCATAATGATAATGATAAAAATCATTTATTTTGAATTTTTATTTTGAACATATTTGAGATTAAAATTAAAATTACATATCGCAATTAAATAACTTCCTTAACATCATTTACTGTTCTTAAAAATTATACTCCTAAATGCATTGAGCGGTATTATGTCTGTGGTTTAGTTTATTTATTAATATTTTGTTCTGACATTTTATTCAAGTTATGGCAAGCGCTTATAATGCATATACTAACGTATTCCCTTTGCTATGGGTCCAGGATATCATCTAATATATGGCAGGAAATTCAGTTTAAAGCACTACTTTCACTCAAGACTAGAGGGTATCTTTAATTTTTTGTTAGTAATTTTGGTAACATTTACATATAAATAATAATAATGGTGGACATTTTACACAGCGCCATCTAGCCCCAAAGTAAGCTAAGCATAGCTTGTATCATGGGAACCAGACAACTGATATAATACTTATATACTTTTTCTTTTGTAAATACATACATATAATACATATTAACACCCAGACACAGAACAAACATCAATGTTACAAATGTCACATAAATGTTTGTCCTGAGTGGGGATCGAACGCACGACCTACAGCGCAGAAGGTAGGGTTACTAACCAACTGAGCTATGAGGCCAGTAAAAATTAACTTAATTGTGAAAGACTTAAAGTCTACAGAAGCAAAAGAAATCATTATGGAAATGCTTACAAAATCATTTCACAGCCGTGTGTTTGTTCCACGAAACTTCGCACCTCCATTGTCTGCTTGTTTTCTTGGCGTAATTTTCAGAAACTTACAAATAACACAGAAACATTTTAAATATTTAAATACAGACCAGCTGAAGTTTAATATCTGCTTCAGTTATTTATAATCATGTTAATTTAACGTTTCGCATAATACCTTTTGTTTTTACTCTTAAATGGCAACCCTGAGCGGAGAGTACGTATGGTGGCCCAGTGGTACTGACTAACGTTGATAATCGAATTATTATCCCAATAAATCATTCGAATAATAGTAACATCAATATGTGTTATTCGATTATGAACTGTCCCATAATTAGGAGTTATTTTTTTAATTAGAATTAAAGAATTGGGAAAAAATTTACTAAGACAGGAAAAAATAAAGTTTTATTGTTGCGATTAGTAGATTATATGTTACCTTGGACGATTAAACAAACAAACATTAATAAAAATCGTCCAGGTATATATTCTGGTCTATATTCTGCAATTTTTGAAGCAAATAATAGATTTATGCATATATATTTAGAAAGTATTTAAATAAAATAATAACTGTTATTAATATTCGAATTTAAAGGCTTTTATTGCCTGGCCAGAATTGGTTGATTTCACTTTCGAATTTTTCTTTCATTTGGACATTTTCGTTTTCTCTCACTGTTTTCATTCACCGTTTTGAGAATGTTCTGGGCAAATAAACAATTTAATGTGCAGCTTTATAGCCGCACATAGCCTATAATTTTCCTCGAAACCGGTATATCTAGTCAAAATTCTTTTTCACATCAGACTGATTTTACCAGAAATCCAAGAAAGATTATGAGATAATCGCGTTCAAACAAACAAACTCCCCAGCTTTATTATTTGCATACCAGTACATAGATATTTCATGAACAAGGGAGGATAATAGTACTGCAGGGCATCAAACCACATACAAATGACAACATTCGTGTAATTTTCCACTACAAGGTGGTAACACATTTGCCCCGGGGTGCAATACCTCGCTGCAGTAGCGGCCTGAAATCAGACAATTCTGATACCATGATCCTACCGAATGCAAGCTCATTCTGTATTCCCCGGAGCTTGCAACACCAAATAATCGATAGTTCAGACGATATATAAACATTTTGTCAGAGTACCCTTTCTAGTGAATGTCCTACAAGTCGTAGCCGCAAAATATGAGGATAAAAGCTTTATATCCAACGAATTGACAGGCCTCACAGCTCAGTTGGTAGTAACTCTGCGCTGTAGGTCGTGGGATCCGTTGTTGCTTCAAAAATATATAATTGCTGTCCCTAACGGAATTGAACCCCCTAAACGTTTAACACAAAGTTATAAGTTCCGAATCACACGAAAATTTCTCAGTTAATCCCAATATTCAATAAAATATAGTAAATATTAATTCGAAATTATTGAAAATAGTTCTACCAGAACTCATATACTTTTTGGTTCTATAGCTCCTACCTTATGAGATATTATCATAACCCTAGATGCGCTGTATTTATAATAGTTATGTTAATTAACTCTTAAATAATTCCTAACTTAACTCGCTGGTTAAACCCAAACCAGCTAAATTTACTGATAATTGTGTACGTAGGCATCGCCACCTCCCGATATTTATCTCCCGTAATGTTATTTACGTGATTTGTTTAGCATTTTCTGTATTTTCGGGGTAATTGGAAAAGATCGCTGGGGATAGATTCGCCCGAATGTATGGGGATTACGGCCTAGAGCAAATTAGGTTTTTTCGCTGAAAGGGGTTACGTGACAATGAAATTTATTGTACCCGGCTTGAGCATATTAACACACCAATGATTACTCGTTTTAATTAGAATTTACATTGGCGGTCATTATTTTGGCAACCACCTAAACCAAACTGAAGTTTTCTTATGTGTCTCTCTTTGGAGGGATAAAAATCTAATATACAAAATTTTTGATAAAATAGTAGTTTTTTTTTAATTGAAACATTTAAAATAAAAATAAATAAACCACGGTACTTAGTTTCACGGTTGCAATGTGAAAAACTGTGAATTGACTGTATTTTTACATTCAACAGAACAGAGTTAAATTAGCTTCTCTAGTAAATTAATAAAAAAAAATATGGACATTTCACACAGCGCCATCTACCCCGAATCTACATGGTTTGTAATATGGGAACCAGACAACTGATAAAGATGTAGTGATGTGATACAAAAAGCAGGTGATGGGCGCTTTGCTCTAAGATGACGGGCAGTCACTTCGAATTAAACAAAATCTTTTTTTATGTAATTTGGGTGGTGGGAGGAGCTGACGGCCCACCTGATGTTACGTGGTAACCTCTGCCCATAGACAACAGAAATACGACTCAAGTCCTCTCCACCAAAATACGAGATGACTCAAGTAGCATTGCGTTGCGTCCATCACCTCGAAACGGGGATTATGTCTCATGCGGCTGCAATTTCACCGGCACCCACTCCCTTCCACCGGAACACAGCAACACGAGTGCATCACTGCTTGGCGGTGGATTACCAGGTATGGTGGCAGCACTTCTCCGGCTCCTTAGCACAAGTTATACTGCTACTAGAATCGCTACTAAATCGCATGTAAGCTGTATACTTAACTAGGCTACAACCTCTAGAGCATAAAACTCATCGGAAACCCCTCTCGTCTCTAAGGGGCCGTTCATTATCGCACAGCTTGCGAAGGATTTTTGCGGCGATCGCGGCGGGATGAATTATGCTAATAGTCTTACCGTTCCAATGATAACGGGGTTACAAGGAATTCAGGATTATACGATGGAAAAGAAAGTCATTGTTTGTAGAGATTCAGCATCGTCATAATCAGCACTTTGGGGGCGCTTAAAGCGGATTTTGTTGTTTCAACAGATCGTCAACTAAGTTAGACAACGTTTAGAAAATTTATCAATTTAAGCACTTTTATTAATGGTATGTACTTCCGTGCTTTTGAGGACACAAGGCTAAGTTCAGACGGTCGCGCGACGGCATGAATTCAATTAATTGCACGGCTGCTTTTGGTTATAGATTCAAAACGGTAACATACAATATTTCACATGATCGTGCATCAAGCCGGTGACTACGTACGACCATCTGAACTAACTCTTAAATATAGACACTATTCATCGCCTCAGCTTATTAGTTACTTTATAGTAAGTATAGGATTTTCTGGCGACAAATTCGTGTCCTACATTCGTCACTTCAAAATTCTCACGATAGTTACACAATTAAAAATGGCCCAATCTGCTTACCCCTTCACTGAAAATAGCGTGAGTATATTAAATGTGTACATAAGTAATGTACTGTACTTCTGTTATTTGTGGAAGGAACTAGTCATCCACAAAACAGGTAATCCTAGTGTGTGGGCTAGTGCACTGCACTGTTATTCAGTCTGATTCAGTTTTTAAGTATCCAACTTTAGTTTTACCTATTCAAGTGATGTAAAGTTTTTGTAACAAAGAAATAAAAATAAATTTACTATTTATTTATTTATTTTAAGTAGTAAATAAATCAAACCAATCAACAAACCATCTTTAACCAGTGTGCTACAGAGGTCTTACCATGACGGACCCATTTTCACCGATCCGGCTTATCGGAGACCTAAACAATAATCAGATTAATTATACCAAATGCCTTTCAAAAGTACCTCGGCGCTGAAAAGGGTTAACCCCATGAGGCAATTTTAATAATCCCTTGCTTAAACCGAAAATAAACCTCGTCCTGTGTTCGTGCTGTTACAACGCTTAACGGGCAGTTAGCGCAGATCGATCAGGTTAAGCGGCGATTCAAATGACCGGTAATTGGATGGATATCCATTGAATTGGATCGACTGGCCTCACAGCTCAGTTAGTAGGGACCATGCCTTCTGCGTTGTAGGTCACGGGTTCTATTCCCAGCTAGGACATACATTTGTGCGACATTTGTAACATTGATGTTTGTTGTGTGTCTAGGTGTTAATATTTATTATATGTATTGTGTTTACAAAAGAAAAGTATATAAGTATTATATCAGTTGCTGGTTCCCATGATACAAGCTATGCTTAGCTTACTTTAGGGCTAGATGGCGCTGTGTGAAATGTCCACCACCAATATTTAATCTTTTTTTTTTTATGTGATACAATTACGGGACGAGCCGACGGCCCACCTGGTGTTAAGTGGTAACCTCGGTCCATAACAACTGACTCGACTTGGGTCCTCTCCTACTTGGTACGTCAAGTCGCATTCTATGTGCCCGTAACTCTGAGACGTATAGATGGAATGTCTCATGTGACTGTAATTTCATCGGCAACCAAACGGTCTTTGGGTACCTCAATTTGTTTCTTTATATTTTTTAATATTTTGTAATAATGACTTTGTAATTTTTTGTTATATAAATATTTCTTTTTGGAGTCTGTGGATAAGAAGGTTATGACTTTTGACCCGACCGAAGGGCGCGCTACGCTAAAATTGCCTATTTGGCCTACACTCAATAACTCAACCATCGAAATAGTTTGTTACGAATGAGAAATCTTATTTGGATAAATAATTCGCAATCCCAACGGAATTCCAGCTAAAATATTGTTGTACTCACAACTAGGTTAAGAACACTCGACGGCCCACAAAACTTAAACGGAATTACGTTTTCCTCAGGATTGTTGACGGAATATATTTCTACTGGTTAGACGTAGGGTACTTGTTGAATTGAATTGTTGCTGTACTTTTTTGTAATTTTTGGTATTACTGATAGTAAGTAAAAAATCGTGTGTGCAATTTCAAATGGTACAGCATTCCCGAAAAAAGACCAAACAAAATATTAAACCAGCTTTTCCAATCAAGAAGATGAAAAACATGACCGCCCTAAGCCATGCAGTATGTATAATTAAAGAAAAATTCTTTTTTTACATTATATAAGTAGAGCCATATTGCCGTAATATTGTTTTTAAATACTGATTGGTGGACTGGCCTCACAGCTCAGTTGGTAATAACTCTCTATTCTGAGTTGCAGGTCATGAGTGCGATTCCCATCCAGGACAAACATTTGTGTGACAAGCATAGATTTGTTCTGTATCTGTGTGTTAATAAGTATGTATTTACAAAAAAAAATGTATATGTATTCTATTAGTCACCTGGTTCCCACAGTACAAGTCACGCTTAATTTGGGGTTAGACGCGATTCGTGATATGTCCACTAACATCATACTATTATTATAGTTTTAGCCAGTGTCATAAATACATATTAACTATTAACTCAGACACAGAACAAACATCTATGTTCGTGACGCAAATGCTTTGCGGCTAGATGGCGCTGTGTGAAATATCCAATGTTATTATTATTATTATTATTTGTTGTCACGTGTGCACTGTCGAGTTGAATTAAGTGTTGGCTTCTACTGCCAAAACCCGAATCGATCAAATATATATCCTTGTGTATGTTTTATCCGTTCCCGGTCCACCGGCGCTCCCGACCGCGTCCCTAACGTTTAGAGCAGTTCTAGTAAATGCGTGTGGGAATTCCTTTTTAGCGTCCATCTGTCCCGGGAGCAGATAGGGATGGGATATCTGAGTCGATTGAGTGCACACTCCGAATTTCAATCCTGAGGTCCAATAATAATAATTATAATAATTCATTATTTCAGACGATTGAATCCATATAAATACAAACAAAATTAAATTAAAATTAAGATCAAAAAGCCAAAAAAATAAAAAAAAATAAGTTGACCGAGATTTAAAAAATAACAAAAAATATATGAATATTATAAATCTTACAACATTTCATAATGACCCCTTTCCGGGATCACACAATAATGGTTTATTCGCTTCAATATTGTATTTCCGCTAATACAATATTGAAGCGAATAAATCATTACTCGAGCAGTTTCTTAAAACGATAATGGAAAATATGTTGAGGAAACCGGCGTGTCCAGAACCAAATGTTTTGAAGACGAGTGTCAAATTCAGGAATGGAGCAGCCTCTTTAATTCATCATACTGGTTCGAAAATGTCTACAGTCTATAGTTTGACGGTTTTTTGATTTTCAGTCATGGTTCGACTATGAATCCTTTTTGCAAAATTCTGTTGTTGTCTGTGAAATATGATGGGATTCAATTAAAATTGAAAAAAGGTAAAAAATGTAAAATATAATTTATAGACTAACAAACTAAAATAATTTGCTGTAAATATTATGTCTGACTGTCAAAAACATGTTCTGAAACTTACAACAGAATAATTTACTGTTCCAACATCTACTAGACAGAATATTTAATATAATGCTAATTTCAGACTTGTAATATCGAATTCGTGTATCACAAGTTTCCAACAAGTTTGCAATAGCCAACAGTGGCATTTGAATGATTTCAACTGGCCTCACAGTCAACTCGATGTATGTCAAGGGTTCGCTTCCCACCCGGGACAATTGTTAGTATGACGAAATTGATAATGTACATCTGTACATGTATGTATTTAAAATAAGATTAATTATGTCTTCTATCAGTTTACTGGTCCACTAAGTACAAGCTGTGCTTATTTTGGAACTAGATGGCGCTGCGTGAAATGTTCAATATTTATTTGGAAAGACAAAGGAGCGACATTTGCCCGGAGGCGGAGGCAATATTAGATAATAAAAGTTGACGTCAACAGTACTGTCAGTGTTGTCAATTTGACAGTGACATTTGAGGCAATAAGATCAAACGTCGAATGTCAAACAACCGCCAAGAAGTTAATAACATATTGACATGGCTGCCGTTACGTCGCATCCTTACTACAAGAACGTTCCAAGATCGTCATAACTCTATAGTTCGCAACTGTCTAGTTCTCCTAGGCCCCGGAGGGAGGCTGTCAACTTTTAGATTAGGTTTTTTTCAATATAAGTTTCGGAGACGAAAGTGGAAAGTGGAATAAGTGAGTCGAGAAAGGACGGGAAATAAAAAGATATTGTGAAGTGAGGGAAAATGTCGGAAACTTGACAGGTCGGACAGATGCGACTTATAAATAGCGTTTATTACGAATTACTATAAGAAGTCAAGCGTGCTTCGCAAACTGATAATTATTCTAGTTCAGGCTCCCGTGTTATATATACCTATGTCTAAATAAGTTTTATGAATTTTTAAATTTACCTTGTTTTATTTGAATAAATTTATTATTATTATTATTATTATTCTTGTATATCAATTATTTAAATAAATCTGTAAATAAATATTGGTGAATTTTCCACACAGAGCCAAACTAAGCAAAGCTTGTAACAGGGGAACTAGTATATTTACTAACAAGCATATGTGACATTTTAGTTGTTTAAATGTTCACATAGGAATCGAACCCACTCCTATACTGTATAAGGCAGAATTACTACCTACTCTGTGAGGTCAGTTATTTTTGAAGGTATGGGTTCTCTTTGAAAGCATTGGAAGTCATAACCCTGAGTATAATTTCCAATATAGGTTAGAATTTTTGACCTACATGTTATATATATTCACGCTATTGTGAAAAAGGGGCAACTTTTCACCTTGTCTCACACTCTCGTGACAATATAGACGTGACAACTTATAAGCTCATCGAAACCATCGTATTCTCACTAATAACTCTAACACTTTCTTTCTGTGTTATATATTTAATTCCTTATAATCCGACAGCCAAGACAAATATTGTAAAACCAAATTGACCAATGAGCCCTAGCGAAGGTACAAACATTACAAGCGAATCCTGTTTTTAGTTTACAAACAACTTATTTCATGTTATCTGTCATGTATTTCAATGAATATAATGCAGGCCAGTGACTGACTCATTTGAAACATTTTAAAACTATTATTTTGAATAATACAATCTGGACAACCTGACATGTGAACCTTTGGTGAGTACAAAAGTTAAGTTTCCCAAATCAATTGCACCGATTCCGACAAATCTCTCGCTCTAAGCGGAGATCACCTCTTGAAAGACCCAGGGGGTTATTTCAGGTGTAATCTCGAATGTGAGTGGTTTAATCTCGGATGAGAATGTTGTTATGTATAACATGCGAGATGAATGTATATTATTACTACTAATCGTAATATTATTTTTTAATATTATTATCATGTCGCTGGCTCTCTCGAAACTGTATGTCGAGATTATTAAATTGCGTCTTACTCTTTCAGTCTCGTCTCGTACACGACTTTTATATTTGTTACAAATTACTTCTTCTTCTTCTTCTTCGAGTCACCGATTCTGTCGAACCAGTGTGGTGGAAGGATTGTAAGTGCGCCTCAAAGAGGCTCCTTTCGTGCACTCGACACATGTCTTCGAATTTTAAGTTCTAGGACATGTCGGTTTCCTCACGATGTTTTCCTTCACCGTTTTGAGAACGTGGTATTGCTACAATTGTACAAATTACTAAAATAACGTTACAAAGAGTTAGCTTAGTAAGACAGACATGGAGCATAATCTGAGTTGATATTGAGTTGATGAGTTAATATTTTTTCATAAAACAAATTAAGAGTGGTATTAGATAGAATCGTGGTACTCGTTGGTAAAACGGCATACATTAGAAACAAAAAATCGAAGATTTGTAAACGAAGTCTCGACTATATTATGTTATAGGCGAAATTCATTCTGTAACAAGAGTAGCAGTAGTAATCGTAGTATAAGTAATGAACCAGTTAGTTGTGGGTTATTGCCAAATGAAAAGTCTCCTTGTTGCAAAAACTCGGCTATAGTCTATGGGATTTTTCTGTTATATACGTGGAAATGTCTATGCCACCACACAGGGCATCCCTAAGAAAGAGGCAACTGCTAGTGAATTATTAAATATATATAAAGGTAAAATGTATGACTGGCCTCATAGCTCAGTTGGTTAGTAACCCTACCTTCTGCGCTGTAGGTCGTGGGTTCGATCCCCACACAGGACAAACATTTATGTGACATTTGTAACATTGATGTTTTTTCTGTGTCCGGGTGTTAATATGTATTATATGTATGTATTTACAAAAGATAAGTATATAAGTATTATATTAGTTGTCTGGTTCCCATGATACAAGCTATGCATAGATTACTTTGGGGCTAGATGGCGATGTGTGAAATGTCCACCATTATTTAAAAAAAGAAAAAAAAATGTATGTGACGAGCATATTTTTTTTCTTGTACCTTCAATTGTTTATACTATGTGTCTCCCTCCTGCGACATGTGTCATGATGTGTGTACGCGTTTGTGTCATGATCTCGTGAGCGAGATTTCGCTGAGAATACGGCCTTGCCAGCGCCGCCGGGAATTGAACTGACTGCCACGATTTGTCTTCATTTGTCCTCCGCAGTTGAGACGAGGGAAATAATTAACCAGTTTTGTCACAGTCGGGTTTGCTTTCTGCTGAATTTAGATTGTTGTTTGCTTGGCGGCCATTTAGGTCATCAATACTCGGCCGCATTAATTTATCCTTCAACAGCTCAACGAACGGATTACTCACAATAAGCTGGAGTGAATAGACTACTTCGTGTATATATATTTCTTGTGCAGAGATGTCTTTTGACAACACAATCTGGATTGGTAAAAGTTACATTACTGTGTTGCCTGAAATAAATAAAAAAAACATTCAGGTTTTATCATGTTTTCTTATATAATTTCCAGAATAAGGTGTACCTAGCGCACGTAATGTTTTTAAGTGAAAAGCTGTTTGGCGTCCTACGCACGTATCTGTACCAGTTACCTTTGGATTGACGGTCGGTGTCCTTACTTACTAACTCTAAGAAAAATAATTTATTCATTGTGCAGGGTTTATACAATCGATATATCACTGTTTAGTAACAAGCAAAACCTATTTATTGCAAACTCCATTGTTCACTTTCAAACTCAAAAATAAATATTCGTACAAAGGACTATAAATGATTGTACTCTCACCCGTAGCCTTTCAAAAACCACAATACTTCAAAGCTCATTCATATTCCAAAATGTAGAAGCGAATCTACGATATTAAACGTGGCCGAGGTAGTCAAGAAGCTTTCATGATTTTTTTTACTGCCAAACACTTTTGCATAACTGTGTTAAATAATAAAGTTCTTGAAAGTGAAAATATTCTTACATACAATATTCCATTCACTTCTCAGAATTACAGAAAGTTTCCAAAAACTTAGTTATAATTATTTTATCATGAAAGTGTCACACAATCCTGTATTCCCTCTATCTTATTTGAGGTATTATGAAATTAGACGTAGTCAAATCCACATAAGCTTTTCTGTAGTTTGAATTAAGCCACACGGTAGGGATAGGTGGCCTCAACATCCGGTAGGCCATCTGCTTATTCTGTAAAATAATAAAACAACATAAAATACCTTTGATAAAAATTTAATTCGATTCTACCCGTCACTCATTCTATTGCCAAACTATTTCCATCACAAAAGGTCAGAATAAAAAGTATTGGGTATCGACTTCTATATAAAACTCAGATAGCTAACTAGCTCAGAACCTGACTAATGCACACAAAACAGTAATATAGCGAATTAAAATGGATAATTTGACTTTGAGGTTATTAGGTATTATATAAATTTATATACATTTTGTCTTCAATATAATATTATTTACGGAAATAAGTAACGGAACGAGCATATATTATTATAAATATATTTACATACGATGACTTCTGCCCATAACAAAAGCAAAACGACATGGATCTTCCCCTTCTTAGGTAAGGTTGGGAATGCCCCAATCCCATCGCTTTGTGCTCATAATCCTGAGACGTGAAGATTGAATATCTCAAGAGGCTGATTTTTCACCTGCAAACAGACCTTTCAATCCTGGTACAAATGGGTATAAGGACGGGCTTTCCCGTACAATCGCTGGTAACTAGGTACCTATAGAACAATATAATTTTTCATCAAAAAGTACACGTTCATATTTCCACAGAAAAACAAATAAATAGAAGTGACGTGGGACAATACGGTCCGATTGAAATGGTTTCCGCATTTTTCTTATTCGTATTTTTTCTATTGTGCGCGGTTTATTTATTGTAAATCCTCCGTGATTTGGAGTTAGTTTATTTTCCTAGGATACTCTTGACTTCTTGCTGTATTTACGTTTACAGAGTAGATAGACCCATGCGCTTGGCTTACTATTGCCCTTAAGTTGTGATTTAATTTTACCCTTTTTGACAGATGATTTAACTTAGTAGCCTTGAGTTTTAACCCAGAGGTCGTTAGTTCAAATCCAGACGTGCATAAATTTTTCACTTGCATTTGTACTTTCTCTAAATGATGAAGGAAAACATCGTGAGGAAATTGGCATGTAGTGTGCAATATTGGTGGACACTTTACACAGCGCCATCTAGCTCCAAAGTAAGCTAAGCATAGCTTGTATCATGGGAACCAGACAACTGATATAAATCAATACTTTTTTGATGTGAAACATCTATAGCCGCACGTAAAACCGATTTCTGGCTTGGCGACGCGTCGCCACGACATGAGCGCTGATTGGTCCGTTCAAGGTTACGACAAATCATAAACATTTATTAGTGATGGGGTACTTAGTTTCTTACAAAATAATGTCGATGTTTCACATCTGCCAGGCGTCTCGTGACGGCTCACATTTTTTTTGTATCTAAATACATACATAAAATACATATCAACACCCAGATAAACACCTATGTTCGTCACTCAAATGTTTGTCCTGGGTGGGAATATAACCCACGACCTACAGCGCAGAAGGCAGCGTTACTAGTAACTGAGCTATGAGGCCAGTCAAACTGGTTCGATTGATTCGATTATTAGTAATAATGATTGTTTGGCGTCAAAAATAAATCTATTACAAATAAATAAAATTGGCGTGTCTGTTTGTAATATTAAAATAACCGCTTTTTCCTAATTGCATATGGATGTATACACGGTACATATACCAAAACAACATTTTTTACAATTTTTGTCTGTCTGTCTGTTTGTTCCGGCTAATCTCCGAAATGACTGGACCGATTGACGGGACTTTCTCTGGCAGATAGCTGATGTAACAAGGAGTAACTTAGGCTACTTTTCCGAGGGGTAAAATAGGGGTGCGTGATAAAACCGAATCCCACGCGGACGAAGTCGCGGGCAACAGCTAGTATATCATAAAATATGTTTCTTTTAGTAACAATATCATCGTCGGAAGTATTAAATATTCTGAGAATACAATATGATAACTTCGGATTATACTTTCACGATAACCAAAGGAGAGGTCTAACGAGATGTCAGATGTCTTGTGGCCGGAGCTATGATGAGGAAACTTTCATCGATACTCAAAATTAGGAACTTTCAAGAACCCTGGTTTCCGGTAAGTTGATCACGGTCAAATTAATTACAGGTACTTGACAATAATAATAATATAATATTGGTGGACAATACAGACACCTAGCCCCAAACTAAACATAGCTTGTACTATGGGAAACAGACAACTGATAGAATACATATACTTTTTTTAAATACATATATATAATACATATTAATACTAAGAAATAAAACATGTTATTTATAAAGGAACCCTGGCTGCTTGTGTACGACTCGTACTTGGTGGGTGTATTTATTTATATGTGCCGTAATAGCATATATTCAAGACCCAGGAGGTAATATTCGAGAATTCAGCGAATGATCAAAAAGTCAGTTCAATGAAAGTTTTACAATTGCTGTGAGTGTGAAATGACTTGGTATAAGTACTTAAGCATTACGTTCAAATTATACCGCGGTATTTTGCTAAATGGATTGTGTTAAGGCGAAGTTGATTTTAATTTTCTAATTAGCAGTCAAAGTCAAACCTATATTTCCAAAAAATTCAAGAAATGGCTTGGAAACGTCAATAATATTCAAAATATAAGGACACGCGTACTTATCGCTACGTTTGACGCGTGTTCAAACCCTACCCGACCCTCCAGAACAGACAAGAAACGCCTAGAGTATGATCCTTGTAGTGTTTTTATCCTTGTACAGGTACTAGGTAAGCAGGAAAACATACGCATTACCATGTTCTTGTTTGAAAGGTGTGGTCGCCGGTGAGATTACAGGCACACGAGATATATCATCTTCATGACACACAGCACGGGCGTTATATACTTGGTTCTTACGACACCTAAGTACGTTAGCACCGAATCTTACCCACTGTTTCTGTTATGGGCAGAGGTTTATTAATGTAAATAATAACCAGGTGGGCCATCACTTTTTATTTAAAATAACGAGTTTTTTTATAAAATATATGACCCTCAAAATTTATTTTCTTACTTACATAGGTACACTGTACTGTACATAGGTTGGGTCATATAAGAGACGGGATTTAATAATATATTCGGGGAAAAAAATTCAACAATTAATCCAAAATATAGGCTTAGAACTTCAAGTCACTTAGTACTCAAGAAACATGTTTTCGAGTGATTATATTTTAGCAACAATTTAGCAACGATGTACGGAAGTTATTATAAGGAAATTGTTAGTGAATTAACAATTAGGTACAAATGAAATCAAATACAAAAAAATAAAGCCTAATTTGTAATAAATATTTGCATTTGAAAGAATGAACCACGAAATAGATAGATAACACATTTATTCAGCACACAGGACACAAATACACAAAAGAGCAATGACTAAAAATAACAAACATGAAGAAAAAAGAAATATTACAATATGTACCTGTGCCTCCAGTGCCGAAAAAGGGGTTGGCTCAGCATATGCTGAGTAATTTTACTCAAATAATGCTCTCGAGACAAGATAAATAAAAACAATGAACAGTACTTAGCGAGTTTCATTGGAAATGCTCAAGAAGTCGAGAAGTTGTAACGATCTTGTCGGCAGACACTTTATTTGACTTTATGTTGACGTTGTCACAGAACATGGCTTCCACTGGACGGATAAGCTCAGTTTATATGAATGAGGAGTTCAAACTTAACAAATTTTAGTTAGAAGCTCCTAACTAACGGAATATCTTATAAAAATAGTTATTAGGGCATGTTAAAGCATAATTATGTAACTATATTTTCGTAATTTAAATACAACCAGTATGTATACTGGTTTTTATTTTTAGTATTTTTTTTTAGTTTAGCAGTTAAGTTTAGTAGATCTTAAGTGCTGCTGACACTGTAAAAATACTTGATACAATACATGGGCTAGTTTAAAAGTAATGATAAATTTTTAGTAACCAAAGTAGCTCACCCTTTAGTAAAGAATTAACTTTGATGGTATTTGTAGAACTAGTGAAACCCCGCGGCTCCCAAATATTGTTCTGTATGGCTTCATTAAAACTTGCCAATTCTGCTTGCACCGAAATTGGTGGAATAATGCAACTGGGAAATAAGTTTAGTGCAGTCGTTTAGCGCAGAATTGCAGCTTCATTATATGGTCCGTCTACTTTAGGGAGTGAATTGCAGCTCACTGGGTCAAGTCTAAAGACTTAGTGTCTTGTGAGTGCAGGCTATACATAACGCGTATTTATTACGAAATTTGACGCCTTTTCAGACCCTACCAGCCCCTCCATGGGGAAAGTAACCTGCCTGTATCAAACGTCTGGACGATTAACAATTTTTTGCGGTTTTGGTAGAGAAATATTTAAATTCAGCTGAGGACCCCAAGTTCGTCACCGTAACATACTATGGACATTGGAATTATGAAAGTAAGTCGAGCACAAAGCCCGCACTGGATGTACGCTGAAACTCTTCACGGGTTCATTAAAACTTGGCCCGTGTGTAAGCTTGTTTATCCGGGTTTGTTTGGAGTGGAAAGAAATCTGGAAGTTTGCTTATTATCATACGCGATAAGGTTCTAAAGAATAATTCAAAGTTTCCACTGGAATATCGGCCCTGAATTAAGGCTCTTATCCTTTTTTGGGTTGTTTTATGTTGGTAACAAATTTGAATAACCGCTGTATATTTGAAGTTTAACTTAGGGTAGATTAAGTAGGTATCTAATCATTATCATTGGTATGACAAATGAAAGAAATGCTTTAAATTTAGAGGAAACTTACCAGTTTTTCGGTAAAAAGTATATGCCATGTTTCCGGCATGTCATCATGGAGAAGACTAGATGTGTCATTATTCCAATTTGGTTCTATAAATTGATAATGCAGAATCTAATATGTGACATTAAATAGGTCATCCAAATTGTGCTCCCACTGAGCCAGTCTCTCTCGCTTCTAAACTAAGTAAGGACGATTTGCGTAGGAAATATAAATAATATAATGAAGACTTCAAAATATTAACTTATTTCTAAATTATATTATATAATAGATGTAACCGAATTATTTAGTACTGTTAAACGATAAATAAACTTACCTTATCTTTTTTAATTCGCAAACTTAATTCCAGTTCTTCTCTTAAATAAAATTTTCACATCCGGTAGATGGCGCTGAACAAAAAAAATAAGGATACAGCCAACTGACTGCGTAATTTTTTTTATATGTACCTACTAGCATCTAGAATTTTGGATTGATGATACTGTCCATCCATTAACAGAAAGTTCCTATAAGTAGGTATACAAAAATATTGGAATGGGTGTGAAAACCAAATCAAAATTTTAGTATATATAGCACTCTTGAAATTAATGTTTGCCATACAAAATATTACAGTTTTAGGAATAATGATATTTATGATTTGGATTCTGTTCACCCGTGCACCAACTAACCAAAGCATTATTTATTCCATCATGTGCACTTGGATCCTTTTGACATGATAAGTGGGTGCGATGGATGTCCATTACGATTGAGCTAAGTTGCGTATTATCAAACTGTCTTCAGTCTCAATGTTTTTATTTGCTAACGGCGTCGTTGTATTTTTTTTTGTTTTTTTATGTAATACATTTACGGAACGAGCCGATGGCCCACCTGGTGTTAAGTGGTAACCTCGGCCCATAACAACCGATGCGACTTGTGTCCTCCCATACTAGGTATGACAAGACCCAAGTCGCATCGGTTGTTATGGGCCGAGGTTACCACTTAACACCAGGTGGGCCGTCGGCTCGTTCCGTAAATGTATTACATAAAAAAAAATACAACGACGCCGTTAGCAAATAAAAACATTGAGATTGAAGACAGTTTGATAATACGCAACTTAGCTCAATCGTAATGGACATTCATCGCAAAAATAATTACAGTGTACAAAAAAGTAAGAAATTGGCAATTGTAGCGAAAAACTTGGTCGTCACTCAGCATAATGCTGCAAGGGCTTTGCAGCACTGCTGCGCTAGTTTTCAGTGACGCCAGTGTGGTGCGACTTAGGTACTTTTGATTCTGTGGTCCCCGGAATACACTTGAAGTACCCTAGTTTTAGAAATGTAAACCATGATTTTAAAGGTTGATGTCATTTAGTTCAGAGCTGTTTTTAAAGTTTCTAGTTACTAGGAGATTATATTCGATTTTTAAAATGTGTATTGCTGTGTTTTTTTATATTAATGTAATATAATACATTTCCCTTGATTATAAAATAAACGTTTTAAAAAATATATTAATGCAGTAAAATATTGAACATTAACGTAGATTCAAAATACGCGGTTCGATATCATATCGGTGTTTTCGCCAGGTCATGTATTTTGATAAGTGTAGGGTTATATCAAAAACACTTCGGAGGATATCGAAAGTTTTGATCGATACGTGTATTGGTAAAATAAGTTAGTAATTTACTCGGTGGAATATTCATTACTAAGCCGTAGTTCAGTTAGCCCATTAGATACCGTGCTTTGAGTTCAATACATGAAACCTATTTGAAATTCCCTATAGTTATTAACCAAAAATTTATCTACCTCCTATATAATCGTAATTCAAATCGAAAATTCCTAGAACTAAAAAGTCTAACATTGTGTTAAGTGCAAGTAGCCTCTTATAAAATAAATAAATTTGAGAACTTAAATAGTTTTTTCTTGTCTGTAAAACAATAACATATTATTATAAAATCCACAAGTCATTTGAGAATTTCAATGCTATTTTTGGTATTTATCAGATAGGAGCGAAAGACATAATTCAAGTTGTACAAGGTTGCATAAGGAGCCTCCTTAAGACGCACTTTATTGTTTGACCGCACTGGTTCGAGAGAGCTTTTCCTTTACCCCGTTATCAAGGTTCTTCAAAGATGCATTGTGGCATCAAGTCAAATTAACCGTGAATGGTGTAGGAGGCACCAATTCCGTGTAAGCACTCCCCCATACAACATTACAGATATTTATAGCAATCTAAGTGCACTTAAGTGTAAGCCGAGGTATATTTCAAGCAGTAAAGGTGTTTCACTCTCGCCATGTACGAGTGGGTTACGATACTGCATTACTAAGTTGTCTAGTTTTGAACGATCTGTCACTCTTAAGTATTTGTATTTTTATTTTATTTATTTATTGATCATTTCACAAAAATATTATACACTTCGACAAGTCAGTAATAAAATAGTAGTAATAATCAATAATACAATAGAATTATTTTAAATAATCTGTAATAACATCGTCTTAATAAATATTAATAAAATAAAATTAAAATAAATTTAAATGTGAATAACAATAAATAAATAGAAATTCAGTTTTGATGATTTACACTGGTTTTGGCCAAAAATTTATTGCTTTTGAGAGATTTGGTGATATAATAATTTTGTTTTGGGTGCAAAGTGTAAAGGATAATATTTTGGCAACCATAGTAAATGATGATCCTGGGGATGATGGTGAGGTCTGGGAGGCGCACGGGTTCGATTTCCGCACGTTGCAAAAATAAATGTATATATTTTTTCGGATAGGTAGGCTTGAATTAAGCTTGTATTACGTGTACAAATAGCATTTGATAAAAGTGCGATACGAGGAACTTTAAGTATATCAGTTGTCTGGTTCCCATAACACAAGCAATGCTTAGCTTACTTTGGCGGCTGTGTTTATTTATTTATTTTACTTAAGTGCAATTATTTTAGACATATTTCGGTATACTGACCCACTCTTTAGTGGTCTCACTGGACCCGCTTAATATTTATATTGCAGTTAAACCCTTGACCTGCTCGTCAAACCTTCAATTAGTGCTGAGGTATTTGTAGAAGTTTGCGAACCATTCCTAGATTTACTATACTGATACGGTGCTCACGAAAAAAAAAGGAATCCCTCCATTCCAACAGGGGTTTCTTGCTGTCTTCCCCATGGAGGGTCGGATAGGGTTTGAACAGGCATCAAACTTATCGATAAGTACGCGTGACCTTATGTTTTGAATAATATTGACGTTTCCAAGCCATTTCTTTATGAATTCTGTGGAAATAAAAGTTTTGACTTTGACTTTGATATTTCGCAGTGTCACCCGAGGTTGGCAGGCAATGTGAACATTATTGGGTCCATTCGATATATATTTATTTCACAAGCTGATCATCAACACATGGACATAAATAAAATTATACAAAACAGAATAGACGTTAAAATAATCAAGTCCCATTAAGTTGAAGACGACATGCAATGATAGTTTTGAGCGAATAATTAACTAACATAATAATTTATACATAACAAAAAGGTACATAACTCAAAAATAAACAGGAAATTAGAATAGAAATCAAACTTCAAACATCCAAATGCGAAGGTTTTCCCGACTATAACTGCTGAGTGGTAAGTTAAATACTAAATCAAACAAATAATATTTGTGGAAATATCACACAGCGCCATCTAGCTCCAAACAAAGTAACGCTTGAACTTTAACCAGACGACTAATAAAGATTGCTAATTAGATACTATTGTAAAAAAATGTTAACACCCAGATACAAAATAAATAACTATTTTAGTCAAAATGACAAGACAAATATTTTAAAGCAGAAAGCAAAGATGGCCACCAACTGACCTAATGATCTGTAAGTTAAGTTTAGCGGGAGCAAGTCGCGTGATGTAGTTCAACTTACATTACTTACCGGCGTATACTATACTGTCTGTGTTATACTTTAGAAATGATTCACTCAATATTAATTAACATGCATATTTGATTGTCTTAGCTTTCGATGGTAATAGAAACACTTGTTATATATTCATGATCGCTGTGACATTTGCGCTGAAAGCGTTGATGCGCATAATTGATATCGGTCTCAGGGTTCCACTTAAATACAAATCATTTTCAAGTACTTGCTGTCATTAAACAATAATATTTGCACCATTTAAATATATTAATAATATAATAATATTGGTGGACACTTCACACAGCGCCATCTAGCCCCAAAGTAGGCTAAACATAGCATGTATCATGGGAACCAGAAATCTGATATAATACTTGTATTCTTTTTGTAAATACTTACATATTAAACACCTAGACACAGAAAAAACATCTATGTTTGTCACACAAATGTTTGTCCTGGGTGGGAATTGAACCCACGACCTACAGCGCAGAAAGCAGGGTTACTGCTTACTTATATTATGTTACCATTTTAACAGTTGAATGACGGTAACGGCTGAAACAACTCGATACAAGCCTATGTAATAACATTTGTTTTTATAGAAACCTCAATGAAAGAAATATGAGTAAGAAGATATTATTATTTACTTTAGGTACTACTATTAAGAGCAGTAGAACCCTCGCCAAGTTCGTCCGGGGAAGTACTGCCACCATGCCCTTTTCTGCCGCCAAGCAGTAACTCATCCGCGTTACTGTGTTCCGGTTTGAAAGATGTGGTTGCTGGTGAAATTACAGGCACATGAGACATTCCACCTTCACGTCTCACATTTACGGGCGCATACGATGCGACTTGGGTCTTATCATACCTAGTATGGGAGGACCCAAGTCGCATGGGCTGTTATGGGCCGAGGTTACCACTTAACACCAAATGGGCCGTCGGCTCGTTCCGTAAATGTATTACATAAAAAAAAAAACCTTTCTTTTGTGTCAGATCAACTCAGAAAGTAGATTATAGTTCAAAATCAAATCAAATCAAATCAAAATCATTTATTTCCAAACAAAAATTTCGTGTAAATAATATGCCTGTGGACCCCGCACTAGGGCTAGCCTGTCTCGCGGGTGTCCAAATACGATTACTTAATTATAATTCTAGGAGAAAAACATGTGAGACAGTTCGGTAAAAAAAAATATTTAAAGCAATTATACTAGAAGTTATACAAATAAAAATTGAATGTCTGGTGCGAATGGGCGCGAGTGCGCCAGTATGTGCGCGTGTGTGTGCGGGTGTGTGTGTGTGCTTGTGTGCGTGTGTGTATGTGCGTGCGTGCGTGTGTGTGTGTGTGCGCGTGCGTGTGAGTGTGTGTGTATGTATATGTGTGTGTGATAGCGATACATGTGATATTTTGTGAGAAAACAGATACAACTAAACTAAAGTAGCTAATAATGTCTCCGTGTCGTTATAATCAAGTGTAAGTAACCATTTTTTTATTTTGGCTTTGACTTCATAAAGGGAACAGGAGTCTAGTTCACATTTAGACACTATGCGTTTATATATAAACGGAAAAGCAAATGATTTAAAACGCTTTGCAAAATAAGTTTTTATAATCGGCATTTGAATTTTTACTCGACGGCAACTATTTTCACAATTTTTGGCAGGGTGTGACAATATGTAACTCTTATGATAAGTCAGAGCAGCTTTTTGAATATATAATTGTCTTATAGACAGTGTTTGTGTTTCCTGGTGCAGGATCATGGTTGGAAACCTGAAGGGTTTGTGGTACATCACCTTAAGTACTGTTAGTTATTATATAAGTTGCCGACTTATCCAAATACGCGGCTTTCCATATACGGTGAAGGAAAACATTGCGAGGAAACCATGTCTTAGCCAATAAATTGATTGTATCACCAACTTATCCGGATTAGTTTGTAGATAAAAACTACTCTCGATTATCGATAATAGATCTGTTCTATGCAGTGGCAACTATGAGGCTGGTAATAAGCATTTAACTTGTTTTGTTGTGTATATTACAAGCGACTCGCCCCGGTTTCGTACGGGTGCCATTTTAGTAATAAATCTTCATTTTTAAAACTTAGCGGAAACAGACAGCACTATTTGGTATATATATTTTGGTTCTTTCAGCGCAAATAGCGATAATTTCGACTTATAACAATGAGAGTAGGTGCTTAATTAAAATTATTCTATTATTTACTACTATTTAGTGCTTAATATAATTATATTATTGATTCGAAAACATTTATTTTATTCCCACATAAGTGTTTCAGCCATATATGATCATTGCACCAATTTAATTCCGCATTATAATATTCCCTCCAATTATTTTTAGCGGCCATATTGCGTGCGGTTATCGGAAATTATCTTTTATGATCATCGGTAGCGTCAGGTTACAGGCTCTGAGTGCAACCTAAAAAAAATTTGATTTTATTCTTGTATGGTCGTGTTTTTCGTGAGCAAACAGCCGCCGCTGGGTGGTACAAATATACATATAATAGTGTCAATTACTGAAAAAAGATGTTCCGTGATAAAGAGACACGCGGAATATTCAAATATGTAGCAGCAATTTTTCCTTATACGTATTTTAGGTAGCGGCCATATTGGACGCCATTTTGTGTGCAGTTTATCCGTCAGTGGACCACCAGCGGACGTGTGATTTTAAGTTTTTTTATGTCACTTTGGTGATGGAACGAGCTTATGGCCCACCATCCACCATTTAAGATGTATATTAATCAAGATTTAATTAAATATCGCAGCTAGATGAAATGGAAGAATTTATTTGTATCAATGACGAGACAAAATTGTTTTAAAGGCTAAGACTATTTGTACTATCACATTGATTTATTCCGCATAATTTTCCCGTTAATTCCGATGCTATTAATCCAACCATATTGACGCCATATTGCCTGTGGTTATCGGTGAGTATTATCTGCGTTTGAGATTAATAACACAAGCGTAGAATGTGAAGAGTAAAACTAAATTTTAATTATTTATAAATATATATACTTAAATAACATACACGATAATGTTAAATACAACTTGTGGGTCAATTTTATTTTTGACTATCTGTTGCCCGCGACTTCGTCCACCTGGAATTCAGTTTTATCACGCACCCCTATTTTACCCCACGGAAAAGTAGCCTAAGTTACTCCTTGTTACATCAGCTATCTGCCAGTGAAAGTCCCGTAAAAATGGGTTCAGCCGTTTCAGAGATTAGCCGGAACAAACAGACAGACAGACAAAAATTGAAAAAAAAAAGTTTTGTATATGTACCGTGTATACGTGCATTTAGTAAAAAGCGGTTATTTTAATATTACAAACAGACACTCCAATTTTATTTATTTGTATAGATTTAAATTTCATCAATATTGTTCCGCATAATTATTCCGCCAATTTTACTGGCGGCCATATTGGTTCTGTAAACTTATCTTTTACGATCAGTGTCAGAATTAAGGTTACGCGTGTTATCTAGAGACTGATATTGGAAGCTATCATGGTGATGAGGTCGGCTTCGGCAATTCAGAGAAGCCATTGTTATTTCCTCCAAAACAGTTGGGTAGAAATCTGAAATTATCATTGACGCACCCAATTTTTATAACCTCCATTCGTTTATCAATTACTTTATACAACGTAGAAGGCGATCCCCATTTGGATGGGTGATCGCTTTTTAAATTTGGCCAGCTTAGCCAATATTGTAACGAATATTGAATGATTAATAATAAATAAGGCTGATTCATTCAATCTTATTAATTTTTCATTTGACTTTTTGGGCAAATGATGGAAAAAATCCTTGATTTAATTAAAAAAAGTCAATTTATAGTAAAAAGAAAATATTGCCAAATGTCCGGATAAACTAGCTATCTCTCCGTCTTTTCGGTTTTCAGACCTGGCAACCCCAGTCCCGCACAGTACTGATAATGACGTAAGCGTAAGCATATTTACTAAATCCATATATCGACCCTTGGCTTTACTCAGTGAGATGTAATCCCTTTTGATTTCCGATTTCAATACGATTATGACTCGATTCGATTATATTCGATACAGGATTATTCGATAGCGTGATGTAATAAATGAAAATTGTCGGAGCACGCTATTATTAACTACATAAAGACTTTATTTATGTGTCGTTCGTACTGTAAATATAAAATTCAGCCAGCGTTCTGGACATCTTTGTTCCGGGTATGTGAGTAATTTTGTTCTGGTCTTTTCTGGGTTATTGGACATAAATAAAACTAATAAATATAAAAGAACGTCTTAGCCGAATTATTCTAGAATAACAATGGTGGCGATGAGCTCCTTACTTATCACGTCTACATTCTCACGCTAGCGTTACCTTAAAGGTGACAAGTGGCTGATCGATGCACTGCTAACATAAAGTCATATTATATGATTTTTTATTTTTTATTTTATTTATTTTTATTATTTTATTTTAACCCCGTCCAAAATTTGATCATACAATAAAGCTATTTATATATATTGAAAAATATTTTAAATATAATACCATATTTACATAATCGCATCGTTTATCCGCCAACCATTACAATTTCGCGAAAATAAATTGTAATATTCGAATGCCGAACCAATTATTGAACATTTAACTGCATTGTGTACAGTGTGTAATAACTAGGTAAACAAATCACCCTTATCAGAGTTTTTTTTTAGTGATACTGATCCGAAACGAGCCGACGGCCCACCTGGTGTTAAGTGGTAACCGCTGCCCATAACAACCGATGCGACTTGGGTCCTACCCTACTTGGTACGAAGACCTAAGTCGCATCGTGTGCGCCCGTTACTCTGAGACGTGTAGGTGGAATGTCTCATGTGCCTGTAATTAC
This sequence comes from Chesias legatella, assembly GCA_947359385.1. Taxonomy (NCBI): domain Eukaryota; kingdom Metazoa; phylum Arthropoda; class Insecta; order Lepidoptera; family Geometridae; genus Chesias; species Chesias legatella. The sequence goes on along the minus strand of OX375776.1, from coordinate 910,566 downwards.
ACCGGCAACCACAACCTTTAATAAATCAAATGCAACGCAAGTCTACGACAACTTGGTTGCAGGAATGAGTATGGTGGCAGTACTTTCCCGGATGAACAATGAACAAATTAGTTAAAAAAATATTAATGTCACGGAAATTTAAAAAAATGTAGGTATTCCATCATACATTCTCATTTAAACAGGTACTGAATATATGAATATTATGTATGTGGATATTTTACTGAAAACGCGAATGTGAAACGACTTCAAATGACCGTCAAGCAACTTCAACCGCTGAAGTAGGTTGAAGGCGTTCAAGTGTCACTCCTACTAAATCTCGTTTCTTAATTAACGTTTTGTATTAACGTTCCGATTTTATTAACACGACGTTTCCAGTGCACATTTCAATCCAAATGTAACTCTACCCAACTTAAATTAAAGTACAAAGTCCCGGCAATTTCTAACGGCTAGGCCTCGCATACCTTTGGTTACTTCATCTTCCCAAATGAGAATTAACCGTAATAACTCGAGTGTACGGCTGAAATTTGTATGTCCCAGATCAGGGCATACCTTTGGCCGTGAAAGTACTTTGTCAGAGAGACAAATGTGCCTCATACATACACATGGATTCGCGTGTTTATGATGATAAGGTCATGTAGTGCACAGATGTGACAATTCATTTAGACGGTTATTTTTTTCATTGTGTAGATGATTTGTCACATTTTGACCTTTTTGTTATAGCGGGCAGAAACCATAGCGAGCCTGTTTTGAGTAACGAGTGAGATCACAGAGGTTTTTAAAGGTTTACTGGAGTTTGGAAGTCAGAAGGCAGTTTAAATATGGTCATTGTCATCCAAACAGCTTTTTAATGTGACAAAAAACTTAATTTCCATAGAATTCATAAAGAAATGGCTTAGAAACGTCAATAATATTCAAAACATAAGGTAACACGTACTTATCGCTAAGGTTGACGCCTGTTTAAACCCTGTCCGACCCCCCTATCGGGAAAAACAAACAAGAAACCCCTGGTAAAGGAGGGCTTTTTTTTCACAACCACAATTCTTTTCATAATCTGAGTACCTCAATCTATGTCACATAAATGTAACATACATTTGTTATAAGATGATTATGTTGTCATTTATGATTCGAAATAAAATGGTACATCTGTACTCAGTAGTCAGAAGCTCTTCAGAACTCGACAACTGACGTCTCAAATGTGAACTGAAAATTAAATTGTCAAGTAATAGACAAGAAAGTCTACATTTCAAAGCGTGATTCTGACTGTACGTTAATATTTGAAGCTTCATTACAAGGCTTTGTGATAATTTGAGATGTGTTCTGGATGAGTAGTTTATACTTAGTTAGGCAGTTTATGTGTAGAGAGGTACGTTGTTTATGTATAGATATGTGGTTTATATGTAGATAGGTAGCTATGTAACGTCACATATGTAGTTATGAAGATGAAGAATAAGGGTATATATGTAAACTTGTTCCATAACATGTCTCATATTTTTACTTATGTACCGACAGATTCAAGCGGCTCTATTTTCAAAGTATAATATTAAGTACAAATTTGAATTTTGGTCTAGTTTGTTGTCCCAAATAACAGAACTTAAGATTGAATAAAATGCGTACGGAGGAATAGGATTTTGAAAATTTAAACAATTGTTGAATTTTATTGTAAAATTATTTATTTCAGCGTGGTGGTCTCAAGGTAAAGACTGAGTTTCAGTCCGGAGGTCTGAGGTCTGAGGCAACATATGACATGGGCTGCTTCAAAAGAAATATAAAAAGAAAACTCCAGGGAAGGCAACGTATCAGTAATCAAATACTTCCGGTGTTGTTGACGTCTATGGGTTGCTGTGACAGATTAAGATCAGGCGGGCCGTAAGCCTGTCTCCCTAAACGTAAGATAAAAGACATAGGGGACGGTCGTACTGCTACTGTTACTGTTACATTTGCTGTTGCTGTTACTGTTACTGTTACTGTTACCAATACTGTTACTGTTAGCGTTACTGTTACTGTTAGCGTTACTGTTACTGTTACTTTTGCTGTTGTTGTTACTGTTACTAATACTGTTACTGTTAGCGTTACTGTTACTGTTACTTTTGCTGTTGCTGTTACTGTTACTAATATTGTTACTGTTGGCGTTACTGTTACTGTTACTTTTGCTGTTGCTGTTACTGTCACTAATACTGTTACTGTTAGCGTTACTGTTACTGTTACTTTTGCTGTTGCTGTTACTGTTACTAATATTTTTACTGTTAGCGTTACTGTTTACTGTTACTGTTACTTTTACTGCTTATTCGTAGCCGCTTACAGCCACATTTCGCAGGTCTCTCAACTTGTCCAAAAGGCATCCTACTCTACGTTTGCTCGTAATCTCCAGTTCAGAACTCGTACGCAGTAGATAATATTTTTTCCAGCCCACTATCACTGCTAATTGTATGAGTATTGTTTGCGTTGTAGGTCATAGGTTCGATTCCTACCCGGGACAAACATTGTTGACGATAGATACGCCGCAATAACATCTAAAAATTATTTGTGCGTGTTCAGACTTACCCCAAAAAGTGAGACAACAAAGCCAAAGTAATTAATAATCCTAAGAATGGTGAGTTAATATTTTAGCCTGGTTGGTGTACAGTCGTTATGTTTACGGAAAATGAAAATAAACAAGGAAGAAAGAATCGTATTTCTTTCCCGTATTCGGAAATTCTGTCTGAAAAAAATAACAAGAACAAATAACTTTGCCTTTAAGGCAAGGAATTCCGGGTAAGACCCCAGGCTAGAGCAAACTTGTTCAATATAATAACTAGAACAGTAAGGAATAAAATGACAAACACACTTATTATATCAACAAGGTTTTTTTATTAATTCTAGTGTAGCTTGTGACTAGCAGAAATAGGTTCAGCATCAGTACTTACCCGGAACTTAGCTAAAGCTCCGCTACCTACAAGAGCAGTAGAACTCTCGCCAAGTTCGTCCGGGGAAGTACTGCCACTATGCCCATTTCTGCCGCCAAGGAGTACTGTGTTCCGGTTTGAAAGGTGTGGTTGTCGGTGGAATTACAGGCACATGAGACGTTCCACCTACACGTCTCAGAGTTAAGGACGCACACGATGCGACTTGGGTCTTGTCCTAGTAGGGGAGGACCACGTCGCATCGGTTGTTATGGGCCGAGGTTACCATTACACCAGGTGGGCCATCGGCTCGTTCCGTAACTGTATGTCATAAAAAAAGTTTCGAGAGCGTAATGGTCTAGCGGTACTGACTCCCGAGTTTCAATCCGGAGGTCGCCGGTTCAAATCCCGACGTGCACTTATGAGTTTTTCGATTGAAAGATTTATTTACGCAATACCACGTTCTCAAAACGGTGAAGGAAAACATCGTGAAGAAACCGACATGTCCTAGAACTAAAAACTCGAAGACATGTGTCGAGCGCACGAAAGGATCCTCTTTGAGGCGCACTTAAAATCCTTTCACCACACTGGTTCGACAGAACTGGTGACTCGAAGAATAGAATAGAATAGAATAATCATTTATTAAAAAAGAAGAATACAAAAAAAAAACTTAATATAATTTACTTTACGCAAACTAATAAAAAAACTGTCTGTTTCTTCTTCTTCTCGAAGAAGTTTAAGATAAAAAAAGTTAAGTTTCATTAAAACTTAAAGGATCCAGTAACACAGCCGGCGCTTCCCAAAATAGGTAGAGTAACACGCAAAACAAATAAACTTGAGAATGAAGAGTGATTCTCATAAATAACGCTAGTTGGTGCGACGCAACACGCGTCGATGTCACTCCGTGATAAATTATACATTCTTTTGGAAAGATTTCGACCGAAATGGAATTAAGTGGAAACCGATTATGTTAAATCTTTAATTTGGTCGGTAATATTTTATTGTCACAATGCTAAATTTTGACCGAAATGCGTGCACCTAATAAATTTTTGCTAGAGATAAATAAATAAAATAAATAAATAAATATTGGAAGACATTTCATATAGCCCCAATGTAAGCTAAGTAAGTAGCTTGCATCATGAGAACCAGACAACTGATATAATACTTAAATACTTTTTTGTAAATACATATTTATAATACATATTAACACCCAGACAAGACAGAATAAACACCTATGTTGGTCACACAAATGTTTGTCCTGGGTGGGAATCGAACCAACGACCTACAGCAAGAAGGCAGGGTTACTACCAACTGAGCTATAAGGCCAGTATTATTCATGTATCTGGTGTTAATATATATTTATATGTATGTATTTAAAAAGTATATAGTATTCTATCGGTCATCTGGTTCCCATAGTACGAGCTATGCTTAGTTTGGGGCTGAATGGCGATGTATGATATCTCCACCAATATTTATTTTTATTCCTATAGCTACTGTTGTGTCTCAAACCAGTGTGGTAAATGGATTAAACGCGTCTCAAATATATATCTAGAAGAGGCAAGTTTTTAAATCATACGTACACAGTAACTGACAAAATTCTTGACGTGACAAATGGACAGACTGAAGTACCACTGTTCTTTTATATTTGGTATCAAAACCTTGGGAACTCGGTTGTTTTTGCGACCAAATGAACGATTTTTCACAATCCATCAACTTACCCAAGTTGCGTTGACAGTGATGTATGAATTTATTTAATCAACCGCTTCCATACCTTTGAACAGAAAGTAATTTCAAAGTTTTGTGTATCTAACTAAAGTTTAATAATGGCAGTTAATGGTTTTGTGAGCGAAAAGTAAACAGCTATCATCCGCGGCATTCTTGTATCTAATGTTTTCCTACAAACCGTTGTATGCCATGTTATTTGAACCTATTTTTCCTTCGTTTTCGAAAGTCAAAGTAATTACACCGAAAAACACACACTAGATCATTCTATTGATGCGTTTTGCAAGGTTTACCTTAGCTTTCGTCTCATATTTACTGAAATTTAGATTTAGTAGGCATTTCTCATTCTGTCAGTCATGAAGTTTCAGGGCGTAATTTCTCGTTTTCAATTGTCCATTTTATTTCTTTTATATACAGACTTATATAAGCAACACTAAAGTACCTTAAGAATTTCTTAGCATATTTCGAATAGATATTAGTTGTAATAGAAAATTAATTAATGGCAAACACATAAATCTCTCTATTTCATTACTTCGCCAACTCGCAATTAGAAATGTCGTATAAAGTCCAATAACAGCTTTGTAACTATCCCTAAATCTATATAATCTGATGTTTTAGGTAGTCTGAAGTTTACACTTGAATGGATAATGGATTCAAGATCTTCACATTTTAACGATCAGTTTGAGACAAGTCCGACCTTACTATTTATAAAACTTTGTGCTTTTTCTTTTTAAAGTTTTATAATTCTGTATATTTCATATTTTTGACAGGCCTCACAGCTCAGTTGGTAGTAACCCAGTCTTCTGCGCTGTAGGTCGTGGTTTCGATTCCGACACAGGACAAACACTTGTGTGACGAACACAGATGTTTGCTCTGTGTCTGGGTGTTGATATGTATTATATCATTTGTCTGGTTCCCATGATACAAGCTATGCTTAGCTTACTTTGGGGCTAGATGGCGTTGTGTGAAATGTTGACCAATATTTATCATTATTAGTATTACATATATTTATTTTTGATTTTTCTTACACACTTTAACGTGTATTTCCCCGAAGGACAGGCAGAGCCCTTCATTGGCCAATTTGGGTCACTATCTTAGAAACGTAGACGAACTAATCGACGAACGAAACGAATACTAAGTTCATTGCCATTGCTTTCCACACAGCGAACACTTTCTTCCAAACTGACTGATTACTTATTAATCTGACAGCCAGGACCATCTTATACCACTGAAGTTATCAACAATCCAGGTAACTGTTGTTATTGATAAATCTAGAGTAGAGTATCTAAGATATCCGTTAAGATAAAAACGTGTTCCTTTAAATATGTGTCAAAATTGTAAGCTTTTAAATATATATTGAGACACCAAGTAACCGTTCGTTTTCACTCAATTTGATGGGCGCTAATTCCCGGAACAAATATCCCCAAAATTGGAATCGCGAGAGGAATTTGTCTGTTCACTCAATTACTACCCTTCACGGCGTTATAAGACGACACCCATTTGAAATGAGACGGTGATCAGACTGACAGATTGTGTCAATTTTCGAAAATGTAGTCGGCGCTGTGTCATGTATGGTTTATTAGCGTTATTGCCTGTTACTTTCTCGCACACGTGAAGTTGAGAATACATACAGTAGCAGTAGAACTTGCGCTAAGTTCACCCGGAGAAGTACTGCCACCACACCTGGTAATCTGCCGCCAAGCAGTGATGCACTCGTGTTGCTGTGTTCCGGTGGAAGGGAGTGGGTGCCGGTAAAATTGCAGCCGCATGAGACATAACATCCCTGTCTCGTGGTGATGGACGCAACGCAATGCGACTTAGGTCATCTCGTACTTCGGTTGATAGGACTTGAGTCATATTTCTGTTGTCTATGGGCGGCGGTTACCACTTAACATCAGGTGGGCCTTCAGCTCGTTCCTCTACCGAAATCACATAAAAAACACACATAGGAACGTGTTCTCGCCTTATTCTCAGTGGGCAAATTTTCGCCTTTTTACGGTAAGTACTAGCTTAGAAAACAATATAATAAGAGCAGAGAACTTACGCCAAGTTCGTCCGGGGAAGTACTGCCACCATGCCCATTTTTGCCGCCAAGCAGTAACGCGTTCGCGTTACTGTGTTCCGGTTTGAAAGGTGTGGTTGCCGGTGAAATTACAGGCACATGAGACATTCCATCTACACGTCTCAGAGTTACGAGCTATGATGCGACTTAAGTCCAGTCGTACCTAGTAGGGGAGGACCTAAGTCGCATCGGTTGTTATGGGCCGAGGTTACCACTTAGCACCAGGTGGGCCATCGGCTCGTTCCGTAACTTTATCACATAAAAAACCTATCACGCATAATCTGGTATGTTTACAGCTAGTCCAAACTGGGCAGGGTGGTACTTCCCCGGACGAACTTGGTAAGAGTTCTACTACTCTTATATATTGATTAAAAAACATGGTACAGAACTAATACTTCCTCATCGGTCAGTGAACTTTTAAAAGAAACAAAATCTATCGCGTAAAATTTTATTACTACTTATCCTCAATAAAACCAAGTAAACCCGAATAACAGAAATAGCTTGTTTTCCCAGCGGTCGTAAATCTGGCGTGCACTAATAAAGTGGACAGACAAATGCACGCTATATAAAGCAACAATTTACATTCTTGCTGGTAAGGGGCTGAGTACACGCGCTGATTAAACGTCGTTGGCGATATTGTCGTTTTACGCTTTTCAGCCGTTATGATGATGTAATTAGTTGACAGCGCCTGCAAAATCAGGAGCCCGAGCCTACAATTCTGTACAACTTAAATCATAAGAAAGATGTGTATCTTATTCAAGAGTATATGTAGTTTTCTCATTAACAAAAGTGTATAAAAATCTGTTATTTTATTATTTATATTTTATTTATTATTTTTAAAAACGTTATTTATACACTTTATTTCTTTTTTTAAAAATTACCAGTGCCGCGTTGGTCTAAACTTTATTTTTGATTAAGAATAGAGTTCACCACTAAAAACTTCTTAACTTAGTATATTACAAATAAATAAAAAGTGGCTAAAATGAACACGTAATTTAAGTAATTCTTATTTTTATTTTTATTTGAACAGTATTAAATGAAGTTTAGTGATTACCCTTGCTCATAACATAAGCAATACGACTATAATCCTTTATCTGTAAGTTTTCTCTTTACTTATTTTCTGTCTGATCGATGTTAATTGTAGCGATAACGATTACAACGGAATAAGTTGTAATATACGAATTCGTAATTAGAAATAAAAATAGTTGCTTCACTTTACATATGTGAAGAAACCTTAAGATAAATGTCGCAGCAATATAGGACACATTTTAGACTATTCCTGTGTATAATTTGTTTTTAGACATGGGTTGGTACCCGCGCCTTCCTAGTAATGTGGCTTTTATAATAATTAACAAAAGAATTCACATAAAATACTAAAACGAGTATTTGTATTTTCTATATTATCAATACTAATTTACTTGTTATTATTAATTACCCAAGACTATTAAATCTACAGAATTTGCCAATGCTGCCTGAGGGCGTTTACATAGAGGCGTATTTCCTATAATAACACAAGGCTCTCTCATTAGAGCACATACGCCTCATAGGCTTGTATCGAAAGGAGCCTCTTTGAGGCACACATTAACACCACACTGGGTTGGGAGAGCTATTGGCTAGATTAGTACTAGTTAGCTTGTATAACTATTTGTATAAACAAGGAAGTAATAAAGGAAACTGAATTATTCCAACTCAGGGGGTACAATTTAAAGTATGATACAATAAGATCTCGTATTGCATATTGTGCATAAAATCACAAGCAGTTCACGGCAGCAATGCAGTTTGAAATGGGAAACAGCGACTGTTTTCTATCATTAATTTTTCAAGTGTCAACTGCGGGCAGAGATGCAATGAGGATTCCTGTGGGTGGGGTGGAGTGAGTACAATTTTGTGCCCCACTGGTGTTATGTAGTAACCCCTGTCCATAATAAAGCAATAAAACTTGGGTCCTCTCCTACTGAGAAGACCCAAGTCGCATCGTATGCGCCCGTAGCTCTGAGGTGAAAGTGGAAGGTCTGTACTTGTAGTTTCACCGGCACCACACGTTCTATACCGGAACACAGTACATAGTAACGAAAATTCATTACAGCTAGTCGGCAGAAATGGTCATGGTGGCAGTACTTCCATGGAAAAATTTGGCGAATTTATACTACTCTTGAAAAATTTGGTACTTCTTATGGTGTTGTTTTTTATTATTATTTGACACTTGCATACTCCAATTATATTAGTAATATTTAAACACGCAATTGCGGTATGAGAGGAATCCTGCGTGTTGTTTAGGATTGCATGTAATTCGTTACCTATTCCCCAAGCTGTATTGTTCTCTTTGTACCCCAACCGCGTGACTTTTTACTCATGTGGCCTAATTTTAGGAGCTGTGTAGTCAGTCGTAGCCACGCAATGCTTGTATTGAGAACTGGACCCCAAATGATGGAATGGGAACGCACTATTGGGTGCTTGGGAAAGAATTTAAAGTGAATAGTTAAATTTACAAACATTTTAAGAGATTTCTAGCCAAACAAAGTCTGTGATATTAATTTAGTCGTATTTTTATGTTTATGCGAGATTTTTCCGCTATTTAGTTTCTTTCTTTTATCTAAAATGCAGAAAACTACAGAAACGAGGGAGTAAAAGTTGAAAATTTTATCCAAATGAATATGCCCCTGGTTTAAGCGAGCCTCGTTCCGTCCCTGTGTCAGGAAGAGCTCAGGTAAACACTGAGACGAGAACTTGGAATAAACAAATATTTGACGCCCACATCTGTGTAAGGCAATTTTCTATTAAGATTTGGGGGGTGAGATATTTGAAGAGTACAAATTTATAACAAGCGACTGAGTTTAGGGGAATTAAACGTGTAATTTCCGTAACTGAGTAATTTTTTTATATGGTTTTTATATACAAAGCGATAAAACTGATGATGACACATTTCTTCCCGTGGTTTATGGAATTCCTTATATTATGTTCGTGTGTGTAGGTATTTCTAATTAGGAAAGAAATTAAAGAAGAAACTGTATCTGCAGTTATATCCAGGGAAAGCTGTACTTTTCTGCCGCCAAGCAGTAGCAGTGTTTGCTGTGTTACGTCTAGTGTGCGTGTGTGTGTGTGTGTGTGTGTGTGTGTGTGTGTGTGTGTGTGTGTGTGTGTGTGTGTGTGCGAACCATGGGGCTGTAGCACTGATGGGCCTCTACACTTTCCCTAAGAGACCTTAATCTGACACGATTACCTTCCTACCTGGATAAGGGTACAAATTTTAAAGTATTTACCGATCCCTGGATCACTATAGAATAAAAATATATGACCTAACTAACATATTACGCTTAAATATTCACTAATCATAAATGAAATACTAAAAAGTATGAACTTTTTATGCAGTATGTAGTCTCAAACTAAGCAAAACAGGTACCTATTTATTATTATATGTTTTTGTGATTGGCTTATATCCACATACAAAAATCTGAAATGGGCTACTATGTATGAACTTAGCTGTAAGCCAGTCTATTCCTAATATAAGATTCTTTGTATCATATTCTTTACACGCACCAATTTTAATGCTCATCACATAACTATGGTTTATGCACCGTAGGTCGTGGGTTCGAATCCCATGTAGGAACAATTCAAATCCAATTGTGTGATGAACATAGTTGTTTGTCGGTATCTGAGTGTAGATAGGTAGGCTCAGTTGGTAGGAACTCTGCCTTCTGCGCTGCAGGTCGTGGCTCCGATTCCCACCCAGGACAATCATTTATGTGACGAACATAGATTTTTTTCTGTGTCTGGGTGTTTCATATGTATTTACAAATAAATATATCAGTTGTCTGGTCCATACAAGTTCACAAGCAACGCTTAGCTTACTTTGGGACTAGATGGCGCTGTGTGAAATGTCCACCATAATTATTATTATTATAGTTAACATTATTACAAAATAAATGTGCGCTGTGTCTAAAATCCCGTCTCTACCACCATCTATAACCGTTTATATCCAGATAATATTTTATCCGGTTGGGTTCGGGCTCTGATCACTCCCGGGAACTATACATATATAACTATAACTATAACTATATATATATGTTACCCGGTTAGTGTAATTAAATTCGCGTTGTGATTGGATTCTTGGATATTAGCGTTTATTAACTACCAAAGATATATTGGGACAAATAATAAAAATTTGCTCAGAACCTGAACGCAACCGTGGCCTAAGAATAGTATTATATTATTTTTGAGTCACTGGTTCTCTCGAACTGGCGTGGTGAAAGGATTGTAAGTGCGCCTCAAAGAGGCTCCTTTCGTGCACTTGACACGTATCTTCGAGTTTTTTGTTCTAGGACATGTCGGTTTCCTTGCTTCATCGATTTAAGAACGTGGTATTTATATTATATATTATATTATGGTATTATATTATATCTGTTACACGATATTTGTTACATATATCAGAGTACTGTATAACAGCTACATCTGTACAAAATTACTAAATCCTAAAAGATAAAAAAATTCAAAAATTTTACATGGAGATTATTTCAGAATGTCGTCTACATTGCTAAGCAAGATTTAATATGTATTATACCTCTATGTATGTATTTAAAAAGAAAAGTATATAAGTATGTATATCAGTTGTCTGGTTCCCATGATACAAACTATGCTTAGCTTACTTTGGGGCGAGATGGCGCTGTGTGAAATGTCCACCAATTATTTATTTATTTATGAATATAGCACTTATTGTCATTAATGATACATTGTTACATACATTGAACAAACCTGTACGGTGTTTGTTTACAGAACGCCCAATTAATGTTGATCGAGTTAATCAGCGTAGCTACTTGACCGCGTAACCTCGGTATGATCAATGTTTGAACAACAAAATTACGTTGAGCATGCGGTGGCCGAGTGGTAGGACCTCCAACATCCATATTTTTTTTTAATGTTATGTATTTCCGGAACGAGCCGACGGCCCACCTGGTGGTAAGTGGTAACCTCGGCCCATAACAACCGATGCGACTTGGGTCCTCCCCTACTAGGTACAACAATACCCAAGTCGCATCGTATGCGCCCGTAACTATGAGACGTGTAGGTGGAATGTCTCATGTGCCTTTAATTTCACCGGCAACCACACTATTCAAACCGGAACACAGTAACGCGAACGCGTTACTGCTTGGCGGCAGAAATGGGCACGGTGGCAGTACTTCCCTGGACGAACTTGGCGAGTTCTACTGCTCTTAAGTCGCTTTAAATACAAAGCGTTAAGTTTTTTCTTACATTTAGATCGGGAGCCATTTAAGCGGTATCTGCTGCCCATCAAAACATTAGTAAGATTTGATTTACTAAGAATTGGAGCACCCAAGTACATATTTTGACTGGCCACACAGCTCAGTTGGTAGTTACCCTGCCTTCTGCGCTATAGGTCGCGGGTTCGATTACCACCCAGGACAAACATTTGTGTGACTAATATAGATGTTTGTTCTGTTACTGGGTGTTAATATGTATTATATGTATGTATTTACAAAAGAAGTAGATAACTATTATATCAGTTGTATGGTTCCCATGATACAATCTATGCTTAGCTTACTTTGGGGCTAGATGGCGCTGTGTGAAATGTCCACCAATATTTATTTACTCCACCTATCCAAACTTTTGCATAAAGCACAATTTTTCATGGTTATTAAAATTGACTATTAGAAAAAGTGATTTAAAGTAATTTTAAGCAGCATATTTGAATATTTATGTGTAGCTTATTATTATTTTCATTGGTTTGAATTCTATCCATGGCTGCAAAAAATCCAATATTGCTTAAAAAAAATATAAAAAATGCTCCGAGCCGTTAGATAGGATATCAAAGTCTAAACATAACCTTTAAAAGCATCTAAAGGGCAGTTCATCGCAGACAGTATTCATACTCAAAAGCTGAAAGCGCTTTCATCGCTGCGATGGTATAATGCAAGTCTGAGTCTGTTTGAATAGCTGATGTGTACCGCTTAATGACTAACGGACACCGCTCACTAGCAACCTGTAAACACACTAACTACATCCATATACATATGTCATATGACTGGCCTCAAAGCTCAGTTGGTAGTAACCCTGCCTTCTGCGCTTTAGGTCGGGCTTTCGATTCCCACCCAGAACAAACATTTATGTAACATTTTTAACATTGATGTCTGTTCTGTGTGTGGTCGTTAATATAAATAAATAAAAATTAAATATTGGTGGACATTTCACACAGCGCCATCTAGCCCCAAAGTAAGCTAAGCATATCTTGTATGATGGGAATCAGACAACTGATATAATACTTATATACTTTTGTAAATACATACATATGATACATATGCCTTCTGCGCTGTGGGTCGTGAGTTCGATTCCCACCCAGGACAAACATTTATGTGATATCGTTCATTAAAAATTATTCTATATTCTGCGGTCTTCACACTAGGCAAAGACATGAAGAAAACCAACATCACATTCAATTTGCTGAATTCAGTATGTGAGTGAACGAGCTGGGGGACAGGCGATCATCTGAACAAATGTATTGACTCTTGTATCTATATGCGCAGTAGCGAGATTAGGAAATCGTGCCTTGTTGCATGAACACAGTAACCGGATCAAAGGTTTTATAAAAAAAAATTTTGAATGGAAATTGATTTATTTGCTGCTGTTTGCTGGAAGAAAACTCTTTTTTAGGGTTAAGCTCACCTTTGTACTTGTATTTTCTATAAGATAATTAATATTATATTTTTTTTGTTTACTAAAGAATAAAGAATTTATTCAGTCGCATTTCTTAAACATATAATAAATTGTTTAATTTATAAACCAACATAAAATGTGTACGATTATTGGATCATAATCTACAAAACAGTCCAGGTTTTTGTTTTTATGTGATACAGTTACGGAACGAGCCGACGGCCCACCTGGTGTTAAGTGGTAACCTCTGGCTATAACAACCGATGCGACTTGGGTCCTCCCTTACTAGGTACGACAAGACCCAAGTCGCATCGTATGCGCCCGTAACCCTGAGACGTGTAGGTGGAATGTCTCTTGTACCTGTAATTTCACCGGCAGCAACACCTTTCAAACCGGAACACAGTAACGCGAACGCGTTACTGCTTGGCAGCAGAAATGGGCATTGTGGCAGTACTTCCCCGGACGAACTTGGCGAGAGTTCTACTGCTCTTAAACTGCCAGGTATCAAATTTTGAATAAGCATCATCACTGGATTACGAAATTCGTTTGAACGTCACTACCAGTATAAGTGAGCCTTTATGTGTGTTCGCACTTAATGAGCGTCGACCTTTACACTTATCTGAGATCGCCTCGTTGTCGCGTTTGATCGGATACTGTACACTGTTGACACAAATCACGGAACACTCATTAAGGTTAGAACTCTGTCATATTTTCGCAATTTTTACAGAGTTAATGAAGAAATTACTATTTACTTTCTAACATAATTAAATAAATAAAAATAAAATAAATAAATAATCATAGAATCAGTACAAAATGATAACTTTACAATGGTTACAAAATTTAACATATGAAGATACTGAAGATCTTCTAAAAGTCTAAAAATCTTCATATGTATAATCCCAACTCACGAAAATTCTTGTCCGAACACACACACACACACACACACACACACACACACACACACACACACACACACACAAACACAACACACATACACACACACACACACAAAATGAAATTTAGCTTGTAAATCAATTAATTTACAATTTGAAATCAATATTTTATACAATGGATGCAGTTTCGAATTCTCAATTTTATGGTAGGTATATATTTTAATGTGAAATATACGTAAGAACTGGGAGAAGAATCCAAAAATAATTATTATAAATTAAAAGAGTCCTGATTATTACGAATTTCAGTGAACCATCCGTCGCACCTAATTTGATGCCAGTCAAATTGAATCTACACCCTTCGTGTTAAGGCTTATTTCAGATTGGGGCCGTGGTTCAGTGAGGTGGCCGGTATCATCCCTTCTTCCATCCCTTTGCGAGTGTCCTGTAATTAAATAAGCCCTTGCCATTACCGAGTACAATGAGCCTTCTGTCCGTTTTAATAACGTGTTGCATGACGTCACGGACGTATTTTGTTTTGGCGATATTGCTCCGGAGGCCTTCATGTTAAGAATGTTGATGAGATGTGTCGTATCGCTATAAGATTACTGGAATCACTTAATTGTATTTGTCGACGCGATCTAAATTTTATTTGTTCTTGGATATTATTCTCGAAGGGATGACAGCTCACTTGGCAGCGACCTCAGCAGCTGGGTGAATAAATAAATAAATAAGTATTGGTGGACATTTCACACAGCGCCATCTAGCCCCAAACTAAGCTAAGCATAGCTTGTATCATGGGAACCAGACAACTGATATAATACTTATATACTTTTGTAAATACATACGTATAATACATATTAACACCCAGACACAGAACAAACATCAATGTTACAAATGTCACATAAATGTTTGTCCTGAGTGGGGATTGAACCCACGACCTACAGCGCAGAAGGTAGGGTTACTAACCAACTGAGCTATAAGGCCAGTCAGATAATGAAATTTTGGTGGATATTTCACACAACGCCATCTAGCCAAAATCTAAGCATAGCTTTTACTGGGAACATATTAACACCCAGACACAGAAAATGTATGTTTGTCACACAAATGTTTATCCCGGGACGGAATCAATGCAAAATTCGCAATTACTGAGCTGTAAGGCAGTCAAAGCAAGATAATTGTAGAGTGAATGAGTTGGTGGTATAGCTATGGACCAAATGATTATAAAGGTATTAATAATTCATTCGGACATTTGTAAAATGCCCAATATAAGTAGGCGATACGATAAAACTACACATACACACAAAATTCTAGAATTTCTTATGTCGTTCATTCAATAAAGTCGACTGAGGCGAACATGTTATGTGGAATATGATAACAATAGGTATTCTGTTTCAAATCGGATCAACAAAATCCCAAGCAAATAAAAATCAAATCAGACGGTCCCGTACAAACATTACAGCCCACAATAACTAAGCGAGTATATCCGTACAAAAGTGCTGCGCAAAGCGTATCCCATTTTAAAATCGGCTTTCGATTCGCCAAATCGCGGTATCAAATACGATGTTGTGGAATGGAATGGGGCTTATGGGTTTTTACGATATTCTTCAACTATATATACCTACTAGTATTGGTTTGTTTCTCGTGGAGCACTAACGTTCTTCCTACTTTATCTATATAAATAAATAAAATTGGAGTGTCTGTTTGTAATATTAAAATAACCGCTTTTTACTAAGTGCAAATGGTATATATACCAGAACAATATTTTATTAAAATTTTCGTCTGTCAGTCTGTCTGTTTGTTCCGGCTAATCTCTGAAATGGCTGGACCGATTTTGACGAGACTTTCACTGGCAGATAGCTGATGTAACAAGGAGTAACTTAGCAACTTAACTTTTACAATGTTTATGATGCAACTCATGGTCTTACGCAGTGCTAATCAAATGGAAATGCTGTCATCCAAAGTAGAAAGTTCAATAGACACTCCAAACATAGGAGACAATGACGGAAACAGTGATCCATACCATACCATACCATCCATAGTAACCATGAATCATTCACAAAATGAAAGCATGGTCCTCACCTCAAGTTCCAATCCGGAGGTCGCCGGTTCAATTCCCAAGTGTACCAAAGACTTTTATAGATTTGAAAATTTATTTGCAATCCAGGCTATCAAAGCAATTAAGGAAAACATCGTGAGGAAACCGACATTTTCTAGAACTAAAAATTTCAAAGGCATGTGTCAAGTGCACGAAAGGTGCCTCTTTGCCACTCAAAGTGCTTAAATCCTTTAACTACCCTGGTTTGAGAGTACCAGTGACTCTACTAGTAGCAGACTAGTATTCATAAACTGTGTTTAAGTTAACAAAACGTCGCTATTATCTAAGAACCAATGCCATTCTTACATCAAAGGCGTTCAAGTCAGGTCGCCATCTTACTCAGTGTTATTGGAATTTGGATATAGCTTGCTTAGGACCCGAGGCTATTTGATCAGGAGCGGTTCGACCCAGCAAATAATTCTCATTTTACATTTGTGGCTCGGAATGGGTCGAACCGCAAATGAGTTTTCTATTCTTAAAATGCCATTTTACTTCCTCTACCATCCCTTACAACCAACGCGCGGAAATTCACGTCGATAAGTACTACAAAATCCACATTCTACGTCTGAGATAGGTGTTACAAATTCCACATTCTACTTCTTAGATTGGTGCTAAATGCCCTTTATGCGTTGTAGCCAAATGCGTCATGATGCTTATTCTACATAGTAGATAGGAGATTCAACGTATATTGGGCATTTCTAGAAAAAAAAGAAAACTTAGTCTTTAATGGGGTTGGATAGGATGGGGGGGTTACTTTTTACTACTCCAAATTTCAGGTATTAACAATTAAATATTGTTTACGAAATACTTTTCTGAACATAAGAATATTATGAACAATACAGTATATATGTACAATGTACTATGTACAATACAATTACGGCGCATAAAATTACAATATATTGTAACAGTAATGTTTGAATAATTTTCACATCACTATTTAGTTAGCTTATTTCATTTATACTATTTATATATATTTACTCAATACAAATTTGACTGGCCTCATAGCTCAGTTGGTAGTAACCCTGCCTTCTGCGCTGTAGGTCGTGGGTTCGATCCCCACTCAGAACCAAAATTAATGTGACATTTGTAACATTGATGTTTGTTGTGTGTCTGGGCGTTTATATGTATTATATGTATGTGTTTCCAAAAAACAATACAAGTAGTATATCTGTTGTCTGGTTCCCATGATACAAGCTATGATTAGCTTACTTTGGAGCTAGATGGCGCTGTGTGAAATGTCCACCAATATTATTATTATACCATTTCAAATCAGATGAGACATAAGCTCGTTCTGTCCTACTCTAATATGTCAAAAAATCAACTGAACAGAGTCAAATTTATAATTGCGGCATATTAAACGTTTCTCAGTTACAAACTCAACAGACATGACACAGTAAGACGTAATTCTACGACCCGTTAACCTGAAATGGGTGCTCTGAAGCGAGACACGTCAAATGTCGGTCTTAACAGTTAGGTACCTTTGTAACTGAATGTTTTGCACTGACGCGAGATTACTCCGTTGTGAGCTTACCTTTAATCTTGGTGGTTTAAGCACTTAACATAATAATAAATATATATTAGTGGGCATTTCACACAGCGCCATCTAGCCCCAAAGTAGGCTAAGCGTAGCTTTAGCACGGGAACCAGACAACTTATATAATACTTGTATACTTTTTTAACACCCAGACACAGTACATAAAGAGAAAATTCCCACATAGACCACAAAATGACCTTTATTTTATTTATTTATTTATCATATTATCTAATCTGAAATAAAATGATAAATAAATAAATAAAATAAAGGTCATTTTGTGGTCTCTATGTGGGAATTTTCTACTCAAAACCGTTCTGGACTTAGAAAACCCATACAATAATCTTTCTACTTATAAAATAAATTCTTGTATATCTTTTAACTTCGCCCCATAAAATGCTACAAGCGCAAAGATGTGAGCATTCAATTTTGTTATTATCATCCACGGGAATACAATTGCTTACAAATCTTGAAATTTGGCAAACTCTTGTGCAAAATTGCACGTATTTAATTGCGTTCATTGCTACTAAACGTAGACAGTGGCATCGTGCGGAGTTTAAATCCAAAACGAACTTTGCTTAAATTTTGAACATAGGTAACCTAAAATCACCTAGGCTAAGCTGAGTGCAGAATCACTATAATTAGTTAACTAGATTCTGTTTGTATTTCATCACTAATCAACTTTATAAGGACAAAACAGATTACAGATATGACTTAGTTACATATTTTAATCTAAATCTAAAACCAATTACGAAGTTCAAAACAGATAGTCTGTAATTCAGACTCTCTGTTTCAGGGGGCCCACGTTGCTCGTATCCGTAGGTGATAACCTATTGAATCCCTACACGTGTCCCCCGGGTAGTGCGAAAGGAGCGACCCAAAGTAGCAGTAGGACTTGTGTCAAGTTTTCCCGGAGAAGTACTGCCACCAAACCTGGTAATCTGCCGCCAAGCAGTGATGCACTCGTGTTGCTGTGTTCCGGTGGAAGGGAGTGGGTGCCAGTGAAATTGCAGGCGCATGAGACGTAACATCCCCGTCTCGGGATGATAGACGCAATGCGACTTGAGTCATCTCGTACTTTGGTGGAGAGGACTTGAGTGGTATTGCTGTTTTCTATAGCGGCGGTTACCACTTAACATCAGGTGGGCCGTCAGCTCGTTCTAAATTACAGGAAAAATAAGTCATTAAATTACAAATTAGACGGTCTGTTGGACCCTGTTGTAACATATTCATCTCAAGGTACAAATGTACAAATCAAATGAACAGCAGAACAAACACCCAGTTTTATTTGCGCAAGAAACATCCATCATATCCGATGACCCTTACGACCCCGAGAATAAAACGATAACGGAGGAATTACATCAATCCAATTTAGGAGCGGCTCGCATTGCGTACTTTCGCAGATCTAGAAAATTATCGCGTCGCGGTCGGGGCAAGGGAGAAGAACAAGCGAGAAAATATTTTTAATTCTACTGGCAACAAACCCAATCTTATGCTCAAGCTTCTCCTTCTTCTCTTCGGAATGAATAGAGACCGTCACAGACCACAGACTGAATTTTAGGACTGTCAAACTTATTCTGAACTGTTACTACTTACCATTAAGTGTGCCTTACCATTAATAATAAATAAATAAATATTGGTGGACATTTCACACAGTGCCATCTAGTCCCAAAGTAAGCTAAGCATAGCTTGTAGCATGGGAACCAGACAATTGATAAAAATCTTAAATAATTTTTTTGTACATACATACACATATTAGCACCCAGAAACAGAACAAACATTTATGTTCTTCGAACGAATGTTTGTCTTGGATAGGAGCCGAACCCACGACCTACAGCGCCAATGGCAGGGTTACTACCAACTGAGCTGTAAGGCCAGTCAGATATTTACTAATAAGGAAAGATCTTTAATCAATGCAGCGCCAGCAATGCCGACTCTAGAGACTCTAGATAGAGCAGTAGAACTCTCGCCAAGTTCGTCCGGGGAAGTATTGCCACCATGCCCATTTCTGCCGCCAAGCAGTAACGCTTTCGCGTTACTGTGTTCCGGTTTGAAAGGTGTGGTTGCCGGTGAAATTACAGGCACACGAGACATTCCACCTACACGTCTCAGAGTTACGGGCGCATACGTTGCGACTTGTGTCTGGTCGTACCTAGTAGGGGAGGACCCAAGCTGCATCGCTTGTTATGGGCTGAGGTTACCACTTAACACCGGGTGGGCCGTCAGCTCGTTCCGTAAATGTATTACATAAAAAAAAAACTAGAAACTCTCCTCCCTTGCACCAAAATGTTTCCAAGCACCCGAATAAAAATGAAACGTCACGCAGTAAAAAAACAAAGAGCAGATACGATTGTCGCGTCTGAAAACCATTTCACCAATTGAAGGGCACCGCCATTTCGTAGAATGACTAGAATAATTTTAAACTTTTTAATTTATTTTTCGTATTAAAATAACCAAATGAATAAAAATAGCATGATTATTATCACTAAGGTTGGGACAATGCTATGAGTCTTAACTATACTTTACTTACCAAATATATAATAATAAATAACTTTTATTAATATTAGTCTACTTTATCTTGAAAGAAATCGGGTCACGGCGCTACTAATACGAGAGTAAGTTTCTTAAAAACGGTTATTTGATAATGAAACCTTAACTAATAAATAATTATTGTCCAGTTTTAAATTTCACCAAAAAAGTGATGGCAAATCAATTCCTATGGCAAGTATGGCAAGGCAAGTCCTAAAACACAATACCATACGAATTTATATGTAGTGACAACTCGAAGACGCGCACCATTCTCCCTAATCGCTTAGCGGAGAGCGCAGTAGTCTAGTGGTACTGACCCCGAGTTTCAATCCGGAGGTCGCCGGTTTAAATCCCGACGTGCACCTATGAGTTTTTCGTTTGAAAGATTTATGTGCGCAATACCACGTTCTCAAAACAGTGAAGGAAAACATCTACTTAGGTACAAATAGACTCGAGTTAAATGGTATGCGCCTGCAACTATGAGACGTGAAGCTGCAATGTCTAATGTGCCTGTAATCTCACCGGTAACCTTTCGAACTAGAACACAGAAACGTGAATACTGTACTGGCCTCATAGCTCAGTTGGTAGTGACGCTGCCTTCTGCGCTAAAGGTCGTGGGTTCGATTCCCATCCGGGAAAAACATTTGTGTGACGAAAATAGATGTTTGTTCTGTGTCTGGGTGTTAATGTGTATTATGTATAATATGTATGTATTTACAAAAAAGTATATATTATATCAGTCTTCTGGTTTCCATGATACAAGCTATGCTTAGCTTACCTTGGGGCTAGATGGCGCTGTGTGACAATGTCCACCAATATTATTATATTATTATTACTAAAAATTTAAATTTTTTTTTTTTAGTTATAATGATAATATTAGTATATTTATTAATGTGAAAGGTTATTACTGCTTGGCAGCAGGAGTGGGTATGGCGGCAGTACTTTCCCATACGAACTGAATGTCGACAAAGTGTATATTTGTGCGAAGTAGTCGCGAATCGTTTTAGGGCACTCGTTCGTGTCGCGTCTAATGGATTGTGAGTGGAGGTGCTCGCGTGAGCGAATCTGCCTGTGTGAGCCGATGGCGCACCTCATCACCGGTAGCGATTGTATATTACTTACTTACTTTGCTATAAGTACGTGTGATCTTCATATTTTTATGTAACTTTAAGATCTTATACATACTACCAGGCTTTATGCAAATAAATGATTCTTATTCTGATTTTAGTTGACTCAATGACGTTTTGAGATATTCTCGAATCATTAATCAAAGACACATTTGGTACGAGAATGTAAGTTTTTAATCCTGACATCCTGACAGATCATTATAATAATAGAACTTTATTTCATTTCACTGTTTTAGGTAACATACGAAACAGCCTGACACTCATAGATTCAATAGTTTAACTTCTGCATTAATACACTTATTGTCGTGGGTTCGATTCTCACCCAGGACAAATATTTGTGTGACGAACATAGGTGTTTGTTCTGTCTGGGTGTTGATATGTATGTTGTTACAAACAAAAAGTATATAAGTATTATATCTGATTCCCATGATACAACTTAGGGTTAGCTTACTTTGGGGCTAGATGGCGCTGTGTGAAATGTCCACCAATATTTATTATTTACTTTATGAATCTACTCACCTATAAAAGATTGGATGTACTTTTTCACGTGAGTTTCATTGAAACAAACCGCTACCGCACCTAGCTTAGACCACAGCTAAGTTTGCACTATCCACTAAGCAGTTGCCAACTTTTCTGAACACTTAATTTGGTCCCTAAGTACTACACCATAACATTTATTTTCCGCTAACTGTTCGATTTGGCGGATTTGCAACGGCCTTGTTCCGTAGTCACTTTTATTTTAAACACAAAGATAGAATCTTGTTAGGATAAACACTTTTGGGAAAGACTAGGAACACTTTGTTTTGCAAAACGGTGGTCTTATCCTTTTAAAATATTAGCACTAACATTTTTTATAGCGTTTTGTTTGCAAAGCGGGAAGGAAAGGGTGATAAAATTACACGAAAAGGTTTCCAGAACTAATGTTAGTGATACTTTTACTTTATACAATGTTTTTCTTTGTAGCAATAGATTGCATAAGTTTATGGTTCAAAGTTTTATGGTACTGAAGTATGAGTGGGGTAGTATTACGTGAATTACACGACAGATTGTTGGAAGAGTTGCCAGCGACCAGTCGACATTACGAACCTACCACCGTTGATTTGCAGTCTGTTGCTCCACTAAGCCAACGCAGAAAATTCGAGTCAGCTATCACTAAAACACATGCAATATATAGACATTTAAATATCGCGTATTGTCTACCATGTCGCCGGATAGTATACCTACGAGACTTAATTTGTAGGTAGACTAGATGATTTGTGCACGGGGCGAAGTATACAGGGTGTCCGGTAATGAATGGATAACCTTAAAATGGGTCTTAGTAGAACTATTGGGCATTCGGAAAAAAATATCAAATAAATAAAAACCAAGTAGTATCAAAGATATGTTTTTTTAAATAATATCGATGATTTGTTTTTTTTTTGTTTTATTTGTTTTTTTTTATACTACTTGGTTTTTTTTTTATTTGATATTTTTTTCCGAATGCCCAATAGTTCTACTAAGACCCATTTCGAGGTTATCTATTCATTACCGGACACCCTGTATATGAGAGATATATTTTTAATGCGTATAATTGCGTGTATTTGGTTCCAGAATTTATTTATTTATTATTTACTTATAGGTATTATCTGTAAAGTAATTTTCATACAGCCCTAGCTTCAGATAATTCTCACAGTAATCAAATTAATGAAAGTAATTAAATGAGAGTCGTTCAAAGTTAGTGGCAAAAATATATTCCAGCGTTGTAAATGTCTATGAATTCATTTTATTCATCTACATTCAGTTCAGTTATTTCTCTCGGGAATTGCTATAATTAGTCAGACTTTTAGATTTTGCTACGTTAAGGTTCAGTTAAAAAAAAACCTAAAGACGGATAATATATAAAATTCTCGTGTTCCAGTGTTTGTAACAGAACTCCTCCGAAATGGCTTGACCGATTTTATGATTTTTTAAGCTATTGCATAGCTTCTATCGCGGGCCTTGAGCGTGGAGACCGAAACCAGAAATTCCGTAACGAAAAAAACCTAACACCCCCCACTCCAACCGGCACAGCGGTGATACTTTTTAGTTTTTCCATCTATCGATAAATACCAGAACTTTTAATGACTTTTTGAAATATCACGCGCAATAGCTTTACCGCGGCAGTCTCCGAGTGCCACACGTCTTTTTTTTTGTGTATATTCGGTAGGTCTGAGAATAGAACATTAACTATTTTTCATAACCATAAGAGATAAGGATGGTCCACCCCAAAAAAAAATTTCTTTTATTTTTTGGGCAATTTCTTTTTTTGTCATTTAGCATTAAAAATACATACAACCCAAAATTATTACGTTTCTGCCACCCTATTTTTTTATTGTGATATTATTACTGTATAGGTGCTTGGCTGCAGATTTTCAACTTAACTTATATGAGTTAGTCAGCGGGCATACCCCCTACCACAGCGCTATGGTTTCCTCCGAATGTTTTCCTTTACCGAAACTCGAGTGCATTTTAGTCAAAATTTACCAAAAACTTGTAAATTTCACACATTTTGTATTAATTTTCCGTGAAATCGTCACTTATTGACCGTATTTTGTGGAGTCCCTCTCAGCCACCTGCAACTAAAAACTAATATCAAGTTAGCGAAAAATCATGGATCTTACAATCGTAACTTGACGTCTACCAGATTAACTTGGAACTTAAGTATCATAAACGATGTTTAGATATCTTGATGACGGGTTGGAATAAACAGCGACATACAAGTGTTCTAAGTACAAAATTTCCATTTCAAGACTAAGAAGCATCACACGTTTTAAGGCGATTAAAAATACACAGTACATTACGCGCCGAGACCGAAGCGCCCGCCGCAAGCGCTTATCTTCGCTTTCCGGCAGAGCGCTTGCAAGGCAATTATTTTTGATCTTTTCTTTCTTGCTTGGTTTTTGGTAAATAACTTTATATGAGGGAACTTTTTGGTAAAATATAATAATAATAATATTATAGTATTAATAGTATTATAGTAACCCTGCCTCCTATGCTGTAGGTCGTGGGTTCGATTCCCACCCAGGACAAATATTTGTAAGACGAAAATAAATGTTTGTTGTGTCTGGGTATCAATATGTATTATACATTATATATTATACATGTATTTACAAAAAAAAATGTATTATATCAGTTGTCGAGTATATAATGCGAAATCGATATTCTGTGTTAACTTCAAGCATCAAATTTGTTGAAGAGAATTCGATTTTGGTCAGACGACCTCTAGACTGATCGATATCATGCTTGTAATGAATTGACGTCATTTATTATAAACGATCAAACATCGAATTTAGGCTTTATCTACTTCGGTATTTCTAAATACGATACATTAATAATTAACTGTATTTTTAGTTGTTTTCTCGTGACCATAAGTTGATAGCATCCTCATCTCCTAGTTTACTACCTAGTACCTAGTAAACTATCTAGTACCTAGTACCTAGTAAACTACCTAATACATAGTACCTAGTAAACTACCTAGTACCTAGTAAACTACCTAATACCTAGTACCTAGTAAACTACCTAGTACATAGTAAACTACCTAATACATAGTACCTAGTACATAGTAAACTACTTAATACATAGTACCTAGTACCTAGTAAACTACCTAGTACCTAGTAGGTAAACTACCTAGTACCTAGTAAACTACCTAATACATAGTACCTAGTACCTAGTAAACTACCTAGTACCTAGTAAACTACCTAGTACCTAGTAAACTACCTAGTACCTAGTAAACTACCTAGTACCTTGTAAACTATCTAATACATAGTACCTAGTAAACTACTTAGTACCTAGTACCTAGTAAACTACCTAATACATAGTAAACTACTTAATACATAGTACCTAGTACCTAGTAAACTACCTAGTACCTAGTAAACTACCTAATACATAGTACCTAGTAAACTACCTAGTACCTAGTAAACTACCTAGTACCTAGTAAACTACCTAGTACCTAGTAAACTACCTAGTACCTAGTAAACTACCTAATACATAGTACCTAGTAAACTACCTAGTACCTAGTAAACTACCTAGTACCTAGTAAACTACCTAGTACCTTGTAAACTACCTAATACATAGTACCTAGTAAACTACTTAGTACCTAGTACCTAGTAAACTACCTAATACCTAGTACCTAGTAAACTACCTAATACCTAGTACCTAGTAAACTACCTAATACATAGTACCTAGTACCTAGTAAACTACCTAGTACCTAGTAAACTACCTAGTACCTAGTAAACTACCTAGTACCTTGTAAACTACCTAATACATAGTACCTAGTAAACTACTTAGTACCTAGTACCTAGTAAACTACCTAATACATAGTACCTAGTACATAGTAAACTACTTAATACATAGTACCTAGTACCTAGTAAACTACCTAGTACCTAGTAAACTACCTAATACATAGTACCTAGTAAACTACCTAGTACCTAGTTAACTACCTAATACATAGTACCTAGT
This sequence comes from Chesias legatella, assembly GCA_947359385.1. Lineage (NCBI taxonomy): Eukaryota > Metazoa > Arthropoda > Insecta > Lepidoptera > Geometridae > Chesias > Chesias legatella. The sequence continues at coordinate 884,589 of OX375776.1, read as the reverse complement.
AAACTACCTAGTACCTAGTTAACTACCTAATACATAGTACCTAGTAAACTACCTAATACCTAGTACCTAGTAAACTACCTAGTACCAAGTATACTGTCTAGTTCTACATTACATTAAAAAGACATCAGATGAGCAGCTATATACACAAGTTATTGAAAGTCACTGAGCAAATAATCCAGTTGAGTGGGCCCCGTTACCTAAGTTACGAGCGGAAACACTTGAAATAATAAGAAGATTGAAACAAAAAACACGATTAGATCGCAAAAACTTTGTAAGCCGCGATAAGTAATGCGTGGTGTCTGTTATATTACACAGGTATAACATATTTAAGTTTCTGGTTTCCATATTGTGTTAAGAACCGTTATTATTGTTTTACGGTTTCCTGTCATTTTTAATTATTTAATAACATATAATTCTCCTAACCATATAAATTTTTTTTTGATATTTCAGACAACGCCATTTAACCCCAAAGTAAGCTAAGCATAGCTTGTATCATGGATACCAGACAACTGATGAAATACTTGTATAATTTTTGTTGTAACTACATACATATAATACATATTAACACCAATACACCGAACAAACTATGTTCCTTACACAAATGTTTGTCCTGGGTGGGAATCGAACCCACGACCTACAGCGCAGAATGTTACTACCAACTGAGCTGTGAGGCCAGTCTAGAAAAATAATTGTCATATCATCTTATCATTACGTCTATTAGTCTCGAGCCGCGTAAATACAAAATTGATAATAGGTGGGCCATATGTTGAAGTACTCCCTGCAACGTAACATCACGTCACGTTGACTGTGGTCACTACAGAACAAGGGTTCAAATATCAAGTTATTTAACAAAAAATAACTATTTTCTTCCCCTCAGTTTCTCCCCAAACGTGTACAAAAACATACCCCGAGTATATAATTTAATATTCGTAAGTTTATATGCAAAAATATGCAATACGTTTGTAAATGAGAGTATCCTTGTAACTTTAAATCGACGATTTGCATTCTGGAAGCGACTCTTCCCTAGGAATTGTGCTTTTATTGGTGGGTGCCAAGATACTGTCTCTCTTGGCTGGGTACGCTCGCGTTGCGGACAGAAGATTTGTTACCATTGTCTTTTTACTTCATGTCTTATGTGGATAAATTATCTTTTATCTTATTTTTTTATTTTATCTTTACTACGACTAGTATATAAAACAAAATGATTTTTAGGACAATTTGTAAAGTAATATCTTATTCCAGTTTTTATGTAGTCATAAATGTTACATAGAATTAAGTACTCATTTTAAGGATCGTACTCGTGAAAATAAAGAAATTTTATATTTAATTTTATTTTATGAGTTTCTTGCCTGTACCTCCCCATGGAGGGTCGGATAGGGTTTGACGAGGCGTTAAACTTATCGATAAGTACTCGAAACCTTATGTTTTGAATATAATTGACGTTTCCGAGCCATTTCTTTGGAAATAAAAGTTTTAACTTTGACTTTGAATAAGCTAAGGGATCAGCAGATCCACCTAAGCGGTAACACCTATCAATAGAAAAACGACTTGGGTCCTCCCGTACATAGTTGCGGATTTCATAGTGTTGCGCGCCTCTGAGACGCGAAGATGGATGTCTCATCTGTTTGTAATTTCACCGACAGTTACATCTTTCAAATCGGAGCATATCAGTATATAGTAGTACGTATCTGTTTTGGCTTGTGGCATAAATCTGTATGGTTACAGTAATACTCCAGATTAAATTAGCATAAGTTCTATTGCATGGAACTTTATTATTAGTGTTAAAACTGATACCATTAAAACTCAGTTTAAATTAGTTTCATTAATTTATTCTTCAAAAATCTAACAGCAAAGATAATTTTAAACCAACGAATTCGCCAAAAAAGTATAAAAACTATAAGATATGTAATTCTTAACATCGAATTTGGCTATCGTACTCAATAGAGTTCTCCGATGAATATCTTGATACCATCGTATTAAAGTGGTAGAACAAGAATGCGAACCTCATTCCGTCTTGGCGTAATGAAATTGCACCAACATTGGCTCGTTTAATCTAGACATGCCAGCCTAGACTACACTGTTTCAACTCAGATTATCGCGGGAGAGAGATAACGTGATTTTTAACTTGAGTTCGCGTACGAATGAGTGAGACGGCCAGAAATTTATCTGGCACCACTTAAACTTTTAAAATATTTTTCGCTCCGATTAACTGACATGATTTGGAGGGTTAGTTTGATAATCCCGACTAGCTTACAGCTTTGGTCCGCCAGTAAGTATTTAAACCACAAAATTGATCATTGCTCTTTTCAGTAGACAGACTCCATAAAATTAAATATATACATTAGTTTATTATGAAATACATAGTTTGGATAATTTTAAATTTCCACCATTAGTCCACCAATATTATTATTTTTGTTATTAATGATCGCTCGATGAGTCATGCTGTTAAAATCAAGTGCATACATCTAGATCTAGATTGTATGGCACTAATGCAATTTTGATGGCCCTCAGAGCATTAATGATCGAAGATGATGAAGCGTGCTCAACGAATTGCAGCTATAGTTAATTAGACCCTGAAGTACCTGAATGCACTAATGATAATAACTTGACTATGAATAGTTTCCTCTTCCTCAAACGGCACACAAAACAACCTGTAATATCTTATTTCAGTATATTATGTAGTCATAAATGTAACATAGATCTATGTACTCAGATTTTTACAAGGATCGTGCTCGCGAAAGAAAGGAATCCCTCCATTAGTGGTTTATTGCTGTTCTTCCCCATGGAGGAGGATAGGTTTACAGGCGTCAAACTTAGCGATAAGTACGCGTGACCTTATGTTTGAATGTTTTTCAAGTTTCCAAGCCATTTCTTGATGAATTCTATGGAAATAAAGTTATTGACTTTGACTTTGACTTTGGCTTCCCAGCATCAGTAAGTCTGTGCTTCAAATAAGAAGATTATTTGTGTCAATGGCTCTCTTGAACCAGTGTGGTGAAAGGCTTAAATTTCGCCTAAAAGAGGCTCTAGTCGAGCAATTAAAACATGTCTTCGAATTTTAAGTAGGTATGCTGGTTTTCTCACGATTTTAAAGGCAAGCAAAATAACTAAAATATTCAAATTTACTACTAATTACTAAAATTTACACTATCGAATTGATGATTACTAAGTTCCCGTGCTTACATGAAATATTCATAAACACCATACATTAAATTATTCTCATCAATCATACCTCAATCATATTGAGTGGTTGAGTAATGTGGGTTTTTTGTTTTGTAAATTGCTCTGCATAAATTTAATTCAAAGCTACAGACTGATCTGCAGTTTCGAAAATAATAACATCAACGTCGCGCTGTTATATTTAAAGAAATTGCTTCAAGGGATAAGACCACCAATTTGATTCTAACTAAACATGTCTAATTTAATGATGTCAACTTTTAATAAAGGTGTTAGCTACGTATAATAATTTCTTTCTTTCTTCTGTATATATAAAAATAAATACATAAATAAATATTGGTGGACATTTCACACAGCGCCATCTAGCCCCAAAGTAAGCTAAGCATAGCTTGTGTCATGGGAACCAGACAACTTATATTTAAATACTTATATACTTTTCTTTTGTAAATACATATATAATATGAGAGGGTCGGATAGGGTTTAAACAGGCATCAAACTTATCGATAAGTACGCGTGACCTTACGTTTTGAATAGCATTGACGTTTCCAAGCCATTTCTTTATGAATTCTATGGAAAATAAGTTTTTGACTTTGACTTTGACTTTATAATACATAACACCCAGACACAGAACAAACATTAATGTTAGAAATGTCACAATTAAATGTTTTTCCTGGGTGAGAATCGAACCCACGACCTACAGCGCAGAAGGCAAGGTTACTACCAACTGAGCTATGAGGGCGGTCAGTCAGACCATATATATAGTAATCATTGGAACTAAACTCGGCTCGTTACCTGTCCTAAAATTCGTGAACTAAAATGTTGGATATATATATTTATATATATAGATTTTTTTACGACGGTCTGTATACTTGACAGTGTAATAACTTTGAGTGGTGTTGATAACACAACAGATAAAACAAATTTAATTGAAAAATAAATTGTAATAAATTTTGATTAAAACTGAAAGCGTCTCATCAGTCTCTTCCAAAACATTGTCCCATACAAACATGAACACTCAAATTGATTTATTCGATTCACTAGAGCCACTCTTTTGGATTCTAAGAATATTATTCTTGTGTAATGTGATCAGAAAAGGCAACCAATTTGTAATATGTTGCTGTTTGACGAAGCAAATAGCAAATATCATCGTAGTGTCCACAGTAACCGGGATTTTACTGTATTTGAAGTTTAAATTGTCGCCGGTCACCTCTAATATATTCAGCTTTAACACATCATACCAAGTATTATTTATTTTCGGATACATACAATACTTCAGCAACGTCTGTTTCCTTTATGTGTCCAGATTCGATACGTTAAACTATTTTTGTTCCTACAAGCAAATCGACTGTTTGCTCGGTCCACCCGACTTCGAAGCGATACGTCGTAGCACCAGAAACATGGTCGCTTTCACCGTAGCCAGTTGGATTTTATATTCACTCATGGATTTAATAGCGTGGGCAATGCAATTTGGATGGTTTTTTTCCTGTTTTATACGTGGCTGACTTTTTCTTTTACTTCACAAACGCAGTGACAGTTCTGGATATAGCGTGCCATGTGATGCAAATAGAGTATAGATTGAAAATGATCGTAAACTACATTGAATATTATTACAACTCTGTAAACGATGGACCGGGGGAATGTAGACTGGCCACATACAAGTGTATCGAGGTTTCGTCTCTGAAGAGGAGCTTCTTGCTACTGCTGGAGCAGGTTGCCAGCATTAACAAGATTTGGGGTGTACGGGTAAGGTTTTTTGTCATTCTGGTGGCGGAACGAGCTGACGGCCCACCTGATGTAAAGTGGTAACCGCCGCCCGTAGACAACAATACTTTTTTTCTACTACTTTACTACTTTGGGTTTTACTGTTTTCCAATATTTATTAATGATCAAATTTATTACTGCTGTCTGTGTGACTGTCAAAAAAATTACATCTTTTGTTTCAGATAATTCCATATTGCCTAGTTACTGTGATATTTTTGGCTCACGATTTGAATCTGTTTATAAGGATCGGTCTCGGCAGAGTAAGTTGCAAAAATGATATTATATGTATAATTATGTCGTAACGTTCAATGATAATAAAAGTATATTTATTTTCTTAAAAGGCTTTCACTTGGTCACGTCAATGATATTACTTGTCACACACATATTCTTGAGAACCACTGCTTACTGGTTAAGGAGGTGGGCGCTGACTCGGCTACACAGCAAAATTTATCAGAGCACACGAAAACGCGTTCCCTATGGTGACGTTGCTTCGTTTTTTTATGTGACTAGGTGACGGAACGAGCTGACGGCCCACCTGATGTTAAGTGGTAACCGCCGCCATAGACAACAACAATACGACTCAAGTCCTCTCCCCCAGAGTATGAGATGACTCAAGGCGCATTGCGTTGCGTCCATCACTCCGAGACGGGAATGTTACGTCTCATGCGCCTGCAATTTCATGTCCATAAGTTTTCTTATAAATTTAAATGTTCAGATTTATACTTGGCCTCTTTACATACAAGTTTTGTTATAATGTTTTGCAATGTTTTTACCAATAATAAAGTATTTTTTTATTCGTAAATTACATCCGTGTGAAGCCGCGGTGAGCCGCTAGTTATTAATATCGCAGATGCATATCCCTGTTAGATATATAATAATAATAATAAATTCTGGTAGACATTTCACACAACGCCATCTAGGCCCAAACTAGCATAGCTTGTACTATGGGAACCAGACAACTGATAGAATACATATATACCCATTAAGAACTATATTTAACCTGTATCACAAATAAATGATTTGAATTTGAATAAATACATACCTATTAACACCCAGACACAGAACAAACATCAACGCTCGTCACACAAATTGTCCTGGGTGGGAATCGAACCCACGACCTACAGCCCTGAAGGCAGAGTTAGGTACTGTTTGAGCTGTAAGGCCAGGCAACCTGACATTTAACTTAAAAAGACACAAAATAAATGTGAACAAAAACCGTCTACCTTAAGATTTAACTAATATAACCTATTATGTCTTGTTTTTCCAGATACCAGTATTCGAAGAGATATATCTGCCCATTGTAGCTGTAATATCCAGAGTAGTGGTCGCGCTGTTTCTCACTCTGATGTTCGTGAATCGTTGCGAGCAGGCTCACAAGCAGTGCAACGAAGCTATAAGATTGCTCGATCTTACATTGATCAATGATAATCTAGGTAACAAGAATCGCCCAGTTTTCACTCAATAAATGAGAAAATGCCCTAGAGGTCGCCGGTTCATATCTCGAAAGACCGAGTTTTTCGATTGAAATATTTATGTGCGCAATACAAAGTTATCGAAACGGTGAAGGAAAATATCGTGAGGAAACTGACATGTCCTAGAACAAACATTCGAAGACATGTGTCAAGTGCACGAAAGGAGCCTCTTTGAGACGCACGTTCTTTCACCACACTGGTTAGAGAGAGCCAGTGACTCGAATAGAATAGACTGCAATAAAATGCTTACCATTTGTTAAGGCAGTGAAAGTATTTTGCTATTTAAAGTTCCGTGATAACTAAGGAAGTACCTAAGTAAAAAAGAAAACTAAAAAAGTAAAGAAACTAAAAAGAAGAAATGACTCTTCTTTTGAATATAATTGCATGGTCTCTCCTGTGTTTTAGGCTAATTAATTTTAATTGCTAATTCTGTATCTTCTTTCCAGCGAGTGGAAAGAAGAACTCTTTCAATGAGCTCCGAGATTTGTTCATATCACGTCCGCTGTGTATCAACGCCGGAAAGTTTTTTTGCTGCAACTATCCTCTTCTGGTTTCCATAGTATCCACTGTCACCACTTATACCGTTATTCTATTTCAGAGTATAAATTAAATAATGTAAAATAATAAAAATCATTTATTTGACCAACCAGGATAATAAATAAACTAAAATACTCATTAAAATTAAAATACCACTATCATCATAAAATTAATAATATATATTCTAATTGACTGGCCTCATACCTCAGTTGGTAGTAAGCCTGCCTTCTGCGCTGTAGGTCGTGGGTTCGATTCCCACGACAAATATTTGTGTACCGAATATAAATGTTTGTTCTTTGTCTGTGTGTCAATGTTTATTATATGTGTGTATTTACAAAAAGTTTATAAATATATCAGTTGTCTGGTTTCCATACACAAGCTATGCTTAGCTTACTTTGGGGCTAGACGGCGCTGTGTGAAATGTCCACCAATATTATTATTATTAACTAAACGCCATATATTTATATTTTATATGAAGCAAGAGAAGGACAATAGAAAAATAGAGAAGGCAATAATTTACGAGAAATATATTTTGAAATATTATGTTGTAAATTAAGCTGTTTTATTTTATTTTAACACATAGCAAAGATCCGATTTACAACGTTAAAAGAGGCATTGTGTGATGTGTAGAGTGGATAATTTATGACTCAGTGTTTACCAAAATTATTCTGTTAAGTAAATATATCACATTTACGTAGGAAGCCTTAAAGAAGATTCACAATCGACGTATCACGGTTCAGGGAACCCACTTCGCCTTAACGGTCGCACTAAGAATGATGTCTTTTCTGTCTTTGAAAAGCCAGCTTTAGAATGATGTTATAAACGCAGCGTTTTAATTAAATCAAAGCTCCGTTAAATTGAGTCTACTTTCCGAGAAGTGGTATAAAATTGGCATTTACTTGGATAAATTTAAGCTTTATTCCCCTTGAATTTTCAGCGAATCTTTGTTAAATAGCCACTCTAGGGATGTTTTAGTATTTTTCCACATTTTAAATAAAAATACCTCCTGACATTTATTGTGTCGTGCATACCAGAAACTATGAGTTTTGTATCAACTACATTTAAGATTACCACATTTCTTTACCCATACGGGACTCCAATCCGTTACCCTAGTATATTTTGTTACTAACACAAAGCTACTGAGACCGTCAAAGTATAAAAATACCTACGCCTTAACACACTCAAACCCCTGCGAAATTCCCTGTATCGCAGGTGGCACGTACTTTCACAAAAACCACAAATATCCCCAAAAGAAAGAAATCCCTAGAAGAAACTTCATGCTCTACGTCAACGACAAATATTTGGTCCAGCTGAGGTTCAAACCCGGTACACCAAGGTTATTACCACCACCTATCACCCTACCACCCCTACCAGACCAAAAACTCGTCAATTGATTTTTAAAGGAAGTGACTCTGATAGCAAGAAAGGAGCCTCTTTGAGGCGCACTTTTTATTACTAGTTGTAGTGACACGAGTGTTAGTAGAAATAGTGATGGGCGTGTTTGTCGTACAGTATACACCCAGCCTTACAACTCACCCTTATCAACGTTTTCTGGTTTGGCTGAGTCATGATAATTACTGGATTTCATGAATAATTACGTTTTCAGTTTTGTTCTTATCCAAACGAGCTTGCTAATTACAATGTAGATTTTGAGTTTAGTCCACTGGATTACTTTCGAGCTTGTAATTGTTTTAAAATATTTCATACAAGCTTTTACAAGCAGCCTTTGCCTGTAAACCATCGCCCTTTTGTAAAATTAATTAGTATTGACGAATAACGACCTGGCATCATCTTGGAGAGAAACTCTAGAGCATTATAGCCATTGGTGCGGACACAGACTTTCAATGTGAAGGTCACCGGCTCAAGTCCGGAAACCTAAAATTTTACCGATGATTTTACGCTTTAAAAATGTGTATACAAGAAAACCATACTTTGTTTTTGTGTTTGTTTTAACAGAAATCTATTGTTATAACACACAAAAATCAAACCCACAACTTACTGTTAAAAGTTATTGAAAAAAACAATTTATACCAATTTTATGACATGGCACACGTTTCTTCGAATGTTTTGTTCAAAGCCACCTTTGTTAAAGTAACGACATAATATTTTGATCTAAATGGGTTCTGGTGCTACTTTCAAACGGACAATGGTTGTATTACATCTTAATAAGCCTCTGAACCACTGTTTCAGCAAGGTGGCACGGGACAGGTGGGGTGAATTACAGTAACCCTGTAAATCTAGAGTTTAAGAGCAGTAGAACTCACGCCAAGTTCGTCCGGGGAAGTACTGCCACCATGCCCATTTCTGCTACCAAGCAGTGACGCATTCGCGTTATTGTGCTCCGGTTTGAAAAGTGTAGTTGCCGATGAAATTACGGGCACATGAGACATTCCACTCACGTCTCACAGTTACGGGCGCATACGATGCGACTTGGGTCTTGTCGTACTTAGTAGGGGAGGACCCACGCCGCATCGGTTGTTATGGGCAGAGGTTACCACTTAACACCAGGTGGGCCATCGGCTCGTTCCACAACTATATAACATAAAAAAACGCCTTTGTCTGCAATCACGTTTATTCCATGTACGGATAATCCAAATATTATGTAGGTCCATCACATAGCCTAAATTAGAACTCACGTAACCCAGTAACCGTGCCGTGTAATTACATTTATCTAATTAGAATGTAGACATGATTGAAGATAATTCACTTAATTTGAGACGGGGGCGTTACCCGCTTGAATATAAATAGGATTATATCTAAGGTTTTATCGGAAGCTACGTAATTTTCATGGCATTAGGTAAGTATGACCAAACGAGTGTTTATCAATTCCTTTCGTTACTTTTAAAATCTAATCTGTACCAAAGCAACCGAGAAGTTTCCATTTATATTTAAAAATCAATAAATTAGTTCCAACTTAATACAAGCCGCTGTATATATAAAGTCCTTAAAAAGGTAGCTAAAGAGTCTGTCTTTCATATCATATATGGCAGCTACGAGGTATTCTTTTTGTCATTGCTACGATTACGATTTACGATTTGTGTGTACCTGCGTGCGTATGTGTGTGTACGTGTACGTGTACGTACGTGCGTGCGTGCGTGCGTGCGTGTCAGACGTAAAGCCACACAGTAGTATAAATATAAATACATATTAACACCTAGACACACAACAAACATTTACGTTCGTCACACAAATATTTGTCCTGGGTGGGAATCGAAGCCACGACCTACAGCGCAGAAGGCAGAGTTACTACCAACTGAGCTGGGAGGACAATCAATTTATGCTCATCATACAAATGTTTGTTCCCGTCGATGAAACCGGTTCTGCATACTCCAAGCAGGATTAATAATAATAATAATAATAATATTGATGGACATTTTAAAAGCGCCGTCTAGCCCCAAAGTAAGCGAAACATAGCTTGTATCATAGGAACCAGACAACTGATATAATACTTATATACTTTTTTATACATACATATAATACATATTAACACCCAGACACAAAACAAACACCTATATTGGTCACACAAATGTTGGTCCCGGGTGGGAATCGAACCCACGACCTGCAGTGCAGAAGGCAGAGTTACTACCAACTGAGCTGTGAGGCCAGTCAAGTTTAGTAATTAACGTGTACTTGTCGTGTAGATGGTTTGGCGCGGCGCCAACTGATAGTTCTTCAATAACAACGGGTACACGGTACATATCCTGATTTTGACAATGCATTAGCATTTAATAACTTCAATGATTTTTCACTTTACGAGGTAATATATATTGCAAAACTCTTAAAGCACATCGGCAAATGGAAATAGAACTATTTGATAGCTTCAACAATAATATAGTAATTCGTTTATTATATCAGACAACTATTTAGAGACGTCTGACTCAGTAGATACGACTTAGGGATGGAAGTGGTTAAAAATGAGACTAAATTGATGCTAATCTATACAATGTGTGTCACTGTGCAATGATGTATGTCTGTCTGTTTGTTCCAGCTAATCTCTGGAACGGCTGGACCGATTTTAACGGGACTTTCACTGGCAGATAGCTGATGTAACAGGAGTAACTTAGGCTACTTTTCCAAGGGATAAAATAGGGGTGCGCGATAAAACTGAATTCCACGCGGACGAAGTCGCGGGCAACAGGTAGTTAAATATATAAAAATAGCGAAAGGTTTTACCGTACGTTATGTCTCGGTTTCCCTATCAACAGCAGCTACAAAGCACTCAGCGATGCGATACAAATTTGAAATTGTTTAAATCATTACCATTACTGAGTGAATACTTCAGTTAGACGCTTTGCGTTAACTCTATAAATAAATGATTAATGTCTAGTGAGAGCTTCACATGGTAACAGGAACTCACCCACTGTTCTGCGTAGTAGCGTTTGTACAATCAATTATTTTATGGCGTTAGTGCAGTCGCATACGAGAGTCGCCGAACTAACACGCATTGACAGCATTTTAGGAAGTTTCTACAAAGTCAAAGGCAAAAACTTTATTTCCATAGAATTCATACAGAAATGGTTGGGAAACGTCAATAATATTCAGGTCACGCATACTTGACGCCTGTTCAATCCTATCCGACCCTCCATGGGGAGAACAGACAAGAAACCCCTAATGGAGGGTTTCCTTTTTTTTCGCGAGCACGTTATTTTAACAATCTGAGTACTTAGATTTATGTTACATTTATTCAAACCTTACCATAGTTAAGTAAAAAAAATCTGACATCACTATTATATGTAACGCTACGGGTTTGGCCTTTCAGCTGGTCAAAATTTATGAAAACCTTAAAACTTATTCCAGAGTTTTATCTAAGTGATATATTTATTTATAACACTTAATATACATCTATATATTATAGTAAAATGCACATAGTATTAAAAAAATACAGTGAAATCAACTGTGCTACCTAAGGAAGTTTCGAACGATCTATAAATAGCCCAACTGATCCAATTCTCTAACAGGTAGTGTTGTGTCTAAAACAATGGCGGCTTAGCATTTGTAGATGGCAAAAAACCAAACAATTAATATTCTTTACTGGTCTCATAGCTCAGTTAGTAGTAACTTTGCCTTCTGCGCTGTAGGTCGCGGGTTAGATTTCAACCCAGATCAAATATTTGTGTGGTATATTTATGTATTTATTACAAAAAAGTTTTTATTTATTATATCTGTTGTCTAGTTCCCATGATACAAGCTATTTACTTAGTTTACTTTGGGGCTAGATGGCGCTTATTTATTTTATTCTAAAGTGTATTTGACCTTGAATAGTTTGGCCAAGACGATCAATTCATTTTTATTAATATCAAATTCTCGTTTCAATTAAATTGTCAAAGAATCAATATCAATAGTGCACAAAATAAATGACAGACATTCAGGCGAATTGCATCTATCGCGTATCCCGTGTGCGTTGACACTAACCGTACTTGCTCAATAAATTGCTTCCGGAAATCGTTTTCGTTTCCAACAAGCGTCTAACTTTATGCTTGACGTGTGCCTGTAAGTTAATGACTTGTAATAAGGAGGCCCCCCTGAGAGGGAATCGTTTGACGTCACTCTCGGAGGCGTGGGGACTAATTCCCGACCGTGTGTTCTGGAGTTTTGAATGTTGTGCTGATACTATTTGGGGGACAAAAGCACAGAAAATGAGTGAGTGAAAATAAGAATAAATGACAGGTTTATCCACAGAGAAACGTTGGGTACATTTATGTCAAGCCAACTTTTGCCGCCCACCAACAAAAGTAGATTATTCATTGGAGTTTTGGTCGGAAAAGCGTTTAATGTATAACTACCCTAAAATGCTAAAATATCTATGTCAACACTTGGCTAGAGAACTCCCTCGCTTCGCTCTCGCATTAGGCACAGTCTGTTAAGATAAAAATGTTGTAGAAACTGTCACTTATGTCAAGTGCATGAGAGGAACCTCTTTGAGACGCATTTTCGCGTCACTGAGTCGAGGGAGTCAATCAGACGAATACCTAAGCTTAATATAATCCTATTATCAATAACTTTGTATTTGAAATAAATAAAAAAAATATTTATAATTGGCCCTCAAATCTCTAAGCAGATAAAATCTTCCAGGTAAACTAGCTTAACAGAAAATACTTTTCACTAATTTATTCGTCCAATCAATTAAAACTTGTTCAACAAGCCAAACAAAAGCAATTTACAACAAGTTATCTCGCAATTCTCGATTTAAAGTTTGTGATTTCGAATCAAAAATACTCGTGGCTTTTACTGAGCTTATTTCGCAAAAGCTTGCTGTTTTATAATGGATGGTGAGAGACAAATCCTTTTGCTGGTTCAGACTTGCCATTGCCAACTTCAGACTTGACAATATTAGTCATTGAAATGTTTTTTTATTTACGGTAGCCTAACGTTTGACCGCAATCTCACCTGATTTTAAGTGACGACGCGGTCTATGATGTAGCTTGCTTGTCTATGAGTAAACTGTTCTCCTGAAGACTTCCAGGTTATATGTTGATGTTGATTTTGTCAACAAATTCTGGTTATCTATCGATACATAAATCATTATGGAAGAAACTATTCATTAATTGTAATATTAACTATTAATAGTTACAAAATGATTAAAATTATATTAATTCAAATCGGACGACGCAGTAAAAAGTTTCATACAAAGTTTACCCCTTTCCCACACCCTAGTCTCGATAAGTTTTAATCGAGACAAAATAGCCTATAACAGTCTCCAAGTCCCCTATATCTCTGTTTTAAAATTCATCATAATCGATTCAGCGGTTTAGGCGTGAAAGCGTTACAAACAAACCTTTGCGTTTGTATTACTAGTTAGGATAGTAAGTATTGATAAATCTGCCTTAATTCACTTTAAATTCTTTTTGTTAATCCAATTATAAAATTCAAATAATTTTAATAAAATTTTAGGGTTAAATGTATGCAAGAACCCAACATTAATTGCTTCCCCTCCACAATGAGTAATTGCATACAATCCATTGTATAACATTCCGATTAACAACATCCGATACGATTATTGACCTCTCTGTACCTAAGTTGGTAGTTCTAGTAAGTTCCTTACGTGCGATGCGGAAAATAGCGACCTCAAATATAGATAAATGATTAAATATACAGTTTCATTGCGCGTTCGTTCAAGGGTCCTAATTGGTGCAAGCATTAATTACTAATTTATTTTATTTTATAATTTTTGATAAAGTAACATTAAATTAAATTAGTATAGTATTTTAGTGTATGTGTTGTGCCATTTTTATGTATCAAATATTTTGATTTAATTTAACGTACTGATGATGCTGTGTTGATTTTATGAATAAATGATTTATTATTATTTATACTTTACTCACCCTTATATATTTGGGTTACTCCCCAAGCCCCAAGCCTACAATATATAAATGCAATGTAACATCCCAGTAATCGTACCTGTGTTGTGTGCAGAGGTCCAACACCGTCGATCAAACCGCGTGGCACGTGACGTCATTGGTCACCTGTGACGTCACGCCTTAAGCGCGGCCATACGTCACGGACTAACCACCTGCTCTGTACACTTGAGCTTTGACCACTTGGACAATTGTTTAGTGTAAAGCTTAATATCGCTTAGACGGTACCGTGATCCGGGTGATTCCCGGTGAAATTACAACCACATGAGACATTGCAACTCCAGGTCTCGGAGTTACGAGCGCAAAATAGAAAAATATTTATTTGTGTTACATCAGAACCAAAATTAGGTACGAATAAAAGAAAATGTGGATTGTAACTACAAAAAAGGTAGCATGTGGTAAATAGTGGGACTTGGTTCTATTTATACCTATGTAAGGGAGGACCCAAGTCACATCGTGTTGGTTTTGTTATAGTTAGAGTTACCCCACTTCACTTGAAGTTGCTGCGTTCAGTAACTTATTCATAAAAAGGCATGACCAACCTACTGGTCTAAACGAAACAACCCAAAAATCTGTCATGATTAAAGAAAATTTTCTACTTTTCAATTCGCATCTATTCTTTTTTAATTCTTTCAACTATTATTCTAAACTAAGCACCTATTACATTCTTTAAGTTTGGAGCGAAAATGTGTTTCTTCTTTAGTGTTACCATAATGACTGCCCTAATGTCAAAATAAACTGTCAACAAGAAAACTCACTAAAACCTTATTTTCGTGCAAGCTGGCAACCGAGCGCAGGTTTTAGCAAAGAGGTCAACTAACCAATCTGGATCACAGCTTGTAGTAAACAGCTGGTGTAGTTTTAGTCGCAGAAGACTGAAATACATATTATACTGACTGATATACTCATTTTTATATACATATTTTCTTGTCGTACAAGTAGGAAGAAGTAGGAAGACCCAAGCATTGCTTGTTATTTGTTATGGGCAGAGGTTACAATTTAATAAGAGGTGTGCCATCTGCTTGTGCCGTAACTTTATCACATGATAAAAAAAACTGATATGTCATAACATAAAATGCAACATATCTTACACACAAATATAAAAAAACACGCCTATCACACATATAATAGACTTACGTGGGAATCGAACCCACGACAGCGCAAAAGGCGAGTTACCAACTGAGCTGTGACTTCAGGGAACTTCGGGAAACTGTCCCTCCCCAAGTTATTACTCCCCCCTCTCTCGTTTGTCACCTTATAACTTCTTGGTTTAAATGTGGTCAACGTGCCTTATTGTGCTTAATCGTGGTTAAATTAACCGTTGCAGATATAAGGAGACAAATGAAACATATAGGGGTATATCAGAGACAGCTTGGTGGGTAACCTAACTGAATTGTGGGCAAACGAATGCAAACGAAACGGAATCTTTGAATCCTTCCTCGTTTGTGTTCGACTCATTAGGTATTCAAATGTTGGGATACAAATGGTTCACACAATTTTATTTGATTTTTATTCTTTATTTATATAGTAAATTCTTCAACAAAATTTATATGTTTATGTAAGTAAGTATATACAGTACAGTAAGTACTTACTTACTTAGATGCAATATCAAAAGATTTCATTTGATTTTAATTACAGATGAACACAGCATGAATGGATTGTTGAATACATAAATTACACGATAATATGTTAAGAAATGGTTTTACCTTACACAAACCAAGAATAGTAGCAATATATAAGTACTATAATTATTATAAATTTTACACTTAATTTTAATTATAGTTTTCTATAATTTAATAATAGAATTTATTGTAAGATGTACGCATTTTTCTTGTATAAAGGATGATGCTGGTGAAAGGAGCTTCGAGTTATTCTTCTGGGAGGTATTTTGGGGAAATTTATAGTAAAAGACCTAATTCATTTCGCCTTATATCTGCTTTACAAAATATTTTGTTGAAAACAATGAAAAACCGTTTTCATTTTCTATTACAGGCAGAATTTTGACAGCTTCGTCCGGGTCAGTACTGCCACCGTACCTATTTCTGTTACCAAGCGCATTCGCATTACTGAGTTCGGGTATAAAGTTCGGCGACTTGGGTCTTCCCATAAGAATACCGAGGAAGACCAAATTAGTGTTGTTTTTTTGTTATGGGCCGAGGTTACCGCTAAACAATTCTGCTCGTGGATAAATAAAATATATTGTTAACACGGAATATATTTTATTGCACAGTTGGTGACATGCTGCGCTTACTGGCGCGCGATATCTCGTTAGGGCCCCGATACACGATGCCAGTGAGGCTAGTACTAGTACTTGTGCCAAATTATATTTTAATAAACAAACAAAAAAAAAAATAAACCAATATTATATTATATGACTATTACTTCCGGTGAATTGCTACTGCCCTAACATTTTATGCAGTCAGTAATTTCTAGTTATCTCCTCAAATCACCGTGTTTCGTTTTGATAAGCGTAAAACTGTAGACATGCGACATTCTATCTACTTTTGTTCCCCGTGGGTGACGTTAAACGGAAAGGTAACACCGCGTTATGGACAACGAGAATTAACTACCTATTAGTCACGGACCAATGGCATGCAATGGAGCGTTGTGGTCTAGTAGTACTGACCCCGAGTGTCAATCCGGAGGTCACCGGTTCAAGCCCTGACGTGCATCTATGAGTTTTTCACTTTAATGATTTATTACACATACAACGTACTCAAAACAGTGAAGGAAAACATCGTGAGGAAACCGAATTGTCATAGAGCTACAAATTCGAAGACATGTGTCAAGTGCACGAAAGGAGCCTCTTTGAGGCGTATTTAAAATCCTTTCAACACTGGTTCGAGAGAACTAGTGACTCGAATAGAATAGGCATGCCATTTGGTGCATAGTAGTAGCTATCTAGTAGCTGGTATCAAGCTTTGAGCTAGCTGTTCTGCAAGCTACAGGCACTGTGTATTCACAGCTTTACCAGCATAGCCAGTTTTGTCCGATTACGGGCCTTTTGGCCCATTACTGGCCTTTTGGCCTCATTTCTAGGCCGGTTATTGTTTCAGTCCGAGCAAGATCGCCGGTTTTATTGGCGCGTGGGGCTTTAGTTTTGGAAATAAATATACTTGAAGTGTTTTAGGATTTAGATTCGGGAGATGATGGGATTTTGAGATTTTCCAATGGAGATATTAAGCGTTTCTTGAATAGTAAACACAACTATTACGATATGTAATTGGTTTTAGGAGTAATCAAGCTAGAAACTTATATTTTTTACCTTATAGCTAAACTAACCTTGCGACGTGATACATCAAGGTTCGATTCCCTAACGGGGCCAACATTAGTAGAACAAGATGTACTTGGACGTATCGGATATTGGATATAATCAATTTTGTTCCACACCAATACATACACCAATATTGTGTCAACTGGCCCCTCTCTCTCTCTGGAATGTTTGTCCTGGGTCGGAATCGAACTCACGACCTACACAGAAGGCGGGGTACTACCAACTGAGCTGTAAAGCCAGTCAAATATATGAAAATACAAAGTTTGTGAGAGAGCTGTGAATTAGGGTTGGCACCGCATTTTGCTCTAAAAGCTCTGTGTCAAGTGGTACTCTACTGCGAGCGCCCTCACAGCCGGCCCCCACTCACTATTTACTACTCGTTCAAAACAAAGGGTTAAATGAACCCCTTAAGAGCAGTGGAACTTACGCCAACTTCGTTCGGGGAAGTACTGCCACCATTCCCATTTCTGGCGCCAAGCAATAACGCATTCACGTAACTGTGTTCCGGTTTGAAAGGTGAGGTTGCCGTGAAATTACAGGCACACGAGACATTCGACGTACACGTTGTAGAGTTACGGGTGCATACGATGCGACTTGGGTCGCGTTGTACCTAGGGGAGAACCCAAGTCGTATCGGTTGTTATGGGCAGCAGTTACCACTTAACACCGGGTGGGCCGTCGACTCGTTCCGTAAGTGTATCACATAAAAAACCTGCTTTACGTTCCTGTGTTATGTTCCCACTACAGGGAATCCAGCCAAATGGTCCTGAGTTTGTAAATGTTAGATTTTGGGTTTATTCCCGTTTTCATTCGCACGTTATCCTCAATACTATATGTCATTAGGTCTCTAGATCATGTGTGGCGAACGATTAAATAGCGCCTTAACGTGGCTCCTTTCATACACTTGAAACACGTCCTCAATTTTTTTACATATACATATATTTTCAAACCAGCGACCTTCGCATTGAAAACTCGGAGTCTAAATAGCTTATTATCATGTTACTATTAATTTAATTTAAGAAAATAATACATTATCTGTTCTGGTATTCCTTTGACAAACACAAACGATATCATCATTTGTAAATGAAATGGCGTTATGAAAATTGTCAAAAACATAGAACACAAATCAACAAACGACATGATAGTACCGACATAGACACTCCAAGAACAAGGGTTTTATGAAACTCTAACAGAAAGTGGGTGAAATTCCCATTTAATCTTCCCCATTACATATGATCATCCCACTAAATATGTCCATCTCCACCTCCGACCGGTCAATTAAGGCAAACTGAGGGTTAGGGGTTACTAGTGACCCCAGGGAGTATCGTGCTCTGCGGTCCGGCCACACAAAAATGGAGAGACAGGGATGAAATCACGGATGGATAGTTTACCTGTATAAATAGAGAATATATTATAAATAAAGAGCAGTAGAACTCTCGCCAAGTTCGTCCGGGGAAGTACTGCCACCATGCCCATTTCTGCCGCCAAGCAGTAATGCGTTCGCGTTACTGTGTTCCGGTTTGAAAGGTGTGGTTGCCGGTGAAATTACAGGCACATGAGACATTCCACCTACACGTCTCAGAGTTACGGACGCATACGATGCGACTTGGGTCTTGTCGTACCTAGTAGGGGAGGCCCCAAGTCGCATCGGTTGTTATGGGCCGTGGTTACCACTTAACACCAGGTGGGCCGTCGGCTCGTTCCGTAACTGTATTACATAAAAAAAAATACATTTAATGTAACATCATATTCAAACGTTTCCTTAAGCAGTATATTACTGCATCAACATAAGTTTGTGGTATTTTAGCGAGCTATTAGTCACTATTGGGTATTTTGTGTCAACATATTTGATTTCCTCAGTGCGTTTGTTCATATTCTCAAGTGTAGTCAAATTAATGATGACAAACTCAATAATTAATTTGATTTTCGTTTTGTTGCTGAGAAATATTTGTGCTGTTTATTGCAATGTTATTGAGGATGGTAATGTATCAAAATCCTATAAGCTTTTGTGTCAAGCATTTATTTATATACCTTTATGGGTATATGTATTTATATGTATGTATTATATTTACAAAAAAGTATTTATTCTATCAGTCATCGCGTTCCCATTGTACAAGCTATGCTTAGTTTAGTTTGGGGCTAGATGGGTTGTGTGAAATGTCCACCAATATTTATTTATTATATACGAAACCGTTACAAAATTTGTAATTAATTTTTCAAGAAATTGTACCGAGTTAAAATTTTATATGCCTTTATAAATTTGACTGTAAAATAATATAGTATCATGGATATCTGATGCTGAGGACGCAAGGTCTTCACAGCTCTCTGAAGCTACTAATCAAGTCATAGATTTCTTTTCTCAAATATTTAACAATGAATAAACAAAATGTATTGTTTTGTAGAGATGTCGGGTTTGTTACCAGTCCGCGCGATGTCCAGACGTTTGCACATGGCCGTGGAAGAATATGAAGATTACGAAACTGAGTACGAAGACGAAATAACTGAGGACACCCCAAGTTAGTATGACTTTACCTATATATAACATCATCAGCCAATCTTATCCCACTGCTGGACACAACCTTATCTTATGTGACACTTAACGCGTTCTTTGGCTCTCTGCATATACTTTTTGCCAGGTAGCTGGCATCCCCAAGCCATCATAATAATACATACCAACCATAATCATATTTATTTTCTCTGTAAAAAATTTCTTTCTTTCTATGGTGTACAATAAAGAGTTTATCTATCTATCCATAATAAACCAGCCACTTGGCTGGGTTATTATTAAGTAGTTAATTTTAAGTAAAATTTTAAGTTCCATTCGCATAATAAGATGCTGATCGATAGAAGTAGTGATCATCTAACAAATAGAAAAAACAATGATTTGGAGTAACTTAAAATTGATCTCTTTCGGAGCTTATAACGGTCAATAGAAATACAATTTTGAAATAGCCGACTTTGTTACATAAAAAATATAATTAATAAAATACAATAAATTACTGACGTCCATTAACGTATTAACGTATTATTATCTTCCCTTGACTTTAAAGTGTAATAGTTTTTTTAATGACCAGATAATTAACGATTGGGAAGTAATAATTAGTGATTAGGAAACCATAGGCCATTGAACCGGCTCTGAACGTTGCCAATTTTGTAGCAGGTGATGAGGATCTGCCATATTCGATGCCGCTGGACGAAATGCTGGATGATATATTTGAATATAATGCCACTTCTACCGACGATTATGATGGTGACTCTAGCACGGACAGAAGAGACGAAAATAATTTCGGTTACTTGAGTAAGTATAATACAAATTAGTTACCGATTTGAAAGAGTTTTGAAGAGTATTGAAATTGCAAAATATGTTATAAGTCTTTGCTTGTTTAATGCCTGACCTTCTAGGTCTTGGGTTCGATTCCCACTCAGTACAAACATTTTTGTGACGAACATTGTTTGTTCGGTGTCTGGGTGTTAATATGTATTTACAAAAGTATATAAGTATTCCATGAGTCATCTGGTTCCCATAGTACAATGCTTAGCTTAGTTTGGGGCTAGATGGCGAAAGTGAGTTTGTTTGATACGCCTAAACCGCTGATTCGATTAAGACTAATTTTGATATACAGATAGGTATACATTAGGACCCTAGAGAATGATATAGGATAAAAAAAATATATTAATGTTTTGTTGTTAATGATTTCTGTATTTTTAGACAACCGGAAATGGCTGACAATATTAACATTAACCCGAGCGATGCCACGGGTAAAATCTAGTACTTTATATTTGCGATAACTATATGACTCAAATAAAATATAGTCAAAGTCAAATAGATACTTTATTTCTATAGGTAGAATTCATAATAAAATGGCGTGGATACGTCAATAATATTGAAAACATAAGGTCTTGCGTACTTATCGCTGGACGCGTGTTCAAACCCTATCCGGCCCTCCATGGGAAGAAGAGAAAGGAAACCCCTAAAGCAGGGCTTCCTTTTTTTATAAGTAAAGTGTTTGCATTTTACTTGATTATTTTTTTACACAAGCATTAGTAACGGAATAATTTGGTATCGTTGCAGCGTTTAGTCAACCACAAGAGCATTTCATGATATCCAACGAGATGGCACTACGTTACATAACACTCGGCAACTCCACGGAACAACCTGTGAATAACGACGCCGGATATCCGGGTACACTTTACTACACTTTTTTATGTGATACAGTTCCGGAATGAGCCGACGGCCTATGCCACGGTCATGCCACAAAGAGAGTCATAAATGTGGATGGATGTAAGAGTGAAGGTAGGCCAAAGAAAAGATGGATGGATTGCGCGAAAGACGATATGAGTAAGAAAAGAGTGAGTGCTGAGATGACGTCTGACAGAGAGATGGAAGGAAAATGCATGTTGTGCCCGACCCCACCTAATTGGGATAAGGGCAAGGAAATTATGAGCAGTTACAGAACGAGCAGACGGCCCACCTGGTGTTAAGCGGTTTTGTCCATAACAAGCGATGCGGCTTGGGTCACCCTACCAGGTAAGACAAGACCCAAGTCGCATCGTATTCGCCCGTAACCCTGAGACGTGCAGGTGGAATGTTTTCCTGTAATTTCACCGTCAACCACACTTTTCAAACCTGAACACAGTAACACGAACGTGTTACTGCTTGGCGGCAGAAATGGGCATGGTGGCAGTACTTCCCTGGACGAACTAGGCATGATTTCTACTGCTCTTAAAATAATGTATGATTACTTTAATGTAATGATACATTTTAGGGACAAAATCAGCACGGTCCTTATAATATGCGTTCCCACTATTGCTAGTTCAAAAAATTCAATTATAGTGAATATTAAAATAAATTTATGTATCTTATTTTCAGAAAATACGTCGTTAGATACACTTGAAGGAGAACCGAAAGAACTGAAGATGTATCTGACAGAGGAATCCGCTGATCTACCCGGGAAAGGAAGTCGTTATGATGAAAGAAACTCCGCAACACCACACAAACTTACCATATATGTCATTTTAATCAATTCCATGCTATGGTTACTCTAAATATAACATGAAAAATAAAATTGCTACAAAGCAAAGTTTACATTAACCTACAGGTATATAAATAAAACGAAAATACTTAATACTAAACAATTAATTAATATGTTCCTATGATGCTATGAGTAAAAATGAATATAATCTTCCAGCGGGACCACACTAGGGAAGCCTGTATCGTGGAGACCAATGAGATAATTTAACATTAATAATAATAATGTTTATTTATTATTTATTATTATTATTATTTTATATTTTTATTATTATTACATTTATACTTAAGCCTCGGTCGGCAGTTTTATCCAAGCAAATTAAAACAAGACTTACTTAAAAAAACAGACTCCTCTATAACTTAAACCTGTACGAATCCCGTAGAGAAGTGATCAATATAAATACCAAAAATCATGTCATTTTTTTATTATGATCCAAAGCGGCTTATGAGGCTTATATCCAGCTCTTTTTATGTTCGTCTCTCTTTAAACACATAAAAGAAAGTGAGGCGACAGCTATAAACTCGTTCATTATAAGCCATGTCGGATTGCAATTTCTTTTTGCACCAGAAACCGGCTAAATCCTACTTGGTAAACATCCATCATTTACTAACCTCATAGCTCATAGCCCATGTAATATCTTTGTGTGAATAAATAAATATGAAATAAATATGAAATAAATATGAAATATGAAATATGAAGCTCAGTTGGTAATCCTGCCTTCTTCGCTGTAGGTTGTGGGTTCGATTCCCGCCCAGGACAAACTTATTCGAAGAACTTTGTGTTTTTTCTGTTTCTGGGTGTTGATATGTATTATATGAAACGTATTTACAAAAAAAAGTGAGCCGTCACGCCTGGTAGATGTGAAACATCGACATTATTTTGTAAAAGTAATATGCAACGCATGCCGTGGCGACGCGTCGCCACGCCAGAAATCGGTTTTACGTGTGGCTATAGATGTTTCACATAAAAAAAAACAGTTGTCCGGTTTCCGTGATACAAGCCATGCTTAGCTTAGTTTGGGGCTAGATGGCGCTGAATTGTCCACCAATATTATTATTGTAATACTTTTAAGGATCACGAGGTTTCAGCCCGGGTTTATCAGGAAAATGTCACATAACAAGTTACATTAGCGCCTGTTATCACAGCTTGATAAGTTTTGTTCTAGTCACAACGAGGGTGTATCTGGGTAGAGAAACTATTGGGGGTACGTCCGGCAATCGGGCCACGTAGGGGTTATAATTGACGGACAAAATGAGCAATTTGAGGGTTCTGGGGAGCAATTAGGGTAATCAGAGATAATATTGTGTAGTTTCTGTACAAAGAAAACCCTGGGTTGTCATATTATTTAAATATTTACTAGAATTATTTCCGTAAAATTTTCTATTTGATGTCTTTTTGCGACAGTAAGTTGTACCTACTATAATAATTATATATATTAAGTTATTATATCTAATTGTTTACTTAATAAGTACCTACTTATTATGTAAAAAATTGCACACAAGGCTTGGTAATTCTACATAGTACATACCTAGGTACTATATAGAACTACCAAGCCTCGCGGAATTATCGAAAAAAATATTCTTTAAATAAATGAGAGCGTAATTTACGAAGCTTGACGTATTTTTATGTATTTAGCAGCAGTAGAACTTATGCGAAGTTCCCCTGGAGAAGTACTGCCCTCATACCCATTAGTGCTGCCAAGCAGTGATGCATTCTCGTTACTGCGTTCAGGCCCTACATTTTAATTCCTTCACCCCAATATGTGCTTTTTCTTACCCAGGCCACGATGGCAAAGGCAAGAAATGTAATGTAATTGATGTCAAACAAAATTGTACCTCAAACAGTTCTACGTATATACCAGTTGCGTCTACAAGAAGTCCTCAGTCGAGGAACCACAAATTATTATAAAGGAAAACTATTAACAGTAGGTTGGTAATATAATGATAATAATAAATATATAATAATAATAATAATAATAATAAATATTGGTGGATATTTCACACAGCACCATCTAGCCTTAAAGTAAGCTAAGTAAATAGCTTATCATGCGAATCAGACCACTGATATAATCCTTAAACACTTTTTTGTAAATACATATCAACACCCAGACACATAACAAACACCTATGTTCATCACACAAATGTTTGTCTTGGGAATCGTACCCCCGACCTACAGCGTAGAAGGCAGGGTTACTACCAACTGAGCTATGAGGCCAGTCAGGTAATATAAGTAAATAGACCACATTTAAGAGAACCAATACTTTTATAGTGAATGCAGCGAAGGCTTCTCATCAGCGTGAGAGCGTAATACGTGGATTGGTTTCCAGTGGTCGATATGCATTAATGCGACCACAGAGTATTTGCAGCGGAAATGGCTGAGCATAATTTTTACACGAATTTCGTATACGTACGTTTTTGGCATGATACGTCGTGAGATGACTGATAGGTTTGAGATAATGCAGACTCTATGTTTGAACCCTGAGGTCGCTGGTTCAAATCCAGACTTGTAATAATAAGTCCACCGCAATGTTTATAAAGAACCTGATACGAATAGGTACTTGAACTTAGTACGTTTTAATGTGTTTGTAAACATGACACTTATATATGAAAGTATTTGGGGTCAGTTCAATATATAGTGTTCAATATTCTACAATTCAGTAAAAAAATTAAATGCCTGTGTAAAAAAATTCTTAAAAAAGTAAAGTGTATTTATATACGAGTACATAAATTTGGTTAATACTTATTTATATGTAATACCAGTGTGTGCCACGGTTTCATCCGCCGTTTTCGTTTACAAGTTCGGCTCTATCTAAAATAAAAGTAGACTAAGTTACTCCTTGTAACATCAGCTATTTGCATGTGAAAGTCCCGTCAAAATCGGTCCACCTGTGGGAACAACAGACAGACAGTTATTTTATGTAATGTATTTACCGTATTTACTTTTATATCATTTAGTATAAAACCGGTATTATGACATTACAAACAGACTCTTCAATTGGATTAAAATAGATAACTCTTCAGAAGGCATATTTCCTCTCGACAGAAAACGTAAAGTACCCGTAGTCCACGAGTATAGAACGAGTCAGGTCCCTCCGAATTCCGTTAAACGGTCGACCCGAACATCGGGCCGCCCGCATTTGTGTAGCGTGCTTTCCGATTTCCGGCCGGCTGGGCGGCGCCCATTTACACAGCCTTTTACTGCTTGGGGTATAAGCGAGGTCAAAATCTTTCTTTAAATTGTAAATGCTACTTTTTAACTCTGTTTAGATTAACTATAGAATGAAAACTTGACGATTGGTGAACTCATGAGTCAATTTATTTCTCCCACAAATAACTCAGCTGTTAGAGTCTTAAAAGTAGAGAAGTCTTAAAATGAAATAACGAGCCTAAACTATTTTTGTAACTGTAAGGTTAACTGGTAGAAAATGCTTCAGCATTAAGTCCTCCGGTTTTAGTACATTGTCTTTTATGCGTGCAATAAAGAATTTAATAAATAAATATTTCAAACATGCCACGCCCAAACATAAACACAGCTTATAGCTATATACAAGAGAAATAAATAACTAATAGAATGCTTCAATACTTATTTAATAAATACGTAGTAATTACACCAAGACACTGAATAAACATCTTTATCAGTCAATTAAGTATTTGTCCCAAGTTCGAACTCAAGACCTACAGAGCAGAAGGCAGAGCTACCAACTGAGCTGTGCGGAGATTCGTGAAGAACCAATCTGGGTAGTTCTCATCAGACTACCTGTATGTGTTTTAAGAATAAATATTGTGAACCCTCTTTGTCCCTGATAGTACAGCCGATAGTATATCCAAGAACGTTGAAGTAAATTGCCTTCAACGATAATGCATGCCGATACGAGCTCATTCCACAGACACTATGGGATTTAACATGTGAAATGTCCATTTCTTCACTTTGTAAAAAATACGCAAGGAAGCGAATTTTCTTTTCAGTTAAAAGAAATTAAATAGTCCTAGAGCGATATCTATTACAATGTATTTTATTTTATATATTAATTTAGTCTGATCACTGACGTAAATAAGTCGAAATCTAAAAAAAAACAGATAGAGTAATAGGTACTTTATAACTTATATATAAAAATTTGTTGGATTTTATATAGCTTGGGCTATGGAAACCGGACAACTGATAGAACAGTGTTTTTTTTTTTGTTTTTTTTTTTTTATGTAATACATTTACGGAACGAGCCGACGGCCCACCCATAACAGCCGATGCGACTTGGGTCCTCCCATACTAGGTATGACAAGACCAAAGTCGCATCGTATGCGCCCGTAACTGTGAGACGTGAAGGTGGAATGTCTCATGTGCCTGTAATTTCACCGGCAACCACACCTTTCAAACCGGAACACAGTAACGCGAATGCGTTACTGCTTGGCGGCAGAAAAGGGCATGGTGGCAGTACTTCCCCGGACGAACTTGGCGAGAGTTCTACTGCTCTTAAAAGTTATATACATGTTACAAATACATATACATATAACCGTGTGCCAAACGTTTTTTTGTCATAGTGTCTAGGGATATGTGAGTCTACGTGCGCATAAATATGTACCTTTTCAATAATATAATAACCCAACAATAATAATGTATCCCAAATAGCTATGACATATTGAAATGTACATATTTGAAAGTAATAAGGACTTGTGCTTTTAATATAACTGGGTAAACATAAAAGCTTAATAGTCCTTAAGTTAACAATCTTTCCGCTACCATATGGTTTAAGTACCTAGTTAAAATGAATCACGTACAATCCCTTTCCAAATAAAGCATAAAATAATATAGGAGACATCGTTATAGCTCATAGAAGTCGTGTTAACAGCTAACTGGCTCCACAGAGCCGATGTCCCACACAAAAAGCTAATATTAAACCGCGCCAGCTAGTTAAGAGTTCGTGTCCGCGTCAGGGCAACTTTTAACGAGAGTTTGAATCTAGCTCAATTGTGTGCGAGCGTGTGCAGCTACGGAGGGCGGCTACACATGTCTTGCAGCTTTCTTTAAGGTTGAGCTTATTGACATTATTTATAAAATAAATTTATAAAATATTCGATATTAACTGTAGATGGAATTATATTTTTTTTTATTTTTAAGCTTCTGCACTCAAAGGCTGTAACATTCTTACCAAGCTATTTAAAAAGCAATATTTTTTGAATCGTTATAGGCAAAGTCAAAATATACAAAAATATAGTAAAAATCCAACTTACAAGAAAATGTATTTTGGAGATTGTTTTGGTTTATTTTTTGTCTATCATTGAAACAGTATTTCATCTAACTTGATGTGATGCTATTGCGAACTCAGAAGGTTACATACAAATTATCATAACTGTTTTTTTCGGTACACACACACACACACAATGAAGTAACGTATAAAGGTACGGAACCCATTGCGTGCAAGCCCATCTGGCACTTGGCGGGCTTGTTTTAAATATAAAAATTGAATGGAAATAAAGTTTTGACTATTGATGGCGCTGTGTGAAATGTACACCAATACAGTAAAACCTTTCTAAATATTACGATAACGTTAAAACCCGTTCATATCATATCAAAAGTTGGCTAGTCCAAATGTATAACCATTTTAAGAATTTTCCGTGGAAACTGCCGCCGCCCTCGTGATTATCAGCCCGTATGTGCAAAATTCGTAATTCCCGGCGCTACGGTGCTACGGTGCTACGGTGCTACGGCGTTACGGCGGGCGGGGCGCGTTATGTAGATAGTGCCACTGATACAACAGTTGCATATACTTCGTAATCCGTTAGGTCCGACTTTCACACGCACGCTTATACCTAATTGTGATGTTCGGTGAAATGTTTTACAGCTGAAAATACATGTTCATCCAGTCTTTGACTGGCCTCACAGCTCAGTTGGTAGTAACCTTGCCTTCTGCGCTGTAGGTCGTGGGTTCGATTCCCACCCAGGATAAACATTTGTTTGATGAATATAGGTGTTTGTTCTGGCTGGGTGTTGATATGTATTACGTGTATGTATATAATGTATTTAAGTATTATATCAGTTGTCTGGTTCCTATGATACAAGCTATTTACTTAGTTTACTTTGGGGCTATGTGAAATTTTCATTAATATATATTTATTTTTATTTTATTGAGTAATTATTTATTTCCAATATTTGCAGAAGCAGGCAGCTAACTGATGAAGCTACTGCTTAGTACCTGTAAAGGTCTTATTACATACAGTATCATGCAAAATAGGACAATGCGTTAAATATATTATATGAAATGAAGAGACTTACTGAGATAAATTAGTATTATTTCAGTCAAATCTCAGTATAACTATAAAATGTGTAGATTTTTCCAAGCCATTTCTTTATGAATTATGTGTTAATAAGCTTTTGACTTTGACTTTCACGTTGAGTCTATTAAGAGAGATATTGGATATATACACGTTACAGGTCTTCAAATTTTAAGTCCAAGGACCTGCCTTGTGAGATGTGATGTGTAGCTCTTAATAAAGAACTCCAACTTCCACCGCTCTATTGCGTAGTGCTGGGGGGGCATACTTAGCTTCAGATATACCCCGCACCTATTGTCAACTACACGCCTGTTTAGCGACCACAATGACATTTGAAATAATACTCTGAGAACAAGGACAGGAGGAGGACGCAGACCACGGATAGTGCAGCTGGTTCAATTATGATCAATAATAATAACAATAATAATAAATGTTTCCAAAAACGTATCGTTGCACTTAAATAGGTAAATCATATTCATAATTTTTATTTCGCGAAACATGGTTAAACAATTTAGACTACAGTAAAATATAAAGTACAGTCAAGATCTACATTACAGCATGCAAAAATGAAATTGAAAAAAAAAATGGTATATTTGAATCCATTAATAAAATAATCAATAATTAACCAAATGTCAAATAGATAACACATGTTCCACCTTCTACTAGTTTACTCAGCCTGCCCTAACTCGCTTCTAAACACGATATAATTATTTTTTGTCAATTTGCACATTAGAGGTGATTAACTCAACGCCAGAAATGTACAAAACATATAACTGTTTTAAACAGAAACATGTTTAAAAACAAGTCATAATTTTATCATGTTTTCCAGTGTTTTTTTGTTGTTAGTTTTACTGTTTCATTACCCGAAATTATAACCAGATAGCGCTACTAATTTTGACATAAAAATAAAACTGACTGAGCCGCTGCTATCCAATGAGCTGTGTATTCAGTTCGTTAGCAATAACAAAGTACAAGACAAGGTTCACGTAAACAAATGTAATTTGCAGATAACATTGTGTCGGTAATGCGACATGTATCTACAAAGGTTTGTTAAGAACATGGCAACACTTATCAAGGTGTAGAGATACCTGACAAATTATAATTTCAGCTGTTGGCAATGAAATCCACACAAATAAATATATCTAACATTGTAGTTGTTTTTTTATTGCATTTGTTTTTTAGTATAATATTATTATTATTATTTTATCACCACATTCTTATTTCCTTATTCCAACACCCCCTTCTATTACTATTACATATATGGTCCATCCAATGGTTGCCTGGAAGAAATCGCTATTAGCGATAAGGCCACCCATCGTACTACCTTAGCTTGGATATTAGTCTTTACAAAATTTCCATGTGTGTTCCATGTCAATAAAGTATTATCTATCTATCCTATCTACATATAATTGTGGTCAATTTGTTTTACTCACATTTTTATCTCATATCATGTGATTATAATCAAAATAAATGTAAAAACATATGAAGCTGAATATGGCGCCTCCCTGCGTCTGTATTGGGAACTGACTCTCAAGTGAGACTAATAGAACTCACCGCTAGGAGCTAGGGCGGTTGATTTTCAGCTTGTGGATACTGTAGCTAGCCAACCGATCATATGCTCTACCCCTATGCGATGGTTGATCTATTTTTTTATTCGATTAAAGACGATTTTGGTCTCTTAATCTTCATTCGGTCAAAAGGTAATTATATCATTTCAAAATTACCAACGTTAAAAATAAACATAATTAACACCCAGTCACTGAAACATCAAAGCTCGTCACATGTTTGTCCTGGGTGGAAATCGAACCCACACACTGTTCCGAACATTTGTCTAGTTTGAACTGTTTGCAGTGATTAGTCAGTTAACCAACTGCGCTTCTAAACCTGACTTCCGTTGTTTACCTTCAGCTGGTTAATCGCGTGTGTTTGCGATTTCTGACTGTTAGGTTGAAGGCACAGTTAGCTCAATAATATCACTAGTCTCTACCCGCGGTTTTGCCGCATGGTAGGAAAAGATAAAAAATGTATGTAAAGGATAAAAGTTAACGTTCCATAGTAGTATGATATGACTTTTTAGAATAGTTCGGTCAAATTAGGTAATTTACCAATTTTTTACTAATTTAGGACTAAGAACAAGATAGAAGGCCCACTTGATAGTAAGCGGTAACCTCTGCTCATAAATGCGATATGACTTTGTCCTCTCGTACTATACAAAAAATATATATTACTTCGATGTGTCTGCATCATTACACTTGGAGTTTTCGAAGTAGGAAGAAGGTAATCAACCGAAGCAAAGTTATTTTCAACCAACTTAATAACTTAAGCTGCATTTATCTAGCTCTGTCTTTGTGATAATTAAATGTAGATTCATCAAAAGGGATTCATTAAATCAGAATCAGAATCATAATAAGATAAATAAATAAAATTAATAAAAAATAAATATAAATAAGATTTTTAGGTAATTAATTAGTTACTAATTATTAATTAATTATTAATTACTTACTATTTAATTTTTAATTAATAAATTTTTTTAAATTTTTTATTTTTTTTATAAATTAGATTAATTCCATAAAATCAATTTTATGGAATCATAAATGACACCACACTTCTATTTGAATTTTTGATCTACAGGCTCTAAAACTGTTGGTATGGACACAATACAACAATTAGCTGCCCAGGAAGGAATCAAGTAAGTTTCTAATTATAAATATAATAATTTTCAGCCATTATGAAGCAAGGAAATAAAAAAAACTTCTAATAAAGTACTTTTCATTTTACGAATTTTACAAATCTCCACCCAAAGTTTTTCGAAGCGTACCTAAGTTTCACTGATTCAGTGTTTCCTAGTTATTTAGCCTGGCCACATCTTGTATCAATTTGAATACCCAGTTTTAATGTTTATGTTATTTATTGCCTCAATTGTGTATTTGTTGTTTTTAATTTGACATTTCATAACTATTTATTGAATTTATTGCTTTATACCTGACACTGTTTTTGCTATTGTGACTTTTTATTTTTTTTATGTATTTTATTATTACAGCCTAACGTTTGGGCGCTTTGGATGACAACTCTAAGCTTATTATGTAATTTAACAAATAAATAAATAAATAAATAAAGGTATATTAAACATATTTCACATCTCGCCGAGTGAAGCGAGAGTCATTAACTGTCCATAAAATGCCATCGAAAATTGCAATCTACAGCGATGTTACACTTTTAGCCACGGAATTAAAATGCTACGGCATGCATAATCCACACATATCCGGTTTTCATCTCAGAGATCACACGCTGAATATGCAAGCTGAAATAAAAAACTGGAATGTGTAATGCCCCCGTATCAGGCGCTCGGCACGTAATTTGTCGGAGTGCTGGGTAATTATTGGCCGGACAGGAAATAGGGCTGGGTCTCACTAGTTATTGAACAGTTCAAAATTCCAACATTTGTGTGACAAAAATATATGTTTTTCTATAGATGTTCTGTGTCTGGGTGTTAATATGTATTTACAAAAAAGTATATAAGTATTATATCCATGATACAAGCTTTGTGTAGCTTATTTTGGGGCTAGATGGCGCTGTAATGTCCACCAATAATTATATTATTTTATAGCTTTCTGATTATCATGATACATTGGTCTGGTATACTTTATATATTATCATATAATGGTAAGAAGCCTGATGTCACTATTTTACAAATTCACCCAAATATTACATTAGATACTATTCCTAGGTGGTTTTTAGTAATTAAGCCTTTACCATAATTTATACATTTAAAATTCGATGAAATAACATTACATAATATGTACTTACTGTATATGCTCAGACAGGTCTTAAAACTCAATTTCACTCCAACGAAATGCTCAAGTTGCCACCTCTTTTCAAATGTCAATTTTATTAGCACTCCACAACACACTGAATATTTTCATTACAGCAAGTTCTAAATCCCAACCACAGATACACAAAATACGAAGTCCGCGTTATCATAGAGATGCGATATCATACAGAGAAACATTACAAGACTCAATTCATAAGATAAAATCTAACTAATATACTGCCAAACCAGAAATATACATGTAAAATGACTAAATGATTATTGATGTATTTTCATGACATAATAGCAATACATTAATTTCGAACAAAACTTTACGGCGCATCGTTATTCAGAACATCTTTGTAACATGTTAATTACACAAGCTTTTATTTAACTTATTTGTATACCTCTATAATACGTTTATTTAAGTCAAAATTTACAACTAATTTTGAAACAGTTCTCGTACTCCGAATAGGTTGAAATTTAAACCTGAAGATAATGCAATATTATAGTGAGCTGGGGCTGATGCTGCTTCACGGCAGTCTGCAGACCACCCAGCTCTTCAATAGCTTACAACAGCAATATCGTATTTAGGCTTGTTAGATTCGCCTTGAAAAGTACTATAGCCCTCAGTGGTATCCAGGTACTGGTTGTTAAAGCTTGTTTTGGAAAACACTCAACGAAAATGTATTCAGTATAAACACAAATAGAAGGCAGAGCTACTACCAGCGGCGTTGCCATGTTGTATCTCTGTGGCTGTTTATATTGCAGAACATATATCATAAACTCCCTCGTAATTGGCAAGCAACAAAGTACAGCGAGCGCTGGTTAAATTAACTTTTTACGAGGGCTCAACTGGTCCCATTTCATTGGCATTGGAAGATCAAGACGGTCTTATCCGGGATAAGATTTCTCAGCGTTTGTTTGGATTCTTTTGGGGGATTTCTGAGAGATGGCATCGTGTGAAGCGAAACCATTCTGCAGAGACACGATACACTGGAAATAGAATTAGTAATTCGGATATTTATATACTTAAAGAGTATTAATATTAAGATAATTTTAAACATTTTGAGCTGGTGGCCTCTTGGTGCAGACCCTGAGTTTCAATCCGGTGGGTCGCTGGTTTAAACCCCGACGATCACCATCCACCTTTTAAATGTATGTGCAATACCACGTTCTCAGAATGCAGAGGGAAACATCACGAGGAAACCGACATGTACCAAACATTTGAAGACATCAATGTCACTAAAGGAGGCATATTTTACCCTTTAACCATATGGTCCGAGAGAGCCTAGTACCTAGTAAATAGTAGTATTAAAAATAATTGGAATTCATTCATCTTATCATCTAACTGCGAACCAACTTCGAATTTTTTTTTTTCATAACACGAAAATTTTTCTTAAAGAGAATGCATATTAGCATTAAGTTCGCCTGAGTGTGATGTTATTTCATTTGTACATTTACGCCTTTACTATCCCTTATAATTTACACATGGAATTATTTTCATGTTGTAATTTATTTAGGACTGAATGCGAAGGAATTCGGATAAATTACCGAAAAAACATTTTATTCTTGACTGGATACCAAACTATATCCCGTGGTGAGAAACCGTGGGGTGAAACTATAACACACCACTTAGTACAAACACAACTCAGAAGAACATGATCTTGCTGGTCACCTAAATGGATGAATTTATTCTAAAATAATCATATAAAATATAATAAATAAATATTGGCGGACATTCCACACAGCGCCATCTAGCCCCAAGTAAGCTAAGTATAGCTTGTGTCATGGGAACCAGACAACTGATATAATACTTATATACTTTTTCATAAATAAATATCAACACCCAGACACAGAACAAACAACTATGTCCGTCACACAAATGATTGTCTTGGGTGGGAATCGAACCCACGAACTACAGCGCACAAGGCAGGGTTACTACCAACTGAGCTGTGAGGCCAGTCAATATAATTAAATACTATGAATTGCTATTTTATTGATACAATGAATATTACTTAGGATTATTTCTTTTACCGTGACCATGGCACATGAAACTCGAAATATCAGAATCAAACATTATAAATCCATGGTAAATATTTCAATGACTCTCAAATATCGTTCATAACTTGACATTTTCCACATTTTCAATCAAATCTAATACAGTATGGTCACGCAAGTAATTACTTAAGTATAACTAAAAGTAGTAAAAGTAGTATAATATAAGTAATAAGTAGTAAGCATTACTTACTAACCTCGCATGCATTAGTTCCCTATAGTATAATATAATACATTTGCTACTCTCACAAGTCCGGATAAAACAAATCAATAAACTCATTAATGTGACACAATGAAAGCTCTTTAGCTCGTTCACACTGTTGAAATAAAGCTTTGGGGATTGTTAAATAATAATCATAAACAGCGATTATAGAGAATAAAATCGATATAATCGCTTCATTCGACTGACCTCACAGCTCAATTGGTAACCAGTAATGTTCCACGCTGTAGGTCGTAGGTTCGATTCCCGCTGAAGCCAAATATTTGTATGACGAATATAGTTGTTTGTTTTTGTCTGGGTAATATGTATTATATGTGTGTATTTACAAAAAGTATATAAGTTTTATATCAGTTGTCTGGTTCTCACAAGTTATGCTTAGCTTATTTTGGGGCTAGATGCCGCTGTGTGAAATATCCATCAATATTTATTTATTAATGTAGAAAAAAGTCGTGGATTGCATTTATTGCTTTGGTGTTCTTATTTTCCCGGACAGAGATGGTATAGTTTTAGGTTTAGTATTAAGTTTAATTTCTGCTGCCAAGCAGTAACGCGTTCGCGTTACTGTGTTCCGGTTTGAAAGGTATGGTTGTCGGTGAAATTACAGGCACAAGAGACATTCCACCTACACGTCTCAGAGTTACGGGCGCATACGATGCGACTTGGGTCTTGTCGTATCTAGTAAGGGAGGACCCGAGTCGCATCGGTTGTTATGGGCAGAGGTTACCACTTAACACCAGGTGGGCCGTCGGCTCGTTCCGTAACAGTATCACATAAAAAAAAAAGTTTCGCTTTCGGATTCAATTTCGATTTCAGTTTCGATTTCCTTCTTTCGGAATTTATCACAATATTTATGTATGCAAACTAATTAAGTTCACTGGTTTATGGTCGAATAACATAAGAAACCCAATTATAGTATCGTGTAAATCACAATCTGTCCGCAATGTCGTGACCTGGGAATAGAACCCGCTGCCGCTACATTAAACGCTCCCGTCTGTCCAATCGGCGTAAGTCTAATTGCCGAAACCGATCTCACCACCTACGTGATGTTGCTCATTAGTGATGTGCCAAGTTTAACGAATTAAATATTATATGTGTCTTTAGTTAATTTTTTTACATACCTACCTATAATTATATGAATATTGTCCTTGCACGATTCATTTTATTTCCGACGGAGCTTCAAAACATTCTCAAAACATTGAATGAAAACATCATGAGGCATCGAGCATTTTCACACAAACAAATAAACAAAGATAAAGAAACAGAAAAGATAAACATATAGAGATAGAGACAGAGATAGAGATAGAGTAAGAGATAGAGTAAGAGATAGAGTAAGAGATAGAGATAGAGATAAAGATAGAGATATAGATAGAGATAGAGACAAAGCTAGAGATAAAAATAGAGACAAAGATAAAGATAAAGATCATTTATTTACGTTAGACATGGTTAATAACATAGGTCATAGATGAAAGGTTAAATACAACAAAACAAAGACAAGGTACAGCAGTAAAAGTAAGTTTGGCGCCTGTTCAAACCCAGTTGACCCTCCATGGGGAGAATAGACAAGAAACTACTGAAGGAGAGATTCCTTTGTTTTCCATCATTTTAACCTGTTTTACGTTTTAATATCTTATTGTCAATAGATAGATATGTATTTTACTGTAACTACAAAATAAATGATGTCAAATTTGTTAATTTTTCAGAACTTCTTTTCTAAGTTTCGCTACGTCACTAGAGTGTAGATACTGATTAGTACAGACCGCTGAGAATTGGGGCCAGCTTGTGTTTTTCAACTGGAGATTTGATGGCCCAATGGAGTAT
Source organism: Chesias legatella (assembly GCA_947359385.1). Classification (NCBI taxonomy): domain Eukaryota; kingdom Metazoa; phylum Arthropoda; class Insecta; order Lepidoptera; family Geometridae; genus Chesias; species Chesias legatella. The sequence goes on along the minus strand of OX375776.1, from coordinate 847,814 downwards.
TTGACTTCGAGACTTGATTACGTAAACCTCGTGGTTGAGTTCATTTCGCTGAACTTTTAATGAAAAGCGCACTGTATTTACCTTTTTTTTCGATACGGTTCCATGAACATGAGACATTCCACCTACATGTCTCAGAGTTACGGGCGCATACGATTGGATTTGGGTCTTGTCGTACCTAATAGGGGAGGACCCAAGTGGCATCGGTTGTTATGGGCAGAGGTTACCGAGCGATGAATGCATTACAATGCAGTTAATACCCTGAGAGAAAACTGAGAACACAAGGTCTGTTACGTAAACCTGCCAAGTGCGAGTTAGCCTCTCAAACCAAGGGTTCCGTGCCGAAACAAGCGGCAGCAGTGTGCCATCAGCCTAACAGGAAAGTGGACTCCGCAAAAAACATAATTCATCTTCTGTCTATAAATGGCGCGCCTTTAATATCTCGCCGGCAAGTTAGCGAAATTTAAATGATTTTTCAATTTTCACCCGGAGTTGGAATGTCCGATTGTGGGTCTTAAATTTAATTTATGATTATTTCAATTATTTAAAATATATGGTCGGGTGTGGCTCGGGTGTGTTACTATTGTGGCGCCAGAAAGAATATTCGAGACGCATGAAATTGCAGCTCTCAGACATTTGCAGAGTAAAATGTTGCAAAATGGACGAATATGTTTAGGATTTGGAATATATTTGAGTACAGTAAGTGCGCGCCGCACATAACTGACGACAAAGGGACCTCACGGGTCACAGTTCCCCGCGGAAATCGGTCCACAGTACAACTATTCCGTATATTTCTTATTTTACGTCTGTGTCGTGAGTATAAAGCTTGTTCTCGGGTCTTAGATCATAGAGTTGTCTGTTTGTACATGCCACCTGTGACACAGCGAATCTTAGTGCCGGAGAAACAGTGTTACCGTTGTTCTCGGCTACTTCACATAATAGTTATATAGTGCTACTTCGTACAATGCTTTATACCTCTTCTTTGTACAACCGGATCCAACGGGAGCGCACCTTTCCCCGGCCTTCTTAAAATAGGATTCGTTTCAACGTCTTTTTCGCCCTCTTTGTGGAAGAAATTTAGTATTGATAGTAGATTTCCGGATCGTTAGCCGGCGCGCGGCGACCAACCGAACTGAAGCAAACGTGTGATAGAATGTAAAATATTAATTAATTAAATAATAATAGTTTATAATAAATATTAGTGGGCGTTTTATGCAGCGCCATCTAGCCCCAAAGTAAGCATAGCTTGTATCATGGGAACCAGACAACTGATAGACATACTTATGTTTTGTTTTTTGTAAATATATAGATATAACACATATCAACACCCAGAAACAGAACAAACATCTATGTTTTTCACACAAATTTTTGTCCTGGGTGGGAATCGAACCCACGACCTACAGCGCAGAAGGCAGGGTTACTACCAACTGAGCTATGAGGCCAGTCGATATACTCAAATATACTGGCAAACGCGTCATTACAGCGTTGGCGGTGGATCTTGAATACAGATGCAAACTGCTGTAATAAGAATTCAAATTTGTATTTGCATGTTTTCGTATTAGGTTGTTTTTCTTCTATTTAGTAATATTTATCTAATTTGTAATTTTTCAATGTGGCGTCAATAAATACTTTTTCTTTCTCTCTCCTTTCTTATGAAATAATTTTGTTGGCAATGAATGCAGCCAACTACAGTTTTGTCATAATTAAGTAAGGAAAATAAATGTGAGCCGTCACGGGCCGCCTGGCAGATGTGAAACATCGACATTATTTTGTAAAAGTAATATGCAACGCATGCCGTGGCGACGCGTCGCCACGCCAGAAATCGGTTTTACGTGCGGCTATAGATGTTTCACATCAAAAAATTATATAATGCATTTCCATAAATGATGTTCAATATGAAATCTCTTATTAAATCTATATCTAAAATTTTAACACAAATAATATATAAAATATAACTGACATTGTTATTTATGATTTGTTCGTCTTCGTTCGTTTGGTAACGTCTCTGTGAAACGGCCGTTTAATATCCACTTCTGGGCCCTGATTGGGTGAACGCCTGGTAACAGTTCGCATCGGACGGAACAATGGATTCGGGATCAGAATTTACTGATCGTTTAAACTGGCCTCTCATACTGACGATTTAAATTAATTAGGGGTGTTGATTGTTCTAATGGTTCTTACCCTTCAGCGATTTGGATATTTCGGGTTCGGATTTAAGTATAAAATAATAGTTAAATGTTTTTTTTTATATCTAGGCTATTACTCAATTTACAGACATTAACTTGAAGGGTGGAGTACGTTTAAACATTATTTGTTTTGGACTGCCGCTTGGCGGCAGATAATAGTGTGGTAGCAGTACTTCCGTGAACGAAAAAGAAAAAACATTTTTCCAAAAACTACTAAAAAGTCAACGGTAATCGTTTAAAAGTTTTGCTCCGAAGCGAACCACAAAAGGGTATGATAGTTTGCTTCGTACGATTTTATTTCCTTTATCAAACCTTAATCTTGTCCTAAACAAGTTCCTTACAAAGACTCTAAAAGTGATTCCATTTAAATGTGTTCCTGCTGTTACGTAGTTTAATAGCTGGAGTCCGAGCTATCTCACGTAATATCTAGCTCAGCTTAGACACAGTGAATAGAACAGTCTATGATCAAGGAGTCTAGAGCTTTTTCGCTTTTTTTTAGCACTTCCTCAGAAACCTCGGAGTCTTAACTGGTGTGTGTCATTACCATAATCTGGCAAGTATTGTCTTCTGCTATCTAGTTACTAAAGACCTCTTTCGTTGAACACCAGTGCTATGAAAGGGGCAAAGTGCTCCTTTTAGTGCACTTAACACTTAATAATATTGGTGGACAATTCACACAGCGCCATCTTGCTTCAAACTAAGCATAGCTTGTACTATGGGTATCAGACAGCTGATAGAATACATATATACTTTTTTTGTAAATACATTTACATATTACCGCCCAGACCGAAACAAACATCTATATTCATCACACAAATATTTGTCCTGGGAGGGAATCGAACTCACGACCTACAACACTTAAGGCAGAGTTACTACCAACTATGCTGTGAGGGATGTCAATTGAAACTTAACTTCGAATTTTTGGTTCAATGTCCTAGTCATGTTCGTTTCTGACGATGTTTTAAATCAACGCCTTGATATTTGAGTAAAAAGTGCCTTCCAGTTTCGTAGCTCCGCGATCTCACGTACAGTATCAAGTTTACAGTGAGCCGTTTGCCGTTATTAATGGAGTGGTCCGCAGTCCGCACTGATATCTTGTACACGATTAAGAACTCTACCCCACACTGAGAATCGTAGTGCCAATGTGGATTTCAGTTTCTTCCATTAAGCTGGGTCTACTGGCTTGTAGCTTTATTATATATAAGTAATATAAATTAATATATTTTTTTATATAAAATAAGCAATACGATATGGTAGGTACAACAAGACGCAAGTGGCATCATATGTGGCCGTAATTTGAAACTGAAGGTGGAATGTCTCGCGTAATTCAATTTTTAAAACTCTGAGGTTTGTAATGAGAGTTACAACTTGACAAAAACTTTGTTGCCATGGAAATCTTTGTCTATAATCTTCATAAATTGTTCAATGTTTACCTGCAAATTATCTTATTGTATTTTTTTTACAAACTAGTCAAATAAAACTTGTAAAAAGGTAATGTACCAATAAATAAGCACGATTGCTCGCTAGCGACAGATCACGCGGTTACGTCTCGCACTGGGGCGGTAATGGACACCGCATAAAGCGATGACGCCATTAGCCGGCCACTATCTCGGCTAATTGCGTTATAATAACGCCGTAAGTGATGGCATGCAGGGTGCTTTGAAGCTGTCTTTGAATAATTAAGTCAAAGATGCTAGGTCATGACGTCACAACATTTTGTGCTAATTACAAAATTTCAGGCTGTAAAACTCGTGTCCCAATAATAATAATAATAATAAAGTCAAAGTCAAAGTCAAAAACTTTATTTCCATAGAATTCATAAAGAAATGGCTTGGAAACGTCAATATTCAATACATAAGGTCACGCGTACTTATCGATAAGTTTGATGCCTGTTCAAACCCTATCCGACCCTCCATGGGGAAGAATAATAATAACCTCCCCGTCTCGGGGTGGTAGACGCAACGCAATGCAACTCTAGTCATCTCGCTTTTGGTGGAGAGTACTTGAGTCGTATTGCCGGTGTCTATGGGCGGCGGTTACCACTTAACATCAGGTGGGCCGTCAGCTCGTTCTATACCCTACATTACATACAAAACTTTAGTCCAAGGAAGTACTGGCAAGGAGTAACGTCTTTGCATTACTTAGTTCTAGCCTTGAAAAGTGTGGTTGCTGGTGAGATTACACATGAGACAATAATATTGGTGGACATTTCACACAGCACCACACACTAAAATTAGTCCTGTGTGGGAATCGAACTTAAAACCTACAGCGCAGAAGGCAGTCACTACCAACCGAGTCATAAGGCCAATAAAAATAAACTGGCTGCATTTCCTCCACTCAGCACGATATGTCCCCGCATTTCACACGACATATCCTGTACAGCGGCAAAAACTCATGATTATGATAAATGCGCGCCTCATCCATCAAACTGGCTCCATGTACCCAGTGCATGACTCACGGGGTATTTGCACCATAAGGGGTCACTTAAATTAATAAATAAATAATGGTAGACATTTCACACAGTGCCATCTAGCCCCAAAGTAAGCTAAGCTTGTATCATGGGAACTAGACAACTGATATAATACTTTTTTTTTCTTCTTAATACATTCATATTAACACCCAGACACAGAACAAATATCTATGTTCGTCACACAAATGTTTTTTGTTGGTGGGAATCGAACCCACGACGCAGAATGTAGCTTTACTGCCAATTGTGCTGTGAGGCCAGTCTATATATCATATCATTGCCGATTTTAAATATACTTTGGTTTTTCCTTTGGTTGAAAACGTTGTGTCCTTCTCATATTCTCATGAATTCGCGGTAATTTGTAGATATTATCTAAATAACAAGTAGCAGAAGAAAATGCTATATGAATAATACTTTGTTGTGAGACATTTGGAATATCTGTATATCCATCTGTGGGTCATCTGCTCGTTTCGTATCTATTCCCCCAAACATTATTTCATGCGTGTAACGTATCTTCTGGGCGTCAGAAACAGAACTAGCCTGTTCAAACTTATACAAAAATAACTAAGAGAGAAATAGCTTTTACACCAAGAATGGTAACCGTATGTAAATGGTAAATTCTAAAAATAACGTAAAGTTTCATTGTGTGAACTGTGAACGCGATTTGTCAATTCATTTAAAACCACTGGGAATTAATTAGTTAACTATCTATCCCACAGGGAGCCGCCATCTTTGTTCACAGATTTGTTCGTGACAATGTAATGTGAACAACTTTGTTTATTAATTTTGTTTTAGATAGATAAATAAAACATTTATTTCAACTCTTACACACAGGAACAATATAATACATTGAAACATTATACTAAACAAGAAGAAAGAAAAAATAAAGTTGTCCAGTGCCGAGAAGAAGATAAGAGTTTCATAGTCTAATTACTACCGTACTCGCGAAGAAAGGAATCCCTCCTTTAGGGGTTTCGTTTTGTTCTTCCCCATGGAGGGTCGGATAGGGTTTGAACAGGTATCAAACTTAGCGATAAGTACGCGTGACCTTATGTTTTTAATATTATTGAACCTTCTAAGCCATTTGTTTGATAATTCTATAGAAAAGATTTTGACTTAAGAATTTTGAACTACCAATTCATGTCAACCCCTACGTTTCAACCCCCCATACAAAACATGGTATACCTAATTATTCTTCCATTCAAGTCGCTGGCGAAATGACAACACTAGAAAGTTTACACTGCTTTACCTACAAATGAGAAAATGTGTGATACATTTCAAGTTAGTAAAAATACTGTCCGACGTCCGGTGCCGTTCGCAAAACGACCACAGGCCGCAACTCAAATGCGTTTCTAACTCATAAAACATTTGGGTTCCGCATAAAAAGTCGATGCGTTCCTTGGCTGAATATTGGAAGATTTTGTGTTACGAAAATCCTTGATTTACGCATTTGTGAAATTTAAAAACAATTTTTTTTGTCTCTATTAAATATTTTAAAATTAAAGAATTTTAATTATTTTCATTACTTTGTTAAAAAATAGGTCGGGTAGGCTGATTCAATTACATTAGTACATTAGATACATATAATTACGACACAGTAACAGTTTACCTATCAATTATCTCTACAGTTAATTATTCATATCGGTTAGCCTTTATCAATTAGCAACGCTTTGGGCGAACTGAGAATGTTAGTAATCATTTATGTAATTTGATACAATCATTTAATGTAAATTATTAGTAATGGTCGATACTTATACAAAACAACAGGTAAATAATAAAATTAATTTGAAATATTTTATTTATATACTACACTTTAGTGCGAAGTTTTCATCATATTGGCAATTTACTAAGATTATTTAGTATTAATATTACTATAATTATGTTAGTAATCACCTAAAATACTACAGTGACCAGATTTATACTGCATAAATCCATTTTAATCCCTATTTTAGTGTGTGAAGAACTATTCACATATCATTACACACCCCACCGACAAGAGAAGACAACGTGTCTCATGGTGCCCGTTATTTCACCGGCTTATATTCACATAACTAAAACATTTATCGATTACAACAAAGGTTCGTCACGTGAACCAACTGAACCCTAAAAACGACATTTTACGACGCATCAAAGCGTGAAAATTGTTTGTGGAAATAAAAAATCTGGCAACACAGCGTCTGTTATTTATCGCCGAAAATATCGGCATATTCGGAGTTATGTAACGGCAACACCGTAATACGTGGTCGGACAGCGGACCTACGTATTATGATGTAGGTAGGTACTATCAATTGGGTTTTGTCGGACGGAAACACAATAGGTTGAAGCTTGCGGATTATTTTGTAGGCATGTGCACTCACGCAGAACATGAGCACCGATGTACGGTATACTGATCAATAAAATCAACGCATAGTCAATAGTCAATTTTTAGTAGCAGTAGAACTTGGGCTAAGTTTGTCCGGGGAAGTAGCCATACCAATTTCTGCCCATCCCCGTTGGAAAGGTGTGGTTGCCGGTAAAATTACAGGCACATGAGACATTCCACTTTGACGTCATCGAGTTACGGCCCCATCTGATACGACTTAGATCTTGTGACTAAGTAGGGAAGGACCCAAGTCATGTTGCATGTTACCACTTAACAACAGGTGGACCATCTGCTCGTTCCATTACATTAACTCAACGATACATACAATACATTCATACATACATATATATTGTCAAATAAAATTACATTTTTCAAGATGCAAGATATGCAACTTGGAATATCAGCGCCATCACACTTGACCGGATAACGTCTTGGCTAACGAGCTGTCTCGCTCTGCCTCCATACTACAAGACATCTGCCTCTTTCACACGAGCACTGTGCGCCGGATTTGTGGAGTTCCTTAGACGGGCAATTAGAAAGAAGAAGAAAGAAAAAAACATTTATTACAAATTAACCCGTTTTCATTGTCAACAGTTTAGTTCTGTTAGTTTTTTTTTCTTCTTTCTTTCTTTCTTTCTTCTTCTTCTCAATAATATTCAAAACATAAGGTCACTTGGCTCCTCCCCTACTAGGTATGACAAGACCCAAGTCGCATCGTATGCGCCCGTAACTGTGAGACGTGTAGGAGGAATGTCTCATGTGCCTGTAATTTCACAGACCACCGCACCTTTTCAACCGGAACACAGTACGTGAACGCGTTACTGCTCGTCGGCAGAAATGGGCATGGTAGCAGTACTTTCCTGGACGAACGTGGCGTGAGTTCTACTGCTCTTATTTCATGAAAGCATTGTCGGGCAACTGTTGCCAATCCGTATTACCTGGCGACTAGAAATTTCAAATTCTCACAGACTTCATTTTAGAGCGCATTCCGATGAATTCCAAAATTCCCTGTAAATATGTCGGCGGGTTTTCTAATCTTATTCCGATCGGGTTTTCGATGAAATTACTTGCAGATAACATATTTATATGGAGAATGAATGTGGGTTTTTATGGGGAAGAAATATTCATAAACGGAGCCCATTTTTTTGAGTGGTTGAAAGTAATTCACTTTGGCTATCAAATATGTGTACCTTCGTACCTTATTCGTAAGAGTTTTATTTATGATTTTCCGTTAGCTCGTTGTCTGTAGCAGACAGTTTTGAATGCAATTTGGATGACATAAGACAGTGCAAAATTCATCGCATAATCAGATTATATGGTACCATTTTTTTTTAGAATATTCCTATTCATAATAGAACTAGGATAATACAGTCATCCAAATAAACTTATTCCGATAATATTTTCGTTATGAAAAACTACTTACGACTCGTTAGTTTTAATAATATTGAGTATAATATTATCCAGTTGAAAATCAAAGCTTTTGATTTATCACTTATTATCTTGCTCGTACATTTTATAATTAGGTAATTATTATATAATATTAATTATTATATATATAATTATATTTATTAATGAATTCAGCACCGTTCGTTACGGAAACGACTACGAAGCGTAATGATTGAAGTCGAGGGTCTGCGCGTCTCTGAGGCGTCCCTGTCACGTCCCGGCGACCTTTCTCGTATACAAAGAAAGAAAGAAAGAGAATTTATTTTGCCATAACAAACAATTCAAATTTATATACTAAACACACATTAAAAATTAAAAACAGTATATTACTTGCCGGAACTGCAAAGTAAACGGAATGTGTTGAGTGGGCAAAAAGGGCGCAGCGCTGGTTTTCAGGCAGGGCCCACAGGATACGAGATCGCGGGAATCCACGTGGGTACCAGAAGGAAATAATTTTGTATTAAACGAGTAAAAATATTCTTTTCGTGCAAACCTATCGGGGTACGCCAGCTGCGTCACGATCAGACGGAGTGGAAAACTTGGGTAACACTGGCGTATCGCTTACCTACATCCAGCCAGGTCGTAATATTACCTATCTTATAACCTAAGACACAGTTTATAATATAATCCTGCTTTTGATAGAGCTAACCCGCACATATTGGAAAAATGCCTCTACGGAATTTGTCTTACGAGCCTGGTTGTAATTTTACTCGGTTAAAAAATATATAGACTTTAATTTATATAATAATTCTGACATTAAATTTGTGCATGCTATATGCTATATGCACGTTTAAACTCATTATGCACAGGAATTAGGCATAACATAAATTTTGATTTCTAAAATTAAGTTTCTAACATTTTTCTATATATAATTGGGCGATATAGAACAGTGAAGTACCATATACTCTTAACACAGCGCCATCTAGCCCCAAAGTAAGTTAAGCATAGCTTGTATCATGGGAACCAGACAACTGATACAATACTTATATACTTTTTTGTAAATACATACATATAATACATATTAACACCCAGACACAGAACAAACATCAATGTTACAAATGTCACATAAATGTTTATCTTGGGTGGGAATCGAATCCACGACCTACAGTGCAGAAGGCAGTGTTACTACCGAGCTATGAACCAGTCAGTATGGATTTAATGTAGAATGGGAAGGAATTGACTGAAACTAAAGTTGTGTCTCAGAGAGTATTTTTTACTGTAGTGGATTCAAAAGATTTACTTCTAAATATTTAGTCTTTGTTCATTCTCTACAATGATAAGGTTCCAACACGGTTACGTGTCCCATATTTTATTTCCCCGAACGCTCCACAATTCTCTCTATGCGGAGGCTTTTAGAAACAACGAACGGGATTTTAGTGAAATGAGTTTGGACTCGTTTATTTTGACGCGATTTTTAAAAGTCCGCTTGAGACGTTCCCGGATTAATTTATTTTATTGCAATGTCGTTTTTTTTTATTTCTGGGAGAAAAGTGCTCGAGTTTAAGTGAAAAATTTCATTGTTGTCGTTTTCTTTCAGAATCTATTCATTTATAAATTGTTATTCGAAGACGTAAAAATATATATTATTTCGGTGTTATATTTTTGGCCGTTGGTTAATTTCAGTTGTAGCCTTTTGCTTCAAGGATGTTTGTTGGTGAGACCAAGTAACGGAACGAGCAGATGGCCCACCTAATTTTAAAAGACATCCTATACCCATAACAATATCATATAACAATAAGACTTACCTACAACTTAATTGTGACTCTGCGACGTGAAGTTGAAATGTCTCATGTGCCTGTAATTACATAGACAGCCATATAATTCAAAATGTAACATAGAATTACGAATACATTACTGCTTTCGGGACGAATGTTGCACAATTCTACCAACCACAAGATTTCCTAAGAATAAAAGTTAAAATAAGTGAACTTGACAGATGAACTGCTAAAGTGACACTTAGTGTTAGGGGATTGTGCGGGAAGTGGCATCAGTCGCTTGCACATGCATGAGTGGAAGCTGGGCGATGCAGCGTTGCTGAAACAATTTCCTTGCAAGCGCTCACACGGTTAATAGTGGATTTTGGGATCGCCAGGGTGGAATCAAGGGTATTATAGGCGGGGGCGATATATTGAGGCTATTTGGATTATTCCTGACTAAAGAAACTAATTAAAGGAACGATTTAGTAGAAGAAAGTGTTTACTAATTTTCTGTGGGAAACCAGTTGCAAGGTACAAGCGAAATAGCAGTCACATAAAATTTCTTACTGCACGTTTCTGTATTGCGGGCTTCATGATGAGTAGAATGATCTTGTAGTCAGCGGATTCAGGCAACCACTTCTAGTACTTTTCCAACTAAACACTGAAAAATCATAGAAAAATTCTATTTCCATAGGAGACGTCAATTAGTGGGTAATATTAAAAATATTTAAAAATAGAATGTCTAATATACTTATTTAACACGTATGACGCCTGTTCGAACCCTATCCTATGTATATTTTTGTCTTAAGTGATTTGTTAAATGTTTTTCTTTTCATTTTGGCTTGTCCAAATATATGTTTTTCTTTCTTTCTTTCTATCCGACCCTCATGGGGAAGAGGTCTGAAGTAACTTGGAAGGAAAAAACCAAATGTAAGTTAATGCAAGTCCGTAAAACATTGCCAATCACGCCTGGCGGCCGTCCAACTTGGCGCCATATAAATGTTTAATTTCCCCGCAACTTGATATATATTCGTCTCCATCAACAATTTTATGAAAAATAAGTATGCATATTATATAAAATATTGGTGGACGTTTCACACAGCGCCATCTAACCCCAAACTAACATAGCTTATACCACGGAAACTAGGCAATTGATAGAATACATATATACTTTTTGTAAACACAAACATATAATGCCTACATTTTAATACCCAGACACAATACATGAATTTTATAAGCAGTAGAACTCTCGCCAAGTTTGTCCGGGGAAGTACTGCCACCATGCCCATTTCTGCTGCCAAGCAGTAACACGTTCGCGTTACTGTGTTCCGGTTTGAAAGGTGTGGTTGCCGGTGAAATTACAGGCACAAGAGACATTCCACCTACACGTCTCAGAGTTACGGGCGCATACGATGCGACTTGGGTCGTGTCGTACCTAGTAAGGGAGGACCCAGGTTGCATCGGTTGTTATGGGCAGAGGTTACCACTTAACACCAGGTGGGCCGTCGGCTCGTTCCGTAACTGAATCACATAAAAAAAAAATACAAACATCTATGTTCGGCACACGAATGTCTGTCCTGGGTGGGAATTGAACCCATAACCTACAGCGCAGAAGGCAGTCACTAACAACTGAGTTGTGAAACCGGTCAATCAAATCGTCATAATTATTTGTAAATAAATTATAAATAGATATTGCTGTTATGCCGTGTATAACTAATTATATTCAACAATAATGAGTGTAATTATAATTTGTTTTGCAATAATTTTAATTGATGTTTTGATTGGTGGTTTCAGATTAATATAATTATTATAAAATAATATGAGCCTGGAATAATCCGAAAATATTTTAGCGTGTATAATAAAACTCTGCGTTAGCTTAAAGCTCTGGTTATATTCAAGTACCCTTAGTATTCAAGTGCCTTCCTTGTGTGTGTTCAATACGAGCTGACGGCCCACCTGAACCTGGTACCACCTGGTAGTAACTGCCGCCCATAGACAACAGCAATAAGACTCAAGTCCTCTCCACCAAAGCACGAGAGAACTTAAGTCGCATTGCGTTACGTCCATCACTCTTGAGACGGGGATGTTACGTCTCACGCGCCTGCAATTTCACCGGCACCCACTCCCTTCCACCGGAACACAGCAACACGAGTGCATCACTTGGTGATGCACTCATCATGATTGGTGGCAGATTACCAGGTGTGGTGGCAGTATTTATCCTCGCGGACTTAGCACCAGTTCTACTGCTACTTGGGGTTGCTCCTTTTGCACCACCCGGGGGACACGTGTAGGGATTCAAAGGGTAGTCACGCGAGCAACGTCGACCACCGAATTATGGTATGGGGAATTTATGGTCTAGATAAAAAAAAACCCATTCAGGGTACCTAATTACAACACCACAGCTAAGTTTGATTACTGAGTAGTTTGAAACTAATAGACTAATTTGATAATGGTGACGATTTAATTTCAATAAACACAAATTAATAATTCTCTAGGTGATCAAGGGCCCATCAAAACCTTGCCCTGACTCCGTCCCTGTGGGCTCGACCCCATATTGAACCAGCTCATTCAAGAATAGGCTTTCCGATAGAGATGCGCCGGGTTTTAACGGACGGTCCGGGCTGACGGGCAACATTTTTGAGTGGTATTAAACTCAACCCAGGACAAATACTTGGGTCTATTCGATTCACTGGTTCTCTCGAACCAGTGTGGTGAAAGGATTTTAATTTCAAAGTTAAAGTCAAAAGCTTTCTATTAGAATTCATAAAGAAAGGTTTGGAAACGTCAATTGCGCCCCGAAGAGGCTTCTTTCGTGCACTTGACGCATATCTTCGTATATTTTTAGTTCTAGGACTGGACTGAACTGATTACCTCAAGAATTTCTAACTCCAATTCTAAATCTGTGACAAATTTGCAAATTGCTTTCTCTCTCTCGCTTATTGAGAGATTTTTTATTTATATTAAGAAAACCAACAGCATTTCTAAATAATTATGAAATAATATTATCCAACTTATAATTAGCCAATTACTTTCCCTAAATAAGCTAGAGTAAAATATGTAATAAAAATGAAAAATTCTTACACAACAAGTGTAATTTTATGCGATAAAATTAATGACAGTTCACAATAATAATGTGTTACGTGACGGAAATGTGACACGGGTATGTTACGTCTCGTTTGCGTGTAGTTTTACTAAAACCTAACTGTTTAGTACCTAAGTGTTTGATAGTTTGGACATAGAATTTGTTAGTATTCAAATCCACTCGAAAAACGTTTATTGTAAGTTGAACAGATACGATTAATAATTCTTGGCATAGATATCCTGCGTCTTACCTACATTATAACATTAAACGCTATTCAAGAAATGATTATTATCCTTTTCTCGTAAAAAGAAATACTTTACCCAAACCCCCCGATCTCATTCTAAGCAATCCTGACACATTCACTTTCGGAATCCTTGGTGAATCGAATTACAAACCGCGGTGTTCCGTTTTCTGAATTGTTGCCGCAATTAAAAAATCCTTTTTTTCCCTGGCAACATTCCAAGCATAAGAGCTGGCAACCATGTTTGCGCCGAAATAAAAATAATTATCATCGCAGAACCATTGCTTTTTAGTCAAGGAGTCTTAGTCTAACTTTAGCAGTTTTCATCGTCCCTTATTGTTTTATGTGTCACATTGTGTTTCGTTCGGAAAAAACTGGAGTTGTATGATGTTTACTTCAATCGGAAGTTAAGATCAACGAGTGATTTGAACATGACTATATTTATTTATCTGTGGTCGCGGCTAGGTGAGCTGGAATCATTAAAAAACCTAATCCATTCAATTACCGAAATTCCCGCCCCCCGCGCCGCACCGATCTGTCCCACACGGATTTAAATGAATGACCGGAATATCGCCGCATTCGCGCCGTTTTGATAAAATTTTATTGAATTCGGTCGCCCGATAAAAGATTTGAACGGTTAAAACCGCGGCTGTGGCCAACCGCTGCCTCGACATTATAGCAATAATAATTCAGTGTGATATTTAATTTCGTGATAATTTCCGCACTTGCCATAGTTCATTTATTCATAACGTAATTAAAATGTCAACAAATTTAAATAAAAACAACATTTAACCAATAAACAACGGGAACATAATTAAGTATTAGTAAATTATACTATCATTGGAGTGTTCCGGTTCGAAAGATGGGAATGTAAAATTACACTTAACAGCAATGTGAGGGAGGGATTCGTTCAGAAACGGAATGACCATATTTTTTTTAAATGTATTCAATACAGAGGAAAACGATATTCTGTAACGTCAAAACAGCGACATCTATACTTGTTTTCACGAACCAATTTGTCACGTAAGTTACAATGTTCTTTACGTTCAAATCAACCTCCACGTGGTTTTGATAACCACCAACAGATGTCACTTTCGAAACTTTCTATAATTTAAGCTAACCCAAAATAATTTTGGATGCACTAAAGAAAGGTGCGAGATGCCACCCGCCATTTAAATAACCTTATTATAAATCAGTGGGTACTGTATTCAGTTTCAACTAGTCAAATTCGTCGTGGGAAGTACTGCCACCATGCCCATTTCTATCGCCAAGCAGTAATGCATTCTCGTTTTTTTCGTTTCCTACCCAGAACAAATATTTGCGTGATGTTTGTTCTGTGTCTATTATGTATATATATGTATGTATTTACGACAACCAAAGTATGTAACTATTCCTTCAGTTATTTAGTTCCCACACTATTGTTTGGGGCTAGACGACGCTGTGTGAACAAAAATTTCAATCGCAGGAACCAAGCCCTTTTCACTCTACTCACTCAGACAAGAGATAAAGACGAGACGAGGCGGACAAATTCTAAGATAAACAACCTCGTTTATTTATTTTTATGTAATTATCACTAATACCTAATATGTATTTATGTGTATTTAATTGCTCAATATAACTATCATACGTAATTATTATAAAATACATAATTCACAAACAATTGATTGAAGTGTTTTATTGAACCTCTCACAATTACCTTACTTAATAATTATAAATGCGAAAGTTTGCTTGGATGTTTGTTACTCAATCACACCAGAACGGCTGATCGGATTTGGTTGAAATTTAGCACAGAGATAGATTATAGTCTAGAATAGCACAAGGGCTACTTGTTATCCCGTGAAAAGAGCAGTGTTTCCGTGGGATGACTTATTCAAAGACAATAGAATAGAGTGCTAAGAACTGCTATGAAAAGATTGTGTAGGTACCTAGTTTATCGACATTCGGGGAGTAGGTATCCAAAACGCTAGTAGCCATTTTGTTTCAAAGTAGACGCTATATAATACAATTTAATACTGAATAGTACCTAACAAGTTCAGTGCCATGAGCTTCAAAGCTATTCTTCATCATCACCCTGAAAAGCTCTTCTATTTAAAACGGGCCGGGTTTACAATAGAATATCATGTAGTTCATTTTTTAGCTGAAGACGATGTTTAAATTTTGTTTTATATTTTCAATTTATGAAAGAAAAGAAAGAAAGAAAAATATATTTATTCACAGCAGATTACAATAACTTTGAGATTAGACAGTGGTAAGTATATAATACCGTGTATCTGCTAAAGGAGCTTAAAACTAACATTATGGTTAAATCTGTGGACTTCACACTAGGCCACGCCTGTATTGTGAAAGCCAGACTACGTTTTTTTATGTTTACTTTGTAAGTATATTAATATTATATATAAGTATATTGATATATATTTCCTCTTTTATTTAACACCACCGTCCCAAATCATTCTTTTAATCCCTTCCATCCAATGGTTGCCTGGAAGACATCGCTATAAGCAAAAAGGCCGCCTATGTACCACGTATGTCACGTTTATTATTAATTATTTTTACCTTGTTTATTTGTACGAATTTGTGTGTTGTACAAAAAGAGTTTTCTATTTCTCAAAATTTTGTGTGTAATTTAATTTAGATTTTTACTATAATTTTGATTCCGTATTTAATTTTAATTCTATGTTAATATTCTATAGTACCTACTTATATGGCTGCAATAATTCACTGATGTGTGAAAGCTGAAATAAAATTTATTGAATTCAACAGCTCGGTCGTAACGCGTGCTACCGTGGAGTCGAACTCGCAAACGTTGTGTCGAGAGCTGGAACGGGTTGTAAGCAATTCTCGTAACAAAAAATTATAATTATCCGTAAGCGAGATAGTTTCCAGTAATTAACTGTCGTTTATTGTTTGAGGCGGTCGATGATCGACCTATTAACCTAGCAGAGGTGAACAACATTTCATATTTTAACAATTATTTTTAATGATTATGATGTAACGGAACTAGCAATAAATTATTAATTGGGTTAAATACCCACTTTTTTTTTTATGTGATACAGTTACGGAACGAGCCGACGGCCCACCTGGTACATAATACTTGATGTTATATTAATTATGCTAATACAATTCATATCAATACTACTAACTTACTTACTTAGTCCTTCTTCAATCTACTTTGTCATAACTATACATACAAAAGAAACTTACTATAAGTAACTTATAATATTTAATTTGTTATCATTAATGTAAGAAATATCTTTTGACATTCCAGATGTAAGAAGGTGACCTTACCCTTTCTAAGATGCAATCTAAAAGTTACTACGGCAGATAAAAAATTAATAAAATTAATAATAAATATTGGTGGACCCAGCGCCATCTAGCCCCAAACTACGCTAAGCATAGCTTGTATCATGGGAACAAGATGACTGAAATACATGTATATATACTTTTTTTCGTAAATACATACCAGACCCAGACACAGCACAAATAGAATAGAATAGAAAAGAATATAACTTTATTGTACACCTTAAGTGAAAATAAACAAATATACTGCTGTAGACGACAGTGGTACAATGGGCGGCCTTATCGCTTAAAGCGATCTCTTCCAGGCAACCTTTGGATGGACAGGATATACAATACAACTGCTGACGGTGGCGTACATCAAACTATATTTATACATATCAACCTTTATAAATTACATAGACATACACACTATACTTAATACATGATACATATATATATATACAATACATAAACATACACAGAACACAAATATTCGTATGTAACGTAAAATATTTATATTTTATAATAATTTGTATTATTTATTATAACAACCTAACTTTTGGGCACTTTGGATTGATCTGTAAGCTCTTTGCCTAATTTAATAATAGTAAACAAATAAATAAAAAATTTAAAGAACGAATACATTGCAAACAGTTGTTTGCATCTGAATATTCGCAATGGTACGGTCAGCGAAACACACGAGTCGAGATTGTCTGCGCGCGCGCATCTCTCCGCGCACGCGAACTGTGCCTGGGCCGCTCCTACGTTCAATATAATAAATCAATATAATATAACACATTTATAAACGTTACTTCTCTACACTGTGAGAAAATACAAATAGTATTAATATAAATTTTAGACATTGAACTGAATAAAACGAATCTTATTTCACGATATATTCGCAGTATCCGTTTACATAGTTGACACAAAGTTAAATGATATGAAATATAGTAGATTTACAATTAAAGTGTTGCCAGTTCAAACTGTTTGATTAAATTTAACTGTTTGGTTAAACTGAATTATATCAAACACAAGTGACAAAACACATGATAGTGAACAATGCAAGTGAAGTGAAAAGTGAAAATGAAGTGTATTTATTTAGTGTTAGTTCTAGTGCCGCCTGCGTTACTGAAATACACCAACTCGAGTGAAACACCCAGTAACCTCATCAGGTAAACCATTATACCATTTTATCCCAGTCCAGACTGTTACATAGATTCCTTTGGTTTACGGGAGATATGTGTTTTTTATGTCATTGAAGTAACGGAACGAGCTGACGGCCCACCTGATGTTAAGTGGTAACCACCGACCATTGACAACAGCAATACCAAAGTCCTCTCCATAGTACGAGATGACTCAAGTCGCAATGCGTTGTATAATGTTGTATTTCACGCTGCTTCTATTTTGACTGGCCTCATAGCTCAGTTGGTAGTAACCCTGCCTTCTGCGCTGCAGGTCGTGAGTTCGATTCCCACCCAGGACAGACATATACGCTTGACTCTTGAGCACAAAAATACAAAGTAAACAAATCATTAACTATTTTTGTAAAACAATCCGTGCTAATATTATCACACAATGCACGGGGAGACAGGAACACTTAAAATTACGAAAATATCCCACACGTGTGTTATCTCCCTCGGTCAGGGGAGATAACAGTATACACGAGCACTGTCAATGTCTCCCTTATGTGACTCAACAGGGGAGAGATGGCAAATAAACAAAACTATAGTAAGCTACCTCTATGAAAAGATATTAAAATAAGGCGAAGTTCCGACTGAGAACAGTATTTTTTTTGTAATTAGTCTTACTTATTACTATTTCTTTGCCGGACTGTAGCATCTGGTTTTAGGAGCAAAAACTGAACTAACTGTAACCCAGCTAGCTAATTAATTTTAACATTATATCTACGTTGAACTTACCTACTGTTAGAGAGATATGATGGATGGTTAGCCAACCATCACAGTTGTTTCATTAACATTCCACTATACTGTGTTTGTTTACACTGCTTTATTTATTTGAAGTATCTACCCATCGCTTACTTATTCATGAAACCATTCATTGCTTTTTAACTCATCTAATCGTAATGATTCTATAACACCCTGGCTCAAACCAAGAGTCAAAAATCTTTAACCCTTGCAACGTCTGTATTCATTTAAAAGATTGATACAAAGCTTAACTGGCATAAAGCTCTGCCTTAAACACCTACATACTTATACACTTAAGTATCTATCATTACTATTTTACATGCTAGTATGCACAAATGAGAATACTTATGATAAATATAGTTCAAATTACATCGGAAGTGTTCAACTACATATATGTAGAGGTATATTCTTATCACCATATCAAGAGTTCCTCAGGGATCACATTAAGGTCCTATTTCATTAAACTTTGTCAATATCAAAATATTTACAAACGATCTAGAACGTACAAACACACAAAGCCACTCTTAAACAAATCACTGAAAATACCAGCAAACAAATTTGAACTAATCTCCACTTATATTCAACATTCTTTTGGAAATTATTATAAAATAAAGTATTAGTAAGTTTGGAGCGTATCTGTAAAATTTATACAATTTAAGTGCCTGTTTACGAAATTTTGATCAAATCATTTAACCATCTTCCTAATTTCAAGGATTGTATCTCCTGTAAATATTCACCATTAAGTGAGACAACAACATTGAATAAAAATACAATTCAAACACATCTAATAAATACATTACATACATAATGAAATGGCAACGAGCCCGCAACGACAGCTTGTGAAAACAAAACGTAATAATAAACTTTCTCATAATGAACCCTTCGTGCGAACTGCGAATTGCACCCGACCACATGTTTGACAAACACATGTGTTTTCTGAGAAATAATGCAAGCTTCTTGGAGATCATTTGAAACATGAACTTTCTTGTCTGACACTCGTCTCAATTTACTGTTTGGGACATATATGCTCAGAACAACAGCTAAAGTATTGTTCTGAACAGCCATACGACATAAAGTTTACCGTACAATTTGCATATGAGTTGAGGCTTGATCCAAATTGCTATTCACCTTTATCAAATCATTCGTATCAGATACGTGGCTTTTGCTCCGAAAGGGCAGGCAGAGCCTTTTCAGGACCTCTTTTTACTTTGCGATATGCTTTACACGATGGTCCAACCATCTAATTCCCGTGACTGGTCTGTACTTAACCACTTGTGTCACTAGAGCTATGAAACCGTTGAGAAGAAAGGATTTAAACGCGCCTCAAATAGGCTCCTTTCATGCACTTGACACGTCTTCAAACATTGTAGGTTCTACGAGATTTCGGTTCCCTGACGATATTATCTTTCACCGTTTTAAAAACGTGGTATTTATTATATTTTTTTGAAGCGAAGATCTTATTGAATTTCTTCTAGAATGGAACCCTTTGAGGACTCATGTTGTATTGCTGTTGTTATTGGCATGTGGGATATCGCCAACGATAACGTAGGTAATGGGCCTTCTGTTGGTTACGTCACTCAGTTTACACTCAATACTGAGTAGATAAATCTATTTAGTGACCTCCCTTGGTCATGCCGTTATGTTAATGGCGGCCTTCATACTAGGAAACTATTATGTCCGTTCGCATCACGATTGTTTCTCCCTTCGTGACTTCAGTTGACCGGTCTGTTAAGTTTCCTGTGATTGACGAGTTTTTTTTCTGATGAAGTAAATCATTGTCATAATAATAACGGTCATAAACAATCTGTGATTCTGGATCAGTCTTGCTTCCTGTGACGTTTCATGTTGAATTAGGTGCAAAAATTCTGAAAAGTGATGTCATCCCCTTTGTCGAACGCTGATGAGAAATACTGTTCAAGTAATCGGCATACCGATTAGATATGAACATATTCAAGGATCATTTATTCGACGACATGTGACATCTATTTATTCTGATGGCGATTCTACTGTAGCTTATATTGTAAAGAGATTATTTCCAGACTCCCAACAAAGATCTAAATTGTTGTGTTTTAGCGCTGGCTTTTCGTCCTTTTTCACACTGACTACTATTTCTCATTTGCAGTAACCCATGCACAGATCAGAACCACCTGTTTCTGGCTCCTGGAGTGCTCACAGCCGGTGGGATCAACCGAGCCTGTGTGTCCAGATTCTACCCGGAGGGAACAGCTGAGCTGCACTTGTCGCTGGTGACCGAAGACGGGCACACTGTCACCGCGGAGAGGGTGCTGCCACCTGGTAACCGACTGTGGTCATACTGTTGAAAGGTGCAGTTCACATGAGACATTCCACCTACACGTCTCAGAGTTAGGGGCTCATACGATGCGACTTTAGTCTTGTCGTTAGGGGAGGACCCAAGTCGCATCGGTTGTTATGGGCCTAGGTTACCACTTAGCACCAGGTGGCCGTTAGCTCATTCCGTAACTGTATCAAATTAAAAAAAACTGCAATGATAAGCCTTCTCATGATAAGCGAGAATGATAAGCTTTAGTCTGCCACTATTGCATAATTCAGATTGGTAGATGTGACATCGAATTATTGTTTCGAGAATGTATGTACTAGTATCCTTAATGTTTTCCTTTAGTGTTTTGAAAACCTCATGACGCGCCTGTCAACTTTTCGAGGTAAAACTCATAGGTCACCTAAATTTGAACTAATGACCTTTAGATTAAAATACCTCTCAACCGCCACGCTTTCAGGTTTTATAGTGTAATACGTCTTAATTGAATGATTATATAGTATAAGTTTCGGTAGCTTTACAATTTTATCGAGATCTATCCACAGGCCTAGTTCTTGAAGTTTTCTTATTATGAATCTTGATAAAGTTAGATTTGTTACAGGTGATGGAGGCTGTATCGATATATCAGTGCCGTTACTCCCGAACTCAAAAGCCGATCTCATCACAACTGTCAAGTAAGTTCATAACGCTGCTACGAACGAAGATAATCTTAACGTTAATCTAAATGAAGTTCTTAATAAGGTTAAGTTGAAAGACATTTCTTCAATGTGCACTCATTTTTATCATAATGAAATTTTAAATATTCCACTAAGTTATATCCAGTTTTCATATCATAGTATAAAACATATTGAGCAAATTGGAAACCAGAAAAACTAAATGAAACCCGGGTGCTGCAACAGCAAATGGTATCCTCAGCATTATGCCTGATCACATCGCTGAGATGTAGCTACGTGCTGGCATTCTGTCAAGACCTAGAATCAACCAATAGAGTTGTATATCCTTATTAAATTATATTAGACCATCGTATTTTTTTTAGGCGTATAATTTTCTGCTTTCCTTGCGAAGCCCGGGCGAGTCGCTAGTCTTCTTCTTCTTCGAGTCACCGGTTCTGTCGGACCAGTGTGGTGAAAGGATTGTAAGTGCGCCTCAAAGCGGCTCCTTTCGTGCACTCGACACATGTCTTCGAATTTTCAGTTCTAGGACATATCGGTTTCCTCACGATGTTTTCCTTCACCGTTTTGAGAACGTGGTATTGCGCACATAAATCTTTCAATCGAAAAACTCATAGGTGCACGTCGGGATTTGAACCGGCGACCTCCGAATTGAAACTCGGGGGTCAGTACCGCTAGACCACCACGCTCTCCGTGAGTCGCTAGTAAGACATAATTATGACTTTCAATACTCTTGTCATCTTGAAGCACGTATTCCTCGTTCAAACGCATTTTTTGAAGCAAATACAAAATGAGATGGTATCTGTTGTGGTCAGATATCCGGATGGTGGTTGCATGTGGGAGCGGCGCGTTACCCTGAGGGTGTCCAGCGGGCGCGTAGCGGTGGTGCGGGCAGAGCGCGCGCGGTACCGCCCCGGCGACACACTCACCGCGAGAGTGTTCGCGCTGAAGGCGGACCTCACCCCGGCACACGGCACGGCAAGTGTCACTCACTATTCTGCCGTCCTTTAACTAAAAGACCGTTAACAATCTTTTAGTAAAAAAATATGTTATTTTTGAAATATGTTCAGAGAACTCATTAATTCCTTTTAAATTTGTCACTTAATGGCCTAGAATTTCTTTACATCTCCGGAACTAATTATAATTTACAAACGTTTCTTAGACAAAAAGATAGAGAATTTTGAACTGTATCGATCCCTATTAAAAAGTCAAAATTGACCATTTGAGGGTTAAAGGCTTTCTAGTTAAAGGAGGGCAGTATTCGTTATTAAACTAGTAACTTTTAACTACTAACTACTAACTTTTCATTTTATTGCATAAAAGGGCCTTAAAATAAAACTATAAATACCCACTTAAATTATTAAATTTCTAAAATCAACCATCCCAGTTTTTCTAAGTGGAAAAAGTAGTGTGTTCAGTTCACTCTATTCATATTTGTAACTTTGAACGGCTGTACCCTAAAGTGTCGTTTGTTCACATACGACTATGTTAATTGATTCAGTTGAATTGTGCACAGTAAGCGTACTACTGACACACTTAAAAAGCATAGCGCGGCGCGCAAATAATTACTTACCTGTTCGTGAAATATGGTGATTGTGTTAAGGCAATTTCTCCGACAATGTAATTTAATGTCCGACGGCCGCCGGCTTTTCCAATGAATTTAAAGTGAAATCACCCATTTGTATTACGTTTTCGGCTCTCCGTTTGGTCTGTCATGAGTTTAACTTACATTTCGGATGTTAATTTGCGACTCGTTTATATAATTATGTACTCGTACTATTCAATTGCATTTATATGTTTGAGATAAAACGAACTTATTTTGTAAAGCATATATTTATTGGCTCCGTGGCTAAGTTACTCGTATCTAAGTCAAAGTCAAAGTCATAAGTCATTCTTCTTTCTTTCTTTCTTTAAATGGCTTGGAAACGTCAATATTCAAAACATAAGGTCACGCGTACTTATCGATAAATTTGATGCCTGTTCAAACCCTATCCGACCCTCCATGGGGAAGCCGGTAAACAAATCGTATGTATATATACATACGATTTGATGAACCCGGGATATATCCCGGGTTTATCTCTTAAGAGCAGTAGAACTCTCGCCAAGTTCGTCCGGAGAAGTACTGCCACCATGCCCATTTCTGCCGCCAAGCAATAATGCGTTCGCGTTACTGTGTTCCGGTTTGAAAGGTGTGGTTGCCGGTGAAATTACAGGCACACGAGACATTCCACCTACACGTCTCAGAGTTACGGACGCATACGGTGCGATTTGGGTCTTGTCGTACCTAGTAGGGGAGGACCCAAGCCGCATCTCTTGTTATGGGCTGAGGTTACCACTTAACACCAGGTGGGCCGTCGACTCGTTCCGCAACTGGATTACATTAAAAAAAAATGTATATATATCGCAGGTGGCATATACACAGATTGATACTTGACACAGAACCGCGAACAAACTACGTTTATCACACAGACGTTAAATTACTATATATGCATATAATACGATAAACGAATGCTGTCTAATCTTTTATTACTATTTGTGCCCGTGGCTTCGCTCGCGGGTAATTCAGTTTATGTATAGGATTAGCAACATGGTTTATCTCACAGTTATGACAGCTTTCGTAAACGCATTCGCCCTGTTTGTCGTGGACTTACATTGCATAATTGGTCTTTACGAAGAACCCTTTATTTTAACAGGATACGCTACCTTGAAGGTCCATTCTTAATATTAGTGATATTATTATTCAAATTGGATGAGTTATTTCGATTACCTCCTACATACAAAATGTACAAACTTACAAACGTTAATTCTTTATAATATTAGTGGATTTATAAAGTTCTCAATGAGTTGTAAGTAGTTACTTTCTTTAGATTGCAGTCGCCTCAATCCTCATTTATAAAGTTGTCTCGGACCGGCCGAAGCGGTTTTACCGCTTTCCAGTAGCTCTCGAAACCAGCTTCAGCACTAACTTAATACAGAAAATATTAATTCTTAATTGTCCATTAGGCTTTTAAAAAATTCGTTTTAATTCGCAACTACCTGTCCCAGAGAATGACGAAACAAAACATTCATTACTAATTAAGTAATTCAAGTTTTTTTAGTAAAGCCATCATTACCTATATTTTGCAGAAATTGTTACCTATATTTTGCAGAAATTGTAAATCAGCTAGGCGGAAGTTTACTAACTATTCTGTGTAGCATCTCAAACGACTTCCGCAAAGTCTTTGTACTATTAACTCTATCATTGACCTTAATTTGAATAATGATGATTATAATAATAAATAACGAACGCACACACATTTTTCTACGTATTATACGGATTCAAACTTTCATCTCGAGGTAGGCGGTTCAGATACAAGCACTCAAGAGTGCTACAGAATGTGCGCAACGGAAAAACCTCAAACTCAATGCCAGTTCCAATACCCAGAACTCATTCACTCTTGATAGAAGCAGATATATGCCTGAGAATATTAGGGGCTGAACCTAGGACCTTCAATTTGAAGGTCGAGGTCTGTACTGCTAGGCTCTTAGAAGGTTATCTAACTAAAACAAATACACCTCATCCAAATAAACAAATCAAAGTAGTTATTGTTTCAATGTATACACGGTCACGGTTTTACGAGGCCAATATTTTATTCAAATATGACAAAAAATAACATAATATAAATAAATTTCAATTTATTTTACTTCAAGAGAAGTTACCGTTACGTGGTTATTGTCGGCCAAATATGCGAATTTATAAGTAGCACTTATAACACACTTATATACATGTTTCTCAGTCCGTTATCGCTCATTCATTTTAAAAGCATGGGCAGTATAACTTGTGGCAGGCTCGACCACGGATTCTGCCGCCAAGCAGTGATGTATTTACATTGCTGTGTTCCGATTTGGAAGGGGTGGGTGCCGATGAAATTACAGGCACATGAGATATTATAGATTCGCGTCTCAGAGTTGTGGGTGCAATATGTTGCGACAGGGGTTCTCATACCTAGGTATAGGAGGACTAAAATTATATTACTTTGTTTTCTTTGTAATCTGTTTATTCCGAAACTTTATTATAATAAAGATAGAACAGATTGTTATGAAAAATTGTCCCTAAACCCAACTTTAACTGAAGTACATTCGGGTTAGACCACGCGTTGAGTCCGACAAGCCGTATTGCCGTTAGAGTCTGTTCCAACTAGGGTTGCCAGGTCGTAAAACCGAAAAGCCGGACAGACTGGCTAGTTTAGCCGGACATTTTGGTAAAAACGACTGACACCTCTAATTTTTTAGTCTTATTATAACACGACAATTTTTTATTTTAATTAAACTTGACTTTTTTTTATCTAACCATAATAATTTTACTTTTTCATGTTCTTAAATTATAATGAAACAGCAATAAAATTCAATACGTCTTCTTTATACCAACATATGAGAAATGTAAAGAAACTGGCCAAATTTAAAAAGCCTAAATAAGCCAAATACCGACTAATTTGGCCGGACACGCAACCAAAAAAGCCTGACTGTGTCCGGCTTTGCCCGGACGCCTGGCAACGCTAGAGCCAACCCACGTAAAACAGCTATCTCGCAATAAATCTGTATAACGACAGAGGACCGGTTGCCTGAGACGAACAAACGCGAGATATCCATCACACGTCTCGTACAAAGGCACATTGGGGTAGGCACAGGAACCTAACCTCCGACATTATAGTGACATTGGTCTATCAAGGTCATCTAATACTGTTTTATATTAGCATCTGCCCGCGGCTGCGCCCGCGCTGACCGCGGTTTTTTTCAAACTTATCAATAAGTAAGCGTGACCTTATGTTTTGAATAATATTGACGTTTCCAAGCCATTTCTTTATGAATTTTATGGAAATAAAGTTTTTAACTTTGACTTTGACTTTTTCGCGAAGGAATAATAAACTCTTTAATTTTTATAGTATTATTTATTACTAAAAGATTATAGGATGGAAGGATTTTGCCCAACTTCTAGGATAAGTATCTGAAAATCAAAATAGGTTGCCATGTGCAAAACGTTAAAAGTCAGTTGCAGAAAGTAAAGCTTGACACTTCGCCCTGATGACTACGTGGCACCTTGCAAATGGGGAAGTTCGATGATATGGGGCATTAGTGAAATATGTAGTAATCCAATCAAAAAGTTTTCGTTTTATATTTTACAAAATGCAAATAAAAAAATGTCACCTACAATAATAAAAAAATGTGAGCCGTCACGGGACGCCTGGCAGATGTGAAACATCGACATTATTTTGTAAGAAACTAAGTACCACTATCACTAATAATGTTTATGATTTGTCGTAACCTTGAACGGACCAATCAGCGCTCATGCCGTGGCGACGCGTCGCCAAGCCAGAAATCGGTTTTACGTGCGGCTATAGATGTTTCACATCAAAAAATGCTGTGCCCTAACAGGGTTTATATTTTTATCCTATAAATATATTAAGATCTTTGTAGCAACATAGTACAATGCTTTGAACTTTAATTAAATGTTTTCAGTAGAACTCCTTTATTTTGAAATTGTGAACAGATTCAATGATATTTATGTGTATAGACATAATGTTTTGCTTACAGATAGATGAGATCTGGATCGAGGGCCCTCCCGGCGCGTGGGAGGGCACGCGAGTGGCGCAGTGGACGAGAGTTCGCAGTAAGATGGGCTTGGCCAGCATCCAGCACCAGATCGATGAACTGGCACCACCTGGAAAATGGACCATCAGGGTTAGGCTCGGAGACGGCACTCAGGTAAACCATTTATTCTTATCAGCCCTAGGCGTGCGTATTATGGTCAAAATACCACCTCACAATTACCGCATTCAAATACGATTTATGAGTTACACACATAAATTAATACTCTTACGAATGGTAGATACAATAAATGGATATTATATAATAGATACAATGGTAGATGTTTATTTTTGAACGTAATTATTGTAATAAATGTGAAAGCATTTCCTTATTTCTCATAATCAACATTACCACAGACCACTTTTCGCTTTGTCCTGAAAATTCTCTACATTTAGAGACAATTAGACGACGAAACATAACAAGATATTTATGTTAGTCTAGTACTAATATAAATACTCCAGAAATGTTTTATTATTATCAGAAATATTTATTGTATAACTATAGACGTTTAGAATATCTCGGCATTATTCGAATCGGACATTTTGTTTCATGCATCTACATAATTCGGTACAATTGATTGGTTTTCTTCCTCCAGGGTTCATCATGTTTCTGGGTGGGCGATTACGAGCTGCCTCCGTTCCAGCTGAGCGTGCGACACGCACCGCGAGTTCTGCGGACGAGCGAGAGGCTCGTCTGGACCGTCTGCGTCAGGTACCGTTCATAATAATATCAAACAGCGCCATCTAGCGCCATACTATAATAATAATAACAATATTCCTTTATTTCCTCCACAATTTTAGGTTTCCTTGTAGTTGATAGGTACTAGGTAGATAAAATTAAGTAGTACATGCCATAATGAAACCTACGTTGTGCCTGAAATAGGTTTAAAAACAAACCTGTGTTACAGGTAACCAGCACCAGGCCTCACTCCGCGGTTTATTTAAGTAATGTTGGTACACTACAAACGTGAATTATTTATGGGTAAACTAAGCATAGCTTGTACTGTGGAAACCAGATGACTGATAGAATACACGCTTTTGCTGTAGGTCGTGGTTCTTGGGGAACAGGCGTGATTTTATGTATGTATTGGTGGACATTTCACACAGCCCCATCCATCCCCAAAGTAAACTAAGTAAATAGCTTGTATCATGGTAACTAGACAACTGATATAATACTTAAATACTTTGTTTCTAAATACATACATTTAACACCCAGACACAAAAGAAACATCATTCATCACATAAATACATTTGTCCTGGGTGGGAATCGAACCCACGACCTACAGCGCAGAAGGCAGGGTTACTACCAACTGAGCTGTGAGGCCAGTCAAATCTCTGTCCTTAGAAACCTGGTGGTGCAAGTGTCATTAAGTTTATTGAGTCATCTCGTACTTTGGTGGTGAGGACTTGAGTCGTATTGCTGTTGTCTATGGGCGGCGGTTACCACTTAACATCAGGTGGGCCGTCAACTTTTCCAGAACCTACATCACATAAAAAAAAACTAGCGTGAAGATCGCGAGCACGCTGTAATCCCCCCTGTTATCCCCTACATGTAACTCTGTAGATACCCGTGGAGCGAAGCGGTGGAGGGTATGCTGGTGATACGTCTGCGCGGTGCTGGCGGTGCTGGCGGCACCAGCCCCGGGCTCGGCGTGCGCACCGCGGTGAGACTGCGCGCGCCGCGCGCCTGCCACAAGCACGCCGCCGCCGCCACGCGACTCGGACTCAACGGGGACCAGCGACCCGGAGTCATCGTCGCTGACTTCTCATTTCAGGTATCACTCACATTATTATTACTATTAGAGAGCGGTGGTCTAGGACCCTGAGTTTCAAAAGGTCGCCGGTTCAAATGCCGATGTACACCTATGAGTTTTTCGATTGAAAGGTATGTGTAATACCACGTTCTCGAAACGGTGAAGGAAAACGTCATGAGGAAACCGACATGTCCTAGAACTAAAAAATATGTTTGTGTCTGTGTCTGTGAGTGCGTGCGTGTGTTATATTATAATTAACTGTTTAAATTGAATGATTTGCTTGTTGCAGGAGGAAGGCACCAGAGTATGGCAAAACACAACAGTAGTGTCTCAAGTGGTAGATAAGCCGATATCTTTGTCTTTCGTCACCAAGACTAGAACCATCGTTACTCCCGGCCTCCCTTATAAACTGAAGGTACTGCCTTTACAATTACACAAATATAGTACAATTAAATAGATGCAATTTTAAATTAATTAATCTGTCACCTTATAGTTATCACATGCCTTCCAGCATAAGATTCCTGTAAATGTATTACGTAGCCTTTACTACGGCAAAATTATCGCAAAACTTTGACCATCGTAGAATAATGTTATCAAAAATTACTTTTCTTATGATTCATTTGGGCAGTATGACCATCAAATCCATTCTATAACATTACTATTAATCTATTATCAAAGAAATATATGGCAAATATTGAAAAGACGCCAGAGAGTGTAACCCAACAGCGTATTACATACAAGCTCTAGAAATCATGATTCCTAGGTAGCTTGTATTCCTAGGTAAGTTCCCTTGATTGAGGATAAAAACCACTTGACTGGCCCTCGCAAGGTCATCTATGAGTTTTTCGATTGAAAGAGTTATGTGCGCAATACCGCATTCTCAAAACGGTGAAGGAAAACTAACATGTCCTAGAACTAAAAATTCGATGACACGTGTCCAGTGCACGAAAGGAGTCTTTGAAGCGGACTTAAAATCCTTTTCACCACACTGGTTCGAGAGAACCAGTGACTCGAATAGATAGACCCAAGTAGTGTGCGACCCTAGAAGTGACTTGAATAGAATATAATAGAACCAAATAAATTCCAGGTAATGGCTACGCGGTGGGACGACAAGCCAGCGTCGAATGCGCACATCCGAGTCTGCCGCTACCCGTCGCTCGGCGAGCTGGCGGCGGATACAAACGCACCGGTTTGTAACAGCGGGAACACAGACGCCAGCGGCGTCGCCAGGATCATGTTCGCCTCTGACGATGATGGCAGTCCTTTTTATCGTTTCGAAGTAAGTACCTGTGTGTCTAATGTGTCTGTGCCCCTGTGTCGCATTTGTCAGAAGATAGACATCAAAAACTTCCTTTTAATCGCAAACAAAAATATTAATAGTTTATGTTTTTAAACACGAAAATTTGTCACTTAAAACTACGAACAACGTCATTTCTGCAATTAAATCTTGTATTTAGCTTAACATATTCCAATTTATTTCAGTTTGCAGTACCCTTTAAAGACTAAGTCTAAGTGTGTTTAAATGTTAAAAAACGTGATGAACGCTCTTCTTGGTATACTTATCGGACTTGTCTCTAGAGAACTTCTCCGACAACTATTTTCTGAAATCACATGAATGTCAAAACTTTTAGGCCAGCTTATCAAACGACACGAGCATCAAATCCGCGCCCCTGACGCTGGGCACGCGGCGCGCCGCGCTGCAGGCGGCGCTGGGACCGCTGCGCGCTGACTCGCGAGGCAGCAGGACCTTCGTGCCTCTCTATCTCAACCTGCAGAACGTCACAGCGCCTGTCACTGTGCACTTTGTGGTAACTCACTTAATGACTGAATGGAATTGAGCGAATGATTCACGCCGTAACTGAGTTGAGGCAACAGTTCTTGTAGGCCTATTTATGAAACTAATGAGCATTACTAGAAAATCATAATAAGTTATCTTATTTCTGGAAATTTTGTCTATTAATGTGTAAAAATACAAATGTTTTTCAACAGGTGATCATTAGAGGTGGCATCATCTACCGCTGGGGTGCAACCACTCAATGTCCCATAGCCAGTTCGACAAACCACGCATACGTAACTTCAAGGCATAGCAAATGTAACGAAGCATTGCCTTTGACTGACGATAGGAACCGAAGCGGCTTCGATAAAAACAATCCAAACTACGATAAAATCAGCGACTATTTCAATAGAATCATCAGCCGTCAGCAGAATGCTAGAAACACTGACAAAACTAAAAGCAGAAGTGAAATTAGTAATGATAATTACAATAAAAACAACAGCGTTTATAGAAACAATGGTTACTATGATAGAAACAAAAATCAAAGCAGTGGAAACAAAAATGATAGAGATAGAAATATGAATCAAAATAGATTGAATGAATATTTTAGTCGGTACATCAGTCAAAATAACATAAGCAGCAATTTCGATAATACCAAAAGTCGTGATGACAAGAATAATGTCAATCATGGTAGAAACACTGTGTCTTTAGAAGGAAATAAAAATCTAAGTGATGGCTTCACTGAATCATCTGAGAAGAGTCAAAACGATATAAATAGTTTCGATGAAGGAAATGCATCGGACTCACTTCTAGATAGACATCTTTTAAGGGTGATGCTTCCCATAAAGGTTACGCAGCAAATGTGTCCAGACAGCCATCTGATTGCATACTTCTACCACAATGGAGAATTCGTTAGTGCCAGCAAGCATTTTGAAATGGGCGACTGTTTCGTGAATAAGGTAACAATTGCTCATTCATAATGCAGCCATAAATATTTATTAATTGGTTATCGATATAATTATGCATGTTAATTATCAATCTCTTCATTCACTGATTGCACTCTTCTTATAATCATGAAAGTGCAGGAATGGTCTTGATTCACACTTACCTGTACATAAAAATTCCATTCCATCAGGTTGATCTGAGCTGGCAGTCCCGTCAAATCTTGCCTGGATCCACCGCCACTCTCCAGATCTCGACCCCGGGGCCAGCCCTCTGTGCTCTCACAGTCCTCGATAGCGCCGCGAAGTGGACTCGTGTGGAAACTGTCAAAGATAACATCATCAACGGTTTGAAGAGGATGATGGAAGCTCATCGGAATTTGACGGAGTATGATGCAGCAGGGGACTGTTTCTTAGGTAAGTAAATGAACATTGTTGGAAAACCTACTGTTATTGTGACATCTTTATGATAGGTCCGTACCAGGTCACTCTGGTGAGAATTCTCTTTGTAATGTGCACACAGACTTGTGGATCAGCTAAACAACTAGCGTTATTGTCTTTTGATCTTGCATGGTACTCAAATTTAATTGTGTATATATACAATCTAAGTTTTTTTTTTTATGTTATGTAGTTATGGTACGAGCCGACGGCCCACCTGGTGTTAAGTGGTAACCTCGGCCCATAACAACCGATGCGACTTGGGTCCTCCCTTACAAGGTACGACAAGACCCAAGTCGCACCGTATGCGTAACTGTGAGACGTGTAGGTGGAATGTCTCTTGTGCCTGTAATTTCACCGGCAACCACACCTTTCAAACCGGAACACAGTAACGCGAACGCTTTACTGCTTGGCAGCAGAAATGGGCATGGTGGCAGTACTTCCCCGGACGAACTTGGAGAGAGTTCTACTGCTCTAAAAGTCCCAATAAACATTTAATTTCATTTCAATCTAAAACTCTTTATGCTTGTAGGTTTACTCATCATTCATTTTGCAGCATTATCGTTTTGCTAGTGTGAGCATGTGACTTCAGGATAACAATATTAGTTTGATTGACGATATTCAGTTTATCTTAAAATTTTATTCAGAGTTGGCAAGAATAATTATTTTGCTCTAACGCAGAGTTAGCCAGATTGAGTAACAAATGGCGTAATAAGGCTTTTAAGCCTTTATCAGTATTCTATTATAGTTCCTATTTGATTAGAAAATTGACACCTCTTTTTGTACTCTCTTTTATTTTAGGAAATAAAGCAAACACCTTATTTTGTTAATAAAGATAAAGATAAAGATTAATTTATTTGCGTCAACATAATGTAGGTTACAGTAGATCTTAAATATATTATATGTATCAATTATGTCCTACCTTAAAATTAGGCATGCAAATATTAAAAGCTATATTTGAGTATATTACGTCAATAATAATTTGCAGATGTAGATACTCCTGACCTAGCATCAAACAGCCTAGAGCTGACAGCGACATGGCTAGCTTCTGCTGGAGTCAGGACTGTAGGCGACATGCCAATTAGAAGGCAGTGTGCTCCAGCTTCTATGATTGAGGATAGATCTGTGCCAAGAAGTGACTTCTCCGAGGTTGGTTGTTTTAAATACCTCTAGAAAACTGATTATGATGAAACATCTTGAAAATTGATATTGTAAGTGATTGAACGAGCAGATGGGCCCACCTGCTGTTAAGCTGTTGCCCATAGCCGTAATATAACTTGGGTTTTTCCCATCTAAAGTATGGAAAGACCCAAGTCGTATGGCATAGCTCCTGACACTAAGACTTGAAGACATAACTCCCATGTCTCACGTGCCTGCTATTTGACTGGCACCTACTTCGCTTCTAGGGCTGGCTCTGGCGGCTGGTAACAGTCGGTGCCAATGGGTCTGTGACGACGACAGCGAGGGCTCCGGACTCTGTGACCAGGTTCGAAGCCAACGCAATTTGCTTGTCCAAGAACGGAGTGGCATTGGCGCAACCCACCGTGTTGCAGGTAATTTAGTAAGATTTATCATAAACCTGGTAATATCTACTTATTTTTGCCTCAAGCTTGTGATGTATTTGTTATACTTATTCACGTCGCAATCGGAATATTAAATAACAAAGTTTAACGTATTAATTAATAGAAATTCTCCTCCCGAATTCCGACTAAAATGCCAATTTGGGCCTTGTTTGTTTTTGGATTGAGAAGATACTTTTTTCAACTATTGAAGCAAAATAATTTGCAGTGACATCGTGAATGTTAAACTTATGATACATAATAGTTGAAGGTGTGACAAGTTTCTTGTATCATTTCAGGTCTTCCGCGATTTCTTCATCCACGCTGACAGTCCCAGAAGGCTGAGGCGTGGTGACAAGACCATCATTCGCTACAGACTCTTCAACTACCTTTACGAACCTCTCAGCGTAAGTTCTACTGCTTATATCTCAAATCTCAGAGCATCTACTGACTGGCCAGCTCAATTGCTAATCTTACTATTATGCCATAGCCTACTTCTTACACCTTGATGTTAGTTTTTAATAAATATTTGACTTTGTAAGCTTTTTTGTGAATAAATCTCTTATTATTATGTTATTTGAAGCAAATAAAATGTTTGATTGAAAACATTTTCAGATCCAAATTCAAATCCTGACGGACCCACACATCCAGGGTCCGAGTGAGGTGGTTCAGTCGGTTTGTGTCCCGGCGCGGGGTTCGATCGCGCGCCGCGCTCACCTCGCCGCCACCAAGCCGGGGGAGGGCAGGGCCATCATACGGGCCAAGGCGGTCAGCGACCACACCTGCGGGAACATCACGCATACAAGAGGAGTCAGGTAAACTGCAAGCAGTATGTGTTACAATGGAACGGGCAGATGGCCCCTTGGGTCGTTGGTGTCACCTGAGGTAGTGCCTGAAAACCAGCGCCGGTCTCAGCGCTACTGAGATCGGCATAATGCTGAGGCATCGACCATTTGACCGCTATACCGAAATAGGTAGGCTTACTCGATGTACCTATTATTATTATTCTTATTACAGTACTACCTATGTATGTTTTGGTAAAAAAAAAACTCTTTTTTTGACGTGTCAAATAAATGTTTTTCGTTCTTTCTTTTTTTCACCTAGTGTTAAGTGGTAACCTCTGCCCATAAAAAACCATGTGCATTGGTCCTCCCCTACCTAAGTACAACGAGACCCAAGTCGCATGATATGCGCCCGAGATAACTCTTGAGATGTGAAAGTGGAATGTCTCATTGCCTGAGTACAATACAATAACTCCTTAGTGTAAATCACAATATGAAAGTAATACTGCAAAACAACTTTTATGTCTATACGAAATGCGGTATAACAATGGATGGTCTTATTGCAATGAGCGATCTTTTCCAGACGAACCTCTGGTTGGACCGGGATTATGGGTACGAAATAGACAATGGTGTACAATTAATTAGATACAAATAACGGCTATTCAGAGATCAAATTACCTGTTTATCTTTAGTGACATCGAAAAAAAAATCACTAAGCATGATTTTTGAAATATCCAAAAATTATCGTACAAGAATGTTCATAAGTAACTCATTTCAAAATCTTATATAATTAAATAATAAATATGAATAAATAATAAAATAATAATTTTCTTTCTTTCTTTCTTTATTTACGATTTCAGTGACGAAGTTGTGATCAGAATTACAGTGGATCCGGAGGGAATCCCAGTTCACGAACAAATATCTGCCCTGCTGTGTGGGAAAGGTGCGTACCTTATGTATATACATCCTATATACCCAGTATATATTAATTAATCTAGAAAAAAATAGAGCCTAAGCTTAGCTAACAGAAGAAATGTTTTTGGATTTTTTGTGCGAATAAATTAAGTAATGCGCAAGATGGCGGTCTGATGTTAAGCGGTAACATCTGCCTGTTTCAAAATCAAAACATGTTTCGGCATTCCCTACTTAAGTACGGGAATACCCAAGTCACATTATATTTCGCCCTTAAGTTTGAGACGTAAAGGCGGATGTCTCACGTGCGATTTTAAGGAACCGAACCATTCATAAGAATACAATAATTCTTATGCTTTAATGCTTGGCAGCAGAAGATATGGTGT
Source organism: Chesias legatella (assembly GCA_947359385.1). NCBI lineage: Eukaryota > Metazoa > Arthropoda > Insecta > Lepidoptera > Geometridae > Chesias > Chesias legatella. The sequence goes on along the minus strand of OX375776.1, from coordinate 811,998 downwards.
CAGTACTTCCTCGGACTAATTAGGCACCATTTCTACAGGCGTTAAATTTTTTTAGTAGCATTAAATCCAGCTGTGTGTTTTTTTAGGCTATATTTTAAGGCAATTTGCGAAACATTTCCACAGACACAAGCGACACGCTTTCGAGTAAATCCGTAGTGGATTGGAAATGGGCGCCGGCAGATATTGTCCCCGGGACAGAATCCTTGACCATTTGGGCTATTGGGAACATCACCGGACCACTGCTGGCTGTAAGTTTGAATCTGCAACACCGTACCTTACCTTAAATAGGAAAACATCGTGAGGAAACCGACATGTCCTACAACCAAAAATTTGGAAACATGTGTCAAGTGCAAAAGGAGTCGTTTTTGGGCGCATTTGTACTACATTGGTAAGAGAACAAATAATTCGACTAGTAATAGATACTGCAGAGTAACCTACTCTCGATAAACTAGCGTGAATGCGCTTAAATCTGCCACGGGAGCCTAATCCGTCGTGGTAAACGTCACATGTCTTAGAATTCAAGGTTTCAGGTCATCCTGGTTTCCACACCGTATCTGGGTACGCGCATATACATTTTGAAGCGAGAAACTTAATACACGCCTGAATTTGATTTTTATTGTTTTTTCTAGCTTATCTTTAAGATATACTTTAAGATTTCTTTTCTTTAAGATTATATGTACTTAAAGATACGCAAAGATGGCTATATTGTCGCCAAATGATATCCTTAAACCAAAGACGTAGAAAATATGGAGTTTACTCGTTAGAAACTTTATTTATTTCAGACATGTCATAAATAGTTCAAAATCTACAAAATGTATATGTGTCTGTATGTATGTATGTATATTGTTTCCAGGACGCAGATTCCCTAGTTCTCCTACCGCGAGGTTGCGGGGAACAGAACATGGCTCGTCTCGCCACCAACCTGTTGTCTCTCTCACACTTGCATCCCACTTGCGCGGCGTATGCGAGTGCGAGGGAGCACGTTGCTAGAGGTATGCACCCTATTATAATGTCTATTAAAATGGTCCTCTACATTAAATGTCGGATAAGGTTTGATCAGGCTTCTTAAAATTTAGCAATAATAACAGGTTCTAATTTGACTTATGTTCCTTTAAAAAAAACAAGCTGACGGCCCACCTAATATTAAAAGTCAACCGCCGCCCATAGACAGCCGCAATATGACTCAAGACCTATCAACCCAAGTACGAGATGACTCAAGTCACAGTGCGTAGCGTCTATCACCCCGAGACGGGGATGTTACGTCTCATGCGCCTGCAATTTCACCGGCACCCACTCCCTACTGCTTGGCGGCAGATTACCAGGTGTGGTGGCAGTATTTCTCCGGGTGACCTTGGCACAAGTTCTACTGCTACTTTGGGTTGCTCCTTTCGCACCACCCGGGGGACACGTGTAGAGATTAAAAGGGTGATCACCTACAGACACTAGCAACGTGGGCCCCTAGATTAATAGAATTTGTTTTATTGTTTATATTCGGGTTTCAGTCTATATGTTTCAGGTTTCAATCTATGTATTTCAGGTTTCAGTCTATATATTTTAGGTTTCAATCTATGTAGTTCAGATTTCTATCTATATATTTCAGGTTTGAATCTATGTATTTCAGGTTTCAATCTATATGTTTCCGGTTTCAATCTATGTAGTTCAGATTTCTATCTATATATTTCAGGTTTCAAAATATGTATTTCAGGTATCAATCTATATATTTTAGGTTTCAATCTATGTAGTTCAGGTTCTATCTATATATTTCAGGTTTCAATCTATGTATTTCAGGTTTCAATCTATATATTTTAGGTTTCAATCTATGTAGTCCAGATTTCTATCTATATATTTCAGGTTTCAATCTACATATTTCAGGTTTCAATCAGTATATTTTAGGTTTCAATCTATATATATCAGGTTTCAATCTATATATTCCAGGTTTCAATCTATATATTTCAGGTTTCTGTCTATGTATTTCAGGTTTCAATCGTCAGCTTCAGTACATCCACCCGTCGGGCGGTTTCAGTGCATTTGGCCCTTCCGACGCATCTCCGTCCACTTGGCTCACGGCGTTCTCGTTGAGATATTTGACTAGGGCACACAAGGTTCGTTATTTTAGGTTTTGGTCATTGAGTGTAGTGGCTCCCTCAAGAGGATCTTTACAGCGGTGAAAAAACTAATTAAAATGACGTCACTAGGAGGCCATTTTGAGTTTACTTCTGAAAATTTCAATTAAAGGCAAAAATTTAAATTTATGGGTAGTAAAATCAAGTTTCATTAATGAGAATCATTAATTCGTTCATCAAGTCATTAAGTAAGTACATATAGTTATTATATGTCTTTGAAAGATGAAAGTAAAAGAAGACCGTACCTAACCAAGATGTGAGGACAGATACAGAACGCCGAGTTCACATGGGATGGATCTAGCTCAAAATAGAGGCAAATGGAATTATTTGGAGGAGGTCTTCACCGTGAAGGGGTTCTTGAATATCAACGGATAATTATAGTTTTATTATAATTAAAGTGATCTTCTTCTACTTCGAGTCACCGGTTCTGTCGAACTAGTGTGGTGAAAGGATTGTAAGTACGCCTCAAAGAGGCACCTTTCGTGCACTCGACACATGTCTTCGAATTTTTAGTTCTAGGACATGTCGGTTTCCTCACGATGTTTTCCTTCACCGATTTGCGCACATAAATCTTTCAATTGAAAAACTCATAGGTGCACGTCGGGATTTGAATCAGCGACCTCAAGATTGAAACTCGGGGGGTCAGTACCGCTAGACCACCACGCTCTCAAACTGATTAAAGTGATAATGACTATGTATCTACGAGTTTATGTAAACCTAATTTACTTTTCAAGATTAAAGGCTTTTTATTTTTATTTTATTTATTTTTTTATGCCTTTGTTTGTGTGTGCACTTGTCAGATGCTGTGGCCAGGTCTGGCTGTCCCGCCTGCTATAGAGAGGGCAGAGCGCTGGCTGCTCGGACAGCAGATGGAAAATGGCTGCTTCAGGAACGAGGGGCAACTCTTCCACAGAGAACTCAGGGTGAGTGCCGATGACAGACTGTTAATGAAAAATTCAAGTCATAAAGGAGGTTTTAGTTAAGAAGGCTTATTACACTGTAAATGATTATTTAAATGATATATCCCCATGTTCTGATGTCGCCCTGCTCAACGACACACAAAATATCTTATAATATCTTAAGCATTCCAGCAGGTTTAAGCACCTAAGTTGAGACAACGATCCTGCTCGCAAACTAAGGATTTTTTCCTTCTTTAGTTTCTTGTTTGTTCTTCCCCCTGGAGAAGTTTCCAAGCCATTACTTTGTGAATTCTATGGCAATAACTTTTTGACTTTAACTTAGATTACAAACTCTTGGGGTTGATCTGTTTAATTTCCATTGTCTTATAAGTCAATGCGAGTTTCTATCTTTATTTTAGTATTTTTTTTTATTAGGTACACAAAACAGAACACAATATAAAAACTTTAGATTAAAACTAATTTAGAGCTAGATAGCATTCCAAAAAATTTGTACACAGCATAGTTAGTTTATACAATATCTGTTGCAATTTTATTCTAAATAAATTGAATATATTTTTTTTTATCTGCATGTAATGTCACAGGGTGGTCTAAACGAGGAAGGCGAGGTCGCGTCCGTGGCTCTTACCGCTTACGTCATCACCTCCCTCATAGAGAGCGCGTCCCCCCTCCCCGCGCGCGCGGTCGCCGACACCCTCGCGTGCCTCACCGCGCTGCCCCCCCTCAAGTACAACACCCCTGCCAGGATCTACGCGCATTCGCTCCTGGCATACGCGTTTGTGAGGCTCAAGAGGTAAGTCATACCGATTTGCCTAACCTCACAGAACAATTGGTATTAAGTCTGCCTTCTGCGCTGTAGGTTCGATTTCCACCCAGAACAAAAATTTGTGTGACGAGCATTGATGTTTGTTCTGTGTCTGGGTGTTAATATGTATCTATTTACCAAACAAAAAGTATATAGTGTTCTATCAGTCATCTGATTCCCATAGTACAAGCTATGCTTAGCTTAGCTTGGGGCTGGATGACCTTATATGAATATATAACGTCATACCTATATGACCCCCCACCTTTTTATCTTTATATCTATGCTCAGTCCCTCACCTTATTATTATTATTATAATAAATAAAATTAATAGGTACGAAGAAGATATCGGCAAAGTTAATGAAGCGAGCTCGCTGGTGGAGAAGAACCTGAAGGGAAAGGAGGAACTGATAGAGGTGATGGAGCTGGTGAAGATGGCGAGGAAGGAAGGCGATTACCTCTGGTGGGAGACCAGTGAGTAGATGAGGTTTTATGAAATAAAACTTAACATAACTACAAAATTCATAAATATTATCTTATATTTCGTTTTATAAACAATCTCCCTTTGTTCAGTTTTACCTGTTCAAGAAAATCGTGATATGTATATGTCGCCTCTGTATAGACAACGTGTTTTTGGAACCAGCATTTCAGGATCTACGACCATTTACAAAATAGTACATACCAACCTTACGATTATACGGTCCAAATCGTCGGGGGCAAAAATAAAAAACAAAAAAAGCAAAAAAAAAACATAACAATCCAGAGCATTCTCCTCCGTGCGCTTCTTCCGATGCCATTTAGCTAACCTTCCTGAGCTCGCTAAAGTAGGCTAAAAATAAAATAAAAAAAGACGTGTGGCACTCGGAGACTGCCGCGGTAAAGCTATTGCGCGTGATATTTCAAAAAGTCATTAAAAGTTCTGGTATTTATCGATAGATGGAAAAACTAAAAAGTATCACCGCTGTGCCGGTCGGAGTGGGGGGTGTTAGGTTTTTTCGTTACGGAATTTCTGGATTCGGTCTCGGCTTAATAAATCGCTAAAATAAAACAATAATTAGACTTCAATCGTGTTGCAGACAGTTTATCAACATCAATAGAGGCGACGAGTTACGCGCTGCTGGCGCTGCGAGAGAGTCCGCCGGCACTCCGGCAGTTCGGTGCCGGCGCCGTCAGGTGGCTCGCGGCGCACGCCTCACCCGCCGGCGGGTTCGTCTCCACCCAGGTCAGCACCAACACCTACACTCACTCAGAGAGTCATTTCCTCATCATTTCCTCTCCCTGGATCTTTGATATTCATAAACCTGGTAATTTTGGACGAGCCTTGACCGTGCGCGAACAGAACAGAAAGTATGGTGTTACTCAGTAAGTTCTTCGCATAACAAAAGTAATACGACTTAAGTCCTTGCTTTATGGGAAGACCGGCGCTCACACCTCGGTATTTGTGCAAATATGAAATCACAACCAGGTTTATATTTGGGTAAATGCTATTAGTAACCCAAAACATTATAAAATGATAATAAACTCTTATCGTCTACTGCATGGTCTGATGCATGGTCTTCTCCCAGGATACGCTGGTGGGTCTCGAAGCGCTGTCCTCCTGGTCTTCGCTCCAGCAGACTCCGGCTAACCTCACAGTGACCGCGGTCACCGGTGCTGACTCCAAGGCGGTCGACATACAAGCGGGGATGATGATACCCGAAGTAATTAAAATGAACGGAGACAGTGTCAAGATCAGTGTGGAAGGTGAGGTCAATAAGCAAAAGAACTTGATCAATGTGGAAGGTGAGATCAATAAGCAAAAGAACTTGATCAATGTGGAAGGTGAGATCAATAAGCAAAAGAACTTGATCAATGTGGAAGGTAAGGTCAAAAGGACTTGATCAACATGTCATTGTTATGTCATTTGAGGAACGATTCGATATCATTATTTTAAACCCCTTTTAAGCAGGACACTTAAAAGGGTTTTAAATATTTTCATTTTACCCAGGGCACAAAGTTAACTGGGGTCGTGGAGGTGGTAAATTACGTACCTAGGACCCCAGTATCAAGGCAAAGAGACGGAACACCATCAGGAGGGCACAAAGTTAACTGCGCATACCTAATTGGTTATTTTAGATAACCCGATACGTGTAGAGACGCAATGAAATGGTTATATTTTAAATGTCAGGTTAATGTTATTTTTTATATTTAACACCAAAATACACAATGTTAACAATGTGTATGTATTCCCTCAGGCAGCGGGTGCGCGCTGGTTCAAGCGACGCGCAGCTACAACACGCTGTCCGGTGCGCGTGCGCAGCGCAGCACAGCGCTGTCGGTGCAAGTGTCGGTGCACACGGACGGACAGTTCGACTGCGACCATGACCAACACTGCTACTGCGCTGCAGTTATACAGGTGAACGCACAATATGCACCTCACTCCACTTGTTGATTTTAGTGACTGATCGAGCTGATGGCCCACCTGATGTTAATTGGTAACCATCGCCTATAGACAACAGCAATAATACGACTCAAGTCCACCAAAGTACGAGATGACTCAAGTTGAATTGCGTTGCGTCCATCACCTCGAGACGGGGATTTTTACGGCAATTTCGCCGGCACCCACTCCCTTCCGGAAAACAGCAATACGAGTGCATCACTGCTTGCGGCAGATTACCAGGTGTGGTGGCAGTACTTCTCCTGACGAAGTTAGCACAAGTTCTACCGCTACTCTTAAACCTAGAGCAGAATATGCAACGAAAAGTCCATAGAAAAAGACAGCACCATATTGGCTAAAATTCGGATTTGCTAAAATCCACCTCGACTGCAGAACCTGGTGCCATAGCACCTTCCTTCACCTTCCTTATTTATGTCAGTGTTGTAACTGGTTGTGTTTGGTTGGAGGTGTGCGTGATGTGGACGGGGCTGTTCCCTGAGATGGCACTGCTGGAGGTGTCGCTACCGGGGGGGTACGAGGCTGATGCCAAACGTCTCTACTCACAGCTGCACCAGGCTGGCACGCGTAAGTACCACTGCCACAGGCTGTGTTTGTTACACAACTGCGGAATACATTGTTCTCAAAACGGTTAAGGGAACCGTCGTGAAGTAAGCGCCATGTCCTGGAACCAACAGTCTGATAACAGGTGTCAAGTGCACGGACGACACGGTATTGACTCACACTGACTGACCTCCCAGCTCAGTTGTAGTAACCCCGCTTTCTGCGCTGTAGGTCGTGGGTTCGATCCCAGCCAGGACAAACATTTGTGTTTCTTCTATGTCTGGATGTTGCTATGTATTATATGTGACTATTTACAAAAAAAAAGTATATAGGTGTCTGGTTCCCATGATACAAGGTATGCTTAACTTACTTTCTGGCTAGATGACGCTGAGTGGAATGACGTTTCCCTTAGCAGTTTCGAGATAAAAATTGCAAGAAATTGCATTCAAATTTTTATTTAACTCTTGGTATGTTGGCAGTGATTGTGTCAAAAGTACCTTCAGCAGTCTATAGGTACAATACTTGACCCTACCTTGTTTAATAACTATGTTACTAGATAAATATGAGTAAAAGTTGTGTTGTGTCCAGTGGTTCGTCGTATAGAGATGTCGTCGAGCAACTCCCGCGCCACGTTGTACCTGTCTGCGGGGGCGGGGGCGGGGGCGGGGGCGCGCGCTCACTCCTGCGTGTCCGTGCACGCGGTGGGGCCGCGCACGGAGACGCGCGCCGCCGCCGTGCGCGTCCTGGACTACTACCACACCACCAACAACGACACGCAGGTCAGCAAAGATGACATACAAAGTCCTCCAAGACCCTCCATGGGGGGAACAGCCAAGAAACCCCTAAGGAGGGCTTCTTTATATTTTTTTTCGCGAGCACGTCGATCCTTTTAACAATCTCAGTCTCAATCTATGTATGTCATACTCAAATCTATGTTACATTAACTCTGTCAACACCTTCTTCCAATAAATCATATCCTAATTAAATGACTCCCACGACAAGTCTTTTTACCAACTAAATTAAAATTACCAATAAGCCGTCCTTAGGAACGTATATTTTCGAATTCTGGTGCAGTGTATGTGGCATTAATTGGAATGTGTTATTTCTCGCTAAACTAAAGAACTATTTATTGCAGACATACACGATCCCAGAAGACTGTCCGGCTGGCATAGCCCACGACTCCAGCCAAGAGTTGAAGGACAACATATTCAATAAAGCACGATCTCTCTCTGATAGTGGAGAGATCCTCATCAACCATGACTTCACATTCGAAGACATTCCAGAAGGCATCCCCTTGGAAGACCCTCTCTACGATAATCTCACCTCGAGAAAGGATATGAACGAGGCAGAAACGGGAAAGGACTCCACTAAAACCAATGCTACTAATAATGAAAACAATAAAACATTCAATTCCATTCACGACCATAATTCTTATAACGACCAGAGTGAAAATATAAATGCAAATAGAAACGAAATAAGATTTGATGATCACGAAACACAATCTACTTTAGGTTCTAATATAGTCATTGATGATAAGTTAGACCTGAGTGAAGATGAAACAATGAATCACGAAACTAAACGGAATAATAATGTTGTAAACCAAAACAGTTCTCTACAAAAAGACGATGCTGAAAGAAGAGAAAACGAAAAGATTATTGAAAGTTTTGACAAATTCATCGGCAATGCATCTACAAAACTGGACAAACAAACCGAAAACAACAATGAAGCGAATGAAAAACCGTTATCCAGCCACAGAATAGAAATAAGAGATGACCAACACAATAATTATACTGTAGATAATCCTAAACTTTCAGACTTCCACGTTATAGACTCGGAGAAAGATCTAGAAGTGCCATCTGGAATCGAAGGACCAATCCCATCCATAGTATTACCGCCGCCAAACTTCATTCCTCCTTCGAATTACGTCCGAGCACCCGAAAATAACCAAAACTCCCAAAACTATGAACCTATCGAAAACTTAGGTTTAAATTCACAAACTCTGTCCTCAAATATAGAGAAAGTTGGTGTGTTTTCGCAGTACGAAGCCCCATTCGCTCAAAATCGTGTTTTTTCGCCCCAAAACGGTTTACCATCTCAATATTAAGTCCCACCTCAAAGTTTCGCGCCTGACGAGTTGGAGTCTTTCTCAAATAATCAAGGTTATTATTGGATGCCGTATTACAGGAGAAATGTTAGAAATTTTGCGAATGGATGAGCTTATATCGAAGCTGATATCGTATTCATTGCATTTATTAGTTTACATAGACTTTATTAGTTGAATACAATATGAGTAGGTAATTTATGAATATGTTTACTATAGCTGCGTGTGTGTGTGTGTGTGTGTGCGTGTGTGTGTGTGTGTGTGTGTGTGTGTGTGAACATTTAAGAGTTCATAAACTTATAAGGGTCACTCAACTGTGCTTGGGATTGATCACTATCACTCCATGCAAAAATTCGTGCAGTGAGAGAGGGACAGATTCGGCGGTCGAACACGAAAACCCCACAATCAAAAGACAATGGACACAAAATTTAAGGATTCTGTTTTACACCTGTTTTTAAATATAAGTATAATATTTTCCTGTGTTTTCCTGTTAGAACAATTCGCTTTAGTTTTGTGTATTTGGATGGAAGTTTAGAAACAGCTAACATTGAAATATTATTCCACAGACAAATTTTGATCTTACTGTTTCTTAAGTAACCTAAGTTTCAAGACAATAATGATCAAATTATAAGTCTAAGTTTTACAATTATAGGACCCACCTAAACAAAAAAAAACTTTATTTTTGGCTTTACCTGAATTTGATTAATTTTGTTAGGAAACCCATAGGTAAATTATTATTTATCTAATTATAATAAGTAACCAGATAATTCAGTCCTCTCCTACAACGTGAGACTGATGCTGGGTTAATGACGGAGGGATGTTCTGTAGAAAATACCGAACGTTATATTATTTAGATTTACAGTCATACTTGTACCTATGGATGGATGAGGATATAAAATGTTAATATTAATCGGTACATTAATCAAGCAACAGCTACTTGTCTATGGTTTCTCAACACCAAATAAACATAGCTTATCTACTATTGTCTATTATAGAGGTTTTATAATGTTGTCCTTGAACATGAATCATTATCATGGTGCTGGTTTAGACGAGATGGAACTGAAATTGGATTAATTATATTTTTGTAGCCCCGAGATATACGTGGAAAAGGCTTTGTTTTTAGCGAGAACCAACAAAGATTCAACTTAGATATCAATAAGTTATTTTACACTAGGAATTATAGAATTTCCACAAATGTATTAGATTCAAATAGCCTACCATTGTGTTGTTTATTAGGGCTGTGAATAAAACATGTGGTGAATAATTACAGGCTTTTATTTCACAAACGGTGTATTTAATTTAACCAGACACTCAAATGTCATGCATGAAACGCGAATTTAGCGACCTTGGCTCGCTTCTTCGCCATTGCCTACCCGTTGGGGGGTAAAATATTTTAGTTAAGTATAGTAGTATTTAAGTATAGTAGATACCCACCATAAACAAACTCTCCGGAGACAATATTACTATCGTCTATATTGGTCTTGCTATCTTGACAATTGAGCTTTCATCAACACTGGTCTCTCGCGAAACCCAAGTAATAGCCTGATAATAATTAACATTAAAATAAGGTAAAATAAGGTAAATCAGTATAATATAATGTAGGTAACTACCTAAGCACTTATGAGGGAATAAATCACGTCAAGCTATAAACACAAATTGACCAAAAAAGCGGTTGCCATGGTCGGGAATAGAATCTGCGACACTTGTAGCCTGAACGTCGGCTAGCTGGCTTGAACTCATATTATAATAATTATTATTATTTATTGGAAAGATAGGTGATGATTACCTAATACATAGTACTTTGCGACAATTGCTGTGTATCCAATAGGCGGTCTTATCGTTGTATACGATCTCTTCCAGAATACCCTCAACTACATCTAACTTATAATATAATAATAATAATAATGGTGAACATTTCACACAGCGCCATCTAGCACCAAAGTAAGCTAAGCATAGCTTGTGTCATGGAACCAGACAACTGATACAATACTTAAGTATATACTTTTTTTGTAAATACATACCTATAATATTAACAACCAGACACAGAACAAACATCTATGTTTGTTTCTCACACAAATGTTTGTCTTAGGTGAGAATCGAACCCACGACCTACAGCGCAGAAGGTAGGGTTACTAACCAACTGAGCTGCGAGGCCAGTCAATATAAATTATATAATATTAGCTAATTGTACTACAGTCAAAATGGTCATGGTAATTTTTTGTCGTTTGATGCAGGCGATATCTTATCATTGCAAATATGCTTCCTTCAGTTTATCATTGAAAGAATGATGTCATGCACACAAATGCTTTAGGTACCTACGTACTTAATTGTAACAATTTTACCAACTGCAACATACTGCACAACTGCTGTTTTACACATTCAAATTCTTCGAATTCATGCTTATTATTAAGCCAAATGTTTTCCATCATCGTCTCTAATGTGGTTAGTTTTGTGTATTTACATTTTTGACATGACAATGTCTTATAATTCGATAGAGCCGGCTGCACGCACGAAAAAACATGACTCATGCGTCGTTACCTCGCTCTGAGGCGTTCCATGTAAGGCTTGTGCAAGTGCAAGCGAGAGCGCGGAACGAGCGACAAAGAAGCACAATCGGCCTTTGCGTTCGGCAGCGTTCGACATCCGTCTCTCTCCTACTTGAGTGAGCGATGCGTCTGCGTGGACAGCTGCTAATACTTACATTTACATGTTTTGATCGAGTATCAAGTGCAGTGTAAAACTATTAAATTGTAAAAAAAAAATTGACATAATTGTATTTATGCGTACAAATAAATCTAACTTGATCAATTTCATTGTGATTTCCAATTACCTCCTTCTCTATATATATACAAATCTATTAAACAAATGAAATTAAAATTTTCTTTTGAAAAATGCTACCATTCCATCAGTATTTTCTTAAGACGTTGTCATGTTCAACTATCGTCAGTAAACCGACTTTACAGACAACCATTTTTTTTAAGCGAAACCCCACTGTTACACCTCTGCATTTGAACCAGCGACCTACGAATTGAAACCCGGGGACGATCCACTCACAGACTCAGTTGGTCGGACGACGAAAACATATTTCCAAAAGGATAATGTGTAATTGGGTTTTGTATAATGTAAGGTCCTACATCAAAATATGAACTTTATTGGCCACACCTCTGAAATACTACATTAATACGTCGTATTGTTAATATTTATAGACATGCCGGTGAAATTACAGGCACACGAGACATTCCACCTACACGTCTCAGAGTTACGGGCGCATACGTTGCGACTTGGGTCTTGTCGTACTTAGTAGGGGAGGACCCAAGCCGCATCGCTTGTTATGGGCTGAGGTTACCACTTAACACCAGGTGGGCCGTCAGCTCGTTCTGTAACTGTATTACATAAAAAAAAAAAAACATGCCTAGATCATCCTCTGCTAGCAAGTATCGTCTATTACGAGGCCACACGTCAATTCAGGTGAGTATACAGTTCAGTAGCTATAAGAAAGATGTTTCACTATCTGATGTAGGTAGTATAGTCATCTTACTGAAGAGACCCAAAAGTTTAGTAAGTAAATATTTCCAATTAAGTAAACTGTGCTTTTATCTGTTCAGAATTTTTAAACTCTTAGTCGTTACTTTGCGACAAGACAAACGTTTCTTGTATTGTTCCTCTAATGTTATGAACACGCGACTGTATAAACTCACATTCTGAGCCCCAAAACCAAACTTGTATCAAGCTTAACAGATGTCAGATATACGTAAAAAGTCTACCTAAAAAATAAAGGATCTGTGTAATACTTAATTGGATAATGAAACTTATGTTAATACCTAGTTTCTAGAAAAAAACTTATTATCTTGAATCTGATGAAGGGAAAACACGATTGGATGTAATCTCCATAGAAATATTCCAATTGTTTTGTGAACTTTAATTCCGCAACTCGAATTGAATGATCCATAATTGGTGCACACAAATAAAAAGCTGGTTAGAGACATTAAAAAATCCTTTCATTTTGCCGCAGTGAATTTTTAGACTTTTAAATCGTCTTGGAAGGAGTCATGGCAAGGAGCCAAACTGAATGGCCAGACATGGGACTCCAAAATACATTCGTTAGAAAATGTTATATCCATGTAATCAGTTTTGAGTAAGCAGGTTTGTAAAAAAACGTGCGTGAACGACCGACCCGCCCGATGACTCACCACAACGTAATTACACCGGCATCCTGACACAATGCGAGATCTACAGACGACCTCTGTGCAGCGCCAACTAATAGGGAAAATCAAAGAGGAACTATTTTTAGCAACATTTTATATATATTTTTATTCAAATTAATCCAATCATACGCAATATTTGGATTTATTAAAATAATTACAGTAATTACAAAATAATATACTTACTGGCGTTATAATAGTTATTAGACATTATTAAAAAAACTTTCATTCACTCACAAAGCCTTATTTGCGTAGACAATAAAATCATCTAATATTTTTCATCATTTACTGTACGATACATTTTGAGCAACAAACTGTTTTGTAAATTGAAAAATATTGGAATATTATTGTGTTCTTGCTAATCATCATAGTGTTTAAAGCTTAGTGGACAATTTAAATTAACTACAATTAAATGCACCATTGCGAGCTTTCCTCACATCCTGTTCTTCACGCATAATACTCATCACTCATCATGCAAGCAATGTTCAGATACTGAAATACAATCAACCTGGATGGATCAACGTACCACTTCAATGCGATTCAAAATAAACCTCAACAGATAGTGTCAATATAATATCTCCTGTAATTGACACGCATTAGTTACAAAGTCAAAATATTATTGGACATATTGCTCACACAAAAATCCTCCCAAGGAAAGCCAAATACAACATCCGATGCTTCAGTCACAGTACGACAGACCTAAGATATATGCGGCCCCAACGTAAGTACAACAATACTCTGTATTATCTCAACAAAATGGAGAAAACTTGTAAGAAATCTCCAATTAGCGAGACATTGAACTGCTCAACACCGGCCACATCAGATGCTTCACACGGTAAACATACCGACAGTAACAAAATGCAATAAAATTTAACAGTTACGATAGCATTTCTCTATAATAGATAATTATGCTCCGAGAGCGAGCTGCGCCCCCGGAGCTCGTAAACATTTGTACAGGATTTACTCTTATGTGACGTAAATAATGTAGAGGCGCGGCGCTGCGACTCAGAGCGCAGCGGCGGGACATCATTGGCTCTTGAGCTCCTTGCCGATGGTGTAGGAGACGAGGCGCGCCCAGTCGATCTTGCTGCGCGTCACCGGCAGCTGCCGCCGCAGAGCCTTGAACGTGGTGTCGCTCATAGTCTTGTAGTTGTCCGATATCGCCGTCTGGTACGAGTTCTCCGCGTCGCACACCAACCTCACGAACTCCTTGGCGGTGGCGACCTCGCCGGACGCCACCAGCGGCGCGCGGACCTCCTTCGAGCTCACCAGTTGCACATTCCCATCTTCATAATAGTGCACCTGCACCCGCAGCATGCCGCGCACCTCGGCCGCGGACCCGCCCCCGACGGTCAGCGACCACACGGACCGCCATCGCCCGTTCCAGTAGTTTTTGGGCTGGAACTGGTGGTCCTCGATGCAGGCGACGAGGTGGACGAGGCCGGCGTCGAGCGTGCGCCCCACGACGAGGCTGGCGCCGTGCTTGTAGTGCGCCGCCACGTACGCCGTCAGCTCGTCGTCGAGCGCCGCCCGCCACGGCTCCGCAGCGCGGTCCGGCTCGTGGGGCTCGTACTCGGACGCCTCCTTGCGCAGGTGGTCGTACTTGAAGGAGCGCTTCGAGCGCGGGTCGAAGAACCGGCCGCCCCCGAGCTCGTTATGGTCGGTTATCAGCGTGTGCAGCTGCGAGTCCTCGAGGCTGACGGGCGTCAGTTGGTCCTTGTTGTACTGCGCGAAAGCCCCGCTCGCGCCCTCCTTCAGCAGGCTGTCATTGTTCAGTAGCACCCTCACGTCGTTGAACACTTCGTTGAATTCGCCCGGGGGTGAATGCAAAATGAAATCTGAAACGATTCTAACTTTTTCTTGGTCACTGATCACTTCGTCACCGTCCGCCGCCATTTTTGATACTTTTGACACTGATGACTTGATGAGTTGAATGAATGATATCGGTTGACTGCCTGAATTGTCAAAATGAAAATCGCGTTCATAATTTTGATAAGTGCGTTCATTTATTATCAGAAAATTGATAAGATTCCCTTTTATGGTTCAAACTAAATGTATTATATACATTATTCAATTCATACTTTGTTGTTTTGTGTGTCTATCCTAGTACCATATCAGATTTCATCAGGCCAGAAGCGTGGTTTTCAGTCTGAGTTAGCTAAGCAAATCATGTGTTTTATTTTTTTATAAATTTCTTATTTGACATTTTGTAGGATGCAACGACACTGACAATCTGACAATCGATGATAGTTCTCTAAATGTTCTGTTTTGCTTGATACCTTCAGAAGGACATTAAGATATTAAAGTAGTTTTTAATTAATTGTTTTATATAATCGTTTCATGTATACAGTTACTGACCGATTCATAGTGCACAGTTTGAGCCCCAATATGCATCGTGAAGGAGTTGATTTGGTTAAGTTATCCAAAGTAACATATCAGCTAATTGAGCACATGACATGCGTTGAATGGTAAGTTTATAATATAATTTTCCCACTGAATCTTGGATTTTGTACTTAGATTAGTACCTTTTACTTAACATTGTAGATACAACATTTATTATCTAAAACATCTCAATTTTATATGAATTAAAATCATATGTCTCATCATCTCATCAATACACTTCATCAGTAATGAAATTCTGTTGAATCTTACCCATTTTGCAATTCCCATTTCACTATATTATTTTATATTTCATTATATTATCTAAATGACATTGTAATAAATACTCACGATACAAGTGACAGCTTGATAATATTTGGCTATTTAGCTTGATAATATTTGGTTTTGCATAATATAAATCACTTACAATATTTTAAACTTATTAATACAGTATGTAATTACTTGATTGATAATTGAAGATATGTTATTTTTATGCAGATCTTGTATTTTTATTTTCAGTTGCAAATATTACATAGCACCGGAAACTGCAGACTGTGGCCACACTTTGTGTCACAGCTGCTGGCGTGGTCGTAAGACTTGCCCATTGTGTACATTGCCAGTACAGAGGTCACTTCTTAAATTAAATTTGCCACTGCAAAAACTAACTGGTCATGTACAGACCTTGACTGAAGCATATGAAAAACTTTTTAATGTCAAGTGTAAGTATAAACATAGTTTAATCATAAGAATATAAATTTCACTGTATGAAAATACTTAGGAAATGCTTGTGTGAGTTCTAACACTGCTCAGAGATCCCTTCGCCACTCCATAATTGTGTACAAGATTTCATATTTTTATGCAACATTGGGTGTGACCCGTCTTGGGTTTCTTATGTCATGGGCTTCAGAAACCATACATAATATAAAATCACATAATCAACAAACATCAATTGAATGTCAGTCATATAAAGATCAATCATGCAATTATAGATCTAGCAGGATCAAGCCAGTGAAAATAGAGTATCTGTTGTTTGCCTTAACCACTTTACCTGCCACTTTACTTTTTTGGAGTGTCATAAATGATCTACATATTTTGTTTTATTTTTATTTTTTGAGTGGAACAATGTTTGTTGGACGCGAAAGAACTTGAAACAGAAATGGATCCCACTAAAAATGTGAAGGATTGGCTAGCAAACTCTGAAAATAATTTCTCTGCCCCAGCTGAAAGTCCTGAAATGACTTCCCAAGAACTGTTTCAAAACCCGAATCCTCTAGAAGTATCATCAAGTAAAATTCAAGTTCATACAATAACTAAAAAAAAGTTTATTCATGAAAAAGTTGTTGGTGCATCAGCACCGCAAGATGATTGGGACAAAATAGAAGCAATGCCAGCTGCAGAAGAAGTGAATAAAAATAAAGAGAATATTATAGGGCCTAAGGATATTGAACCTATTTTCATAGATGACAATGAATATACAGTTATTAACCCTAGGAGAAGCTTAAGGAAGAGAGAACTTAAAAATAATAATGCAAATTATAACACGAACAATAACAACAGCTTATTTGGAAGAGAAATTAAAATATCTAATGTTAATATGGATAAGAGGTCTAATAGTGCCATCCAGAACTGGAATAATGTGAAGAAAATGAGAACAGAATTTAGTAAGCTCAATAAGATGAAGAGAAACAATTTGAATGTTTCAATTGAAATGTTTAAAAAGATCCAAAGTACAGCCAAACCCAATATTGTCCTACAAGATGATCCACCTCAAATTTATGAAATAGATGAAAACACTCCAATACAAGCGAATACAAAACCAATGAATCATCATCCCGAGACTGAAATGACTGAAGTAATTGCATCAAGTCATCATGATACTGATGGAATAACAAACTCAAAACAAACGGTTAAAGACAATTTACAGACTTCCAAATGTAATCAAAATGAATCTATCAAACCCAAACAAATACTGGAAAATATGAAGGAAGCAATAATAGATGTTGTCCAGCCACAGGGGTCCATTGAAACCAGTTTACAGAACAATATACCAGTTAAAGAAAACCGCGAACATTTACCGTTTTATAAGAAGAGAGGTTTGTGTACAAGATTAGAACCTGACCATCTAGGAGAAGAAACAGAAACAAACAAGACTTTAAATCGTAATATAGAAACCAATTTAAATACAGATGATGATATTGGAATTACCATCAAAGTTGGAAATACTATAACAAACATTGTTATCAGAAAGAAGCATGATTTGCAATTAAAAGTAAATACAGATAAAGGAATACAGACATCTTTATCTCCACAGCAATCTGTAACTGCTAACATTCCACTACAAAAAGTTGACACAGGATATGTTTCTATTTGTGTTGAAAGCAATAATGAAATTAACATACAGCAAAAACAAATCACACAACAGAATAAAAAACAGACTCCTTCTTCCACTTCAGTGAAGAAGAATACGGCATCTGCAGACACAAGTGCTTGCCACTATGAAATCACTGAAAGTGTACCAAAAGAGCCATCTAATATAATTAAATGTGCTGAGATTAAAGATCAAGAGAAAACCAAAAGTGTTCCAGAATTAAATTCTCAAATAATTCAGACACAAAAATCTAAATTAACCTCTGAGAAAAGTCAAACATTAAATACACCAATACCTACTAAAGAAATGGAAGGAAAAGCCACTTCCCAAAACGAAAACTCATTTAAACCTAAAACTGTTGGTACTGTGGATCGAGAGGATTTGGAGTATTTAAATGATTTAGATATATTTGAAAGTGATAATATTAAAGAAGCAGATGTACATCTACTCAAACACTCTAAAAATTCTGCTTCTTCGGAGATTTTATTGCCATCTGCTCACACTTTAAACAAAACACAGAAAACTGCAGAAAAAAGGAACATTGATACAGATGATGAAGATTCGCCCAGTACTAGAAAGAAGCAAAGATTAAATGAAAATGAAATCAGTAAGGAATCAAACAAAATTGCAGATATTTCTAGGCAGGGAACACAATACCAACCTGATAGTGAAACTTTAAACTGTGACTTTATAATGAATACAGAGTTTGCAAGCATCAATGCTGACTTTGAAACTATAAAAAGTCAGACAGTTGGCAAAAAAAATATGGAGACGCATGACAAAAGTGCGAATGATATTGCTACGCAAATCATTATTGAATCAACACAAAAGCAAAATGTAACATCTAAGAAATATGACATTGACTGTACTTTGAATTCGAATTACGTTGCCAACCCAAAGGAGAGTGAAAGTCTTTTTTCTGGTTGTGTGGAAAAGGATGACTCAATTGAGCCATCGCAAGTGCCAGAAAACGATAAGGTAAACATATATAGTTGAATAATAAATGAATTTGACTGAATGACATTATGGAAAACAATGTTTTATATTGTATTGTTGTTTATAGGTGGCAAACATCGAACCCCAGCTCAATGCGCAAGACTTCCTCACACCAGAAATGAGCAAGGGCCAAGCTCCGGCGAGTGTATCCCTGTTAGACAGTGTCATTGAAATTTTAAATGATGATTCGGAAAGCATCGTCGAGGATACACCACAAAAGTTAGTAGAATAGAACATTATTACTAGCATGAAATTTCAGGCGGTTGATAATATAACTTAGAATTCATATTGTTTCATTAAATTTCATTAATTTTAATTTTACCTGCATTATTTATTTAAATCAAATTAATACTTTTACAGAACCAAATCCTTTGAAAAATTAAAGAAAACTAACATTGGTGGCAGCAAGGAGCACCATTTACAAGAAGTGAACGCAACCGAATCTAGGATTATATCCGGCCGTAGAGCCAACACAGATCCTGATACTACTAAATTAGTTCCAGATCTGGAACCTGTGTCAGCCCACTTGAAAACTAACAATGGCACTGTTATTGAGGCAATTGCTAAAAAAGAGATGGAGACACCATTGAATTTGAATAAGTTTGTGGACCACATACAATATAATTCAACACCTCTAGCGAGGAAATCTCTCAACTTCCCAAGTGATATAATCAATGACGATCCGCAGCAAACTCCCTTTCCCACATTTACCAGCATCACAACAACAAATACATCTCAAGAAAAGGAGTTTATGAGGAAAGCTTTCGAGGAAACGCCGACCACTCAAAGAGGACATTCACTGTTGTCGAGAAGCTTTGGCAGAAAGGAACACAAAAAGTTCTGTCTGGCTGGGTCGTGCTTGTCGCCTGCGGAATTGGCAAAGGTGAAAGCTCTGTGCGCCCAACACAAATGGAGCTTTTTTCCCAAGTACGTTAAAGATTTGACGCATCTGGTAGTTCAGGTTGATGAAGAGAACAAGTCTCAAAGGTATGCTCAACGACACACAAAACATCCTGTAATATTTTAGTATATTATGTAGTCATAAATGTAACATAGACCTAAGTACTCAATTGTTACAAGGATCGTGCTCGCCAAAAAAAAGGAATCCCTCCATTAGGGGTTTCTTGGCTGTTCTTCCCCATGGAGTTTTTTTTTTTATGTAATACAGTTACGGAACGAGCCGACGGCCCACCTGGTGTTTGAACAGGCATCAAACTTATCGATAAGTACGCGTGACCATGTTTTGAATATTGACGTTTCCAAGCCATTTCTTTATGAATTCTATGGAAATAAAGTTTTTGACTTTGACTTTGACTTATGTCACTGGTCCGTTTTTTTTTTGAAAGCTTGAGCATGATTCGAAAGCTTTTAAATAAATATTGGTGGACATTTCATATGGTGCCATCTGACCCCAAAGAAGCTAATAGCTTGTATTACGAGACCAGAGAAGTTATTTGATACTTTTGCAAATACATACATACATATCGACATCCAGACAGAACAAACATCCATATTCGTCACACGGTTGTATGTGATGGATGCGAAAACCAACTGAGCTGCGAGGCCAGTCAAATTAAATCATTTTCCAAAATAAATCGTCTTTCAGATCTGCAAAATACATGTGCGCTGTGGCTGCATCGAAATGGATTGTTTCCATGGAGTGGGTCGAGAAATGTCTACAAACTAAACAAATTGTTGGCGAGGTAACATAATTATTTATTTTGAAGTTCGATGGGTAGCCATTATTCTACGTAGTAGTTACGTAGTTCTACGTAGTAGCTGCGTAGTGTGTTCCCGTCATTGTAATCGGCGAAAGCTATCCTCTCAGGTAGAAGAGATGACTAATAAAACATGTTTTTATGTTTTTGTAAGTGATACAATTATGGATCGAGCTGATGGACCATCTGGTGTTAAGTGGTAACTTGTGCCCAAGCAATACGGCTTGGGTCCATCCCTACTTAGTTACAAGAAGATCCAAGTGGCATCGTATGCGCTCGTAACTTAGATGTGAAGGTGGAATGGCTCATGTATCTTCACCGGTAACCACACCCTTCAAACCGGAACACAGTAACGCGACTGCTTGGCGGCAGAAATGGGTATGGTGGCAGTACTCCCACGCACGTACTAGGCTAGACATATAGGCTGATTATGAGGATAGAGCAGCGCAATGTCTCGAGTCCAGGGTGACATCTGTGGGAGGATGATCTCGCCCGGGCCGCCCAGCGCCACATCTGATATGTTCTATTCTATTCGAGTCACTAGTTCTCTCGAACCACTGTGAAGAAAGATTTTAAGTGCGCCTCAAAGAGGCTCCTTTCGTGCGCTTGTCACACATCTTCCAATTTTATAGTTCTAGGACATGTCGGTTTCCTCACGATGTTTTCCTTCATCGTTTTGAGAACGTGGTATTGCACACATAAATCTTTCAATCAGAAACTCACTATACACGTCGGGATTTGAACCGGCGACCTCCGGATTGAAACTCGGGGTCAGTACCACTTGACTCTCTACACAACAGGTATGTAACAAGTAGGTACACGTACAAATACAAATATTTTTTATTTTTCAAATATGGGTACAATTACCACTAATATCTTATGTTAGATTATATTAAGATATGTAAGTGTTGTTGCTTTTTAAGGGGAAATACGAAGCGTTGGATAGTACAGGAGAGCCGGGGCCGAGGAGGTCGCGACTTGCCAAAACCAAGCTGTTCCAAGGAATTACATTTTACTGTATGGAGCCATTCAGCGCTCTCGATGTCAGCACACTGAAGGTGAGTTTTATCATGTTACCAGCTGATGGCCCATCTCGTGTTAAGTGGGAACCTATGCCTAACAAGCAATATAACTTGGGTTATGCCCCTGCTTAGGTACACTACCCAAGTCGCATCGCATGCCGTTGCTCAGACGTGTAGGTGGAATGTCTCACGTTTCTGTAACTTCACCGGCAACCACACCGGAACATAGCGGATCTGCTCGCTGGCAGAAATGGGTATAAATATCCTTGTATCGTTTCGTTTTGTCCAGGAAATGCTAGAAGCGTCTGGAGGTCGCGTCGTGGATGACGTTCAAGATGTGAGGGTAAGCGAGACGTCAGCGCCCGCAATATTGCTGGCCGAGCCCGAGAACACGCAGGAAGATCGCTTTATTTGTGAGTTATATTTTGATACTTTTCGGTTCTTCTTCTTCGTGTCACCGGTTCTGTAGAACCAGTGTGGTGAAAGGATTGTAAGTGCGCCTCAAAGAGGCTCCTTTCGTGCACTCGACACATGTCTTCGAATTTTTAGTTCTACGACATGTCGGTTTCCTCACGATGTTTTCCTTCACCGTTTTGAGAACGTGGTATTGCGCACATAAATCTTTCAATCGAAAAACTCATAGGTGCACGTCGGGATTTGAACCGGCGACCTCCAGATTGAAACTCGGGGGTCAGTACCGCTAGACTACCACGCTCTTCACCACTTTTTAGTAAGATTACACATAAGAGTAGATGATTAATGCAAATGTAATTTTATTTTCATAGTTTTTGATAAATCCCTTTTGTTGTTAATTTTCCCGTTCCGTAACTTGACTGGCCTTATGGGTAGAACTCTTGGTAGAACTCTGCCTTCTGCAAACATTTTTCGTGACGAACGTGTATGTTTTTTTTTATTTTTTTTTTATGTAATACATTTACGGAACGAGCCGACGGCCCACCTGGTGTTAAGTGGTAACCTAGGCCCATAACAGCCGATGCGACTTGGGTCCTCCCAGACCCAAGTCGCATCGTATGCGCCCGTAAATGTGAGACGTGAAGGTGGAATGTCTCATGTGCCTGTAATTACATCGGCAACCACACCTTTCAAACCGGAACACAGTAACGCGAATGCGTCACTGCTTGGCGGCAGAAAAGGGCATGGTGGCAGTACTTCCCCGGACGAACTTGGCGAGAGTTCTACTGCTCTTAAAACGTGTCTGTGTTTTGACGTGTCTGGGTATTAATATGTATATATGTAGTTACTATATGTATGTATTTACAAAAAGGTACATAAGTATTGTATCACTTGTCTGGTACCCTTAAAGCTATGCTTAATTTGGGGCTAGGTGACGCCGTGTGAAATGCCCACCAATATATATATTTAATGTACCACATAATAAGTCTCATTCGTAATGTTGGACTGGCCTTATAGCTCAGTTGGTAATAACCCTGCCTTCTGCGCTGTAGGTCGTGGGTTCGATCCCCACCCAGGACAAACATTTATGTGACATTTGTAACATTGATGTTTGTTCTGTGTCAAAAGAAAAATATTTACAAAAGAAAAGTATATAAGTATGTATATCAGTTGTCTGGTTCCCATGACACAAGCTATGCTTAGCTTACTTTGGAACTAGATGGCGCTGTGTGAAATATCCACCAATTTATTTATTTATTTTTGTATTATCAGATCTTGCTATGGAGTTGAGTATCGTGCCGGTGAACTTCGAATGGGTGCTAAACTGTCTCGGATGCTACACCCTCTTTTCGATTCTGGATTTGCTCCTCTGCCCCTCCTCACTGCTGCCTAAAGCCACGAGCAAATGGCCAGAACAGTTGCTGGCGCCTGAAGACGATTGAAGTTTTATCTGAATACTGAAATTTTTTTGGTTCAATACACTTACTACATATTATTTACTTTTATAGGAATAAAGTTTTTAAAACTACTACGATTACTTACTTATTTTACTTACTGAAATGAAGAAATATTCAAGGAAACCTTGACAATCACATTTTTTTCATTTATTTATTTGAAAGGTTTAAATCAAATACATGAATTAATCGTATTAAGATAAAAATTAAGAAGGTAACAAAGAAATTGAAAAAACAAAATATGATAGGGCGGAAAAAAATATAAAATAGAAGAACATGTTACACAACACATAATCACGAGTCATCGCGACTAGATTATGAGATATTTATTTATTATATTAATTACTAGCTGTTGCCCGCGACATCGTCCGCGTGGAGTTTGGTTTTATCATGCACCCCTATTTTACCCCTCGGAAAAGTAGCCTAAGTTACTCCTCACATCAGCTATCTGCCAGTGAAAGTCCCGTCAAAATCGGTCCAGCCATTTCAGAGATTAGCCGGAACAACCAGACAGACAAAAATTGTAAAAAATGTTGTTTTGGTATATGTACCGTGTCTACATCCATATGCACTTAGTTTAAAGCGGTTATTTTAATATTGCAAACAGACACTCAATTTTATTTATTTTTATGATTACAGATGAATTGACATTCAACTCTTCTGCGACTATAATCTAGTTTTTATGAATACCAATTATTATGGCGTGACTAAATCCCATATAATATTGTCTTAGCAAGAATTCTTGAATATTTCTAGATAGTAATATTTATTCGCTTATTAGTGAACAAGTTCGAGAGAAATTTCACTCGCCTAATAGATTAAATTTAGTCGATTTCCTTTCATTGAAATAATAATTGTCCTGGCTGAAGGCATGTTGATGAATGATTTACTTAAAACTGTAGCTGACTTGTACGTGGGGAAGCAACAGCAATGGCGAACTCTCCACTTGTCAAATCTGTTTCCACGACCGTATAAAATGCACTAAACGTAGGGCCGTTGAGGCTCTGCCTAACCGTCAAAGGAAAAGGCGTGATATAGTAATTACCGCCGCTAGTATTACTCGTCAAAGCAGATTGTATGATAGCGTGATATATGATAGGTCAAGAGTCAAGACTTGTTGACTTTCTGATAGCTCAAGGGCAGCTGCATCAAATAGCAGTACCTATCAGTTGACGTATAAACTAATAAGTAGTAACTAATCGCACAGCAGTAAAACGTGATTATCATTTTAGTTTGCATAATGATTGATTGAGCGTCTACATTGTAGAGCTATTTATGATCGGAATATAGATAGGTAGGTGACTTTTTTTTAAGCTATTGCATAGCTTCTATCGCGGGCCTTGAGCGTGGAGACCGAATCCAGAAATTCCGTAACGAAAAAACCTAACACCCCCCACTCCGACCGGCACAGCGGTGATACTTTTTAGTTCCATCTATCGATAAATACCAGAACTTTTAATGACTTTTTGAAATATCACGCGCAATAGCTTTACCGCGGCAGTCTCCGAGTGCCACACGTCTTTTTTTTTTTTTTTATGTAATACAGTTACAGAACGAGCTGACGGCCCACCTGGTGTTAAGTGGTAACCTCAGCCCATAACAAGCGACGCAACTTGGGTCCTCCCCTACTAGGTACGACAAGACCCAAGTCGCAACGTATGCGCCTGTAACTGTGAGACGTGTAGGTGGAATGTCTTGTGTGCCTGTAATTTCACCGGCAACCACACCTTTCAAACCGGAACACAGTAACACGAAAGCGTTACTGCTTAGCGGCAGAAAAGGGCATGGTGGCAGTACTTCCCCGGACGAACTTGGCTAGAGTTCTACTGCTCTTAAATGGACTCAAACTGGACTCACAGCTCGGTGTTTTAACCTTCTGCCCTGTTAGTCGTGGGTTCGATTCCCATCTAGGATAAACATGTGACGAACAAAGATGTTTGTTCTGTGTCTGGGTGTTAAAAGTATTATATCTTTGTCTGATTACCATGACAAGCTATGGTGGGCTAAAGCTAATCCCATCAGTTTTTTTGTTGTCTTTACCTACCGTATATACTTTCATATCCATTTAGTTAATCATTGACACAGACAATTTTATGTATTTGAAGAAAACTCACTTGCGTTAGGGAAATAGGTAGTAGATTACGTTAGGTTACCTACCTATGCAAACTATTTGCAGACACGAAAAAAAATCTAATGATTTTTCGTGGGTCTGCAAAATAGAAGTTGCATCATTCGGTAAACACGATTGTACCTGGTGCTGTGGCCACGTCAGGTTCAAAGGTTACGTGCGGACTTGCGACACGTCAGCTCTGGGTAAATAACGCTTTTAGCCTTACGGGATTCTAAGTTCGACGTTTTGTCTTCGTGGTATGGATATATTATGTACCTAGCAGCAGTAGAACTTATGCCATGTTCGTCCGAGTCTTGGCATATTTAAGTAGGGAAGGACCCAAGTCGTATTGCTTATTATAGGTAGAGGTTACCACTTAACACAAAGTGGTTTTAAGGGCAGTAGTACTCTCGCCAAGTTCGTCCAGGGAAGTACTGCCACCATGACCATTTCTGCCACCAAGCAGTAACGTGTTCGCGTTACTGTGTTCCGGCTTGAAAGACGTGGTTGTCGATGAAATTACAGGCACAAGAGACATTCCACCTTCACATCTCAGAGTTACGGGCGTATGCGATGCGACTTGGATCTTGCCGTACCTAAGTAAGGGAGGATCCAAGTCATATGCTTATGATGGACAGAGGTTACCACTAAACACCAGGTGGGCCATCACAAATAATAAAATGCTTTTTTGTTATTATTTCACGCCAAAACCACTGAAGCGGTTTAGCTGAAATACTGTATATATAGATAAGTTTTTATCTCGGTACCACGTGAGTGAAACCGCGGTCAGAAGCTATCTCATATAATACTTGCAGTGCCCTTTCGAATAACTCATGTCTCTAACTCGCGTAACTCAAAAGTTGATACATAATATTTTCAGACAATAAACTAAGTGAATATCTAATCATCGATATAATTACCTTTACCTAATCTATATCTGTAAATCTCTAAATGTAGGTATCTGTAATCTGTATCTTACTAAGTTGGTAGACATTTAATTGCACAATACAATGTACTACAGTATCATCACATTATTTAAATTTTAATAAAAATTCATTACCGGACAACCTGTATATTATCGAGTACATTGTATTCAGTCAGTGCTCGAATCGAATACGTGTTTGAAGTTGGATGAGCCAGTGACGTCACGTGACGTGGTCTTACAATCGCGCCACTCCGACATCCAATCCACGAGTTCGCCGCGGCCACCCGCGCGCCCGTACCGTTCGCCGCATTAGTTACACCGCGCGGAATCCTAAAACGTCTAAACCACCGGCGACTAAAGATGAGTTAATACCGATATTTTACAATATCACTGATACCAGTATATTCATTGAGAAGTATTATAATACCTAAACTAATATTGGATATCACTGATATTCATGATATTGGTGGCTATACCTAATACTATGAATACCCATCTACCTTAATATTATTATCACGTTTATTGTGAAATTAATATTAATGCCTATTATGTATGCCTTTCATTAATCTATCGGATTTTGTTGAATTATTGGAATCAATAAAAAAAAACGATCAAACACTTTTAGGTAGTTAAATAAAAGTTTACAAAAAAATGTGGGTGTAAACAATTATTCAATCAATTTATTACAATAAATAAAGAAAAATATAATAGGCATAACATAAAACATAGTAAGTAAAATGTAATGTAAATTATGTAAGTAAGTCAATGATATTTTTTTATTAACATGTTTGTCTGAAGTAAGTTGCATTTCAAATATCCCGCCGGCCCAACCACTCAAGCGTCCACCTCGCGCAAACGACACTCGCTTCGCTTCACCTGTCCGCGCATTAAACGTCACATTCATTTTCTACAACCGCGCGAGTAGTCTACAAAAACGATTAGGTACTACTGAGAAACTACTGTAGCCACAGTTGATTAAAAAATACTCCCGAAAAGTTCAAAGAATCGAAAATCTAATGAACTTCAAAATAAATTACTTAGATTGATGACAAAAGAAGAAAATAAAGCTTAAAGTTGGGGATATTCGAAAAAAATGTCGTGTATCCTTATTGTTTCGAGTTTTACAAGAAAATATGAAAGTTAATAGGAAAAAGGTTCTCCTTCTTATCTCCATGAGCGTTTTGATTTCCTTGTCCCTCGTGGTAAGCCATGTCGGTCATCTGTGTCACTTCTTCTTAAAATCCCCTCTCATTCTTCTAGTAGGTATGGTGGTTCCTTCACCGTAGAAGCAGCTCGGCTATGGAATAGCCTTCCACATGTAATCCAAGACAGTCCATCGCTTGGTATATTTAAAAGAAAAGTTAAAGAGCACTTTCTCAACATGTAATTATAATCATATTTTATATATATATATATATATTAATTTATTAACATTATGTATATTGATATTGTATTTATGTATTTATTTGTATATAAAATATATATTATTTTGTGTAAGTAACACATCATACCCACCTTTTGTTAACAAACGTTTTCTAGCCTCAAAGGTTTGCTGGAAGAAAACTCTTTTTAGGGTTAAGCTCGCCTTTGAACATATTTTTTATATATGTTAATTTATGTTTATTTTTACTGTGTACAATAAAGAATAAAGAATAAAGAATAATTCTTTTATGTAACAGAGTACACGATATGCCCTTTAAAATGATATCAGAATCTCAGTATAAATATTAAGCTTTCTCACAAAAAAACAAATATAGAAGTACTTCCCGCCGTGTCAAGCAAGAGGCCTCGGGCGACGTAACCATCCATCCATTCATCCATCAGACGCATCTCAGTATATTTCGTTTGTTGAATGGTCTAGATGTAATGATAGTGAAGCATTATCTTAAATTTAGCATTTATTTTTACAAAGATACTATTATAAATTTTCAACAACGTACAATCACAATCAATTATAGCGTCGAGATCATGTAACTTTTCGGACCAAATTATTCTATGAAAACCTTTCGGGATCGTCGTCATTATACATATTTCGAACATAAAATATCTTCACGATTAATTTAATGTACCATGTTCATTACAAATATCGCAAAGAAACAAAAAAAATACTTCATTTTAGTTCGATCACAAATTCACAAACAAGAATGGCGAACCGTCACTTTAACTTTTTTTTTCTAAATATTTTGTTCCTGGACAGGTACTATTCACTCTCACGGATGCCAAATTTAATATATTGCCATCTAGTAATTTCCCCTTGAACTATTAACAACTGATTGAGGCGCTGTACGCGCCTACATGACAAAATATGTCCAAAGCAAAATAGTCCTTAAGCAATGCACAAAAGACTCACTTTCCCTACGTAACTATTTGTCTCGCTTGTTCTGATCACGTATCACATATTAGCGAATCAGAGTGAGGCATAATTTACACGAAGCCCGCCGACAGATATATCAGCCAATGAATAGTGAATACGAGTAGAATACTGATATTATACGACTGATATTAAACGCCCGCTAATATGGTAGAGTGAATATTAAGTATTAGCATACCAGATTTCGTGGGATTACTGATACATGAATACACGACATATCACTGATATCTTAGCGAATACTAATATATCGGACTCACCCTTACAATCGATTGATGTTTCGCTGTGCTCAGCTAGCCAGCCGTGTTGTGTAATATTTTCGAGAAATCCTGAAAATGAATAGAATAGCAACGTACAGATATTATGATTCGCCTGAAGGCAAGGACATCTTCCTCAAGTCAGTGGCCGCATCCAAATATGCCGCACTGACGGGTCTGGTGTACGGTACCTACGATGTCCTCATGTACTCGCGAACCCAAGGGGCTTTGAACACTGTCGCTCGGTATGGTTACTTCGTGGGACCCCTGGTCGGGATGGCGACGGCTTTTACACTGACCAGTAACGTGGCCGCAAACATGAGAGAAAAGAACGATAAATTTAACTACTTTTTGGGTGGTGCGGTAGCGGGGGCAATCTTCAGCGCCTGGCAGAGAGCCCCGATTATCGCGGTGCCGGCGGCTATGATCCTCGGCGCCGCCGGGGTGGTCAAGAAGACCGCCGTCGACGCAGGATATACATTCTTCCCGCAGGTTCCTCAGATGACCAACACCCCTATGGCAGTGAAACGCGATTGGACCATGGCTAGTGATGTTGAGAAATGGAAGTCCTGGATGAAGGGTAAGATTTATTGATATATTGGTAAACATTTTACACATCACTGTCTGACTAGAAATCTAACTGAATCTGTCTTACTTTGGGGCTTCAAAGTAAGCTAAACATAGCGTGTATCATGGGAATCAGACTGATATAATATAATCAAAATCATCCAGCCATTTCAGAGATTAGCTGGAACAAACAGACAGACAAAAATTGAAAAAAAAATTGTTTTGGTATATGTACCGTGTATAAATCCATATGCACTTAGTAAAACGCAGTTATTTTAATATTACAAACAGACACTCCAATTTTAATTTTATTTGTATAGATGTATATAAATATGCGCTTAGCTTGCTCTGGGGCTAGGTGGCGCTGTGTGAAATGTCCACCAATATTATTAATAATAAATTTAATTTTTGATATTAATGTTATGAAATTGATTTGTTTCAGGAACCAACTAAATATTTAACAATCAAATTATTAGTATATTAAGCTGAATACATCTGCGTATGCTGGACTCCTGTAGCGTGTAAATAAGATCACTCTGTAATTTAATTTTAAGTGTTGCAATAAACAGGTGTTAAATTGTGGAAGTTAATGCTTTTTA
Source organism: Chesias legatella (assembly GCA_947359385.1). Taxonomy (NCBI): domain Eukaryota; kingdom Metazoa; phylum Arthropoda; class Insecta; order Lepidoptera; family Geometridae; genus Chesias; species Chesias legatella. The sequence goes on along the minus strand of OX375776.1, from coordinate 781,699 downwards.
AAATTGCTTCTTTCTCTTTAGATCCCATTTGCCGAGGTTAGGCTCTTAATGATCTTAATAGATATAACAGATTGTGTGAACTGGCCTCATAGCTCAGTTGGTTAGTAACCCTACCTTCTGCGCTGTAGGTCGTGGGTTCGACCCCACTCAGGACAAACATTTATGTGACATTTCTAATATTGATGTTTGTTCTGTGTCTGGGTGTTATAATGTATTATATGTATGTAATTACAAAAGAAAAGTATATAAGTATTATATCAGTTGTCTGGTTCCCATGATACAAGCTATGCTTAGCTTACTTTGGGGCTAGATGGCGCTGTGTGAATGTCCACCATTATTATTATTATTATTATTGTTGTGACAGTCAATATTCCCACAAAATGTGTCCCTTACCTTATTTCAACATTCACATCAAATAACTAATGGTCTATACTTGGCTTCCGAGCTTGGCTGTTTCCGTTTTAATTTGATGTGCTTAGGGCCCAGTAATTACAGGCACATGAGATATTTCATTTCTTTTTTTTAATGTAATACAGTACGGAACGAGCCGACGGCCCACCTGGTGTTAAGTGGTAACAGCCCATATCAACCAATGCGACTTGGGTCCTCCCCTACTATGTACTAAAAGACAAAGTCGCATCGTATGCGCCCGTAACTCTGAGACGTGTAGGTGGAATTTCTCATGTGCCTGTAATTTCACCGGCAACCACAACTCTCAAACCGGAACACAGTAACGCGAATGTGTTGCTACTTGGCGGCAGAAATGGGCATGGTGGCAGTACTTCCCCGGACGAACTCAGCGAGAATTCTACTGCTCTTAAATATATAATATCTCGTCAGCTTGAGACAGCACATGGATGATTATAGAGATGCATTGCGATTTTGAGTTGGCGTTCTTTAGGGCGGAATGTATTAAAGTAATACAGCAGTGTATTGAGTAAAAAAAAACGTCTCGAAAATAGGAGTATAAAATAAAACATATCATTGCACATGTTAAAACTTTTTTATACTTAACTATTAAAACAAAACTCTATAAGCTTGAATAAAAATGCTAAAAATAAATTGTTACACTGTTTATAAACTATAAAATAAAACACAAATAAGAAAAATATAACATACAAAAATATGTTGTGAAAGTTTCTAATTAGTAACAAAATAACATTTATGTAACAATAACTTAAAACTTGCTTTAATCCTTAAATGCATTAAAATTAACTATTTTTAACACAGTGCAATGGGAAGGGCCTAAGTAATTGGGGCAACAAAGCAGGATAATTTTACTTCCATCAGTATTTCGTTAAGATGCAATATCTAAGTTAAATGTATAACTTACAATCTATGTACGACAATAATTACTGATTAAAATGTCCACGAATAGATAAAAGTATCAAAACTACAATAAAAATCATTTTCTCACGGAACCCTAAAAAGCTGGAAGAATTAATTTGGCACAAAATACGGAACACTCAACGATATTCAAATTCATTTTGTAAATCACTATTCAAATAAAAAGCAAAGGAATTGAATATCTTCAACGAATATTTACAACTTTGTCGAAAATATTATAAAAAAATAGATATATAAATTAAGTCTGGTTTGATCAAATTCAAGATACGAAAGTAAACGTTAGGGCGTGGAAATCGCGTTCGTATATTGTATTATGTAGATAACTGTGCGGCTGTCCACAGGGAAAGCCATGTGCGTACACTAGTGACCTGAATATCCGGTTCAAAGTTAGGCACGACTCGTCCCCTTGACAGGAGAGACTTAAGACATTTATTCGTTTACATATAACATATTTATTAATATAAATTTATTTGCCTTGAGCGATCATTTTAAAATTTAGAATCCTTATACATTCCTAAACCTTATCCATTTAACTACCCTTTCGATCCGAAGAAAGTAACCGCTTATTTTATGTTACACAGGGCAAGAACAAAAGATTTTTCGCTCATTTTCTGTAATTCTCATGGGTGTCCAGAGACAAGAGTTGTTGGGGCTATTACACCCAGATACCTCTCCATGAGTCAGGGTACAGCCATGGGAACATACCACTGTCACCCCCGTTCTTAAGTAAAATTAGAACTAGTTTATTTCTGAGGTCGCCATGCGGCTGTATACCAATATTAATATGAAAAGTAAGAGTATAAATAATAAAAGCCATGACAATGTGAAGGGAAATAAAAAATGACGTAAATAGTACACACGACATTAAACATGATATTTCTAAAATTGTTCAGTGACTTTATGAATTTTATTGACATTTTGATAAGTAAGCGCTCATTAGCACGTCCCAAACGAATTAAAATAATTCGTTAAATAAAAAAAAAACTGTGCATCATATCGAAAAAAATAAACGCCAAGAACCAGAATGATTCCTCGCTATCTCACACTTGGACGATATATTTGTTTGCAATTATTTTGATTTAAAAACCAAACACTGAATCGCTTCTGATGAAATTTCTGCGGGTCCAATCTGAAAGTAAATCATTTCATATAAAAAAATACATCTGAATCTAACTATCTCTAACTTTCCCTAAGTTTCATAAAGTCACTGTGTACAGATAACGCTATCAGTTCACTTGTCCGTCTTCTTCACCGGCTGCTCGGGTTCCTCTTCTACTTCCTCTTCCTCTTCTACCACTTCCTCTTCTACCACCTCCTCTTCCTCTTCTACCACCTCCTCTTCCTCTTCTACCACCTCTTCAACCTCCTCTACCTCCTCGTCGACTTCCTCCACCTCATCTTCGGACTCGCTGCCCTCTTTCTGCGGAGGTTCAAATTTTCATTGAATTTCTAACAAATACAAGTAGGATTACCGCGGCGCTGCTTGTTTCACAGGTGGCATCAGCGATGGACTAATCATACAAGGTAGCGGTACAATCGTTTGTTCGGGAACAATTGCCTAACCATACTTAAATCCTTTCACTGCACTGGTTCGAGAGAACCAGTGACTCGAATAGAATAGTATTGAGCTGTAAGGATATATAAGAAAGGACCCTACCTACATATAATTACATATTGTGTGCCAACATACCCGCCAGACATAGCAGCAACATTTGAACACTTTCTGGCCTGTATTTGATATTTGTTTCAATGTTTGATTAAATGTTTGCACTTTGCCAATTCGGTGAAACGTCACACATTTGCGTAGCCTGCCACACACATGCGCAAAGTTCATTTGCTATCGCATCACCGAGCGAGACGGTTGCGTGCCGCAAAGCTTTTTTGATTTTAATTTTGATTTTATTTATATTTTTTACTTTAATTTTAAGTTATATGGCTGTAATATTAATGTGTGCAAGCTGAAATAAAATTTATTGATTGATTGATTGATTGAAAGCATGCCTGGCAGGTACATCAAACATGTGCCCAAAGTTTGTCAAAGTCTTTGTTCAAATATTTGTCTGTGTCATGAGTCGGGGTAATGATAATACGATTAAAAATGATCATTGTAATAAAGTGAGTCACCTCGGCGGCATCATGTGTGACCGCGCTCGCCGTCGTGAAATCATCCACAGTGGATTCTGTAAACGATACATATTTTTATTAGGAGTGTTCTATCTATCTATACAATAAATAAAATTGGAGTGTCTGTTTGTAATATTAAAATAACCGCTTTTTACTAAATGCGTATTCACGGTACATATACCAAAACAACATTTTTTACAATTTTTGTCTGTCTGCCTGTCTGTTTGTTCCGGCTAATCTCCGAAACGGCTGGACCGATTTTGACGGGACTTTCACTGGCAGATAGCTGATGTAACAAGGAGTAACTTAGGCTACTTTTTCGAGGGGTAAAATAGGGGTGCGTAATAAAACCGAACTAGCAACAACTAGTTTTCAATAATTACCAACCCTTAGCTGATGTGAAGTACTCCTAGGCGTTGAGCGCCATCTTGTAAATGATAGGCACCATTAACAAGATGGCGCTCAACGCAAATAAATAAGGAAACATTTGACCTAAACTGAATAACATTTTTTTGCAAAAAGTCTAAGTTAAAAACTTTTATTTCAATAGAATTCATAAAGAAATGACTTGGAAACGAAACTAGGCTATCCGCAGTAAAACGGTGTCCTCTGCACAACAACGTCCTCTCTTTCTCCTATACTTTGCCAGGCGTTCAATCAGTATCAGACACAGAGAGAGAGAGAAAGAGATGAGTTTCAATCCGGACGTCGCTGGTTCGAAACCCGGCGTGCATCAGTTTGATTCATGAAAAATTGATGTGCGCAATACAACGTTCTCAAAGTATTCTCAGCGAAGGATATTGTGAGGAAACCGACATTTCCTAGAACCAAACATTTGCAAACATGCGTCAAGAGTGGGAAAGGAGCCTCCTTGAGACGCACTTAAATCCTTTCACCACACCGGTTCAAGCGAGCTCGATAGTAGCAATAATTTGGGTGTGATTTTTTTATGTATACCTGCATCTCGCTCTGGCGTGTCTCGCGGCGCGTCTTGTATGAGAGACAGAGTCATCTTGCCACTCACCACCATCTGGAAACAGCACAGACGACTTAATCAGACACTATCTTAATGTAAGCAAAGCTTTTTCAAGTACAAATCCTACATAATTTCAGTTAAAGCTATCGCTGGTAGTGTTATCATTTGTTAACTGAACTGAACGATCCAAAGAACGAATAACCGTTGGTTAACATAATATTCATTGAAATAAGTGTTAAAGTGGCAGATTCGTTCGAATTAAAGCTAAAGTGGCAGCTTCGTTCAAATACGTGCTAAAGAGTCAGCGCTGAAGTGGCAGAAAAGAAGTATTGATAAGGACACGGCTCTTCTTTAGAATCTCCGACAAATCAATGAAGAAAATCGACGTTGTAATACTACGAGTGCGAGTGAGCACGACATATAGTGTGTTTCACTTCCACATAACAATTCCCCGTGGAGACCCTTTACCTGCCTTGTTGCTCAATTCGCCGCCGCCCAATATCTGACGAATACGTCCAAAATTCATACAAATAGGCGATAGTGTAACGAGCATTTTGGGTCCTTTTGGAACCTAACAGTCTCCGTTTAAATATGTGCCTAATACACACAGATATAAGAGCGCAAATCGCTTGACTCACGGGCGAATGCTTGGTGGGAGGGGTGTGCTCGCGAGCGTCCTCAGCAAAGTCGACAAGCACGCGACTCTTCTGCGGTATCTCTGTCTCTAGGAATATGGATTTCACATCTTCTGCTTCGTGCTGGAATATGTAAGTTGTTTTGTTAAAAGCTGTTTTTTTTTTTTTTTTATGTAATATAGTTACGGAACGAGCCGACGGCCCACCTGGTGTTAAGTGGTAACCTCGGCCCATAACAACTGATGCAACTTCGGTCCTCCCCTACTAGGTACGACAAGACCCAAGTCGCATCGTATGCGTCCGCAACTCTGAGACGTGAAGGCGGAATGTCTCGTGTGCCTGTAATTTCACCGGCAACCACACCTTTCAAACCGGAACACAGTAATGCGAATGCGTTACTGCTTGGCGGCAGAAATGGGCATGGTGGCAGTACTTCCCCGGACGAACTTGGCGAGAGTTCTACTGCTGTTAAAACCAGACATGCCATCCAAGTTGAATAGTCCACCTAGTCGCTTGAATTACTTGCACATATAGTCCTCTTTGTGTCCCCCGGGTGGTGCGAATGGAGCAACCCATAGCAGTAGAACTTGTGCTAAGTTCGCCCGGAGAAGTACTGCGACCACATCTGGTAATCTGCCGCCAAGCAGTGATGCACTCGTGTTGATGTGTTCCGGAAGAGAGTGGGCGCCGGTGAAATTGCAGGCGCATGAGACGTAACATCCCCGTCTCGGGATGATGGACGCAACGCAATGCTACTTGAGTCATCTCGTACTTTGGTGGAGAGGACTTGAGTGGTATTGCTGTTGTCTATGGGGGGTGGTTACCACTTAACATCATTTGGGCCTTCAGCTCGTTACGCCACTTTATATCACATAAAAACGTATTTAACACTCAACGCACAACGCATACAAATGTTTGATCTTTTTTTAAAGCTGGGTGGGAATGGAACCCACGACCTACAACGCAGAAGGCAGAGTTACTACCAACTGAGCTGAGGCCGGTCAAAATTATGCTTCCGATTATTATTATTTTAATAATAGCCTCGAAATCTGACACTATTCGTAAAGTATTAAAGTAACAATAATATTAAAGTAACAAATATTATTTTGTTTTCGATATTATGTCTTCAAATTAATAGTAGAAATTAAAATATAAATTGTTTTTTTTTAATGTTATTTAGTTACGGAACGAGCCGACGGCCCACCTGGTGGTAAGTGGTAACCTCGGCCCATAACAACCGATGCGACTTGGGTCCTCACCTACTAGGTACTACAATACCCAAGTCGCATCGTATGCGCCCGTAACTCTGAGACGTGTAGGTGGAATGTCTCATGTGCCTGTTATTGTTAATGATAAGAAGAGTTAGTGCTGAATAAAACTGCTTATTCACCAGGGGAAGTAGATTTTATTTCGATAAAATGCAACAATAGTAATGCCAATACTAAGAGAAGCAACTTCATTGGTTAAGCAGGCTTTAACTACAAATGTAATTAGTATATCTATAAACCAATATTGAATGTATATCGCAACAAATTGGTCGTGTGTTATATAAATTGTAAAATATAAGTCTTAGTAAGTAGTATAGTGTTCTTTGATAAGTAAGATTTCCCCGTGCTTCAGCTCGGTTTCGATTCCCACCGAGGACAAACATTTGCGTTATAAATGTAAATATTTGTTCCTTTGTAATTTATTGTATTAAAGTTAATAACGATAAAACAGACTGGGTCATATTTAGAGGGACGCTAAAAATATATTCAGTTACCATACAGTTTCGTTAATAGTTAATCTAATTAATGTCAAAATTTTGCTGTCAATACTTAATTAATTCGTTTCATACTCAAAACAATTCAATCACTTTAGACAGTACATCAACAGTTGGCCATCATCAGGCGTGTTACCAGCCCTAAAGTAAATCTTCGTAAAATGTTCAATTTAACATCAAAACGAAGATACAGATTTGGTTAAGCGTCATGTCAGAAAATACAGGTTTGGTTAAGCGTCATGTCAGAAAATACAGGTTTGGTTAAGCATTATCTCAGAAAATAAAGGGTTGGTTAAGCGTCATGTCAGGAAATACAGGTTTGGTTAAGCGTCATGTCAGAAAATACAGATTTGGTTGGGCGTCATGTCATAACTACTTTCTAATCTACATCATACAATGTCTGCACGATGTGCACCGTGCAGTGCGCGCTCACCGGTGTGCGGGGCGGGGCTGAGGGCGGCGGCGGGTGCGGGGGCGGGTGGTGCGCATGCGACTGCGCCTGCGCCGGTGACGGCGTAGGGAACGCGCCGCCGTCCGCGCTCTCCGCGCGCACCTCCATGCCTACCACCTGGGGAACACACGCGCTATAGCGGTTACTACGCCTGATATATAGACGAGAACAGTGTCTGGAGCGAGGCAATCGTACTGAATATCATACTAATTGACGTTTCTAAGTCATTTCTTCTCTAAACAGTATGAAACAAAGTCGGTATCTCCCTCTGTATGTTTCTCCCCTTGATGTTTCTCCCCTTGCTTCTTCTAAACTACGCAACAGATGTTGATACAGTTTTCATTAATAGAAAGAGCGATAAACGAGGAACTACCCGTAACAAATATAGACTAACCCTTAGTAAGTTGGGGAAGGAAGTCGCATTTCATTGCGCGCGTCACTGACTTGGAGATGAATCGTCTCGTGTGCATGGAATTTCAATGACACCAAAACACAGCAATGCGAGTACACAGTAACAGCCGGCATGAGGTTGTCGACACAAATGGGTATGGTGGCAGTATTTTCCCGGCACGAACACTGCATTTAGTTATAGTGCTACAGTTGGTTTTATTGTTCCTGCAGATATTGATTATTTGAACTCACCTTAACACTAGACTTCTCTAGTTCTTCCTCGTCTACCTCTTCTTCCTCCTCTTCTTGTTCTTCATCTTCAAACTCTTGTTCATCATCATTAAGCGCTTCCTCTAGAAGTTTTGTCTTTTCATCTTCAGCTCTATCTTTAGCTTCTTTCATGAAATCCTCCGTAACTTTAGATAGAAAATCACTATTTTTCTGAACTGCTGTTGGCTCTGGCAAATCAACGAGATCATTAGAAACTTTGTGATTGGATTCAACCTTCTTTGAAATTATTTCTTCCTTCTCCGGCTTCGTTTCTTCGATGTCTTCTTCAATTGTTTCTTTAATGTCTACTTCTACTTCCTTCGCTTCTTTTTCAATTTCAAGAGATTGAGCTTCTTTTTTCTCATCAATAATTCCCTCTCTTTCTATGACATCTTTAACTACTTCCTCTACTTCTTCTAAAGCAGATTTGAGTTTTGCCTCGGGGGATTTGGGTTCGGGGGAGTTTTCCTTTGGTTCGGGGCTCTTGTCCTTAGCCTGATATTCGCTAGCAATTATATGCACAGGGCCACTGTTGTGCAGAACAGTTCCGTTTGTGTAAGGGCGAGTGTTGTTGTGGTTATCCTGCCTTTCCTGTAAACAATGTGCTATAGAGTAAGTTGTATTCGTAGCCTAGTGAGTAGCCGAGACAGTAACTCGATCGATTGTTTTTTTTTGTATGTGCACACTTGATCAAGTAATCTGCAGTCTCACCTAGTTCACTAGACTGGTTTCACTGGTTATAATAATCATTTGCAGTAGGTCAGAGAAGCTGTAATAGCTCTGTTCCGCGGCTATATAAAAGTTAAGTGATCACTGCAAACGAAGTAATATTCTACTTATTATCTATATATTATTAGCTTGCAAGCACAGCTATGCCAAAATTAACACACTTCAAGAATCTGCAAAATAAATAACACCAAATTCTACGAATATGCCAGAAATGGCAGGCCAGACGTCCAAGCAATCTAGCTACTTTATCTTATGACGACAAAAAAAAGAATCATCCGTATAACTGCACTAATAACCACCAAATGTTACTCACTAAATTACAGTGAACTTAATAATGCTAGCAAAATAACAACACATTGAAAACTCCAAAGATCTATCAATACACAATTTAAATGACTTTGTTTAAGTGACGTGTTTCAATTATTTAATTTGCTGTTAGTTTCAAATGTTTTAAGTGAATTGTTTATTTACGCGTTAGCCAGGTGCAGAGCAGACAAAGGCGGTCAGCGACAAACGATTATAAAAGACAAACAAAACAAATATAATGATGATATATGATTGCATTATTATATTATGGAAATAAATTTTCATCAGTTAATTAAAATGGGAACTCTGAAAAAATATGAACAATGCGCGATCGAGATTATTGCTTGTGACCTCCAAGGTCTCGAAAAATATTAAGTAGAACACACCAGTATTACATAAGCTTAACGCGAAAATATGTATTTTTGAGTGGGGAAATTAGCACTCTTGAGGTTTTCTAAGACAAATTTTCAAAAATGTCATTGATCTACTCCGAACGGCTTTTAGATTTGCTTTCATTGGGCCACACTTTTACACTTAGGGATGTCCAAAATTCCTATTTTAGTGTGCGCTGGCGCCTTATTAGCTATACACACCAGGATAAGTGGTTTACGCTTTACGTCAGTCAGTCAGTACATCCTTTTTTTATAATAAGGATGACATTATATAAGACTAGAATACTCTCAAAATGAAACTGTTACCGAAATAAAAAAATACCGGCTAATTTAAATAAAGAGGCTGAGGTGCCAATTATTTTTAGGCTTGTGATATTTTAGGTACGCTCTCGTGCCAAAACACGTATTTCTTCTTATGTAGCAGAATTTAAATAAGGAATCTATTTACGTAGTTTACAAGACGCAATTGCAGTCGCGAATTCGTCAGGAAACAAAGAGACAATACAATCATCTTCAGACTAAGACATAAATATGAAAGGTACAGTGATAACAGAAAAAAAAGATGATTCATATTAACGTGTTAGCGAAATAAAATCTTGTGTCATATAGAAAAAAACCCAAGTAAAATGAGGAAATTAAACTACATAAAAAGCGTTACACAAATATATCAATAAGTGTATTAATCTAATTGCACACGCGAATAACACAAATAAACGATTAATTATAAACAATAAATGACGATGAACAATCAACGAAAACAAGCGAGTAAACAAATAAAAACTGGTGAAAACCAATATAAGTAGGAATGCAAAACGGAACTTTAGGATGAAATCAAGCGTAATCATCGAGCACAAATAAAATCATTACCTAATGAAAGATGGAAATTCGTAGAGCTGTAGTAAGAATGATACAAATGGTGTCATTGGTGATAATCTGGGCAAAAATAATAATGTACAAATGGCGGAAGTGGTTTCGAGCGAAGATAGGTTAACTCCTAAAACCATGCAAAGACCTGTGTCTGCTGGTTCTGTGCGTAGCTCGCCTCCATTTGCTGCCGCACCTCCGCTACCAGCCCTGATATTGCCGTGACGACTGTACCCGATAACATTAACAACTGAATCATACGCGAATTCAAATAATCACCAGTACACTTGATATTAAATACGATCATACTAAACAAACCGTCGGTTACACTAGGGCGTCTTAATTTTAATTATTTAGCTTTGTATACGCAAACTGTCTTTGCTTGCGTCATAAGATTTTGAAAGATCTTAAGAGAAACAAGGATGAAAAAAAGATATCACCCATATTTTTTAAAAAAATTATGGGAAACATCAAAACGAAAATGAAATCAATTATAATTATAATACACAACCAAAACAAATGACGAAGGACGGATAGTCAAAAATAGCCTGGATGCATCGGACGATTGGGCATGCTCCCGCTGTTGGCACTGTGCCAAGATATATGGTTAGTTACGGTAATACGGATTATCTAATGGGGTAGGAAAAATATAAAGTGAATTTTTGTGGTTGTACAGTTTAATTTGACGTGAAATGTGGTCCACTTCCAGTCAATTATAAAAGTTTTTTGGTTCACTATTAAACTAACGGATTTAATTTTAATTTCTTTCATTGTAAAAGCTTAGAACTTTAACAAAATTCAAGAACACATAACATAAAGTCAACATATATAAACAAAATGGTTAACATGACACAAATCGGTTGGTGTACATGGTATAAACTTGAAACACGGGCAATATCTATTCTAAACAGTATTATAAACAAGGTGCAAAGTGATTTCCGTTGCAAAAATCCACTCTATAATCCAAAACGTTAAACTATCTATCGTTCTAAGAACCACAATCGCTTGGATGCATCTCGTGCCTTTTAACAACGACCTCTAGATAACTCGAAATCAGAACAAAAGGGCATAACCGTCACCATGCCTCAAGCTACTAGTAAATATTAGAAAAAAAATAACACGCATTTTCAAATGGAAATTATGATGAACTGGCTTTTGGGCAGAAGGTTCAAGTGATTTATCTAAATTTACAATATGTTACTCAGTGCTTAAGCACATATGAGACGTAAAATCTTGGGATATTGCAAGTCAATTTCCTAAAGTCCTAGAAATTTGTTTTCTGGGACAATATTTATTAGAACACTAATAAATGTTTATATCAGCGGTGACGTGTGGTGACTCCCTAGCCAGTTCAACACTCCCCACATATACTTCGTCACGACGTTCCAGATGTCCCAGAATCATGTGCAACATTCTCTCGGTCTCCGCCATCCGAGCGCTCAATGCCTCCAACTCGATGTCATCTGACACATTATAATATACTTTATGTTACAGTGTATATGGTTAAGTTTAAATTGTAGTCTTGATAAACTAAATAGATTCGTTTGACTACTTTTGGCACTGGAAAGGAATTTGAGCTTTACGACTGGTACAATTGGTAGTTTTAAGCTAATGATTTTCTTCAGGAGTCGCGAAAGCGCTAAATTGGAATGTCAAATACTGCTTATTCTATTTAATCAGTCATTTGAAACGATTACAAACTAGAGCTCGCATTAGTCAATTAAAAATATTTTTAAATATACGTAAGGCTGAAAGGGACGGTATTTATTTAAATACCAAGAATGTTATCAGAAACCATTTCCTGCTCTACAAATGAATTGATAACATACAGTATACTTACTGGTATCCCTTTCCTTGTGTCCTGCGTGTGTAAGATAAAATGTTTCTATCAGTATTCTAAGCTGTACTGTTTGGTTATTACTATTTTTAAGTATCGTATTGACATTGATTACTTCAACGTTCGTATCTATTACGTTGACAGCTTCGTCTTCCGAATTGTGAAGAATATTCTCATGTTTTTGTTTTTTCGTTTTAGTAGCAGCGCCATCTGATAGGTGTCTTCGTAAGTAGTTTATATTATTACATAGAGTATTTTACCATTTGAGTGACTCACCAATATTATCAGGTGTAGTCCTGGAGTCATCCCTGAACACTCGTTTCCTGAACTGCGGGCTGGGTTCCAAGGGTTCGTACGGGACTATGGCGCGCTTGAAGAAAATCTGTAATATAATATAATAATTACAATCAGGTGAGATTGCGATCAAATGCTTGCCTATCACAAATAAAACAACTTACCTTACTAATAGTGTAGACGAAGAACAATATGATACATATAGTATATATCGGCATGACGAATCCCATGGAACTCTTGGGTGTAGGCGCGGGCCCTCCTGGCGAGCCGAGCGGGGGCCTCATGCCCGGTATCGGCGGCGGCTGCGGGGTTACCAACAATAAATGTTACTAAAACAGTTCTCATATATTATGTATTTATTGATAGGTAAATTTTATTCCTATACATCGTAAGTAGTTTTACGTATTTGATTACTGTATCCCCTTTTGTAATTTCTTATTACTTTTTAGTACACCCCACACCACTCTTCAACTATTAAATACGCTTTCCATTCCAAGGTTGTCTGGAAGAGATCGCTTCATAGCGAATAAGACCGCCCATTGTACCTCTAAGTTCCATGTTTTATTAATTGATATTTATAATGTTATCTGGTATACATTATAGTATTTATATTATTATTCTGGCACTACCCGCAAAGCGAGGGGTCAGTCAATTTTGTGATGAGATTATTATTAAATCTCGGGTCCGGAAATCCCAGAGCAAGGGTATGAGAGTAAAAAAAAACTGGTGTAAAATAGTTACGGAACGAGCCGACGGCCCACCTAGTGTTAAGTAGTAACCTCTGCCCATAACAAGCGATGCGACTTAGGTACTACAAGACCCAAGTCGCATAGTATGCGCCCGTAACTCTGAGACGTGTAGGTGGAATGTCTCATGTGCCTGTAATTTCACCGGCAACCACACCTTTTAAACCGGAAAAAATAACACGAACGCATCACTGCTTGGCGGCAGAAATTGGTATGGGGCAGTACTTCCCCGGACGAAGTTGGTGTGAGTTCTACTGCTGAAACGTTAAGATAGAAAGAGAGCTTAGCTTTAATTTCCCTCCAGAGGTTCAACCAATCATCAATCTATGTCCCTGAGTGGGTTAATCTCGGTGTTCACACAGAGTCGTTTGATG